>CAXHSM010000007.1:267500-1467500 GCA_964019185.1 Maratus speculifer
CCCTGAGCGTATGGTATTGTCCTTCTTCCGATCCAGACCCGAAAATTCCATTGGAAATCAAACCAAAACACGACCAAACAATTTTCATAGTTTAGAACCGAAATGAAAGAAAAAAAAAATCCAAATTTAAATGAAAGTATAAAATGTCGACAGTTATATTTCTAATATCAATTTTATCCTTTATATAGAAAATAAATATCTAATATACACTCGTTAATATTAAAATAACTGTAGATCCTCGAAATAACGGAAACAGCCAAATAGAGATGTGTAAATTGTTGAAAAGTATTCGTTAAATAGAGGTATCTTCTATTCGAGACAATCCATATGGAGATTTTAATGTAGATGTTAACATTTACGAATAGCAATTTTCAACGTAAAATCTTAAATATTCATAATTAATTTTTTTCGAAGTGTCTGTTATGGCGTTTATATAGTTTCATTTTATAGTGTCTTCTATATTTTCTTTTACAATACTTTTTTAAAATATTTTCTCGCATAGCGAAGAAAATATTTAGACCTTTCATTTGAAATATCGGGTCGAATTGAATCCTTCTTGCGAGATTGTAAATCCAGTATGAAACCGATCCGAATTCAAAATAATGTAAATTAATTTGACCCGAAAACAACAACAACAACAGCAAAAAAAATGCAGAGAAAAGCGATAAAAAGTAGAATTCCCTCGGTCCGCAAGAAAAATGTAAAAATCAACTCGGCCAGTAGTAAAAAAGTAAGAAGTCAACTTGACCGAAACCAAACCACCGCCAATAAAATAGTACTCACCCCCCCCCCACAAAAAAATAGAAATTAACCAGACCCAATTACAACTAGCAGCAATAAAGAAAGAGAACCAGACCCCAACCCAACCCGCAGCGGCAAAGTAGAATTGAACCTAACTGAAACACGACTCGCAGCAAAAAAATTAGGATTTAACCAGAACAACGACAAAAAATGAAAGTAAAGCGGACCCAAACCCGACCCGCAACAAAAATTTACCCCCACCCTACCCATGATGAAAAATAAAATAATCCCGACACGAGCTGCAGGTGTGATTGGAATCTCTGAATTTCTGAAGTCCCCCCTCCCCCCTCTTTTTGAGGAGTCTCCAGATCTGCCCTTGTACCAGTGCAAACAAAAACTGATAAAACAGCAAAATCGTCTAAAAATTTTACAATGTTGTATTGAATTGTCATCCATTAAATATATACAAACTCGTAAAGTTTGTATATATCTCGACAAATCTTGTCCACGATACTTTATATGATGTTTTGGAATATGCAAAAGCCTTCTGCTTGATAGATGCTGCATTAGTTGATCGTCGAAAAAAAAACTCTAAAGAAGAAACAATTCTGAAAAAGTATTAGATAATAAAATTTGCTGAATAGCAGACTTTAAAAAAAGGCTATATTTTGCGTTACAGTTTCATTATTTTTACTTTTATATTGTAACTAGCGGCCCGCCCTCGCTTTTCTACAGGCAGAGCAAGTCGCCCAGTCCCCAGCCACTACTGATACCGCAAATTGTTACTACCACTTCATTTCATTAAATCCAACTACTAAAAACATTACCCTCCTTTTAGGTAGTCAGATAAAAAGTAGCCTATAGGATAATCTAAGGTATCAGATACCTCCATACAAAAATTTCATAAAAATCGATCTATCCGTGCCGTTCGTGAGTTATAAATGGTGTAACCAACACGACTTTGTTTTATGTATATAGATTATAGCAGCCCGTTCCGGCTTCTCAGGGGTATTAAAAAAATTTTTCAAGTTATAAATTTTTTCACACATACTCATAACCAAATAATTTAAATACCGTCTCTGATATTGACTCCCCTCCCGTGCCCCAGTGACGCCTACATCACATATTATACTGCAGCCTAGCCGAGCCGGTTGAACGACAACCACGCGACTTTTTTCTAATACTTACATTTTTAAATTCGTGATATCTTTCGAATGGAAAGTCCAAATCGAATAATTAAAAAAATCATATAAAGGTATTAAATCAGTCTTGATTATGAAGTAATTTATTTTGATAAGGATTAATATTAAGGTAAAAATAAAGAGCTTTTATAGAGACGGCATTTTAATTATTTTTTTAAATAAAAAAAAAACACTTATTGTGACGTAACTATAAGAGTTAGACATATGCTGACGCGACATTTTTTGTAGATAATTATATGTTAGCAAAGTCGTAGTACATTATTTTGTTCTATAATCAATAGTATTCGCAGCGGACGCGATGTAAGGATTTTTTAAGGTCATTTTTCTACACCTTGGGTTACATTATTGGCATTTTAGTAAGAATCCCTGCATTTTTTTGAAAATATAAATATAGCCTATGTTCACTGGAAATAGTGCAACTTTACAACGGTGAAAGAATTTTACAAATCCGTCAAGTAGTTTCGGAGCCTATTCAATTCAAACAAACAAACAAACAATCAAATATTTCCTCTTTATAATTTCATATTAAATTAAATAAGTAATATTTATCCCTGGGCTTAGTGAAAAGTCCGCATTTGAAATGGTAGAAAACGTTACAATTTTAAATATTTGACCGCTCCCCGTAAAAAAAAAAAAAAAAATACTCCTGCTTCATATTTGACACTCACTACTCTTTAAAATATTTACTATCTGTTATAACTATTTTCAAAACTCCAAAACAAGCGTTTTGTGATTCTTTTTTAATTCTAATTAATTCGCGTGTCAGCATTTATTTTCCTTTTTTAATAATTGCTAAATAGTTTTAAAAATTAAAACCCACGCTTTTATATCAGGTCCAACTAAAATGTTTATTTTATTTTTTTTATTTTTATTTTTATTTTTATTATTTTTTTTTTTTTGGGGGGGGTTGCATAGTTACGATTTTCATATGTGTTTCAGTTATTGTCATGTATATAGGGTGTCAGGTAATTTTTAATTTCTCAAATTGCTTTTGATTCGTTTATCCAGCGTTTTATTTTGATCCTTTTAAGCGGTGACTATAGCCTATGTTCACCGGAAATAGTGTAGCTTTTCAAAGGTGAAAGAATTTTTTAAATCCGTCAACTAGTTTCGGAGCCTATTCAATTCAATCAAACAAACAAACATTTCCTCTTTATAATATTAGTATAAATAAATAATGATAATTTTTTGCAATTCCTTGTCTTAGCGAATATACCATTTTGTTACATTAAAATAAAATGTACCAGGCAAGATAAATTTCCAATTTTTAACGACTGTTAAAAGTGCATCTTTTTCCTAAAAAGTAATATATATTAAAAATATCTCTTTAAAGTTTCCAACAAGTTGATCAATAATTTTAAAGTTTTAAATCTTTAAGACTTTCTGACTTTAATTTCTACTTATTTTTGATAAAAACTGTTTTCAAACTCAAAATGCTAATTTGTCAGTTTTTTTATACATGTATAAAAGTTGGACATATATAACATAAACAAGTACTAGCATTTTTTGATTATGTAATTTTATTAATTGTTAACTATTTTAACTGTAAAAATACGTAGAAAAGAACGCATTTTTTTTTCTTTTACTATTTTACTTAATAATACTAGACTAAAATCGGGTGCCTATAGTTTCGTATAGTACCAAAAACAAGCCCAGGGGCACATGAAAAGAAAATTGGCGCACGGGGCAAAGTTTCAAGTTAGCGTCCTCTCCCCCAACCTTTTCTTGTAATGTCCAAAAAATGGCATTGATAGTATAAATGTGGCGCCCCCCCCCCTCTTTCGGAAGGCGCTGAATAAGTCCCCTCCACATGTACCCTTGCAGCGCCGTGCGAAAAGAAAGGGGAGGCAAAGGGGGCGGTTGCCCCAGCTGCGTAAATTTAGGGGGTGCCAAATTTATACTACTAACGTCCTTTTAGTCTGTCACAAGAAAAAGTTCAGGGAATGGGACGCCAAACTGAAACTTTGCCCCGAGCACAGTTCTCTCTTCGCACACCACTGCCCCCCACCCTTTCATATATTTTGCAGGGTGAATAAGGAAATTTATAAATTCCAAATATAGCCCCTTGTCCTTTTAAAGATACCTATCTATTTCACAAAAGTTCCAATTATAAGCAGCCTTTAAAATTATCAAAATTTTCTTTCTGCTAAAGGGAAACTTTCTGTAATTTGTATCGAATCTACCTTTTTTTGTAAGAACTTGAAAAACTATATATATACAAACGAAATTTTTCTTCTTTGGAAGTTAGCTAAAACTTAAAAATAGTATTAATTCATAAAAATAAAGAATTTGAAATCGTCATTTTTTTCCAAGAATAAATACTGTTAAAATTTACCAATAATCGTTGAAAAAATTAAATCCAATATTTCGAAAGGAGGCGTTTATTTCAACGCTTTACTATACTCCAATCACCACAAAAAACGCAAGGAAAAGAAGTGATTTCTTTACATTTGCTAAACTGGATCGGTGATAATCAATCAAAGTTTCAAAAGGGCGGGATTTGGCGCAGGCGGAGATCATATAATTATAACACATTATTTGTTCCATTTTTGGTCAAAATCTTTCCAAATTTTGCTCATCCTAATAGCAGTAGAAATATGGAAAGCATATCATTGGAAAGCTTAAACACTAATCTTCCGTGAAGCGTTTTTATTTTTTTCTGAATTTTGCTGAAATAGATTTTATAAGACTAAAAAGGCCACAACACCTCGAATTTCACTGAATCCAAAATTTAGAGGGTCCTCAGAATTAAACTACAACGAAAATAAGAAAAGTACAAACTAGCCCGGTAATAGAATGTCCTCAGCTATCCTGCGAAAAAAAAATCATGTAAAAATATTAAAATTTCAGCGAGATATTAGAAAAGAACGCTCCCATAGACTTTACATTAGCGCTCGGCTTTTACCGCGTGACTAGTGTGTGCTCTTAACATAAGAAATGCATTAATGTCTATTGATTATTGTATTAATGTTTTAAATAGAAAAAAAAAACTGTTGAATTTAGAGGTAATCACATTAAGGCAAAATGAATTTTTATATTCTATTAATATATATTTGGATTTATTATGCTATTTCTTAATAACATTAATATAAAATATTTCGGTGATTTCGTTTTATATATTACAGTGTGGAGAGCTTAAAGTATTCCGGATACCAGTGAGATTTTATTCAAATTGATCTTTATAATTTAATTAAAAAAACAGTTGTTACATAGGTAGTATTGGTAAAGGCGGAGTCGGGCGCCAGAATATCTCCTAATAAAAGGAACATAGACGTTAAAAAACAACACCTTTAAGTAATTTGAGTATTTTGTTTTTAATTCAGAATTAAAATGTGGATATTTCTGTTTGCTTAAATATAAAAAAATATTCTACAAATAACATTTTGAGTTATAAAGATTCTATATTGCCCCGCGTTTTTAATAAATTTTAAATTAAAAAATATATGAGAAGTTTTATCATGTGGTTTACGATTATTTTGCTATCATTTTGTTTACAAGTAATATGATTAATAATCACAAATAAATTCAAAATTTTGACTCAATAAATTAAAATTACTTTAAAATATGTCACAAACCCCTTTATTAGATATATTGCAGCAAATATTTATTCTCAAATGCAGGTCTATCCTTTATTTCCATTTCTTATGTTCCTGTGATATTTTAAATACGTATAAATAAAAAAACCAAATGGGTTTGCTTGACCTTGAGAAGAAAATTTTCCAACTTACGCATAATGGCATTGACATTACATGGGTCATTACGTGTGAAATATGTGGCGATGTTTATTTCTTTAAATATTAGCATTTTCTAGTGCGGAAATGTCTGGTAAACGCAATTTCTTGAAAAGAGAAAATATATAGGTTTAAATTTATAGGAAATGTGTTTCTATAAAACATTCAGTACTTTTCAAATTCTCAACATACAAAAATAAACACATCATAGATCACTTTTTGTCACCAAATTTACAGCATATTAACCCGTAAGACATGGTGACGTCACAGTGACGTCGTTGTGAAGTCACATTGTGACTTTGTGACCGTCGATGTGACGTCACGTGACGTCGATGTGAAGTCACAGTGACTAAAATGTGAAGTCGTTATGGCCGTTTTAGAGCTCGTTTGTGACGTCACATTGTGACCATTTTGTGAAGTCACGGTGTGACCAAAATGTGAAAAATGTGTCATTTGTGACAAAATTGTTATTAAAACTGTGACTATTTTGTGACGATAGTGACAAGGTTGTGAAGACAGTTTGCGATTAATTTTTGATTTGTGACAAATTTGTCACTAACTTTATGACGGGGCATTGTCAATGTTGTGAAGTCACACTGGGACACAATTATACAGTTATGAACATTGTTATATCGTGTAAAATCACTTACATCTATAATTTTATTATACTTTGGCGATACATCTCAATTAAAACTTGGGAGCTGCGATAAAAAGAATGTACCAAAAGAAAGTTGCTGAATCAAAATGTAATGCCATGCAGACTTTAATCTTTGATACTTTTTTTTCTGTTGCAATAAATGAGAATATTTAAGACAATTTAATATTCGATCTATCACAATTATTTCAAATTTAACAATTTGTTTTTCTAATAAGCATTAAAATTATCAAATAAGCACTTCCTTTAAGGTGCAAAACTAGTCACAGAAAAAGACCCGGATGATAATAAAAAGTCTATGGGAGCGTTCTTTTCAAATTTGAATATTTTTGCATTTTTTTTGTATAGGATAGCTGAGGACTATCTACAAACGGCCTTGATTTTACCTTTTCAATTTTGCTTATATATTTTTTATATTTTGATAGTTTCAATATCAGAACCGGTATAAACCGGTTTTGAAATTAAATATATATATATATATATATATATATATATATATATATATATATATATATATTTAATCTGAAACCAAAATTGAAAAAGTAAAAACTAGGCCGGTTGTGGATCGTTCTCAGCTATCCTATATAAAAAAATCATGTAAAAATATTAAAATTTGAGCGAGATATTTGAAAAGCCCCTACAGACTTTATATAAACATCCGGGTCTTTTTCTGTGACTAGGGCTGCACCTTAAAGGAAGTGTTTCTTAGATAATTTTAATGCTTATTAGAAAAACAAATTGCTAAGTTTGAAATAATTGTTATAGATCGAATATTCAATTGTCTTAAATATTATCATTTATTCCAATATATATAAATATATATATATATACAGGGGTGCAAAAATCTAGGCGCCAGCAGGCAGTCTCTCACCACTAAAATTATTTCATTTCTTTTTATCTAATATTTCGTGTTAAATTCTAGTAAGATTGCTGTTAAATTTTGAGCGAAGAAGGCTTTGAATTTTTTGTGGTGGGAGATTAGCCACTGGCGCCTAGATTTTTGCACCCCTGTATATATATATATGTAACAAAGATTAAAGTCTGCATGGCATTAAATTTTGATTCAGTAACTTTCTTTTCGTACATTCTTTTTATAGCTGCTCCCAAGTTTTAATTGAGATGTATCGCCAAAGTATAATAAAATTATAGATGTAAGTGATTTTACACGACATAATAATGTTCATAACTGTATAATTGTGTCCCAGTGTGACTTCACAGCATTGACAACGTTGCCACCGTCACAAAGTTAGTGACAAATTTGTCACAAATCAAAAAATAATCGCAAACTATCTTCAAATACTATCTTCTATAAATATTAAAATACTATTAAAACATGCAAAGAGGTATTATGAAAAAAATTAAAGCTAAATATTTATTGGTATATTAATGAACAAAAAACATTAAGGGGCTATCCATTACTGGAAGGCTGTCCATCACAAACACATCTACCTAATAAAAATTCCAACGATAAAATAGAACAACAAATACGTTGATTGTAATTATTAATATTTTATTTATAATAATAGAGAGTATTTATAAATAAGAGACCCAGTGTAACACTAGAACGCCCGGAAGGAGTCGATTCGACTCTGACCATGCGTTTAAATTTCAATTCGAGCCAGAAATATTTTCCAGAAATAAGTTAAATTCAAACCACGAGGATTTACTTTAAATAAATAAATTAAATAATGTTGAATAAAAATTCTGGTGAGAAATATTATTATCAAACTTGAGTAAAATTTCCAGGCGTTCTAGTGTTAATCACGATGTACACCAATACTACATATAATGGATATTGTGAAATTTACCTCTGTAAAATCATTCAGGAAAGGAAATAATAAAAGTGTCTAGAATGAAAAATAAATAATAAAATACAGTTATTAATTTCTAGCTTCATACCGTTTAAGTATTTGCGTTATTTGTTTTAAATTCAATCATGTTTAAATTCTTATTGATAGCGTAACTTCCAAATTTTCATTCAGATTTCTAGTTCTTTCTGAAAACATTCCAATAAGAATATTTACAACTGAAACGTTTTCACCCACTATCCATTTCGAAATTTTATAACATTTCACAGTTTGAAAAATACATTAAACAATCATTATTTTTTTTAATATAAACATCCACGATTTCTTTTAATTGTTCTTCTCGTTCTCTTATAAATTCCTCTTCTGAACATACGTAATTTTTTAAATAAATTTATGTAATGTTTCAGAAGATTACTTAATACAAAAATTAAAAAAAAGTTTGCAAATAATTTTATTCTATTTAAAGCTTCTTTATTAAAAAATACAAGATTTTATGTTTATGGAAATATATTATTTTAACCAGATACTTTAAATAAGGAAACAACGCGGATTAAAGTGCAATTAAAATCACTACCTTTAACAACCTAATCCAAATTATTAATAATCAAGTGTTCTATGTCAACAAAATAAATAATGAATGTATTAAACTTTATAAAGTTAATGGAGAATTAATGTTTTATAGCATGTTTTTGAGTAGCTAATTAAAATCGTTCTAAGAACAATAATAATTAAAAAGAAATCATGAAAAATATTTTTCCATACCTTTTTTTCCATCGAAGTCATTCGTTCTACGTAGTTATTCTTTTTGTTGTACAAACTAAATCCGTTAATAATTAAAGTGGCCAAGACCAAATCATTTTCACAGTCAAAGCCCCATTAATTTTCTCGGACTTATATTTTGCCGCTTGGAAAAGCTGTAGTAGACCTTTTTGTTTAAATTGTTAAATTCGTATCAATACAAAACTATCCACAACTGCCTTAAATTCCAGCCAACTAACTTCTTGCGTCTATCATCAATTTAAAATATTTCTGTTTACGTTTATTTATTCTTTCCGCGGAGTAAGTTTCATACTCCGTGATCCTTTCGTTTGCAGACGATTTTAAATTTCCACGCGCATGGCCGTTTTGTTTTTTCTTTTTCTATACAGTATTTTAGGAACTTAAATATGCAATAATTTTATGAGTGTGTCTTTGATTAAATTTTTTTATTTAAAGAATTTTTTAATGTATTTTTACCTTTTATTTTTATTAGTTTCAAAACAATTCAAGTGAAAATAAATTTTAAAACCGTTTTTTTGTAAATAATAATATTCATAGGTAATTAGAATTCATTAGGGACTAGAATTCATTAGAATTCATGCTATTAGGGACGTTATTTGCAGTAACATTACAGTAAAGTCACAAAAACTTTTTCAATTGCCAGAAAAGAACTTTTTCCATTAAATAACATCTTTTGAAGAATTTTTGTATTTTTTTTTTAATTTTCTAAGAAGGTCACATTTTAGTCACAATGTGACTTCACTGAGTGGTGGTTATTTGGTCACAGATGTGACGTGACGTACGTTATTTGCAGTGGCATTACAGTGACGTCACAAAAACTTTTTCAATTGACAGAAAAATATTTTTTCCATTAAATAACATCTTTTGAAGAATTTTTGTATTTTTTTTTAAAATTATCTAAGAAGGTCATATTTCAGTCACAATATGACTTCACTGAGTGGTGGCCTTTTGGTACAGTGACGTCACAAAAACTTTTTCAATTGACAGAAAAATATTTTTTCTATTAAATAACATCTTTTGAAGAATTTTTGTATATATTTTTTAATTTTCTAAGGTCACATTTCAGTCACAATGTGACGTCACTGAGGGGTGGCATTTCGGTCACAGATGTGACGTCACTGAGGGGTGGCATTTTGGTCACAGTTGTGACGACACATTTCAGTCACAATGTGACGTCACTGAGGGGTGGCATTTTGGTCACAGATGTGACGTGACCACAGTGACTCACAGTGACGTCACTGTGACGTCACTGTGACCATGCATGCTATGTGGGAATATACTGTGAATTAGAAAACTTACTATACAAAACGATTTTTGTGTTGTGATTATGTTCTTAATATGTTTAGAAAGTGTTGATATCCAAAAATGCGTCCTAAAAATAATGTTGTTAATTGTGTTGAAAAAATGTTGTAAGTAGTAGAAAAATAACGTTTTTTACACTTTTATGTAAAATGCATAATTTTGAAGTTATTTAGAAAAAACAAAGAAAAATCTCGTTTTTGTTGCCATTGTTTTTTGCCAAAAATTTTTTTTTCCGGGGATACATTTTGTTGGATAACACCTATTTCGTGTTCAGCGACTCAAAAAACATAAAGGTACCAAATTTCAAAACTACACCAAAACTTGCGTTTATTTTCGACCAAATGCCTAGACTAAAGACCTCTAAGAAATTAGAAGACAAAACTGCTCGTATTGTGCGAGCAATGAGGTGTAAGATTAAATCTTTTGTATCAAAATGAGTTTCATGTGAATATATAACGCATCCTTCAACCTAAATTATAAATAACCTGTCATAAAATAATCTAATTTTCTATTCATTCATCCATTTATTTATCACCTATGATATTACCCGTAATATTAAGGGAATTTTTTTTAAACAACACACGATATTTTATTTTGATCTATAAGAATCATTAAAACATTTTTAGAAGAATAAATAAAATGTTTTCCTGGTCTTCTCACTTTCAATAATTACACTAGTCTTCAAAATTTGGTCTATGTCATGTTTTTTAACTTTTGATTCTTGGTTCTTGTGTATTTTGCAGCGTTATATTTTGGTGGGATCCCACCGAATATACCACCTAAAGGGGGTCCGGGACACATTTAAAAATAATTTTTATTTATTCAGGTAATGAAATTCTTTGTAATAGTTAACCATGTTATTTAAAATAAAATCTTATGGTTAAACTGCTCATAATTGTTTTTTAAAAAGTGGGATAGTTTAAAATCATTATAACTCAAAAAATTATTCGTAGGTTTTTATTTTTTCACATTTAAATAAACAGGAACATATAAATTTTAATTTTAATTCAATGTTTTCTAAATTATTATTTATTTTTAATTAAAAACATTTAAATTAAAAATTTGCCAAAAAGATGTAATTTACTTTAAAAAATTCCTAATTTCAAAAGTTTTCACATTTGCAAAATCAAAATTAAAGTAAAATAATCAAAAAACGCATGTTCCAGTTTGAAGGATTTATCTTTAATGGTTCTTGAGTTATAACATTTTAAATATGAGAGATTGTAAAAAAAAACCATTGTGAAGGAAAACACATTTTCTTAAGATATCATTTCCATGAGAAACATTTCTTAAGAGCTAGATTTTGAAAACAAACCAAAATAAGTAAAATAAATAAAAGTAAATTTGGCCTTAATAGCTTGATCGATTTTTTTCTCTTCCGAAGAACAAATTCTAATTTTTTGTCAAATGCAGCCATTTAAAAAGGGTGAAATACGTGTTTTTCCATTTTTTGGGCTGTTCTTGATTATTAAAGTGATCACATTGGCCAAATTCAGGGCACATAATAAGAACTATAATATTTTTAGACATGCCCCAGATGTGATACAGAAGGATTTATATATAGTCCAGTCATTTTAGCACCTTTTTTTGCAAATAGCGGAAAAAATTAGAACAAAGCTGGATTTTTGCATAGGTGCTAGTTAAGGTATGTAGTTTAACATACTAAAAGTCCCCATCGATCCGATGTGAGCTTTCGCCTCCAGGGGGCGTTAAAGAGCTCGAAAATCAGTTTTCTGTAAATATCTCACGAACAATGGCATCTAGACAAAAAAGGTTCAATTACAAAAATGTAGATAATTTAATTTTCTACAAAAAGTGTCATTAACATTTTTTTGTCACACCAACCCTTCCCTGCCAAAAATTAAGATAAAATAAACATTATTGAAAAAGAATGTGCAAGCACAATCATAACGCGGCGAAGAGGCAGAACAAATACTAAACAACTTTTGATTCCCCCCCCCCATCTCTCCCCAATTGTTTGTATGACGTTTTCGCGCGCTTGTGCAATACGTCACCTGAGAATAATAAGGTTCTATCTGTGTTTTTGAAAAAATCCACTTATCGATATAGAAATGTTTTTTTTGTATCTATGAAGGCATTTATGGATTAATATAATTATAATATTATATGTAAATTATATATAACATCATTTTGATGCAAAAATACCTTCATAGATACAAATAGAGTCTTTCTATATACATAAGTCAATATTTTCAAAAACAC
This sequence comes from Maratus speculifer, assembly GCA_964019185.1. Lineage (NCBI taxonomy): Eukaryota > Metazoa > Arthropoda > Arachnida > Araneae > Salticidae > Maratus > Maratus speculifer. The sequence goes on from CAXHSM010000007.1 coordinate 279,943, forward strand.
AGATAGAACTTTATTATTCTCAGGTGACGAATAGTCATTGCCCAATACCCTATCTCTCTTTGCACTTGTCGAAATGTACCACGTGCAAGTACTTTTCAATATTTTATTTTTATTTGGTGCTCATTTCGCTAATATGAAATGACTCTAATTTATTGAACGAAGTATTTATTCTTTTTAAGATTTTAGGAAGGGAATAGTTTTATTTTCAACGCATGTTGTAGAAAGTTTTAAATTATTTATGACAGTTTAAAATGACTCTTTCTTAATTGCTGATTCTGAGCAAAAAACGGAGATTGACAAAATAGTTTATCTTGCATGAGATGAGGACTGGGTTTCGAAAGATTTTGTAAAAACAGAAAAAGTCTGAAGTCGCTTGTGACAGCAAGTTCGGAAAGAGATGACCATAAGTGGAAAATATTTGAAGAAATGGCTAAAAACAATAATGAATTTACAGTTCATTCAAAGAGTAAGAAAAATTATTCACGAAAGAATTCTACTAAATCATACAATAAATCTATTGCCGAAAAACGATCAACATCCGCACAAATTAATCATCCATTGAAGGAAAAATTGAGAAATGACAGTCCGTTGTTTGAATTTAAGGGAAAATGTTTGTTATTTCTGATACATTAGACGAAGATTTTTTACAGAAGAAAAAAAAGAAAGCTCTAAAGTATCACGGAAAAGAATCTTTTTAAACTAATCATTAAAATAAGACACGTCTCATATCTATGCTTATGAAGAAATTTATGGAGAATGGTTTCGAAGCGAAACAAGCAGAAGATGATGCAGACACACTAATTGTTAACACAGTTATTGAAGTAGCAAAGTCTGATGCACTTACTGCTGTTGTTGGCGATGATGTTGACTTGCTCGTATTGTTGACAGTTTTAGCACCTCCAGAGATAGAGATATTTTTTAATTAAGTCTGGAAGAGGACGAATTGTTACCACCCTGTATTCATCGCACAGTTTTAACAATGATGCTGTTCTGAAAGATCATAATATTGCTCCTTCACGCTTTTTCAGTTTGTGACTCGATATCAGCAATGTTTGGGAAAGGTAAAATGTCGTTAGCATAATTTATGAAGAAGGAAGAAGATCATAACATACAAGCTGCCAGCATTTTTAAAAGTGATCAAGTATCTTAATTTGAAGTTTCCGAGGCTGGTAAAACTATTTTTCTTGCTTTATACGGTAGTAAAACAGAAATTTCTCTGAAAAAGTACCGTTATGTATGTTTCAAGAAAAGAGTTGCTGTTGGTAAAATAAAAGCCTTTTATCGTTACCGCCTGCCGAAGATGCAGCTAGATTGTACAGTTTACGTATTTATCATCAAGTACAATACTGATTGAGCAATAAACTACTTCCTGAGAACTGGGGCTGGCAATATGCACCTAATTGGTTTCCAATTCTTGCTACCTTACCGCCCGCACCAAAAGATATTATTGAATCTATTTTTTATACTTGCTCCAAAGGATGTGGATGCCGAAAAATTGGATTGAAATGTTCTGATATTTCATAAATTGCTGCGGAGTTTCATTTCATAATGCAAGTAAAATTGAATTTGAAGATGAGGAAAATATTGACAGTATCCTGCCCAGTGCAAGGGAGGAGGGAAGCGTACTTCTGTATCCAGTGATGATATCGAAAGGCAAACAAAAAATACTGAAAGCAGTACAGCAACGAAAGAAATAAATACATATAATTACGAATCTGAATCGAGTGTAGAAATTGAAGCTGTGCAAAGAACTACTAAAGCAGTTAAACGACTTAAATTGGATTAAGCCAGTCACTATAAGTAGAATATGCCTACGGGAAACACCACAAAAGAAAAAAAAAATGCACTAAGTGTTTTACCTCAAGGATGGTGTGGAAATAAGCATAAATGTATATTATATATTCACTTTCCCCATTCAAAGGTGAGAATTATAGATCTGTTTTCAAATTTTTTTTAAGTAGCAGCAGATTTTTTAAATTTTTATAATTTTACTTTCAAATATGGTCATGTTTTTACATTTTTGACAGGGAAGGGTTAATGTGACAAACAAATATTAATGACACTTTTTATAGAAAATTAAATTATCTACAACTTTGTAATTCACTTTTTTTCTCTAAATGCCATTGTTCGTGAGATAGTCACAAAAAACTGATTTTCAAGCTCTTTAGCGCCCCCTGGTGGTGAAAGCTCACATCGGATCGATGGGGACTTTTAGTATATTTAACTACATAACCTAACTAGCACCTATGCAAAAATCCAGCTTTGTTCTAATTTTTCCCCTTATTTTTGCTAAAATGACTGGGCTAATAGTGTATCAGGTCCTATTGGAAAAATATAAACAATTAAAAAAAATTAACTCAGGCAGATCATGTATATTATACATCAATTACAGAGCGGACAACTTTGTCTCAAGGTGTCTAAAAAAACGCCCATTAAATGTGAAATTATCAGATTGATTTATAGCAAAAGCATAGGAATTAAGTGAGTACTTAAGTACTTTAGTTTTGGTAATAAGTATTCAATTAGCAAAACATGGTAATTTTTTAGTTTGACTAAAACAAACATGGTTACATGAATATTTTAGGAAAAAAATAACAATATAAATCTATGAACAAACGGATATATAAATACGTAAGTATTTCATTCATTCTCTTTTTTATTTACCCCAATTGAAGTTCGATATGTCCAATCAACCTGCAGAGAATGTAACCATATTTTTATAGTGAACAAAACTACTTTTTATTGAAAAAAAAATGATGGCTTATTAAAAGTACTAATAATATTTTAATAAAAAGCCGATGAAGCTCAACGAAACTGATGTTGTTTTTAAAAAATAAAACCGAATTTTTTTACAACCTATCACAACAAAGACAGAGTTATGATTGATTTGACACATGTTGTTTTAATTCTTTCACGACTAAGGGAAACACTTTTCCCATTTTGAAAATTGGTGACTTGAATATTTAACTATAATCTTATCGACATTTTTTACACAGAATATCAAAATAAAACGTATATCGAACGCAATTATGTAAAAGATGGGCGAATTGTGCTAAATGCCACATAGAAAATAGGACTTATAATATGTGTGCTATGTGCAATGCTCATCTATGCTTCACAATCAAAAGCGATTCACATAATATTATAATTAGCATATCTTTTATATAGTAATTTCATTTCATCATTTTGTTATATTGTAGTTAACATTTTGTTTTAATAAACCAATAAATAAATGACACTGCATAATAAGTCTAATTTTAATTTGTGTTATCTTTTTAGTTCATTGAGGAAAATATTTCCCATAAAATTATAAAACAAAGCTACACATTGTTATGTATTTTTTCTGATGATTTTTATTTTTTTAGTCTAAACAAACTAAAATAAACTGTTACATGCTAATATTTTCTACTGAGATCTTTACGGTCCTGTAAGGATTAAGAAATTGTGATTAGGGGGCAAAAACTAAAACCTAAAAGGCTTCAACGGTTTTTTTTTATAAAACAACATATGGCCTAGTTACCTCGTGGGACCACTTGCTCCAACTAAAGCAAAAACCAACTATTAAAACATACAAAACACAACAATCATAGGCTTGCATTGTTTACATTATTCTCAACCGTCTCACTTTCTTATAACTTTTACGAAATTAGAAGATAAATCCAATCGTATACTGTGAAAGAAATGAGATCAACGACTATAACTTTGTTCGTTTAAACGATATTTATGCGAATATTTAATGAACATGCTTTTTGAAATTTAATTTAAAATTAAAGCTGCACGAAAACTTTTAAAGAAGTTCAAAAGAGAATGTCATTAAGTCTCAAGAAAGTGTGTTATATTTTATACTATTTTTAGAAATTTAACCTTTAATATAAAATTTTGACATTAACAGAATCTAACTTTGTTTTAGTCTTGTTCCATAATCAGCCAGAGAAAATATTCAGTCTGCTTTCTATTCAATTAGAAACAACATGCATAAGGTAACATGCATAAGGTAAGCTACCATATACGAGCTACCCTGGGCCCCTTTTGATTCTGAAAAACCGTTCATTTAATCTGGCTCAAAAAGATTACGGAGGATTAAATTTTAATTAAAAACCCATGGCGATCTTTCTGTAAACGGGTTTCCATGCATTTCCGTTTCAATGAGAGATTTTAAGGTCCAACCAGGTGCTTTCTCCGTGCTGAATAAGTAAGATTAGTTAAACGATTGGTGGGTTGTATAGGGTTTAATGGCACAATGTGCCTTTAATGACATGCTACTCCAACAGATTAGTTAAAGATTTGAAAATTAGCGTATATAAAAATGACTAAGTCAACAGAGACTTCGCTTACCGATATTTTTAACAACGTTATAAGAAAATTATTTTTTATAAGAAATTTTAAATGCAACGTTTTAAATATGACATAATTTTCACTAAACTTTTATTTCTCTTTGTAATATTCACCTGAAAATAGTTTTATTATTGGAAAGGTAGCATTATTATTCACGCTGCCTTAGCATTGGCAATAATAGACAAGAAGATCATAAAGAAATCTGAAACAAATCTCTGGCAGAAATGTATTTTTGAATTGAAACTATTTCTGAATATTATTAGTATTTGGTCATTGTAAATATGAGGTAATTTTCTCCATTTATGGCTTTTAACGTATATTAAAGAATTTACTGTAAACATTTTATTGTTATTGTAATATACATATGTAAATATAGTTTTTATAATGTAATTTTCAATATTTTTCTATTTTTAATGCAGAATTATTTAATTCTTATATGAAAAATTTTGAAAGTCTAAATTTGAAATCAATCTCTCGTGTTATTATTTGGACAATTGAAATAGCTCATTATTTCTACCATTTATTACATATTATTTCTCCAATACATCTTTCATTTACTGCCATAAATACACATTAAGTAATTGATTATTTTTTGGTTTTCTTTCATTACTAATATTCTTGTATGAAAGCAATTTTTATGATGTAAGGTTCTTTTAGGTAGCTTTCATTACAAAAAGTAAAAAGCTACCTATTGTAGCCGTCCGGAGGAAAGCACTTCCAGAAAATTTTGGTATATTTTCACCGATCATGACCCCCAGACCCCAAAACCACCCTCCGTTCAAATGTTGACATACATACATACATACATACATATATATATATATATATATATATATATATATATATATATATATATATATATATATATATATATATATATATATATATATCTGATTTTTGTCATGCGATAACTAACGTATTTATGAACCGATTTGAATGAAACTTGGAATGTACATAGTACATACAAATATCTCGACCGAGTTCGATGGCCAGCATCATCCTCCATCTTGTTTCAAAATGGTGGCCATTTAAAAAAATTTAAAAAATTTAAAATTTAAAATTAAATGCGAAAAAACTAAAAGTTGAAAAATATTTTTACTTTATGTGTTACATTTTAAAACACCATATCCAGAACACTTTTTACATTGTCTATATCTTAAAAAAGGATTGAGTTATAGCACTTTGAATTTTTCTTATGGCTGACATTTTGAAACGATCTGATATTTGTCATGCTATAACTAACGTATTTATGAACCTATTTGAATGAAACGTGGTATGTATATAGTACATACAAATATCTCGACCGAATTCGTTGGCCAGCATCATCCGCCATCTTGTTTCAAAATAGCGGCCATTTAATTTTTTTTTAATTTAAAATTTAAAAATAAGTACGAAAAAATTAAAAGTTGAAAAATATTTTTATTTTATGTGTTAGATCCTAAAACACCGATTCTAGAACACTTTTTACTTTGTCTATATCTTAAAAAATGATTGAGTTATACCACTTTGAATTTTTCTTATGGCTGACATTTTGAAAGGATCTGATTTTGTCACGTGATAACACTCGTATTTATCAATCGATTTGGATGTAACTTGGTGTGTACATAGTACTTAATAAAGCCTGGACCGAGTTCGTTAACGAGTTCCATCCGCCATCTTGTTTAAAAATGACGGCCATTTAAATTTTTTAAAAAGAAATTTAAAATTTGAAATTAGGTACAAAAAAGTGAGAAATTGAAAAAGATTTTTCTTTTATGCATTTGACCTTGATACAAAGATTCCAAAGCAGTTTTTGTTTAGTCTGTCTCTTAAAAAATGTCTGAGTTATAGTACCTTTAATTTGTCTTGTTGTTCACATTTGTAAATGATCAGGTTTTCGTCACGTGATAACACGCGTATTTATACACCGATTTGGATGAAATTTGGTGCGTAGATAGGACATACTTATGCCTGGACCGAGTTCGTTGGCCAGTTCCAACCACCGTCTTGTTTCAAAATGGCGGAATATTATTTTTTTAATTTAAATTTTAAAATTAGGTGCAAAAAATAAGAAATTGAAAAAGATTTTTCGTTTTGACCTTGATACAAAGATTCCAGAGCATTTTTTGTTTCATCAATATCTTGAAAAATGGCTGAGTTTTAGAACTTTCAATTTCCAGTGAGATTGACATTTTGAAACGGTCTCGAAATTTGTCACGCGTTAATACGCATAATTATAAACTGATTTCGATATAACTCCGTGCGTTCTTGGTACATACCAATGTCTTGACCGAATTCACGGCCAACTTTATCCGCCATCTTGTTTCAAAATGGCAGCCACTTAAATTTGTCAAAAGTCTTTTAAATGTATAATGATGTATAAACAAAAAATTAGAAATTGAAAAAAGGTTCTTTCTAAACTATTTATCTTAATAATGAATTCCGGAGTATTGTTTGCTTTGTCATTACCTTGAAAAATGCCTGGGATATAGCAATTTGAATTTCTAATGTGGGTGACATTCTTTTTAAAAAGTGAATTTGCCCGCGACAGCACTCGTATATATTAATCGATTTCGATGTGAGTGTGCATGTTCACATGAATTAAGATTTCGATCAAGCTCATTGGTTTTTTTTTATCCATCATGCAGCTTTAAAATGAATATCGTGGAATTTGGCGACCCTATAAATCGCTTAAAATAAAACCAGGTTGAATAAAAGATGACTAATTTCTAGAAATTCCTATTAATATTCAGTATTGACAAAAACTAGTATTCAATCTTACATAATCGTGTTCCACTGTATTGAGTCCCGTATATTTGATTCATAGAACTGAATTTAAAATAAATAAATAAGTATATGAAAGCTACCTCTTCCTCCCGGCATTGCCGGAAGGAATTTTTTTTTTTCTTTTAACGCATTATATTTTAATTTTAATTTTAAAGTCTTTTCTTATTCTGTTTATAATAGTTTCATGTGAAAAAAAAAATTAGTTGTTTTCTTAATGCTAGCAAAGAAAGACACCTGGTCACAAAAATATAATTGACAGCGGCGGTCACAGTGTTTATTGCCATATACTTTTTTTAGATTAGAGAAATTGCGTTTAAAGAACTATATCACTTTACGTTTGAAATACTTAGCTCTTGCTCGGTTTATCTTATGCTGTGCCTAACATAGTAGTGACATAATTAGAAGACGAGCTCGGTCATACAGAGAAATAAATGAGCCGTACGACCTGCGCATCTAATTCTTATGCATATTAGTGTTGAAAGAGAACTCTATCTTTTGCGCCTATTTATTTAAAAAATATAGCTGCACTAAAACTATTCGAGAAGTTAAATCTCATTGAAAATTGTCTTGTATATGGAGTGCCGTTTCGAGAAATTTAACCTATAATGTAAGATTTCGCATTAATTTATTCTTTAATATATAATATAGAAATAAGCTTTAATAAAGTATACTTTTTCTTATACTGCATATATAATCAGATTAATTAATTAATTAATTTTATTAAACACATACCTATGGCTAGTGTGCTTGATATGAAAGCCTGCTTATAAGTCATTGCTAATATATAGGGAAGATATAGTAAATAAAATTTTATAATCCACAAAGAGTATGCACAATAGAGCCTACAACCTCCTATGCCCGCGACTAGCGGCGTGGTGCCTTAAATACTAGCTAACGGAGGCCCCATGTAATCAAATGAAATTTTTTTCTGTTTTTTTTGGGGGGGGGGGTGGGGGTTTTGGTTGGAAACTGCAACACATGAAATTGAGAAAATTTTAATTTAAAGCTATAACATGTTACGTTAGATACTTACAAGGAAAATCTCCATACTGTGCATTTTTAGATTTTTTTAAAATACTAATTAAATTACTCAAGTATGTAATAAACGATCAGTGTACATTAGTGGCGGAATTGCAGTAGAAAACATGTAAAAAAATAAAATACTTTCGAATATTTGGCGTGAAAAGACGAAAGTGTCACACGATTTGGGGAGCAGCACTGTTCCCCGCCAAAAGCAAACAATTTTAATACAACTGAAAATTTTTGAAGTTTTAGAATCCGTGTAAATGGTATATAATGAATTTAAACATCAACAATGAGAGAGTTTACTATTATATATATATATATATATATATATACAGGATGTAAAGCAAATAACACCCTTATTTTAAAATTAAATTTCGGAAAAACAAAGATCGACAGAACTATGCGGTAAACGGTTTGTTTATTAGGCAAGCTGTAAAAATCTTATACAGAAGTTTCGAACGGTGAATATTTTGAAAAGATTGTGTTCTGATTGCAAAGTATGCTTTGATTTGACATTTTTCTTGTTTTAGATTGCTTGCAGAGATAGAGTTTTTCGGCTTAGAGTGCTGTAGTTTAACGACTTTTCGAACTAAATTTCTTGAATTTCGAAATTTTAAAGTTTTAATTCCAAAAATCTTTAAACTATGGCAATTTAAGCGGAAAAATTCATTCTCCGCAAACAATCTAAAACAAGAAAAATTTCAAATCAAACCATTCTTTGCAATCAAAACACAATCTTTTCCAAAGATTCACCGTTCGAAACTTCTATATAAGATTTTTACAGCTTACCTAATAAACAAACCGTTTCCCGCATAGTTCTGTCGATCTTTGTTTTTGAGAAATTTAATTTTAAAATCAGGTTGTTATTTGCTGGACACTGTATGTTCATGTAGAGAGCGACCAGAAAAAGGTTGCTTTTTATAATCATGTGCCTAACATAACATTGAAAAAAAAATTAGAAAACGAAACCGGTTATACAGCGAAGGCGTGTGAGCCAGCGCATCTAATTCGTATTTGCATCAGTGATGAAAGGAAACTTTCGCTTGAGTCTATTTACTCTACAGCAGCATTAAAATTGCTCGAGAATTTAAAAACAAAACGACTAAGCCTCACTGATAAGTGCCATGTGCATGGTGTATTATTTTAAGAAATTTAACTTATCTATATTATAAAGGCCAAATGTATCTGTGCGTAACGCATACGTCAATTTGCGAATGGCAACACTTTCCCAGGTAATTTCGGTTTTGCAATTTTCGCTATTGCAAATTTTACACTTCTAAACTTCGCAAATTTTTCATTTTTACACCTTCGTATAGAGACAAAAAAATGTATTTTTAAATGCAATTTGTTTGAAAGCTGTATGGCAGTTTATTTTCGAGATATTAATTTTATCATTAGTCTTTAGTACCAATTTTGTAATTGTGGCAACAGAATCGCTCCATTTTCTCTTAAAATTGAAAAGAAATTAAAATGCGTATGTCAAACATATCGTCTGTTATAAAACCCGGTGAATTTCAGTTTTATTTCGTTTATATTCATCAATGATCAAATTAAAATATCATTCTTTAAACATTGTAAATACGGAAAAGAGAAGTGAGTATGTAAATTTTGAGACGATGAAAATGTTGACGGGTTTAGATTTCACGTGAAATTCTCTTATCGTGTCAATTTGGAATAAATTTTGTTTTTTTTCATTCGCATTTATACCAAACATAAGAGCCTCAATTAATAACTTCATCATAATAACTGATCTTTATTATATTTTACTGATTATATATGCGATTAAAATTTAATGTTAATCATTTGGGCAACTGAGTTTTATAGAAAAATTAATTTGTTAATTTTAGCTTAAAATAATAATTGTTTGAGAGTTAAACTGACCAATATAAGATACATTTTTTACTGTAACTAATTTTATAGATTTATTATAAATTAATGAAACAGCTCCTTCGTAAACATTTTCTTTCGTCGAATTTCGACGGGTTCCACCATGTTATTTTAATTTTCACATTCATACATCCATAATAAAATAGTAACAAAATTTAATAAAGAATCAATTTATTTAATTATTTATTTATTGTTTTTTTTAAATGAGTTAAGTAAGTTTAATAAATAATTTTTATTATTTTTATTTATATGTTTATTTGTTTGTTTGTTATTAGAAAAAATAACACAACTACAATAAAAAAAATCTGTAAAATTACTAAAATTTTTCTAGGGAACTGAGATTTTTAGAACTATTTATGAAACGGCAATAACAAAAATCCATGTAACAGATACACGTTGGGATTATAAATCAAAAAAATCTGCATGGTTACTAAGATTTTCTTTTCGAAATTGGGATGCCTAGAACTTTTTGTGTAAATGGCAAAACAGGTTGCAGATAAAATTTAATAAAATTACAGTAATTTCAGCAGACATTTTTGTAAAGATGCAGATTCCTCTTGCTTTACAGACACTAATTTGTAGATTTACATCTTTTTTTTTTTTTTTTTTTTTTTTTTTTTTTTTTTTTTGTACAGTACTAAGGAGCTCTGCCCTCTACGAGCTACACTGATCAACCCCTGTCCCGACTTTAAAAATCAGATAATAAGTTGAAATTGGTATTAGTCAATTGAAGTGAAAAAAAAAACTTCTTTAAAACACCATGAAATAAATTAAATTGCGCAAGGCCTTTCGAAAGAACTTGGTCTTTCTTCGTCAGGTGTAAAAAGACGTGATTCTACTATGAATGTAGCGGCACTACTAAAGTGAAAAGGCGGGATAGGGAGCAAGCTGAAGGAACAGCCAATGGGAAAGTAAAAGGCAACAGCCAATCACGCAAGAGCATAAACGTACAATGGATACAAAGAATGAGGGGAAGAAAAAAGAAAAACGGTAACAAGGGGAAAAAGTTAAAAGTAAATAAAAAGTAATAAGTAAAACGGCTGATTTCGCTTTTTGTTTTCGCTTTTTATCAAATAACATTATTAAAACATTTCAGAATCAGCTAATTTAAAATTAACTTAATCTACAATGTCTGAGCTTCCTGATATTTTTTAACAATTGTATAAGAAAATGATTTTAAATAAGCGATTTTTCAATGTAATGTTTTTAATCTGACGTAAGTTTAACTAAACTTTTTTTTCCTAATATTTACACAAAAAATCTTTATCGTTAGAAAGGAAATGTTATTGTTTGCCTGTCTTATTTTGTTTATTAAATCTGACGTAATTTTTATCAATTTACAACTTTTAGCGCATATTAATGAATTTATTCTATTAAATTTTCTTTCTCTTTTAAAATTCTTGTGCAAATATAGTTTTTATGCCGTAATTTCCAATAATTTCCCGCTTTTAATGTATAATAATTCTTTAATTTTAATTTGAAAGTTTTTGTATTTCTAATAGTCAGATGTCACTAAATTTTTAATTCGAAGAACATTTATTCTTTCCTCGGTTTTAATAGTTGACAACAATTAAATTAATTTTCTTTTCTAAAATATCAAAAAAAAATTTCTCAAAATGTTAAAATCTTGAAATTAAAAAAGAAATAAATCCTCAAACAATGGTTCAGATTAAAAAAATAAATACAGTCTGAACAGGGCAACTTCTAAAATATAAAGTGATCTAAAAATGATTTAATACTTATGTGTAGTTTTTGCTCCTATAAAAATTTTTAATGGAGCAATTTTGACGAACTTTAACATTAAATATCTCTTAAAATAATTATTTGATTTAAAAATTGCCTGCACCATCGTGTTTACATCAAACAATTCTCACCACATTTTTTTAATATTTTTTATGTAACACTTCTCTTAATATTAAAGGAAAAAGCTCTTCTGTCACAAAATATTTGTCGACAGCGGCGGTGACAATGTTAGCTACTTTTTTTTTAGAAAAGAGAGATACAGAAACATTCTAGTAAGCCTACATTGTAAAGAAAAGAAAAAAGAACAGTGTTATAAGATTTACTGGTATTTGGGGCGCTAAATTTCCGTTAATTTCAGAAAATTAAACGGAAAAAAAGGGGAAACTTTCTGAAATTTATGGAAATTTTTACATTAAAAAACACTAAATTGTACTGGCGTCCCGATTTCCAGTATAATTTCCGTAAAATCGTCCGTTTTCTTTTTTTTTCAGTGTACAGATTTCTGTAACTTTACATTTCTACATTTGCAGAATTTTTTAAATCTAAACTGTGTTTCAGTTTAATTTTAAAGTATCATTCAACTGCACATACAATCATATGAAATATTTGTTAGGTAACACTAGGGTAACACCCCCAGTAATTGGCACTTTAAGAATTTGTCTTTAAACTTACTTCAATTTTCATTACAAAGAAATAAGATATTTACTTGGAAATGTTTTTAAATCAAAGAATGCATATCTGTGCATCTATTTTGCCCACTAAAAGCAAAAAAAAAAAAAAAAAAAATTGGAAAAGTATTTTTATAAAAATTTATTTATAAAAAGTTGCTGAAATCACCAGTAATTGGCACCTAGAGCACCAATGTATGACACCTTGTGATCCAGTAATTGGCACAAGTTTATATTTCAAAAAAACTTTGCATTTGGCATTGGATTAAATCGCTTTAAATGAATTTACTGTAGATGAAGATGCCATATTTCAGGTTTTTGAGAGTAAGAAATCAGCATATTAGTCTGAAATGTGAACACTTTAAAACAATGCAATATACTTATATTAATACCCAGTAATTGTCATGCTGTCCCCAGTAATTGTCATATGAAGCTTTAATGGATTCGAATTACTGGTAATATTTCATATTTTCAAATAAAAACAAATGATAAACAAAATGAGTATATAACTTTAAAAGTACTTCCAAAATAATTGTTTTAATCTCAAATTCCCTGCGAATTCCTTGTAATTGGAATAGGTGCCAATTACTTGGAATTAGCAAAATTGAAGCACCATTAATTGGCATCTATCATTAATTCAGAAATCCAAATATTTGTGTCGAAAATACTTTTACACAATTAAAGTAACCCTTTTTAACTAAACAAAACTGTTGTCAATTAAAATTTAAAATATATTATAGATCAGATAATAATGAATTGAAAAGCATGCCTTGCTTAAGCCAAAAAAGTAGCATTTGCAACAAAAATGGCTAATTTCATACAAGCCATAATTGTTTCTCTTTCCTAGGCACTATTGTCATTTAGTAGCATAAATCAAAGTTATAATCTTTAACGTAAATGAGCATATAACTGGTATATGGTCTTGCATTTTTAAAAGACTGGATATAAATCTTATTTTTGGACATGTTTGTAGGATGTGCCAATCACTGGTGCATGCCAATTACTGGGGATGTTACCCTACCTCATCTTATGTTTGACATACTTAGACAGCGCGTGATCATTAACTTTAATCATGTGCCTTACACTGACAAAATTAGAAGACGAATTGGGTCATACATCGGGATAAATGAGGCGTATGGCCCTGCGTAACTAAAGAACACTCATTTCCGTGTTGAAAGAGAACTTTCTCTCTTTCATTCATTTACTCTAAAATTAAAGCTGCACTATGAACTCTTTCAAAAGTCCAAAGAGCAATGTCGTTAAGTCTCACTGTGATATGTCTTGCATGTTCCACGTATTTCTCAGATTTAATCTTCAATGAAAACCTTATTTTTTAATATTTAATAGCATTTAATGTATGGTTTTTCAATTTTAATAGTCATAAGTTTACATACTGTCCGATTCTACTTCAATTATTTTTAAAGACTAAAAGATGCTTGGTTTAAATTTTTCCTTAGTTTTTAGGTGTGTTCATAAAAATGTAAATACATAGCACTTATAGTCGTCGTTTAATACGTCCGTGTGTCCGCATATAACAACGTAAAAACTATCCAACGGAATCTTTTGAAATTTAAAATATGCAAGTGTTATATATTTTTGTCGAGTTCTTTCAAATTTTATGAAAATCCTATGTGTCGTTTAATTACAGGGACAGTCACAATTATTCCGTTACAATACGGTTCGCATTTTAACGATGTTACACGCTATCGAACATAATGCAATTCATGTACATCCATGTAATGTACACTAAAATATATATACTTCACAATCTTTGGTACAAAGAATATTTTTAAATAATATACAGAGCCACACAAAAATATTCTGTCTCACAATGATTTATGAGGAAATGTTGTTCGTTGTTTGCAACGAGTTGTTTTTAAGCAATTTAAATCAAGATGAGTAATTTAAAAAAGCAATTTAAATCAAGATGAGTAATTTTAAAAAGCAATTTAATTCAAAATGAGTAAACATTTAAAAAACAAAACATTTAAGATCCAATAAATTACAGCTCTTTGCTGAGTAGCCAAATCCACTCTTTAGTTTAAAGAGTGTACGTCATCTTATGTTTGAAATACTTAGGCAGCGCATGATCGTTTTCTTTAATCATGTGCCTTATATAAATAACACTGACAAAATTAGAACACGAATCCGGTTATACAGCGGGATAGATGAGGCGTACGACCCTGCGCAACTAAACAACACTAATTTCAGTGTATAAAGGGAACTTTCTCTCTTCATCCATTTACTCTAAAATTTAAGCTGCACTAAGAGCTCTTTCGAAAGTTCAAAGGGCAATGTCGTTAAGTCTCACTGAGAAGTGTATTGCATATTCCACAGATTTCTAAGATTTAACCTTTCATGCAAGTCATGTATGTTATATATCCGTAAATATTTAATATATGTTTTAAATTTTGTTAGTCTTAAGTTTACAGACTGTCTTATTAAATTATTTTTAAAGACTGAAAAACATTTGGTCTAAATTTTACCTTAGTTTTTTTTTTTTTTTTTTTTTTTTTTTTAATTCTGTAGAAGAAATATTATTGTAGGATTTTTGTAGAAATATTATTACGATCAGCATTGGATTTATGAAAATTTTCAAAATCCGGTTTTTAACGGATTTGCATATTTTAGGGATCAGAGAACCCGAAAAACGTGTTTTTACAAAATGTCTGTCTGTTTGTGTGTCAGTCTGTCTCTGTCTATATGTGACAAAAATAAGGCGCTCTACTTTAAGAAGTAATGCACAGAACTTCTCAAAACCTTGGATTCTGTTAGACCTTGAATTAAACTAGATATGATTAGTTTTTGGTGTATATCGCTTAACAGTTGGCACTGCTATGCTGCATTTTTTTTGCAATTTCTACAACAGCCATATCTCAGGAATCTATGCATGGATTTTCATAAAACTTTAGATTTAATTAGCATTTTGATATAGCATGATACTGATTGCGTTTTGGTGCAAGTCACTAAACAGGTGATTCTGCCATGGCGTATTATCCGTGATTATCGCAATAGCTCTATCTCAAAAATTAATGCACAGAATTTTTCAAAACTTTAGATTCTGTTAGATCTTGATATAAACTTGATTTCACTTGTTTTTGGTGTAAATAGCCCTGTAGTTGGCGCTGCTATGCTGCATTTTTCATGATTTCTCAATAACTCTATTTCAAGAACTAATGCACGGATTTTCATCAAACTTCAGATTTAGTTAATACCTGATAAAAAATTGATCCTGATAAGTTTTTGATGTACATCACCCAATATGTGGCACCGTTATGCAGATTTTTTAAGTTCTTACAATAGTACTAATCTCGAAAATTAATACACGGATCTTCACCAAATCTCAGAAACAGTTTTATGTTAACATAAGTTGTCGCGCACTAGATTTTTGTGTAAACGACCCAAACGGTGACCACCTACGGTAAACCACCTAGCCTATGCTGCATTTTCAGGAAGTATTAACATGTATAAGAGTTAAGAAAGTTTTGATATCGCTACATTTGACTAATTTTTTATGAGATAGAAATAGTACCTGCATTAATTCTTCAACACTTTCCAACGAAGTTGAAAGAGGTTTATGAATTCGGTTTGACTGTTCGTCTGTCTACGCTCTAGCTTCGGTAAATATACTTGTATGTCAATTGATCAACGTTATTTAGGTTCAGCAGAGCATGATTAGTAATTGTATATGGAGTATGTGGGGCTAATATTTTATTTATAGTTGTACTCAAAAGAAATGTCTTGCATTATGGTGTAAGAGAAATAGTAATTTAGAGAGTTTTTCATTGAAATTACGCTGTTTTAAAGAATTCTAACATATATAAATCACTGAATTTCACTACAACAGTGTAAAAAAAGACGATTTAACGGAAATTATACTAGTAATTGGACGTTAGTACAATTTACTGTTTTTTAACGGAATATTTTCCGCTAATTCCAGAATTTTTTTTGTTTTGTTTCTGTAATGTATGGAAATTTTTCTGTTAAAATACCGTAAATTATAATGGCATCCCGATTATCAGAACAATTTCCGTTAAATCATCTTTTTTTCCGTGAAGATGATTACAGTAGAACAGGTAGAACAGCATTTGTCGTTCATTTACAGGGACACACAAAATAAATCGGTTAGATTATTAACTTTGAGTAATAATTTCCGGCTGTATACAAATTCTACACTTCATGCACAGGACTGCAACAAATGAATTCAAGAACCATTATCTTATTAGCCAAAATACTTGAAGGGGGATTTTTAATTAAGATATATGCATTTATTAACTGAACTAATTTCGGATGAGTGCAGTTTATTGATACATACATATATATATATATATCATATACAGGGCTGTTCAAAGAATTCGGATATTTTTTTATTGTAAATGGGGACAGCTGAAATTGGATTTTGAAAAGAGTTTTCGTTTTCATATGGTTGAATTATACATAATATTGCAACTTATTAAACAGTGCAGTTTTATTATATTATTCTATGCTTGACGCATGTTTTTTCTTTCTTGTTTATTCAAGTTTAATTAAGACTTCATATAAAATTGTTTAAAAAAAGCAAATTAGAGCAATTGTTTAGAATCTCTGTTTATTTATTTATTTAATATTTACTTTCATTTTTGATTAAACTGGCTCTTATCGAGATACATATTAAAAATAATCAAAAATTTTTTATAAAGTTTTTTGAATTATTTATTAAAATGCAATATAAAATAAATATTTGAGACATTGAAAATTTAGTTTGTGTACATAGCAGTGAATTTTTACACAAAGATATTTCGGTAGTTTTTGATGCCTCAAACTACAATTAAATATTACTTTCCATATAAAATAATCGGTTCAATTTTAGAAATCTAAAGTATAGAATAGATATTATTAAAATAAAATACTATATCGGTGTAATGTCCTAACAAATTCCTTTCTTCTGGGAGATTAAATTTTTCTTTAATTAACATATTCATTATTTATCTCTAAATAAACTATACCTAATATTTCCTAAATTTAAGGAGAAACGGGACACAGAAATCTTCAAATTTTCTAAAAATTTTGTATAGTATTAAAATTTCCCTGTTTCCTCAAACGACTTCTTGTGAAAATGCGTTTTTCTTCATGATGGTTTTTTCACCATTTCCTTTATTTAAAATGTTATAAGTCAAGAATCATAATAAATAAATGATTAAAACTTGGTACTTGTCTTTTTTGATTATTTTACTTTAATTTCGGTTCAGCAAATTTGAAAAAAAGTATTTTCTTTTAAAAATGATTTTTTTTTTAAACTTACATCATTTTTTTATATTTTTTTTATAATTTTGATTTTAAATATTTTTCATTTTTATTCAAATTACTATTTTTAAAAATGCTGAATCGAAATTAAAATATATGTGTTTCTGTTTATTTACGAGAAAAAAATATATAAATGCTATAAATAATATTTCGAGTTATAAAGATACCACTTTCTGTGCAAAATATAAATTTAAGATTAAAAAAAATTTTTGAGGAGAAGTTCTATCATGCGAGATATTCATATGGTTAACTGTAAAAAAATCAGAATTTTAACTCAGTAAATAAAAATTATATAAAAATGTGTCCCGTTTCCCCTTAAACTAATAAGGTGTATAAGGAAACAACTGACAATAAACTAAAACTGCTTGTGGAATCAGGGGACAACGAAGAAGTGCCTTGTTTTGCTACAAAATGCAATAAATTAATATACATTTCACATGCAGTTTCTTACATAACACATGGGTCACAATATTTTATAAAACTTTGCTTTAAATTCTTACTAAATGATAAACTTTTAGATTCAAACTTTCTTCTTCACACAGGAAACATTTTTCTTATTTGAAATTTCTGAACAAAATACTACCTAGCTCAGGAAATCAATATGGGGGGGGGGGTGTTTCTGTATGAATATCAGGGATTTAACTTTTGGTAGTATTTATTACATAAAACTTAAATTTATAATTAATACATAAAATAAAAGAGAAATTCCAACAGTTTTACCTAAAAATTTATTTAAGTGTTCAGCAGGATTCTTTTATCACACACACTGTTAAAAAAATTCTGATATTCACGAAAATTTTTTTCTTGAATTTCACCGAAAAAGTCCCTTTTCACAACAAAAGGTCATTTTCCGTTACAAATCACAAAATTCCACCATATTTCCTGAAAATAACGAAACGGATGGAAATAGAAACAAAAAACGGAGACACTCTGTTGCGTGGGTTGCTCCATGGCCGAGTGGTCAAGGCAGCACACCGCTAATCGAACGCGAGCGCAGATTGTGGGTTCGGGTCCCACTGTCGCCATGGATTAATGTAAATATAAGAAATCCCTTTTAAATTACGTTTTTTCTGTTTATTTTTCTCTTATTTCTTATTAAAAATTCTTTTAATTAATTAGATAATAAATAAATAAATAAATAGTGTACGACAATTAAAAAAAAATTGTCTATGCTTTTTTTGGTAAAAAAATTGTTAATAAAAACTTTTTTCATTCATTCATTCATGCATTCAAAATAAAAAATAAATAAAAAACAGTGGTTTTAAACAGCGATTTTTTCTAAAGTATTTAAAAAATTAAACTTGATTTAAAAAATAATAAGTATTATGCATCAGTCTAAAATAAAATAAAATAAACCGTTTACAAATATTCTAATGAATATATTTGAAAGAAAATCTTTAAAAATCACAACAGATTTTCCTACTAACTCATAAAAGACATACTTTGTACGATTCGGCATCAGCAGCTTTGGCTCAGTTCGTAAGGATTTGCTCCGCTATCAAAAGTTCCCGAGTTCAATCCTCAGGACGACTTTAACTAAATTATACATACTAATAATTAAGTGAAATAATATAGCAGCTTAATATGACTCGGTAATTTCGAATTCTTTGAAGATTGATTTATTTTAAAAATTTTATTAAATTATTATTATTAAAAATCAAACTCTGTAACGGAAAGTTATTGCTTCTTCAAACGGAGTTTTCCCTTCTTGTATTTTCCACAACGGAAAATCTACTAACGGAACGGTAAAAGTTCGGCTACTTTGCTGCCAGTAGTTTCACTGTGAATTCACAGATTTATTTTTAACAGTGCAACATAGATCAAGTCGATAAGTTACCCAAATGTTGATTAGCAAAGAAGTTCTGTTTAGATGTTCACCCGATCTGACGTCATGTGATTTTTACCTGTTGAAGTTCATAAAGAATTGCGTGTACATACTACTACCAGCTGAAAATTACAGCTGTTGCACAATGACCTCACAAACACTAATAAACGTTTGTGAAAAACTCAGCTCTATAGTTCTTGATCTGTGACAAAAGATGCTCACATTGAACACTTGTAGGTAAAACTGTTTGAGTAGTTTTTTCATTTTATGTATTATTTATAGTTTTAAGTTTTATGTAATAAATATTACCACGCGTTAAAATTCCGATATTCATTTAGAAATATCCAGTATATCCCAGAATTAGAATCTTAGAAATAAATAATATATTTTTTTTATTATTCGGTTATCACTTATACAAAACGTGCACAATTCAAATTTTGAAATCAGAATTTACAAGTGATCAACTGTGATCATGAAGAAAGGTAAGCTGGTAATGTCTATTGTGGAAAACCAAAAGAAATATTTCCTATTTGTTGGGCTATTAAGGGTACGGTGCACGTAATTTATCATTATTTTTTTTAATTTTCATCGTAGCAATATGAAATTTTGTGCATATATACATTTCATCAAATGCATAAAGAACACATTCAAAAAATATTCCCAATCTTATTAAAATTATTATTTTTTAATTTAAATTTTTTAACGACAATTTAAAATGCACCTCCTGTTTTAATTTTTGAGATGTTTGCTTCCTTTTGCATTTTTATCAGTTAAAACTCTATTATTAAGAAATTTCTGTAAGATTTTTTTAAATCTCTTGAATAGTTAATATTTTACAGATTTTTTTCTAAATTCCATATCGATTGTCATCAAAATTTTGCCTTTTAATAAGTAAAAAATCAAATTTGACTATCTTAAAAAATAATAATAATTTTTAAAAAGCTTACACAATTTCTTTCTAAACGATATCAAGATACTTCCTTATCAATTTCATAAATATTGATCAAAAATTACGTTGCAAAAAGCATTTCAAAAAGCTAAAAATGCTGAAAAATTATTTTCGAGAAAAACAGATTTAAAGTATATAAAAACACTTACTTTTATTATTTTCTTAAAAAATTCATAAATGATATTTTAATAAGAAAAAACTATTTTGGTACTATTGTACCACAGAAGTAGACCTTTTTGCGACGATTTTGCTCAAATAAAGGCCTACTGTCCCCTTAAAAAAAGATGGTATACTGTCTGAAAATATTACGTTTTTCTACAGTATCCGACTACGTTCGAAGAAATTTTTTTAACTCTAATTTTGACATTTTTTTTGTTGTTTTTCCCAGTGTAATCTAACATAGAATAAAGAAAATTAAAATATATATATATATGACAATTAACTAATTTCGGATGCGTGCAGTTTACTGATACAGATCTATATATCATATACAGGGCTGCTCAAAGAATTCGGATATTTTTCAAATTGTAGATGGGTACAGCTGACATTTTGAAGAATTTTGGTCCTTATTTTACTTTTTTCTTATAAAAAAGGCTCCGGCTCTAAAAAAAATAATGCGTATAACACAAATCGGACAATGCATATAAAACGTATCCATATTAGACACTGTTGAATATAATAAACTAAAAACTAGTCAATATGCGGAAATTTAAAAGAGATAAAGCTAATTATATAATTTACATAGAAAATTTTAGTAACTTTACGCATAATTCAAATATATATAAAAAATTAAATCAGAACTAATTATTTGGATCATCATACTCTAGACATTATCGAAAATGTTATACAAAAAATTATTGTTATGTATATAATAAAATTTTGGGTTAGAGTAATAGTCGTTTACCTTTTTCGATGAAAATCTAATTTTTCAGAAAACGCATTTAAAGTTTTCAACTTCGATTTAAAATAACGTTGCCTGTTTTTTTTTTTTGTCCATGGCTGCGTTAAACAATAAATTAGAGGTTATTATTCGGCCAAGCAAATAAACAAACAAACAAATAAATTAAGCTATTTAATTATGTTTTATCTGTATTATTCTTACTAGCATTAAGAATTTTAATACATTTTTTATACATAAACATATTTGTATAAAAACTTAGAGTGTTAAGCAGGTAAAATTAATAAATCTAAGTTTATTTAGTTGCAAAATATAGCAATACAATATTTTAAAACCCTAATTGTGTACATACGGCAAGAATAAATTGTAAATTTAATACTTAATTTTCTTTTGCTACTTTTCTAATTATAAGACTTATGTGTAGATTTTTAAAAAAGATCATAAAAATAGAAAAATTCATGCATAAAAGGGTTAAAGGAAAGAAAAAAATAATAAAAAAAGCAATATGCAATGAAAATAATAATAATAATAATAATAATAATAATAATAATAATAATAATAATAATAATAATAATAATAATAATAATAATAATAATAATAATAATACGATAAATTTGTAGAGAATACTTTCTTTGATTTACTATTAACTTGAGAATGTAATATACTTACATATGTTGGCCCTTATTAAGACAAAAAAGTTTTTTAAAATTTTTTCTTGCATTTTTATTTCGTTTGTTATCATTTTTTTCATTGTCTTAATAATTAATAAATTAATATTTTCTCTTAATCTTAATAAACGTTTCGCATTCTTAAGTACATAAAAACTTAACGTGTGTGAGGGAAAAAATTTTAAATAAAGTTCTTTCAAACGGGCAATTTACATTTAATGGCTTAATTTTAAGAATTTTAAGAATATTCATATTTCCTCTCATATCAAATCGTTCCAAACGCATCAAATTTATTGGATGGGTGTACATTATGGATTCACTTTGGCAAAGTAAATTTTATAAATGGTCCTGATAAAAAATAAACCATTTTTTGAAAGACTTTTCATCTATTTCTCTTTTGACATATTGGCATAAAAGTTCCGTGTAAAGGTTCCGTCGTTATAACTTACAAAGTCCTAATAAATAACGAATTTTTTTTATGATTCAATGTACTTATTTTTTGTAAAATATTATTCAGTTTAGTTTCATATTAAGTTTATCCTTTGTAAACAATCTCTTAAAGTAAAAATATTTATTGCAATGGTCGAATAAAATAAATAAAAAAAAAAATCTCAAATATTATTGATTATTATATTAGGATGAATGAATAATCATTAAAATATATGGTGGGGGTGTGCACATTCAGCCCTTATTAAGACCAAAATATATATTTTTGATTATTTTCTTCCCTTTTTATTTCATTTGTTGTCATTTTTTCGGAGTCTTAATAATTAATAAAATAACATTCTCTTTTAATCTTAATAAACACCTCGCATTCTTAAGCAAATACAAATTCGACGTTTGTGAAGAAATAGATTTTTTTTTAAATAAAGTTTTTCCAAACAGGACAATCTTACTTTTTAGAGGCTTAGTTTAAAGAATTTTAAGAATATTCATATTTCTTCTCACTATAAGTCGTTCCAAACCCATTAACTTTATTAGATGGGAATACATTATGGACCCACTTTCGGCAAAGTAATTTTGATAAAAAGTCCTGATAAAAAAATAAACCGTTTTTGAATGAAATTTCATTTTTTTTCGCTTTTGAGTACAGGTATAAAAATTGTAGGTAAAAGTATTTCATTATAACTTACTAAAACGTGATAAATGACTAAAAAATTACTATTATTATTATTATTATTATTATTATTATTAATTTTAATATATAACTCAATATACCTCATTTGCTGTAAAATATTATTAAATTGAGTTACTTATTAAATTTATGAAATGTAAATAAGACTCAGAAGTAAAAATATTTGTGGCAATGGATGTATAAAATAAATATAAATACAACAAAATCATAAATATTATTTCATGGATGAATGAAATGTAAAATACATGGCGGGGGTGAGAATTTAGCCCTTATTAAGATTAAAATATGTATTTATTATTATTTTCTTTTATAATAATTTCATTTACTGTCATTTTTCAGAGTCTTAAATTAATAGAATAACATTCTCTGTTAGTCTTAATAAACATCTGGCATTCTTAAGAGCCCACACTAATCAATCAAAAAGACCCGGATGGTGATGTTAAGTCTATGGGAGCATTATTTTCAAATTTCTCGTTACAATTTGAATATTTCTTCATGGTTTTTAAGCTATTGCATAGCTTTTATCGCGGGCTTTGAGCGCGGCGACCGAATCTAGAAATTCCGTAACGAGAAAAAACCTAACACACCGGCTAACGACGTTTCAGTTCGGCAGACTTCGGCACTTTGGCAGACTTCTCATTTATTCAATAAAAGAAAAAAAAAATTATCGGTCATGACGCTCAAAAAGTGTAACTTGAATTAATATCAAAGACAAAAATAAATAAATAAATAAATAAATAAATAAATAATTATAATTGCATAAGTTGATAAAAAAAATTCTATGCAATAGCTTTTCTGAGGCAGTCCCCGACTGCCACGCGTTCTTTTTATTTTTTGCATAGGACAACTGAGGATGATCTACGACCGGGCTACTTTTAATTTTTTTAGATTTTGGTTTTAGATATTTTCTTAAAAAATTACATTCGATTTCGTAACCGGCTAAAACTGGTTCTGAAATTGAGACTATCATAATATAAAAAAATACATAACCAAAATCAAAAAAGTAAAAACTAACCCATTTGTAAATTGTCATCGGCTATTCTAGTCAAAAAACCATGTAAAAATATTAAAAATTGAATGAGATATTTGAATATAACGCCCCTATTGACTTAACATTATTATCTCAGTCTTTTGAACGACTTGAGTATTTAACGTGTATGAAGAAAATGATCTTTTTTTAGAAGTAAAGTTCTTTCAAACGGGGTAATTTTTTTTTAATGGCTTAATTTCACGAACTTTAAGAATATTCACATTTCTTTACACATCAAGTCGTTCCAAACACATCAACTTTATTAAATGGGTGTATATTATGAATCCACTTTCGGCAAAGTAATTCTGATAAATGGTTCTGATAAAAAATAAACTATTTTTTGAAACAATTTTCATCTGTTTCTATTTTGATATATAGGCATAAAAACTCTATGTAAAGATATTTCATTATAATTTATTAAAACTTAATAAATGCCGAAAAATAAAGAATATTTTTTTCGTATATATATATATATATATATATATTAATTTACAGTATTTTAACGTGAATTATCCATTAAATTTACGCCATATGTCGCTTTTTCACATAAACGGTCAACTCCCGTAGTTTTTTGTGTTTTACGCACAAAAACCGTTAATGTTATGGCAAAGTCCGTTGAAAATGTTCCGTTTTTTGTTTTCCGTTTTTTCGTTGTTAAAGTCCGTTTTTTACGCACATTGTCTGGAATCTCTGCTGCAGTAAGTCTCTGCTGTAGCTTTTTTCAATGAATATACATATAATGCTGTGAAATATCATTAAATTTTATCTCATATTAAATTTTTGCAAGGTAATTTATATTAAATATTAAAAGTATTTAATGCTATGGACGTATCAATAAATTACAACAAAACCACAAGTATTAATTGCATGAATTAATAAAATTTAAAATATATAGTGGACATCTTTCTTTATATAAATTTGCCGATTCTCATTAGTATAATGGCAAATTTACGCAATAAATCATTATTGATAACCATATACTTTTAAAAAATGACAATAACCATTACGTAGGCTGTTAAATTAACGGTAGTGTTTGTTTAAAAAATCTAATAAAATAATAAAATTGAAAATGGAAATGTATATGAACGTTGTGGCAACCCGTTTTCCGTTTTGCATATAGTAAATTAAATATTTGGTGTAAATAATAATAATAATAATAATAATAATATGAATATTTTCAGCTGCTTAAGACAAATAAATATGCAAGATGTTTAAATATAAAGTGAAATAATTAAATAGGAAGTGAAAATCATAATATTTTTTATGTCTAAAAGTATTAAATTGGAAAAAACGTTGTGCCAAGTTTTTATTTTTATTTATTAATTTTTTTTAACTTTTATAAATGAGAAATTAAATAAGTTGAAGTAACAAATTTACAAGGTTAAGAAGAATTTTTGCGACTTCATGAAATAAATAAACTAGTCGTTGGGAGCCACCGTGACATTTAGCCACCATGGAGATGGATATTATAAAATACGAAAATAAAACATGTGCGAATATTTATAAAATACATTGTACTTCCAACATAAAATTTAAACATACATTTAAATATTTTTAAGACATAGTAATGTTCTATTACGGAATTGTGGTTAATACTTAATTATCCAATCGACTCGTTTAAATAATTATATATATCGCCAATCTATTCGTAAATTATAAAAATCTGCATATTTTTATTTAAAATAACGAAACAACAAATAAATTTGTTGATTACAAATAAAACATTGAATTATAAATCACTTGATGACGAAACAAACACACGTAACGTGCTTAATGGACAGTGAATATGACATTTACAGACAGACAGACAGATAGCGGACAGAGACGAATAAGAATAATTAAATCAGCAAAAATTAAGTAAGAGTTTTTAAAGGAGCATTATTTTTCTACAGACTAAGACATGAAGCAGAAAAGCTACCAGTTTAAATGAAAAAAATAAGGATGAAAGAAGTGTTTATGTGAGAACGTTATCATGAATTATTACAATAAACTAATCCTCAGAAGTATTAAAAAATCTTTATAACAAATTTACGAAAAGTCAAACTAAAGAATGCGAGCTATTTGCGCAATGATTTCTAACTTAAGTAAACAATAAATAACTTTTCAAAAAAAAAAAAAAAAAAACTAAAATACAAACTCTAATAAATATTTATTGAAAATTTTACAATAAGATAAATTGTTAAAAGTGTGAAAAACTCTGCAGACATTTCTTAAAAAATGAAATAGAAATCCTTTTACAAAAAATAAACTGATAGAAAAAAAATTGTTTACTGAAAAAAGAAAAATCAAAAGTTTTCACTGAAATTCTATAATAAACTAACCCTCAGATGTCTCAAAGGTAATAGCTAAATCTATTTCAATCCCAGAAGAAACGATTCGATATTTCTGAAGTTTAACCTTGAAAGTTTAAATATATATCATTAAAGAGCCATCTGAGACGCTTCTATCGTCTTTATTATACTTCAGTGGCAGAATTATGTTTGTGGGGAGTTTTATTAAAGGGCACTAGAGACGGATTATTGGGATATTAAGTCTTTAAATGGTGTTATATGTTTGTGAAGCTTAAAGAAATTTCATTTAAAAGAAAAGAGTGTTTTCTCCTATTTTTAAAGTATACTGCGAACCTCACTCCACACACACACATACACATTATAAAAAATATCAATATACGCAGCACTGGCGGATTTTATTGCCATATGTATTCATGACAATTGGTCATTGCATAAATTAATTGAGTGGCAATTTTCTATTTTAGTTTAAGAAATCATGCAGCGTGTATTTTATTTATTTTATATTGAAATAAAATGTCAAAAGTTTGAAAAAATCTGCAGAAGCTTCATAAAAAATGAAATATAAATTCTTTTACGAAAAATAAATAAACAAATTGCTGAAAAAAAAGAAGAAGCTTTCACAGAAATTCCACAATAAACTAACCCTCAGAAATCTCAAAGGTAATAGCAATATCCATTTCAATCCCAAAAGAAACGATTCAATAAATCTGAAGTTTAACCTTGAAAGTTTAAATATATGTCATTAAAGAGTTATTTGAGACACCTTTATCTCCTTTATTATACTTCAGTCGCAGAATTGTGTTTGTGAGGATTTTATTAAAGAATACTGGAGATGGATTGTTGGTATGTTAAGTCTGTAAATGGAGTTAGATGTTTGTGGTGTTTAAAGAAATTTATTTTAAAGAAAAGAAAGTCTTTTAGCGTATTTTATATTGCGTCTGCCCTGCGTTATACGGCGTTTGCCCAGGTCCCAATGTAACTTTTGATTATTTTTTTTCTACGCCTGCTTTGAGTTTTTAGGTGCATTCATAATTATATGAAAACGTAGCACCTATAGTCCATTCATCCAGTCCGTCCGTCCATTTCTCTGTCTGTCAACATATAACAACAAAACAACTATCCAACCAAATAGTTTGAAATATAAAATATATAATTGTTGAATAATTTTATTGAGTCATTTCAAATATTATAAATATCGAATATATAGTTTAATTACAGGACAATCAAAATTACTCCGTTACATTACGGTCTGTGGAAAAAAATAGCTTCAGGAGCATTTTTATGATGTTACACTCTTTCGAACATAACAAAATTGATATGAATCTATAAGTTATTTCCTGTATATTAGAAAGCAGGTAGTATTTACAGGGATGCAAAAGATTTCGGCTGGTATACTGTATACTATAACAGCAAGATCTGAATATTCTTAAATCTTCGTTGCAGTACAAAAGCACCTCATTGCTACAGTTGACGTGCAAAAGCCTACTTGTTATCATTTTTTTTATCTCGTAAATTTCATAACTAAACTGATTGTTCAGTCAAAATATTACATTTTAAGTATTTGATTGTTTCTCCTGATTTTTTTTTCATTATTATTATTTGGAAACCCTTTTAAATTTATATCGAACGGTAAAAGGGTTTCTAATTTTAATATTTTATTAGCACCATTTTATTCAAAAAATGAATTTTCTAGTATGTTTCTCTTACACATGATGCCAAAATATGAGAAAAAATTATTCCTTGATAAGTGATGCAAAACAATTAGCATTCGTGTACAAGATACGGATTCCGATGGACAATGACATAGAACTGATAAGGGTTAATTACACATTTAGAAAAAGAATCTTTCTTCTATTTAGAATTTTAATTTGTAATCTAAGATCATATTATTACTGATTTATTATTATTATTAACTTATTATGTCCTCATACTATGTCATTACTGACTCATATGGAAATCTGAACTAATATAGAAGCCACATGAAATATGATAACTTTTATAAAAAAATAAAATGAAATAAAGAAAAAAATATTAATAAACTGTTAACATAAATCTTTCTTCTATAACATAAATTATCTGATTTCTCATAAGACTCATATTTCTAGTTGATGTTCCAACTTTAGAATCAGTTAATGTCAAGTTCTCGTTCACGCATATAGGTACAGAAGCATTTGTTAATTGAATTTGAGAAATGTACAGACGCAAAATTAACCTCTTAATTCTATATTTAGAGATTTCCGGTTACATCGCTAACGGAAATCAATAATGTTCTTCAAACAAATAGAAAGTGATTAGTACTTAATGGAAGTCTAGTCATAGAAGTTTTACTTATATTTCAATGTCTTTCTATAAAAATAGCTGGCTTTTTTCGTAGCTGTTATAAGTTCTAAATTAACATAAAAGAATAAATCATGCTGGTAAATGTTAGATTTATTCATAAAAATACACTGGACGTAATTGTAAAATTCTCCGTTTTATTAGGTGCGTTCGTAATTATGTAAATACGTAGCACCTATAGTGGTCGTTCAGTCCGTCCATCTGTCCGTCTGTCTGTCTGATTGTCCGAACATAACAACACAAAATCTACCCAACTGAATCATTTGAAATTTAAAGTACATAATTATTATATAATTTTGTGGAGTTATTTCAAATTTTATGAAAATCGGATGCGTTGATCATTTACAGGGGCAATCAAAAATATTCCATTACATTACGGTCAAAGGGGGAAAAGTTTCAAATATATTTTATACGTTTGAAATTTAAAATACATAATTATTACATAATTGTGTCGAGTTATTTCAAATTTTATGAAAATCGGATGCATAGATCAATTACAGAGGCAATCAAAAGTATTCCGTTACATTACGATCAATGGGGAAAAATGTTTAAAATGCATTTTAATGGTGTTACATTCATTCGAACTTAATAAAATTTATATGCAACTATAAAGTACATATTATAATATACATTTTACATAATTTGTGGTGCAAAGAACATTTGTTATTGATTTACAAGGCCACACAAAAGTATTCCATCACATAATGGTATAGAGAGAACATTGTCTGTAGAGAGAACATTGTTTGATGAGCGTTTTATTTACAATTTATCAGATTGATATATGATAGTAATATTTTTAAAACTTCGTTATCGTGCAAATGCACCTCATTTGCTACGCTTCACGTGCAATTTCCAACTTGTTTATTTTAGCAATTAATATTTTGCCAAGGATGTTTTACCTATCTAAGTATTGCTACGTAAGTGTTGCTACGTTAGCTACGTTCATTGCTACGTTCAATTTTTTCAAACTTTTCGAAAAAAAAGTACTTTATTTAGAACTTAAAAAAAGAAAAAAAAGCATTTCCTTGTCTAGAGTTTTAATTTAGAATGCAATCTCATAATATTACTGACTAATTAAGACTATATGTAAATCCAAACTAATATAGAAGCCACATAAATTATGATTACTTATATACAGAAATAAAATGAAATAAAACAAAAGTATTATGTAAAAACTGTAAACATAAATATTTCTACTATAGCATAAATTCTCTGATTTCTCATAAAGCTCATAAATTCAGCTAATGTTCGAACTTTAGAATTCGTTAATGTCAAGTTCTCGTTCACGCATGTATATACTGAAGCATTTGTTAGTTAAATTTGAGATACGCAGAGACGAAATTTTAACATCGTAATTCTATATTTAGAGATTTCCGGTTACATCGCTAACGGAAATCAATAATGCTCTTAAACCAAATAGAACGTGATTAGTTCTTAATGGATGTCTAAGCATAGAAAAAGATTTTTTAAATGTCTTTTTATAGAAATAAACGGTTTTTTCAGCGCTGTTCAATGTGCTAAAATAACCAAAATGTATAAATCGTACAGGTAGACTCTATATTTACAGATAAAAATATAGATAAAAATAAAGCTTCAAAAATTATTATTTTTTTAATTTTTCGAATATGATTACTTTTATACAGAAATAAAATGAAATGAAAGAAAAGAATTATTTAAAAACTGCTAACATAAATATTTTTACTATAACACAAATACTCTGATTTCTCATAAACCTCAAAATTCCTGCTGATGTTCTAACTTTAGAATCAGTTAATGTCAAGTTTTCGTTCACGCATATACGTGCAGAAGCATTTGTTAATTGGATTTGAAGTACGCAGAGATGGAATATTAACCTCTTAAATCTATATTTAGAGATTTCCGGTTACATTTCTAACGTTAATCAATAATGTTCTTCAAGCAAATAAAAAGTGATTAGTACTTAATGGACGACTAGGCATAGAAGAAGTTTTATTTATATTTAAATGTCTTTTTATAAAACAAATGTCTTTTTTGGAGCTTTTGAACTTATCAAAATAAAACAAAAAATGAATAAATGAAAAAGTAAATTCTAGATTTATAGATAAATTAAAGGTTTAGTATAATTGAATAATTCTTAGCCTTATTTATTTTAATAATTAATATTTTACTAATTAATATATTTTTCCTATCGAATTAATGCTATTCTTCATTAATCAATTCTTTAAAACTTTTTGAAAAAAAAATACGCTATTTAGAATATATAGTTTAAACTTTCTCCTTTCTAGAATTTTAATTTGGAATCTAATTTCATATAATTACTGATTTATTATGACTGATATGAAAATCCGAACTAATACAGAAGCCTTATAAAATAGGATAACGTTTATGCAGAATCAAAATGAAATAAATTTAAAAAAATATATTATTTTAAAACGTTAACATAATTAATACTACTATAACATAAATCCTCTGATTTCTCATAAAGCTCATAATTCCAGCTGATATTCTAAATTTAGAATCAGTTAATGTCAAGTTCTCGTTCACGAATATACGTGCAGAAGCTATTGTTAATTGAATTTGAGATACGCAGAGATAGAATATAAACCTCTTACTTCTGTATGTAGAAATTTCCGGTTACATCGCTAACGGAAATCAATAATGTTGTTCAATCAAATAGAAAGTGTTTAGTACTTAATGGATGTCTAGGCACAGAATAAGTTTTACTTACATTTAAATGTTTTTTTGTAGAAATTGACGCCTTTTTTCGGAGCTGTTGAATGTGCTAAAATAACAAACAATGAATAAGTCATGGAGGTAGATGCTAGATTTATAGAAAAATATAAAGATTAAATGTAATTGCAAAATTCTTAGCCTTTTTTATGTTAACAATTAATCTTTTAGAAATTGCATTTTCCCAATCCAAATATTGTTACGCTCCATGCATTATTGTTTTCAAATGTTTCGAAAAAAATGTGCTGTGTTTAGATTATGAAAAAAATTTTAACACTTTGAGAATATTTAAACAAAAAAAACAGTGTTTATCAGCAACAGAAAAACGGAAAAGAATACTCATGTTTTACAAAAATATTTTACACCAGAATTATTTAAACCTGTTTTGTTTATTTATTTTACTGGTTTTTTTTTCAATTATTATTTGTATATTTGTATAAATTATTATTAAACTTTAAAATTGAATTTTTTTTAATTATTTAATAAAACATTTTTGGTTAAAACATAGTCGGTTCCACCTATTCAATTGATAAAGATCAAACTATCCGATTACATTAGATTAATTTATAATACGATTAATTAATCCGTAAATCAATTATGACAGAAATAAATTTTCCAAGTGGGTTAAAAAACTCCGCTCCAGGATTCGAACCAGGGATGTATCGGCTGAAGTCGCCAATGCTCTTCCAAATGAGCCAGCGCTTATACAAACACTGAAGGACTATTTCACCCGTATAACCTTAACGATCACATAATCTGGTCCGATATTATGGATCAGCTCAACAGAATAAATCGAAAGTCAATATATCGAACTGCAGAAAATCACTGCATACGAAATTACATTAGACTAATTTATAACACGATTAATCAATCGGTAAATTAGTTATAACAGATGCTCTCTGAGATTAACTCTGTTATAATTGATTTACCGATTGATTAATTGTGTTATAAATTAATCTAATGTAATTTCGTATGCAGCGATTTTCTGCAGTTCCCTATATCTTCTTCAGACCTGAGGTACACAAATGTGTACCTCCATTCTTTTCCTCATAAAAACTAAACTGTTCAATTTTTTTTTTTTTTGCATTTTTACTCTACTTCTATACAGCTG
This sequence comes from Maratus speculifer, assembly GCA_964019185.1. Lineage (NCBI taxonomy): Eukaryota > Metazoa > Arthropoda > Arachnida > Araneae > Salticidae > Maratus > Maratus speculifer. The sequence continues at coordinate 312,604 of CAXHSM010000007.1, forward strand.
AATGTTTTTTGCTTTAAAACAAAACCAATAAATGTCAGCACTGATGAATATTGCTTCATAAAATAAATATTATTTTCATCCGAGTTTCGAAAATACCTTCAAGACAATGTGGCCAAGAAAGTAAGAAATATTCGTGATTATTTAACTTAAATGCTTTACAATAAAAAAAATTTGAGGATTTGCTGATCATTTACTTGCTTAAAGACCTTAATTTTGTTATTGCGTAAATTTATATTACTGACAGTTAAACTGATGTTTTAAGGGTATTAGTACTTTTATATCCATATTTGTAAACCTAAATTACCAGTCCCCTAAAGTACTGATTTCATAAACCTGGCTCTTTCTGTCATCTATGGTGACCTTTCTATTATGCAAAAGCAATAAATATATATTTGAGTTATTTTATGCTCAGGTCTGAAAGGGGATATTGATCTTCGATTTATTTTGTTGAGCAGATCCATGGTATCAGATCAGATTATGTGACCGTTTCGGTTATTTGGGTGAAATAATTCTTCAGTGTGGCTTTTGTTGGAAGAGCATTGACGGCTTCAGCCAGTACATCCCTGGTTCGAAACCTGGCCCTGAGTTTTTTCACCCTATTAGAAAATTTACTCCCGTTATAAACGATTACCGTCCTTCTGGTGTTCTGATGAAAGAAGATATCTGGCCATGTACACTAATGAAGCTTGACGCCTGAAAAATCCGTCGTGAGTGCAAATTCCTGCAATCTCTTAATGAATTATATATCTGGAAGTGCAAAATTAAGTGAAGATTTCATCATCCGATCAGGTTCCTAAATTATAATACAAACTTGATGCAGCAAAGCCGTTCTTCGAGTATTCGGCATGATGTGTAGGTAACGTAAAAGCAAAAAGCGAATAAGCAAAGTGAAGTATAAAGCGAATAAGTAATCGGCCAGCATAGAACAGAAAGAAGGTAAAGTAAACAATGTAAACTGTTTAAGCTAAATGAAAAGATTTACATAATCATTTAATAAATTTTTGAAGGATTGGAGGATTTAGAAGGATTAATTAAATTTGAATTTACAGGGATTTTGGGCAATACTTATAATCCCACTCAAATCTGTTATTTTAAATTGTTTTCTTAGTATTTTGTAGAATTATAAAATGTACAAATATGATGTTCTTACAATATAAATATAGAAGTATTTCCGATTTGGAAAATCCCCATCTCCCTCTCTCAACGCCAAAAAAAGCTGAAACAATGCAAAGGCAAAAGCAATCATCCTTTTAAAAATATTTTTCCTTTGTGTAACCAATAATGCTTTTGGAACAAAATAGAGTAATGTATCTGTAACTCATTCTAAACAGTATTACAGCTAATGGAGGCATTATTATTATTTTTTTTTTTAGTGAGTCATTTTAATGGTATTTATAAATACCGTTGGTTTATAAATAGTTAAGTGTTTGTCCAGCAAGCCGCCGGCATATGATATTCAAGTGATTTCCCCCATGCTTCTAGGCACTCAAAAGCTATAAAACTGGAAGGTAGTGAGGAGTCTACAGGAGTATACGCCGATTACCTCCTGGATTTTTTTAAGGAAACTGTATATTCACTTTCTCAAAATAACTATAGTATACAGGGTGTCCCTAAACTAATCATATATATACTAGGGGGTGATAGAACACATCAAGACGAGTAATAGTAAATAGGAAAACAAGGGTCCCAAACATTTTCCAAAGGAGATAGCCGCCATTAAAGTTTGGGGTCCAAAATTTCAAATACACATAAAAAACGGAAAAATTGATCGATTGATTTGCGGTTTTCACTAAAACTATTCTTTATGTTGGTATTTTCTTGAAAATAAATTATAAAGATAAATTTCGAAAAATGCCGATAGAGGGCGCTTTAGACCTTGAAGTAATGAAAAACTATTTTTTGCCGTGATTTTTTGCACCTCATTAAATGGTTTCGTAAGCTTTAAACTTAAATTTTGCGCTCAAAATCTGAATAGTTGGGAGTGGTTAAGTAGCATAAACTTAACTTTTGGAGTTATAAAGATGTATCTTTCAATACTTGATTACTACGTTGGCCCCAAAACTATCGCCAAACTATACGATTAAACGGCAATAATGGCTTATCGTAAATATCACATGCACTTGACATTGAACACGTTACATGTGTTTGTATGTCATCAAGTGATTTTTAATTTCACATTTAATTTGTATTTTTATTAATCTTTTACTAATTTGTTTGTTCTTTCGTTATTTAAAATAAAAATTATACCGATTTGTATAATTGACGGGTAGTCTGGCGATTTACACAATTTGGTGAAAAGAGACGACGGGATAAACAAGTAGTATCCCCAATTCCGTAATAGTGCATTACTGTGTATTAAAAATATTTTAAAAAATAAAATTTTTATTTTGGAATTGCAATGCATTTTATAAATAGTTTACACATGTTGCATTTTCACATTTTATAATCAGCAATTGTGTTCAATTGTGTGAACAACTACAATAATTAAAACCAACGTTTAAATACACAATAAATAAAATCACATATTTATACGTATACGTTTCGCGAGTAACTGGGACTGGCTTCCTCAGTGATAAAATATTTAAAATAAAAAAACCCCAACTATTAACAAGTCAGAAACGCAAATGATTGCAAACACAGAACCGAAATACCAACAAGTCTCAGTAAATAATTCTATTGGTTACTGAGACTTGTTGGTATTTTGGTTCTGTGTTTACAATCATTTGGGTTTCTGACTTGTTAATAGTTTGGGGGGGGGGTGATTTTAAATATTTTATCACTAAGGAAGCGAGTCCCAGTTACTCGCGAAACGTATACGTATGATTATGTGATTTTATTTATTGTGTGTTTAAACGTTGGTTTTAATTATTGTTCACATTTTATATTATGCATAGCCATGGTGTGTAATTATTACGGTAGCCAAAAACGACTAGTTTTTTTCATTCAATTTTTTATTCATAAACAAATTACAGAGCTATCATTAGCGCCGTGCGAAAGGGCGGGGAAGGGGCCAGTCCCCCCGGGCGTGGAAATTTAGGGGCGCCAAATTGCCACTTTGCCCAGGGCCTAGTTTTCTCTTCGCACGCCCCTGGGTATCATTCTCATATTTCTACAAACTTTAGGAAAATTTGGCTTTGTATTGTTGCATTTTTATATATTTCATTATATAATTGACTTTCATAAGCTATTCTTGTAAAACTAATTACAAACTTGTGTGCTGTAGCTTATAATATATACTAAACGTAAATACTTGCGTGTAATATTTTTAAATCAATATTTTAAAATATTTTATCAGAGTGTTTAGTGATACATTTTAGCATTTAATCCAGACAATTACGAATAGTTACATCGTTAATTAACAAAAATTTGTAAGCAATTTAGATGGTTTAGATTTTCTTTAAATAATAACAAAAAACTAATATAAAATATGCTTCTTTCTTCTTCTGAGCAAACAAAATCGTATGAGTAAATTTCCAGATACCTTTCTAAATAATCTCTTTTTTTTTCATCATGCAGTTATACAATTAAATATCAATTAATTTCGTAATTAATTTCGCAACTAATTCGTAATTAATTTCGTAATCAATTATTATCGTTTAATTTAGACTATTTACAACAAATCATGCATGAAATTTACGGTAAACTAACATAGTTTTTCTCACAAATATTCAAAATGTACATCCTTAGTTACACGATACACGTATAAAACGTTCACATGTTTACGGCACACATACGATAAACACATGTCCAATTCTTTCCACACATTAGTTAACAAGTCTGGAGAAATCGAAACAATAGCCCCTTTAATTCTGCGCCTCAAGTTTGGCGAGATTGCGGTAGAATGTACACACGATCTTTTTTAAAGCCCCAAAGGAAAATATCTCATGGTTCTAACGGCTTTTTCAGCAATAATACTTTACGCTTAGAAGTTGCCATTTTGCGCATGTGATACAACAAGTGAATAAAAAACAAAACAGTATTCCCGCATGTATTTACATAAAACTATTTGTTCTACCCTTTATTTTTGATCTTGAACTAACGCTCTAAAACGCTAACTACTGGTATTATTAAATTGTATAGCTGGGTTTTATTTTAATGACAACCTAGATTGTTAGATTTATTGTGTTGGATATTTTTTGTTATATTATATCATTGCTTCTCTGACTGATGTTTTTAATTTAGAGTAAGTAAATATTAAATTCATGCCTTATACGTAAAAACATTTGTTGGCAGAATGTAAAAAACGTATAGAAGAAATATTAATCCATTTAATCTATCTTTTGAAAATTTTCCTTTACGTAACAAGCGAGCGATAATGATATGAATAAAATATTTTTCTTTATCGAAGTAGAAAATGATTGGTACTTAATGAAGATATCGGCGCAAAATAAGTTTTAGCTATATTAAATATGTTTTTATTTTTATTTTTATTTTTACATAGATAAATGACTGCTTAGAAGGGGTGGAATGTGTTAAAACAACAAAGCATGAATAAATCATGCAGATTTATGAGCTTCATCGGAAAAAGGGAATGTAACAAAATTACAGTAAATTCCTTTCGGATGTTTATCTTTTGCATTTAATATTTTATCCGTGAACATTTATTTACAGTTTGCGTCTCCTAAATTTATAAGTGTATATGTTATGGAAGGTAACTCTCTTTCTGCCAATATTATTAATTTTGCCTTTTTCAGGTTGGTTGTATAGGCTTTACTGACACAAAATCCCTTCAGGGACATGGTGCGCCAAAACGTCTTTCGATGTTATTAATTTACTGCCTTTTTCAGAAAAGAACAAAAGGAAAATACAAAATATGAACTTTAAAAAGTTCTGTTTTTTCTTGCAGTATTTGGTCAAACTATTATTTACAATTCTAGACTTCTCATTACGAAGAACATAAAGCTTTCTTTTGTTGTTGTTTACTTGTGAATTGTTAAAATAATTTCGGTATACACAGATTAAAAAATTAATCCTTATATCTATTTTATAAAGGCTAAACGTATCTGTGCATAACGCATACGTCATTTTGCAAATGGCAACACTTTCACAAGCAATCCGGTTTTGCAATTTCCGCTACTGCAATTTTTGTACTTCAAAACATTGTACATTTTCAACTTTTACACCATCATATAGAGAAAAAAGGGTACTTTTAAATGCAATTTGTTTGAAAGCTGTATCTTAATTTATTTTGGAATTATTATTATTTTTTTTGTAGGTTTTAATACTGCTTTTCTAACCATGGCAACAGGAGTACTCCATTTCTATTAAAATCAAGGGTAAAAAGGGGGAAAAATGATGACTGTATCTTTATGTTGCCATTTTCTTATAAAAAAAGGAAAAAAATTAAATTTAAATACTCGAAAATATTACAAAATTTGATTTACACTTAAGAATATCAACAGTTTAACATCTGTTTCAATTAAAAGCATCGAGACTTCAAGTTTTGAATGAAAATAATCAAATTAAAATACATTTTTTTTTTTTTTTTTTTTTTTTTTTTTGAAAAGGTGAATACAGATACGAAATGTGCATTTGTAAATTTAAGATGGTGAAAATTATGTCGGGTTTAGATTTCGCAAGGAAAAAATTCTATGATTGAGTCATAGTTGAATGAATTTTGCTTTTTTCTCTTTTTTTTTTCATTTTTGGAATACTAGCATAAGAACCTTAATTGATAACTTTATCATAATAACATATTTTTATTATTTTTTACTGCTTACATTATACGATTAAAGTTTATTTTTAACAATTTATACGGCTGGGTTTTATACAAATAGTATTTTGTTAACCTTAGGTTAAATATGATTTGTTTAAGAGTTAGACTTACCCATATATAGTGCATTTTTTACTATGATTACTTTTGTAGGTTTATTACAAATCAATGAAACAGTTCCTTCTTAAACATTTTTCTTTCGTCAAAATTTGACGGGTTCTACCTTGTAAATTATAAATGTGAAAGTGTGTCCGGAGGTTGGAATGAAGCTGCCTTCAAAATGGATTGATTAATGTCTTTAAATCTTTGTATATAGATAAGTTAAAGCACGGAAATGAACATAGGCTGATTTTTAATTGTTTTATTCAAATATTTTCCTTAATAATTCAAAATTTGATTCTTTTTCATACTGAATCAATTGGCATTTTCTAGAAAAAAAATAATCAACATCCTTTTCCGTTGCCAAGAAAATTAAAATCGGAATAATAATTTTTCTGCGGCAATAAATTTTCAATTGAGTTATTTCCATGCGAGAAATGAAAATAAAAAGAATTTTAAAGAAAATAAATATGACGTCATATGTAAAATAAAAATAAAGGGAGTTTTTTTTTTTTTTTTTTTTTTTTTTTTTTTTTTTTTTATGCATTTGACATGAATGTTTGTTTTGTTAATAAGAATTTTTTTGTAAAAAATGGCGACATAATTAGAAATTTTTAAACGAAATGGAGAAGAATTTTATTTTTAACAAAATATTTCACTTTGAAAAATATGACGTCACAATTGAAATAAAGCAGCTATTTTAAAGTAGTCGTTAAAAATACAAGGAACATGGATATCAGTAATTATTGGAGCTCGATAAATAACGACGTCATATTTAAAATGAATGAGAAATATTTTGTACTTATGCTAATTAATAAGCTATAAGTTACATACTAATGAAAAATGTCACTCAAAATTCATAATTATTAGTGGAAGACATTTTTGTTTGGGAAAAGGTGAAAATAAAACTGATTAATATACATTTTTTTCTTTTAAATTAAAAAGAATTTAATTTCAATTCGTATAGATCAGTGCTGTCCAACGCGGCGCCCTGTACCAGATTTTTAGCACTTTTTTTAAAGTTTCCTATTACTAATATTTTTTTTTATAAAATTCTATTTAAAAATGGTTTATTTTAAATCCTTGATATTTGCTTGAGAAATATTTTTGAAACCTATGCAAGTACTTCAAAAATGGAAATGTGTTTTATTAATTTAAACATGCGTTATTGCATGTCTTCATTAATTTACAGTTATTCTTTATTCAAAATGCTATAGAAATTTCGGCGATGGAAACTGGTAAAAGTTGAAATAACTTAGTATGTTAAGATGTGAAATGCAGAAAAAAAGCGCATCCCTTTCCCCTCCTTCATGCAGGAATGCTCAACTTTTTTTATGTTATTACACGGACTCATTGCTGTATCATAATAAGGGTAAAGAAGTGTTATTTTACCGCTTAGACATTTAAAATTTTAGGTATTTTTCTTAAATTTTTTATAAAATCTATAAACTCGTACGGAATGATTGCCATCAATTGAAGGTCTTTCAAGACATTTCTTTGAAATCATCCATGGTTTGGTCATTGACATCCTTTTGTTTTTGTGCTTTTTATAATGCCATATTTTTGCCTCCAAAATAAATTAAGGAGTATCTATTTACCCTAAAAAAACTATAACAATGTCTCTGATTGCCATTTTAATTCAATTAAAAATCAGATTAAAGTTATTGGCTCCTTCCATTTCAAAAATCTTTGAGATAACACTTCAAAGAAAAATGTGTATTTCGAACTTGCTTTGATTTATAGTTATTTGATTTTTCTCTTTTTTATATGAAACTCCAGGGGCCTTATTTCTTCTGCAACGGTATGCATTTGTACGTCTGCTTCACTATTAATACAGCCATTTTTTTTTTTTTTTTTTTTTTGTATTTTTTGTATTTTTTGTATTTTTTGAGCTCTGTTAATGATGGCGCTTTTCTTTGTTTGTCCTTAGATGAAATGCGCCCTTGCTTTGTGAAAGGTTGGAAAGGCCTGGTATAGATGATATAAAAACACGATTAAAGTAAATATTCTTAAAACTAAAAAAGTTTTTTTTACACTCTGAATCTTCATTAATGAGCTTCTTCCACAGAAGCGGAAATTATTCGTCAACACATTTAAATTTACAACCAAGGATGTATATTTAACTTTCGTAAGTATAAGTGGATAGTTATTGCGCTTCATTAATACGAACTGGATTTAAAAAAAAAATGTTTGTCATTATTTTTATATGATGGCAGTCAAAACGACGAAAGGCGTTTTTAGTTAATGGATTTATCAGGTAAAAATGAAGTATTTTTTTTTTCCGTGTAAAGCATTCATTTTAATTGAAAAACTTTACTATATATTTAGTATATTAAATTCGTAAAGTGATGTTACCTGCTTCGAAAAAAAAATCCTAAAATAAAAATATACATTTTAGAAATAATATTTTGCATAAATATTAACTTACATTTTAAATACATATTCTTATTTTAAATTTAGCATTTAATAAAAATAATGTTTCAATAGTTTTAAATGTTCTCTGATATTTGATTTCATTAAGCGATTTTCTGTTTTAATTAAATTAAAATGCTTAATTTTACACGATTCATGACGTGAAAGATTTTTTTTTATTATTATTGACAAGTATCATTCCGTGTGAAAAAGTAACTTGGTGGTCATACTTTAAATCATTAATCAGTTTCTTTCATAAAATATTTGCATTTTATAGCAGTTATAGAAAATAGCGTGATTTTCACAGAATTTATCCTTCGCGAATACATGTTTAACTCATTTTTACCTTACAATCTAGCTGCAAGCAACAAGCAACTTTATTGCTTAAATAATAACCATTTAAGATTCAAGAGATTTCTTAGTCTGATGAACATTTCGATGTTAATGTTAGATCTACAACTGTTAAAAGTGTGGTGCCGTGAAATTAAAATTTTACAAACATTTGAAAGTTAAAAATTTAATTTTTTATTTTAATTTTAATTAACTAATTAATTAATTTATTTTTTTTTTGCTATACTGTTTCACTATGTTTGATTTTATTAATATCATTTTTCTTTTTCTTTCCCAAAAAAGAAATTTTTGGAATAAAAACAATGTCGTATGCCGATTTTTTAATCAATTCAAAGACACGTAGAATTTGTTTCTTAATAATAGCTTTAGTTAAAAAATATTTACTAATATATCTCTTGAAATAATATTCTTTGACACAAAAATATAAATAAATAACCATGAGCAGATTAAATATAAAATTCAATAAATTTAATTAATAAAATTAGAATAACGGAAATGTAAATTTATTCTTCATTTTATCTTAGAAAACAAGTAATGAAATTTCAAGCTCACGAAAGAAACTTAAATGATCTCCGATATATATAAATATAAGCAAATGGGAATCATCGGAAATGTTTCTATTATAAAACACTATAAAAGGTTAAAAGGTTAATTACACATGCTTTTAATCATCGAAATGTTTTGCTTCATTGATGAATTTATACCTCTTTAAATGTTATGTAAACGAAGTCACGGATAACAGCTAGTGGTTTATAAAAAAAAAATCGCTCATAAAGTGGAAATTTAGTGTGAATAGTAATCAACTAGAGTGTTCCAGGACACATTTTTCATTTCTTCATAGAGCAATAACTTCTTCAATTCTGTGTCCCAAGTCTGGAAAGCTTGCGGCAGAATGTACACGCGACATATTATAAAACCCAAAAGATGAAAAACACTGCAAATATCTAACGGCCTTTTAAACTTTAAAAAGCCGTTACTTTAAAAGCATGTGTAACTCATGCAAATTTATGATCTTTATCTGTAAAAGGGAAAGTAACATAATCATTGTAAATTTCTCTCGGATATTTATTTTTTGCTTTAAATATTTTATCCTTGAACATATATTTACAGTTTGCGTCTCCTATATTTTTATTATTGCGTCTCCTAATTGTATTTGTTATAATAAGTAACTATCTATTTTTTCGATGTTATTAATATTGTCATTTGAATTTTGAATGGGGGAGAAACTGAGACATGTAGTAGCAAGCTGTTGTCTCAGATGATCCAATATCTAACACACAATTGCAATGTTACAGAGTATTAAAATTAAAAAGGATGAATACTTTTTAGAAATCGAAGAGTAGCCGAACGAAAATCCTTAGAATGTCAGAACTTTTTCAAAATTTTTTTAAAGGAACGGAAACAACTCTGGTTCAAAACAGAACTGTCCCAGTGTAAATTGCGATGAATACGATACTTATTACAAGAAAAAAAAAATCTGTCCCAAGGAGTCAGTCACTCAACAAATGTTGCATTTAGCATCATTTTATAAGCCGAAATGAAATAGAAGAGCAAGGCGTGATCAGAATTTTACATACAAAATGAGTGATAAACACATCTTCACGACGACTGACATACCAAGAGTACGCTTGTTTAACTGTGAAAGTGTCACCATGGGACAGGAAGTACTTGCTTATCCGAAACTGCCGATTCCACTCGTGGGAGGTTCTCTGTATTTCATATCGAATAAGGTCATCTGGTAAGATTCAGCTCAGGATGACATCAGAGTCGGTCACTTCTTCTGCGATTCAGTCAGCTTTCTCATTAAGGAAAATACACTGGTGTCCAAAAGTTAAGCATAATTGGTAATTAAGTAATTATTTTTAAGTAATGAAAGAAATATGAATCGGAATGTGCTGAAACTCAAGGTGTGTAAACAAAATAGTACGCGTCACATATTTTCGCGAAGAGTTTTCCCCGAAATCGAACAGGGGACCGTCAACAAATTGAAAAAGAACGAAGATCTTCTGGATAACCCTGTCAAAACTAATGTAGCAAAAGCGTTCAAACTGTACATTATGATTAATTGGCTTATTGTAATGTACTGTGTTAATTTTTACAAGGATAGCATGTATACTCGTAGAGAAATTAAGGTTTTTATAAAAACAGTCCTAAATTTTTCCAAGTTTTTTGCTTATAATTTGCAGAGTTCTTATTATAAAATAATGTTCTTTTCTGAAAATATGACAAACATCATTGTACATAATACCCTGTCATCAGAATTTAAATATAATAAAAATCGTATGAAAAATGAGTATGTTTAGTAAATAATTTTTCATTGCGCATGCGTCAACGATATCAAAATGCCATTTGCATATTGTGTTAGTTAAATGTATAGAGCAACTTCTGTAAAAGTTTCAAAAACATAGCTTGAAAATTCTGAAAATGGGAGCCTATAGAATCAACTCAAAATCCGTTATTCCTAAAGGAAGCAAAAAAATCAGGGGTTTTACCTAAATATAGTTGTACGTGCAATATTGTGTAGGCACTAAACAATGGAATATGGATACAGCCCCTCATCTTTTTGCTTCATTTAGGGAATAAAGGATTTTGAGTTGATTCTATAGGCTCCCATTTTCAGAATTTTCAAACTATATTTTTGAAACTTTTACAGAAATTGCTCTATACATTTTGCTAACACAATATGCAAATGACATTTTGATATCGTTGACGCATGCGCAATGAAAAATTATTTACTAAACATACTCATTTTTCATACAATTTTTATTATTTTTAAATTCTGATGACAGAATATTGTGTACAATAATGTTTGTCATATTTTCAGAAAAGAACATTATTTTATAATAAGAACTCTGCAAATTATAAGCAAAAAACTTGGAAAAATTTAGGACTGTTTTTATAAAAACCTTAATTTCTCTACGAGTATACATAGTATCCTTGTAAAAATTAACACAGTACATTACAATAAGCCAATTAATCATAATGTGCAGTTTGAACGCTTTTGCTACATTAGTTTTGACAGTGTTATCCAAAAGATCTTCGTTCTTTTTCAATTAGTTGACGGTCCCCTGTTCGATTTCGGGGAAAACTCTTCGCGAAAATATGTGACGCGTACTATTTTGTTTACACACCTGGAGTTTTAGCACATTCCGATTCATATTTCTTTCATTACTTAAAAATAATTTCTTAATTACCAATTATGCTTAACTTTTGGACACCAGTGTACCTTGGTAATACCCAACAGATCCAGACCTTCGGCGTAAAAATATTGTCATTTTCAGTAAAGAATAAAAAGGAAAATACAAAATATGTACATTAAAAAGTTCATATACTGATGTTCCTAATTTAGAATAAATTAATATTAACTTCAGCCTTAACTTCAGCCTTATGCGTATTTTTTTTTTTTTTTAATTGAAGTGAAAAAAGTATAAAAGAAATATTAATCTATTTATTCTATTTCTACAGATTTTCTGGTACGTAACAAGTTTACCACATAAGATACAAATAGGATACTTATCACAAGAAAAAAGAATATCTTCTAAGGATTCAATCACCCGACAAATGTTGCATTTATCATCATTCACTGAGCCGAAACGAAATATAGGAGCAAGGTGTGATCAGAATTTTACATACGATACTAGTTATCAACACATCTTCACAAAAACTAGCAGACCAAGAGCATGCTAGTTTAACTGTGGGAATGTCACCATGGGACAGGAAGTACTTTGCTTATCCGATATTGCCGATTCCATTTGAGAGAGATCCTCTGTCTTTGATATCGAATAAGGTCATCTGCCAAGATCTAGCTCAGCATGACATCGGAAAATTATTTAGCTTACTGTAAAAAAAAAAAAAAAAAAAAAAAAAAAAATCCGTTAAATTTACAGCAAAAACTGTAGGAAGCAATGTTGCTAGCAGTTTTTTTTTTCGTAAAAATTACAGTAAAATTAGATGTAACAAAAAAATTTACATCTAATTTTACTGCAATTTTTACGGCAAAAACTACTGGCAATATTGTTGCCTGTAGTTTTTGCCGTAAATTTCGCGATTTTTTTTTTTTCAGTGCAATTTAACCAGCTTGCTCATCACGAAAAATACCTCGGTGGCCCGGTACCTAGCAGATTCAAAACTTCAGCGCAAAAATATTGTCATTTTCAGTAAAGAATAAAACGGGAGATGCAGTATATGAACATTAAAAAAATATATACTAATGCTCTTAATTTAGAACAAGTTAATATTGAATAATATTAATTACGCCTTATGCTTAAAAAATATTTGTTAATTGGATGTGAAAAACATATAAAAGAAATACTAATCTATTTATTCTATCTTTAGAGTTTTTCTGTTACGTAACAAGCGAGCGATAATGATGTGAATCAATTATTTTCTGTAACGAAGTTGAAAGCGATTGGTATTTAATGAAGATATTGGTGCAAAATATATTTTAGCTATATTAAATATGTTTTTTATATATAAATAAAATGACTGATTGAGAGAGATTGAATGTGTTAAAACAACAAAACATTCATAAATCATGCAGATATATGAGCTTCATCGGTAAAAGCTATAACTATTGTAAATTTCTCTCGGATGTTTATATTTAGTGTTTAATATTTTATCCGTGAGTATTGATTTGGAGTTTGCTTCACCTAAATTTATAAGTGTATAGGTTATGTAACGTAACTGTCTTTTTTTCGATGTAATTAACATTGTATTTTTCAGATTAGAACAAAAAGGGAAATACAAAATAGAAAGTTCTCTGATTATTTATGGGTACAGTGGACCAAACTCGTCTATAGCAAAATCGTCGCACAAAAGGTCTATGTCTGTGTTACAAAAGTACCATAATAGTTTTTTCCTATTAAAATATCACTTATGAAGGTTTTAAGAAGTAAATAATAAAGGTAAGTATTTATATACTTTGTATCTGTTTTTCTCAAAACTAATTTTTCAGCGTTTTTAGATGTTTGAAATGCTTCTTGACACGTAATTTTTCATCAATATTTATGAAATTGGTAAGTAAGTATCTTGATATTGTTTAGAAAGAAATTGTGTAAGCTTTTTAAAAATTCGTTTTTATTAAGATAGTTAAATAGAATTTTTTTTCTTATTAAAAGGCAAATTTTAATATAACTCGATATGGAATTTACAAAAAAGTCTGTAACATATTAACTATTTAAGAGAAATCTTACACAAATTTGTTTACAATAGAGTTTTAAGTGATAAAAATGCAAAAGCAAAAAAATATCTCAAAAATGAAAACACGAGAAGCATTTTAAAATTTCGTTAAAAAATTAAATTTTTTTAAAAAAAATTAAAAATTTTAATAAGATTGGAATTTTTTTAAAGTTGTTCTATATGCTTTTGGTGAAATGTATATATGCACAAAATTTAATATTGCTATGATGAAAATTAAAAGAAAAAATTACCGTCCCCTTAAAAGGAGAAAGATGTTAAAAAAATTACAAATATTTAAAAGAAATATACATTTCATTGCTATTTCATAGTACTTTCTGTCTGCAATCCCACAGTCATCGTCAGGGAATGTTTTCATCATTTGAAATTGTTCTATTTATTTCAAATACATCACTTGTTTAAAATGGGAGAATCTATAATTATTAATTTATCTGGAAGTAGAAGCAGTAATGTTCTGGATTAAACTTTTCTAGAAGAAAATATCATTCTTTTGTTTTTAAATGCCTAGCTGGGAAGTAATAAAAGCATCAGTGCTTAAGGTAGCGGCATAACGTACACACTATTTTAATACAGCCCCAAAGGAAAACATCACAAAGATTTGGTGGCTTTTTAATCTTCAACTCAGCAATAATGCTTGACGCTTTTTTTTTTTTTTTTTTTTGCGAAACGCTATTTTGCACGTGTCACATTGTAAGCGAGTAAAAGCAAAACAGTAGCATGCAGTGCGCATGGTCTTATATAAAACTGTTTGAGTTACCCTTTATTTGTAATATTGAACAAACACTCTACAATGCTTATAATTGGCAGTATTAAAATTTATAACTGGGCTTTCTTTTATTGACTTTCAGTATTATTTTTATTGCGATGGATATTTTTTGTTAAATTATATCATTTCTTGTGCCCAACTGCTGTTCTTAATTTAGAACAAGTGAATATTATGTTCACGCTTTATACGTAAAAGCATTTGTTAATTGAATGTGAAAAACACATAGAAGAAATATTAACATATTCATTCTATCTTTAGAATTTTTCTGTTACGTTAATAAGCGAGAGATAATGATATAAATGAATTATTTTCTTTATCGAAGTAGAAAATGATTGTTACTTAATGAAGATATCGGCGCAAAATATGTTTTAAGTATATTAAATATGTTTTTTTTTTTTTTTTTTTACATAGGTAAATGCAAGATTCGGAGGGATTGAATGCTTTAAAACAACAAAGCACACATGCATCATGCAGATTTATGAGCTTTATCGGTAAAAGGAAAAGTAGCATAATTATTGTAAATCTCTTTTGGATATTTATTTTTAGCATTTAATAATTTATCCGTGAACATTTATTTACAGTTAGATTCTCCTAAATTTATAAGTGTATGTGTTATAGAAGTCAATTCTCTTTCTTTCGATCTTATTATTATTATTATTTTTTTTTTTTTTTTTTTTTTTTTTTTTTCAGAATAAAAAGGAAAATACAAAATATGAAATTTAAAACGTGAAAGATGTTATAAGTTTAGAATACATATTTTATTTAAATTTCAGAGTACTTTTTGTCTACAACCCCGCAGCAATCAACAGGGAATATTTTCATCAATTGCTGATCTATCGCTCTAGATTAAAGTTGCGTAGAGGACAATAATAATTAATTGCCATACCATTCATTTTAATACGTCACTTTTTCAAATACTTTACTTTCATTTTTAAGTGTGGGAGTTGGACCGTTATGGAAAGTGTATCTGGTTAACCCTTATCGGCATGATGTGTTAAATTCTGGTCCACTTAATTTTAGTTCCGAAATATCATAACGGTACCAGTATTTTAAAATGATTTTTAGTTTTTTAGATTTTATATGAAGAAAAGTTTTTAATTAGAATCAAATACTTTTTTTCACAAGAGCCTGTGGCGAATTCACTAACACTCGACATTCTAGCGCACTTAACGCGAACCCCTGTAGCCAAGTGTTTTGGCGTGAAAATGAATTTCTACTTGCATGATGCATTCTGTTTCTAATCATCCGTAGTTCGAAGTTTTCATGTGCGAATATTTTTATCTGCTGTATATGTATATTTGAGATCCGCTTTCAGAGTTAATTCAAAGAGAGATCCCCACCCTCCCATCCAGATTAACTCGGTCTACATAAGTGGTATTATTGATTATGTTAACTCTAATATTAATGCTATTACAATAGGATTACCGCTACAAAGTAAGGTGAAATTTTTAAACCACATGCTTCTAAATTTATGAAGATATAATAGTTGACATAGTTCATGAACAGGGATATAGTGGAGGGTATACGAAGACATCTGCCATATACCCCTGGAATTTTTTGAGAAGCCCTGTTCACCGTCTATTTTACAAATAAAGCATTATCGTATATTTCACCCATTAATATTCATGACTCTAGTTTATACCTTCTGCCTTTATCGTAGACATTCTGATTTTTTACGACTGCAACATTGCTCATGAAGATCGATCATCATAGTTGAAAAGTGGTTAGGAACTTTCTTTGTCATATATATTTTGGTGATTTACTATGGATTAGAAGGACTCTTTTTAATTGAACATAAATGTGTGAAATTTACGGTTCGTTTACAGAGACATTCGAAAGAATTCCGATTCATACTGTCTATAGTGGGAAAAACATCTGCGGTTTATTTTAGTTTTATTCATGTTATATTAAACATATTGAAGTTAATATATATGAAGTAAACTGCAAAGCAATAACTGTAGACTAGGGTGTGCACAGAATTTATCGTTCATTTACAGGGGCACACAAATAATTAGACTAGAGTACTCATTAAACAATAAGGGAGTACTTTGCTGGGAGTACTTTTCAAGTATGGTACGCTCTTTCAAATTTAAAATATATGTATTTTCTTGCATATTACTTAGTTTGCATAAATTCTATAGATTATGTAAAGGGCTTTAACAAAAAATTTCTAATACATTTTCGTTTATTGATGGAAAGTTTCATAGCTAAAACGTGCACCGTAATATAGTGTAGAATGTACAGGCAAAACATTATTAAATTGGTACGTAATGTTTTTGATACTTGAAAGCATTTTTAACTGGACTATTTTGAATAATTAAAAAAATAATTAGCCTTTAAAATAGTTATTTGATTTAAAAATTATCCACTTCAGTACGTTCTTAATACATTTCTCTGTAATATTTTTAGATTTCTTAATTTTATATATAATATTTCTTAACTTATAAGCCCGATAAAAAAGCCTGACAGAATAAATTAAATTAACACAGCGATAGAGACAGCGTTAGTTATTTTATAAGTATTAATAACTACAGTCGACTCTCGTTAATTCGAAATCGAAAAATTCGAATCTTCGCTTAATTCGAACTGAACATGAAGTCCCGAAATTTTCAATGGCAAAATAAAGTTAAACCTTTTCATTAATTCGAACTCATTTTCTCTTGACGTCGTTTAATTTAAACTAACGAGAATTCCGATTTTTCATTCTTCCTTTCTTTCTTACGGATTTCAGATCATTTGAATAGCTTTCTTTCTTTGATTTTTGTAAAAATTGTTCCGATCGAGTATACATATAATCCCATGCATTTGATATCCACTTTCTAAGTGTCCCGTCTCTCCATGAGTGACGCTTCAAATTTTTCTTCTATTGTGCTTGCTTCTTGTTTGTGGTTCTTTTAATTAGTTTATGTAATTATGTATTCTAATTTAATATTAAGTCATATTCTGATGATAACAGATATAATAAATTTAAAAAGCACTATAACATTAATTCCTTTGTAATAGTACCATATTAAGCATGTTCTCATTTCATACTTTCCATAATTCGAACTTCGGATAATTCGAACATTTCTTGTGGTCCCGACGAGTTTGAATTAACGACAGCCAACTGTATTTGAAAAATCTGATTTGTCAGTTGAGAATAGAGATATCTGAGGCGTTTCTGAATGCTTCTGATGACCACATTTTATTCATTTTCTGATTGGTCCATGTTTAATGTCCAGAAATAAAATATTTCTCTTTCCACAACAACAAATAAATAAATAAATAAATAAATAAAAGTATAAAAGAATTAATAAATCTAAAAAATCAGATACAACTTTCAAACAAATTGCATTTAAAATTAAATTTTTTTCTGTATATGACGGTTTAAAAATTTAAAATAAGCGATGTTTGGAAGTTAAAAAATTTACAGTACCGAAAACTGTAAAACTAAAAGTAAAAATTTGTTTATGATTGGTCCAGGAATACTAATGTTTAATGAATGGCGTACGTAATATACGACTTTGTCATTACTTAAAGCATGTTTTGATCATTATAAAATTAATAAATATAGAATTTATTTTTAAGTCTAGAAATTTAGTCTTTGAAAATATCTTTTTTTAAATGTTTATTGTAATTTAATGAGTTATTATTATTATTATTATTATTAACTATTTGGAAATAGTTGTTGTTCTCGGTAGAGAATTGGGAAAAATTGAAATATATCTGAATCTTTCTATTGGTTGAATTCCGCAACTTATTTTATTTTATTCGTTTTCTGATTGGTCCATGTTTGCTGTCCAAAAATCGAATACTTCTGCTGCCACAATAACAAAAAAAATATTAAAAATTGCAAAAAAAAAAAAAAAAAAAAAAAAAAAATAATAATAATAATAATAATAATAATAATAATAATAATAACTTGAAAACAAATTGAGATACAGCTTCCAAATAAATTACACATTTTTTTTCTCTAAACGGCGGTGTAAAAATTTAAAATAAGCGATGTTTAGAAGCTTAAAAATTTACAGTACCGAAAATTCTAAAACTAAAATTTAAAATTTGTTTATGATTGTTCCAGGAATATTAATGTTAAATCTATGGCGTACATAATATATGGCTTTGTTGTTATGTAACCCATGTTTTGATTATCATAAAAATGCTGTTCATTATTATAAATTTTTATATGTAGAATTTATTTATGTCTAAAATTTTAGTATTCAAAAATGTCATTTTCGAAATGGTCTTTCTAACTTTATAAATTAGATTTATAATAATAATAATAATAATAATAATAATTATTATTATTATTATTATTATTATTATTACTATTATTATTATTATTATCATGTATAGAAGGCAGCACATAATAATTATATAATTTCATATTGATAAAAAAATGTTTCCTTTTTTTATTAGTGAATTTTAAATTAACTTCATGAAATTAAGGAAAATAGATTACAGTTGACATTTAACATTTATTTAGATTGAGTTCGACTACAGTCGATTGATTAAATTTTTGAACTTCAGCCAAATTGATCAGACTGATGCCGACATATATTTCCTTCTACACGTGTATGCATTTTTTCCGTTGTTTAAAAGCATGCTTAAAATAACAAGACACTACATCTCTAAACTAAATATTTTACATTCCTAGTTAAATTATTACTTACGAGAGTTAATCATGCATAAATTGAGACAGTTTCATAATTATTTTGTTATTTTTTGATATAAATTAAATTTATATATGAAAAGATAAAGTTAGCCCCTTCTATAAAAGAACTTTAATTTAAAATTAAAATTCAAAAGTTAAAAATTTTAAAGTCCTGTCTAATTTTCTTTTAACCTTAATTTTAATGCTTAAAAACTGTTTGCCCCTCATAACTTTATTTTCCAGAAATGCACCTTATTACTCTCAGATATCACTAGATGGTATACGTCAAGATTTGACGATAAACATGTTAAAAGATTAATTAGAATAATGTTAAAATTTCTTAATTAGTTACCTGTAAATAAAGCTTTTAAAACTTAATTTATTTCTATTTTGTCTCTGTGATTTCAACAGCGTTTCATGGTTCTATCAGTCTAACTTACTCAGTAATCAAATGAAAGAATTTTAAGCAGAATTTTTAGAATTGTAACAGAGATTGCTTTTTAATGGAAGGATAACTAAAATTGATTCAACGGATGCAATTTTTATTTGTGTGTGTTGTATTTGTTGTTTATTTTTTTCATAATGCGATTTGTAAGAATTTTCAATAACTGTATCTTTACAAATATGTCTCTAAAACCCTGACCTGGAAATAGGCTGTTTATATCTAATAATTACCATGTTTTAATTATTTGAAATATTTTAAAAGTAAAATTGATACTTAAAAAAACATTGTTGAGAGTTAAATTTTATTTAATTATAAAGCATCAAAATAATAATGATAACAAAAAAATAAAAATCATATAACATTCCCTCGTAGTAAAATGTATCATTATTAAAATAAATTATTTTGCCGTGGGTTGCGATCGATATCGAGTCCTCTATAAAGCTCAGAGTTTTAAATTCGTGCCTTAAACCGCTGAGCTAACTAGACTTGCTTCGACTTTCCTCTAACTGGAAAGGCTAATAAATTCAACTTCACACATGTGCAAATTCCTTAATATTTGTGTTGATCTTAAAGAATAAGCCTACTGTTTTAATATATATGATTTTTGCGCGCACTTTAAGATTAAAAAACTGACCCAAGCGCAATTCTCATCTTTTGTGTTTTTAGAGCCTTTTCTGAGCCTATATAGCCGCTTCTTTCTAACGCCCCAGTGCCCAGATCCTTTTTAACAAATTAAAATAAAATACCTTTCATTTTTGTAGTGTCATGATCTGGCATGAATAATTTGAGTTACGTCATTTAAGTAGTACGGAGTTGCTGGATTCTGTGACTATTGGACCCCCAAACTTGTCATCAAACATGCTTTCCAGGCACTTATCGTTTTAGATTTTCCAAGCCAAGCCAATATGGGCCTGGTTTTCAAAGGACATGAATGAAAAGAATTAATATACTCGGTTTCATAAATTAAATTGCTTTCTCTGATTGCATACACCCACACGACAACACAACTTATGGGATCAACTAGGTCGAAATGCGGCCGGCAACGAAGTGTGTGATCCACATTGAAGTAATCAAAACGTGATGCCGGGAAAAGAACGACCGGAAGATCTCGCTCACACAGCCCATGGGCCCGATTTCTTACCTATATATATATATGTGACATTTTGAGATAACAGAATTTAATATTATTTGCAAGTTTCCCCATATTATGTCACAGGAGTCGGGGCGAGATAAAAATTAAGTAAAATAATAAACGTAAAAACTTCATTAAATTCCACAATTGCTGCTCCAAAAGATTTTTTAAAATGCAATCTTATGCAGAGGGAAAATGCTCTTTCCTTACCGAAGCAATATCCCGTAAAAAACATTCGTCTAGCTTTTAAATCGTTCAAACCCGAAAACATCGAATAAAAGATTCCATCCATCTCTAGGCCTCTTAACTCAAGTCAATAATAAAAAGCTTCTAGAACTTTATCTAATATCTAACCATGATTTTCAGATGTAAACAGAATTCATGTCCATCGTCGAGATTAATTTCATTCAGACGATAATTTTTAATTTTAAAAAATTATTATTTAACTGATTTATAATCGAACACTGAATTCGATATCCTGCAGTCGATATTTTGAAACAAAAAAAAATGAATTTATTGATACGCACAAATATCAAACGTTGAAGGCGGGGGAGGAATAAATAAATAAATAAAAATAATGATATTTTTTTAAACGTATGGTTTTGGAATAAATTTAATAAGACTTTCTTAAAAGGGTTGATAAAAACAGGGAAAAGATGAGTTTTATTTTGAAAATTAAGAAATAAAGTTTAATTAAGAATATTTTTAATTTAGAGCCATTTTTTAAAATTTACGCATATTAGAATAAATGTTTTTTAAGGCAAATTAAGAATTTATATCGTTTTCATAAAGATTAATAGATTAGATAAAGGAAACAAAATTTTAATTTAATATGTTCAACTAAGTACGGAATATATACATATATATATATATATATATATATTTAAACGACTTAACAATAATACGAGTTCCTAGGTTTTGAATCTGTTTTTGTTTTAACATTGAATTTTTAATTTCTGACGTATAGAAAGGGTTTAAAAAAGTGAGTAAATGTGATCGCATATTGCATAGAGAATTTCGTTTAATATTTTTTCCATAACAACTTATATTTTAATTAATAAATCAAAATTGTTAATTTATATTTAGTAAATTCTTTTATAGATGGTAGAACCAATAAGTTTAATTTTAAAACAATTATTGAAGAAAGTTATTTATTTTAATCAAATTTAAAATGTTCACATGAAATTATTTAAATAAAATCCAAAATTCCAAAATGTTTTTAAAATTCGAATTGATAAAAAAGTCTTACCTTTTTTTTCGATTAGAGAATATTAAATGAACTTCATGAAAATCTGGAAAATAGATTACAGATAACATTTAACATTTATTTAGATTGAGTTTGACTACAGTCGATTGATTAAATTTTTGAACTTCAGCCAAATTGGTCAGACTAATGCCGACATATATTTACTGCTATACATGTTTGCCTTTTTTTTCCTGTTGTTTAAAGCATGCTTAAAATAGCAAGACACTACATCTCCGAACTAAAAATGTTACAATTTCTAATTAAATTAGTAGGTACGAAAGTTAATCTTATATAAATAGGGACAGTTTCATGAATATTTAACTATTTATTGATGAAAAATAAAAGTACACATATTTAAGGGTGGTCCAGGACACATTGAAAAAAAAATTTTTATTTATTAAGTTGAAAATCTGAAATGTTTTCTAATAGTTAACCATATTATTTTAAAACAAAATCACTTTATAAAACCTCTCAGATAGTTTTTTTGTTTAAAATAAAAAAAAAATATTTAAAAAGAAACGTAATTTAAAATCATTATAATTTTAAATATTATTTGTAGAACTTCATTTTTTTGCATTTAAATAAACGTAAGTATATATGTTTAAATTTTGATTCAGCATTTAAAAAAAATATCAATTTAAATACAAATTAAAAATATTTAAAGTAAAAATCTTTTTAAAAGTTATGTAACATAAAAAATATATTTTCAAAAGTTTTTTTTTAATTTCATGAATCATAATTAAAGTAAAACAATTGAAAAATCCTGTTCCAAGTTTTAAGCATTTATTTTTGATAGTTTTTGAGTTATAACAACTTAAATGTGAGAAATGGCAAAAAAACCCATCATAAAAAAAACGCATTTCCACAGACATTCGTTATTATTACAATCATTCCTTTGAAAAGTTGACTTTGGAAACAAACCAAACCAACAACAAAAACAATTTTTTCTGTTCCAATTAAAATATAAACATGATTTAAACGTAATTTTAAGCAGAAAAATACAAAGACATTTCTAGTGCAGAAAAACTATTATAGAAAATTTAAATATTTTACTGTCCAGGACCCCTTTAAAAAACAACAATAATAAGAGTACCTGTTTTTGATGCTGTTTATTTGTATGTTAAAAGTTTTACATTTCTGACACACAGAAAGTGTTATAAAAATGAAGACAACATCTAAAATAGAGTACTAAACAACAAAATAATTTGTCACCAGAAAAAAAATGTTTTAAAAAATATTTTTTTGCACCACAAAAATTCTTGATAATGCTTAAATGTTATAAATTTAAATTAAACAGGTTGGAATTTGTACGTGAGACATAGCAAATGATATGAGTTCGTACTATAACTAATTTTATAAATATTCAGATCTTGGTGCAATAGCTGTTGTACTTTTATGCAAAAATGCATGAATACAAAATTTATTACGATTATGTACAGGGCAATCAAGAAATAAGTTGCCCGCTTCAGAGGATTCTAGAATGCGTTCTGTGGATCCAAATAACTTTAAATTTGAGCTAGATGATTCAAATAAATCGTTTGCCAATTAAAAGAAAAAAGTTACAAAAATTAGAAATTCAAATTCCCTCGCTAGGGAACGCTGTAATACACATAAGTTTTTAATTCACTTTATAAATGTAAATAATATTAAGTTATAAATGTTTATAATATTATATATTATTCATACATAAATATAAATAATATAAATAACACAACTATTAAGGTTGGGCTTACATACATAATTAGATTTTCTTTCTCTCTCGGTTTTGTTTTTTCGTTCTCCTATAGATGTTTTTACCTGTACACCCAGTTGCTCATGTTGCTTTTCTTCTCATTGGTTGCTTATTTTGATGCCTTCGCTCCCATAATCGGTATGTCGGATTCCCCTCTAAGTCCACAAAATTTTGAAGAACAGCCCTTTACTTTAGCATGCTGCCACTACCGATATAAGTAAGTGATGTGGGACACTTTTGAGAGGTAGGTAGTGAAGAAGACTAACTCTTTCAATTAAATTTAATGTATACTTTATTTACGCAATATTTACAAATAAGTCAATATTTACAATTATGAACTCGGATATAAGTGATCCGGTACAATATTAAATTAAATGCAGAACACACGTTCTGTGCACTGTTAAGCTACTCTATACCTCTTTTATGCACGTTAATTAACTTAGAGATCAAAATTAATCTCTCCACACCCAAACTCAGTCATCTTAAAGCCTCGCTCAACCTACGTTTTTCTTTAAGGACCGTGCACATAGCACTAACTTCTTGTGGTCAGGCTTCGCTATTTTTGATTTTTCGTGTCGGCGTTTTGATGTATAAATTGCTTTTTCAGTGCACTGAATTTGAACTTGAAGAGAGAAATCGAACTCAAAATCAGTTGACAGCTTTACGACTGAAGATGGGGAGATAAACTTTCTCTACCGCAAAAATCATGTAAAGAGGTTCCGAAACTAGCAACCTTGGTTGCGTTCGGAAACAAAGATAGATTTATTGCTCTTTTAGTGTAAGTGAAAGTAGTGCTGTTTGACCGCAGCCTTAGACCAGAACGTTTCTCTGAACCACCTCCCTCTTTTCTCGCCAGATCACACTAACCCTCTGCTCTCACCCTCCGGCGAGCCATCCGCAAACGGGGTTCATTTCTTCCCCTACACTAGTCTGTCATCTAAAAGAAAGGTCACTCTTTAATGGAATATCTTTCTTTTCATACCCTGTTCGTCTGTCTTACTTATGAACTTGGATTGACCAGCGAAAGGTCCCCTATTGTATGCTACATTCTTTCAACCAGAACTAGGTCCCCTCGCTACTCGGTTTAAGACTCCACATAAGGAAGGAATGCTATTTTACAGCTACAGTATACAGAAAACATTAGTAAATAAAATAATAGCATCACATAAGAAGAGTTTTAGATATTAATCATTTATCCAAACCTGATAGGATATATAAGTCTGCAATTCTCCGTCTCTTTGCTCAGCCTTTCTTTTTTTGAAGAATCCCGATAGTACATTCGAAACGGCTGTTTTCTACCTTTTTATACATTATTTGTGCATTGATAATCGTTGTTTTTCTAACATTATGCAATAATATTGTTTGGCTGTTTTAAATATGACATCATTTAAATATGAAAAATTTGTCCATTTAAGGTGGTTAACTCATCTTAATGAATGCACTGTTTTAATATTTTCTTTCTCTTTTAATATTCATATGTAAATCCAGTTTTACGAAATAATTTTCAATATTTCCAGCTTTTAACTTGTAACTATTTAAATCTAATTTGAAAGTTTTCTTTTTTTTTTATCTTCTTGGTTTGTGATACATGCGTAAGAAATATCTGTTTTTAATTTAGAGAAAATGTTATTGTTTAAAATTTTGGCAATAATTTAAAATAATAACTTTTTCTAAAAGATTTTAAAAATGTCTCTCAAAATGCTAGAAATTTGATTTTAAAATGAAAATAAATCCTTAAAAAATGAGTCAAATTAAAAAAAAAAAAGTGCAATCTGCACCCGGGTACTTCTAATGTGTAAAATAATCTAAAAATTTTGAAATTCACATATATACTGTTAGCTCCTATAACACTTATTTAATGGAATGATTTTGACCAACTTTAACATTAAATATCTCTTATTATTCGATTTAAAAAACTGTCTGCATCAGCTTATTTATTAAACATTTCGGTATAATACCACCCATTTTTATATGATTGTGTGCAATAATTTTCTTAAAACTAGTAAAAAAATATTTTATGTCAGAAAAAAAAACTCACTGTCAGCGGCTGTGACAGCGTTAGTAACGTTTTTTTAGAATAGAGAGATACGCAAATGAATGCGTAAATTACAAGGAATCTCAAATATGTGTTTAAATACTATTTTGTTACCTATCTAAAATTTATGTCCATATAAATAATTAAACGCGTGTCCAATGATTTCCTTATCTATTCATATACATTATGAAAGTTTAACCTAATAAAAGATAAAGATTAATTATTATATTACGTTTTGGTACTAGTATGGAATATTTTAACCATTTATCTACCGACAGTACTTATACCCAAAAAAACTTATAAATTTCTTTTAATACATCAGCTAGTTGAAATACTGTTTAGTATGAGTTACAGATGCATTACTTTGTATTGTTCCAAAAGCATTTTTGGTTACACAAAGCAAAAATACTTTTAAAAGGATGATTTATTTTGTTTTTGCATTTTTCAGTTTTCTTGGCGCTGAGGAAGGCGGATAGGGGATTTTTCAATGCGGAAATATTTCTATATTTATATTGTAAAAACATCATATTTGTACACTTTATAATTACTACAATAATACACTAATACAAAATACTAAGAAAATAATTAAAAATAAAAGATTTGAGTGGGGTTGTAAAAGTCGCACAAAATCCCTGTAAATTCAAATTTAATAAATCCTAAAAAATATTTTGTAAACCATTTTTTTTACAAATATGAATTAATAATTATACATAAAAGAAAGATTAATTTGTATATACTGTTTAAAAACCTTTTGGAAATAAAGAAAAATAACACACTTTAGAAACACAAAAAGTATTATATTTCCAAATTTCTTTACGTAAATCTTCATATTTAATGCTAAAAAAGGTATATATTTCGAATAAGGATCCCCATACATAACAAGATAAATAAATCAATGCTGAGATTCCTCAACGCCTACGCGCGATTGGATTAATCAGTAAACCTGAGGTTGTCTGGTATAAAAAGATAATCAGATTACAAGTAATCAATTTATGTTGAAACGAAATAAGAATCGCTGCTAATAATTATTCAAATGATTTTTAGAAAATCAACAAAGTTTTTGAAGGTGGCCTTAAAAAAAGGCCTTAAAAAAACTTGTAAACAGAGATAAATATATGGAACATATTTCAAAAATAAGATTTATAAATAAAAGAAAATAGATAAGAATCGACCCGAACAGGTTTTTAAGACGGAAATAGGAACCGAATGTCGGTAATTTTCTTTTTTTAGGTCAAAAAGGAAAACGAAAATGTCCAGAAATGCTTTTGATCTATTAACCGTTACTCAGATATCCCCGTACGTCATACGGGCAATCTGTTTTTGCCAATCATGATTTGCACTGGCATCCATGTTCCAATCATGATTTATTATTCTCACCAGTAAATTTTTATTGTAAATTTTGCAAATTTTTATTTAATCCGAACGTTTTTTATGATTCAGTTTTAAAAAATTTTAAAAAAATGTAAAAAACATGAAAAAAATAGGCATTATTTGAAAGTTTTTTTTTTTTAAATATTGATCAGTTTAGTGTTTGGTGCATACATAAATATGTATAATTGTTAATGAATTATAACGGTGGCCCATGCCTCTAATTTAAATTTCTTTATTCTCATATAACATAAAATATAATTAAAACATAAACAACATAAAATGGTTTTCTAATAACACTAATTAAAAAATGTTTACGCTATACATACCTCGATTTCTCTTTTTTAATATTTTTTGTAAGTCATTATCTGTTATGCTATAAGCTTTTTAAAGACTATTCGGAACAGGTCTGCAATTTTAGAATAAAATTTTGTATTACAGTTAAGTCTGCAACTTTTAGTGAGCACGTAAAAAGAGACTTCAATGGTTAGTTCATGTTTTGAATCAGTCAGGACTGATAATTATAAACAGTGAAGTTCATAACAATAAATATTTTGTCATTTGAGTCAATGCAGCTCATATCAATGACAGACCGGGAGTCGGAAGCTGAAACAATCACCTCATCGGATTCACGGGTGAAAATCTAAGTATAGTTAAATATTGATTCTCATATTTAAACGCAATCAATCTACCAAGCCATATCTTGGTGAAAAACACTTCAAAACCCGTTTTTATTGGTTGTCACGTAGGTTTAGCATTATGCTATGCTGCAATCGCCCTCATACCCTAATAGCATGCATGGTCACAGTGGCGTCACCGTGAGTCACTTTGGTCACATCACATCTGTGACCAAAATGCCACCACTCAGTGACGTTACATTGTGACTGAGATGTGACTTTCTTAAAAATCTTTAGATATTTATAAATGTCCTTCAAAACATGTTATTTACTTTAAAAAACATGTTTCTAACAATTTAAATATTGTCGCTTTTGTCACAGTTTCGTCACAATGTTAATGTCAAATTAGTCACAAATGACATATTTTACACAAATTTGTTACATTGTGACCACTTTGTGAAACGTCACAAAAGAGCTCTAAAACGGCCATAACGACTTCACATTTTAGTCACTGTGACTTCACATCGACGTCACGTGACGTCACATTGACAATCGATGGCCACAAAGTCACAATGTGACTTCACAACGACGTTGCAGTGACGTCACCATGCTTTACGGGTAGTATGCATGGTGACAGTGACTTGACAATGACGTCACTAAGAGTCACTTTGGTCACATCACATCTGTGACCAAAATGCCACCACACACTCACTGACGTCACATTGTGACTGAGAAACTAAACATTTTTAGAAAATTATTAATATTCTTCAAAACATGTTATTTGCTTTAAAAAACATGTTTCTGGCAATTTAAATATCGTCGCTTTTGTCACAGTTTCGTCACAATGTTAATGTCAAAGTAGTCACAAATGACACATTTTTCACAAATTTGTCACACCGTGACTTAACAAAGTGGTCACAATGTGACGTCAGAAACGAGCTCTAAAACGGCCATAACGACGTCACATTTCAGTCACTGTGACTTCACATCGACGTCACGTGACGTCACATCGACAATCTATGGTCACATAGTCACAATGTGACATCACAACGACGTCGCAGTGACGTCACCATGCCTTACGGGCGAAAATATGAAAACATGGAAGATTCGGAGTAGGAAAACACAATGGTAAACCTATGGGTTTACCTTAAGAATTTTGATTAATCGAAAGGTGTGGAATTTATTAATGGTGTCAAACTTAGGTATTCCTTTTGAACAAAAAAGTTTACATTCGTTTAAATGTGTAGATGGTTCCCTAAGCAAATTTTATGTACATATTTCGAAACTAAATTTCATTTCCAATCGCAGCTTTTACATATTTTATAAAAATACAACGTTAGTAAAATCATTAAATTGATTGAAAGTTATTTAATTTCAAAATGGGGAATAGCATAATGTTTGGCAATAATATACTTTAATTGTAGGTATATGCACGTATAATCCGGTGTTGAAAAATGGTACTTGTAACTTTCTTCTACGTTAAAAAATTCGCGGAATGTTTTTTTTCTTTTGTGCGACTGTACACAGTTTAAATAAAACGTCTTATATATGAAACCGAAGAAAAAAATAAGATGTTAAATTTATGTAAGATATACACTTTTATTATTACATTAAAAAGAAAATTTAGATGTTCTTATGCAGAAATGGAAATGCAATCTGATTTTCAAGCAGCAAATTTAGAATTAATGCTAAAGACTATCTATATTATAAAGGCCAAACTTATCTGTGCATAACGCGTACGTCATTTTGTGAATGGCAATATTTTGAAATTTGAAATTAAATTTATGTTTTGCAATTTTTTACTAAAAATTTTTAAACTTCCAAACACATTTTCAACTTTTATATCGTCATATAGGGAAAAATGCACTTTTAAATGCAATTTATTTGAAAACTAAATCTTTATTTATTTTTGAGATATTATTTTTTTGTAATTTTTAATATCATTTTTTAGTACCTTATTTCTATTGAAAGTAACGGGGGGGGGGGGAGCCGGAGATTACTGTATATTTTGCTGCAATTTTCTCATAAAAAGGAAAAAAAATTAAATTAAAATACGTGCTGTGTCCAAAAGTATAATCTGTTATAAAAACAGGATAATTTTAGTTTTATTTCGTTTTTATTTATCATTTAAATGATTCTTAGTTTATTACAAACTTTGCACCCAATACAACAGCTTTTCTTAAAAAATCTTAAAAAAGGTATTCACGTTTTTAATGATATGAGAGGAACATATGTAAATTTTGGGAAGATTAAAATAATGTTGGGTTTAGATTTCACTGGGAAAAAGACTATGATTGAGTAAAAGCGAAAAATATGTCGTTGTTTTTCCTTTTGGAATACCAAGCAATTAGAGTGAATCGATGTTCTATGGTGAAAAAAAAATTAACATTCATCAAAATCTACCTATGTGGAAAAGATGTTCCATTGTATAAAGATTAAGGAAAAAATAATAAAAAAAATAATTTTAAAATTTAATATTGCCGCAAAAGGGCTGAATTTTCGGAAAAAAAAGAAAAAAGACCGATATTCTGTTAAATGATTTTTGACAAAAAATAATTCTTTTAATAATTTTTAAAATCAAATAATGCGGGAACGATGTTATTTTACATGGAAGTTAAGTAAAAAAATAATAAATAATAAATTAGAATTTTAATACTGCCACAAAGGAGTTGAAATTTCGATAAAATTCGAAAAAATAGAAAAAGACCAATTTTGGTTAGATTTTTTTTTTTGACTCAAAGTAATTATTTTAATATCAATCTTTCAAAATTTAATACTGTTGCAGTTGTTTAACAAGTTTCCAAAAATAGCTATTCCAGTTTTTTCAGGGAAAGATTTGTTTGTTTGTGTATTGTGTAGCTTTATATACTTTGAATAGCGATGTTAAAAAAAGGACAAGAATTGCCCCGTATTTGGGTCTGGCTACGATATACCAATGAACATGTTCCCTACTACAAAAACGTAATAAATTGTACATATTGGCATTCAAAAGAATCTACATCTATTTTTTCCGGCTAGCTGGAAGGAGTTGTTTATAAGTTAGAAGAGACCTGTAAATGAGATTAAATTGTATCATGACAAATATCGCTCACTTTTTAAATCTTATAAAACAAGAAAATATATTCAAAGCTACTACAATTTTGTAAACCATTTCCGAAAACATTGCTTGTTATTATTTTTTTTTTAGTTCAATAGACTTGAATATTAATCTGAATAATGGGTGTAAACTAAAGTAACGTAGCGAGCAAACTCAATTTTCAACCTCATTATCTATCATTGAAAAACAGGGCCCAAAATGCTGACAAGATAGGTGTCACACCTCTTGCAGTGACGAAAATTGGCACCAGTAAAATATTGGGCAGTTTTGACATTTGCGACCACACAGGTGCTGCCATCGTGTCAGGTGCACTTCGAGATTCGGAAATTATCTCACAATGCAATGAATTGAATGCTGTTTACAAAATTCCCCAACGAAGTTGGCAGAAATAAAATTCGGCATGACAGAACAAACCAAGAACAACTCTATCGTTTTATTCATTTGTAAAAGTTTATTATCATAATCATTTCCTTTATACTTTGATGGCTGTAAAGACTGGACTACATCACTAGAAGACAAGAGAAGAAAAATAATAATAAAAGCAGACTTAAGCTTGAAAAAAGAACCTGGTTCTGAATACATCAGCTACATATATGAAAATTCTGGGAGAGCGCAAAACAATTTGAAAACACATTGCACATTTTTGTCATGTGTCAGCACTGATATGCGTGTAACAAAGGATACAAAAACGATATCATAAAAAAGGGAAATGGGTCCAAAATTATAAAAAAATTATAATCTTATATTCACAAGGTCACTAGATTAGAAATATAATTAAGATGAAATCATACGTGTAAAAATAAATATAAAAAAACAAAAACAAAGACTGAACACAAGACAGTGGAAATGCTAAATGAAATACAATGACATTATGGATTCTTTAGAGCAGTTTCATAAGCATATTTCATTGTATAGATATGTTATTTTGTCGTATATAGTCGGCATTATGTTTATAAACGATAATATTACGCTCCTTGTATTATATCGAAAATATATGATACGTTTGAATCTCAACTTATCTGAAAGATTCGTATAGCAATAAATGACAAAATCGCTAAGTGCATCACTAAATGAATGCAATATTGCATATAATAATATTTTATATCAATTCTTATTCTAAAAGTACAATTTATCATTTCTAAGATAGAGAATGAGCTTGAATTGAATGTTACGCTATAATTCTTTGGAATTTATAAAGATATGAAAAATTCTGCATTGATACCCAAAACAATAATAGTATTGTAAAATCTGTAAAAATAAATAAATTTATAATGCGTATATAAATACAGGGAGTTTCACAAAAGATAACTAAATTTTAAGAGGTGATAGTATATATCATAACAAAAAACTTTCAAGAAAGAATGCATCATCATAATTAACTTGCATAGGTGCTATGGACAGCTGAAGTTGATGTTGTTATATGAGATAAAAATACACAAAATGTTACAAAAGAAAAGTAAGAAACCGGTATTCGTACAATGATTGTGTTTCTGAGTTATTATCAATTTCAATACCGTCAACTTTGGTCCTTGTGGGCTTACCTTGGTCCATCCTATAAAAAAAAGCTTTATTCTTTGTATTGAACAAACTTTACAAAGTAATATGGTTTGGTTTGGTTTATTTTTGTCGGCCAACTATCTACACTAGGGATATCGGCCCGAAAGGGGTGGGATGCCCTCCGTGGGGGTCTTTCTAAGGGAACCTAACCCGTATTTACGCAAGGAAATCCAAGGTTCGAAGAAAACCACGGAAAACTCCGAACGGTTAGATGGACGGCCGCGATTGGGTTCGAACCCAACGCCTGCCCAAAATAATATGGAGTTTTGGTCCTTGAAAAAATACTTTATATCCATGGAACTCCTTTAAATCACACGAAATCATAGTTTGAGTCAACGCATACAGAATATTACATTGAGCGTAAGAGAATTAAGAGACCAATTTAAAAAAATTAAGAGACCGAAAAGGCATATTTCTACTTCGTCTCTATTTATTTTGCAATTAAATCTCCTGGAAGAGAATTTAATGTTATAAAGCAGGAAAAGATTAGGATACTTAAGTGATTTTATAAGTAGAGATACTTAAAAAAGATTAATAAAATTTGAATAGACTGAAAAAAATGATTTAAATATGATTTTTTTCTCTCGTGTACATTAAAAAAAGTGGAAAATTCTACAAATTTTAAATTTAAATACATATAAAGAAAATAACTGTAAATTCTAAGTGTTAAATCCATGCGCAAAAATATTAAATAAGGTACCCTGGGGTAATAACGCCATGTTAAGGTTCTACCAATTTTCACGGCTTAGTTTTAGATTGTATTTTTCAAACAAATATAGGATCTGATACAGCAACTCATTGACTATCTATATAAAATAAAATAATTTAACAGATATGTATTCATAAAATGTAATGGCGTTTTTTCTTAACCAATGCTATTTGGCGTTATTACCCACCTATATGGGTAACAACGCCATGCAAACAAAACTATGAAATAAGATGAAATAATTGCATGTAGATAGCCCAATTCTAAAAATACTAACTCTACAAACTTAGAAATTAACAAATTGCATTCTAAGCTATTGAAAATGTTCAATTTTTTGTGAAAGTGTAAGAAAAATAAAGGTGTGGTGTGGGAGGGGGGGATGAGGCAAAAGAATATCAGACCGTGAGCTTCTTTTTGCTTAAAAAGAACCGCTTAAATAGAAATATGAGAAACATTACACAGTTTTAACTGTGTTTATTTGAATCAGTGTTTAGGATGTAGCTCGGCCACTGTAGGGAATCAACCGGGGTATTAATGTCAAGGATTGGCGTTATTACCCCGATATAGTTATTGCGCAGTACATTTTAAATTACAAATTATCTCGAGAAGATATCCAAAATCTTCAACAACATTTTAAAAGTACATGAAATGCACTACAAATTTATGTAATTAACAAAACATTTCCGGATAAAAAGATAGTCTTCACATCACAAAACGTATCTCGCAAATTTTAGATCAAGCGTTAATTTTAGTTGTTTGTAAAAACAATAAGACCTAAAAATTAAACAAATTAACTTGAAGCTGTTTTTTGCGATTTATATGACTCAAAACCCTTTTGCGCATAGCACATGGGTGTCATTTACCGGATTATTTCATAATTATGCAAAATATAAGCACTTGGCGTTATTACCCCGCCTGGCGTTATTACCCCAGGGTACCTTACATGATGGAGAAGAAGCAAAATAAATAAATAAATAAATAAATAAGTAAATAAATAAATAAATAAAGCTCTAACTAAATTAGCAAAAAAGCCTAAATGTTTATCGGACAAGCAATTTGTAAAAATATGAACAGGGAGAAAAATCAGTTTGAAGTTTTTATTTGTATGTGTAATTGCGTTGAATCTGTTTACAAAATTTACAATATCTCGCAATGTAATTGTCGTATAAGTTTTAAAAAAGTGTCAAAATATTCCTAATTAAAGAAGCTTTCAGTTAATATTATAAAAAGAAAATCGATATTTAGACTAATTTCAAGGTACTCTGTCCCCCTAAAAAAAAAAAAAAAAAAAAAATTAAGAAACCGTTGAAAGAGATATTTCCAGGAGTCTCAGCGTCCCTAAAATTTTCGCACTTTTCTACCACAATTTTAAAACGATAATATTTATTGTAGACTTTCTTTGTAGATGTTAAAAGAATCTGACATGAAGACTTCTAATTTAAAATAGTGGTGGAAAAGTGCGAAAACTTTAGGGAAGCTGCGACCCCTGTATGTGACTACTTCGCATCTATTTACTCTGCAATTAAATCTCCTGAAAGAGAATTTAATGTTATAATGTAGGTAAAGATTAGGATACTTAAGGGATTTTAGCAGTAGAAACATCTGAAAAAAGATTATACATTTAAACTAATTAAAAAAATATTAATATGATATTTTTTCTGTCGTGTATACTAAAAAATGAAGAAAATTCAAGCTCTCGATTGAAACTTTTTGGTACTACTCTGTTATCCCGTCGACCGATTTTGCCAAATTATACAAATCGCCAAACTAATAGCCAAATTATACATATTGACGTAATTTTTATTTTAAATAACGAAAAAACAAGTAATTAGTAGAATATTAATAAAAATTCAAATAAAAAGTCGAAATAAAAATCACTTAATGACGTTTTAAGCACGTGTATCGTATTTAATGTCATTGAATTGACATTCACGATCATCCATTATTGGCATTTAATCTTATAATTTGGCGACAGTATTTTGGTCGACGAGAGCAGAGTAGCACTAACATAAATACATTTTTAAAACTATAAACTTAAATGCAAAAACCATGAGTAAAAATATTAAGTACACCGTGAAAAATAAGTAAAACCAAAATCAAAATTTTATCTAAATTAGCAAAAAATCCTCAGTATTTCTCGGGCAAACAACTTGTAAATATATGAACACGGAGAAAAAACATTTTGAAGGTTTCATTTGTATTAGTAATTGCGATTGATCTATTAACAAACTTTTAAATATCTCGCGATATAATTATCGAATAGGTAAAAATAAGGTGCCAAAATATTCACAATTAAAGAAGCTTTTAGTTAATATTAAAAATAGAAAATCGATATTTTGACTAATCTCAAGGGGATGTGTTACCTTAAAAAATCTATTTTCAGAAATATTTTCTTCCAATTTAAACATAACATTAAAACAAATTATATTGTTTAAAATAGATGTTACATGGCTTTTTAAATAATGTAGAATTTCTTCTTATCATAAAAAGAATAAAGATAAATGAGAAACACAAGAGAAGGTCCTTTAAACTATTCAGACAGTTAAACTGTCTCCAAGAACTATTAAATCCAAGAAATCTCTAGTGAACATTCTTTCTGTAGTCATGGAACTATTTCAACTCACACGAAATCATAGGATGAGTCGACGCATATAGAGGAATACATGAAGCGTGTGACATTGAGCGTAAGAGAATTAAGAGACCGTTGAAAGATGTCTTTCTACTTCGCGTCTATTTACTTTACAATTAAATCTCCTGGAAGAAAATTTAATGTTACAAAGCAGGAAAAAATTAGGATACTTAAGTGATTTTATAAGTAGCGGGATTTAAAAAAGAGATTTTCCTCTTTACTCTAAAATTAGAGCCGATGCTTTTTATATTGATTAGAACGTTGGTTTAACGTATTAGTAAATATTTTACAGTTTTAGTTTTAAAAACATTATTATGCATTATTATATTATATTTGAATAAGTTTAATTTAATTTTTGCTTCAGGATAATTTAAAATAATATGTTATAAATATTTCTAATATACTTAATTAATGATAGAGAAACTGGGTGATTTAGTGATGCAGGGCTGTTCGCCATATTTAATGAACACGAGATCACTATGAGATTGGTTTACTGTGGTTTAGGATAAAAAAGATTTTATAGATGTTCTAAATAGAGTGCGCCTTTTTTTTCAAAATGTTTTGTTTTGATTGTGAACCCCTCATATATACATCAACAGTTATAAAGAAATCCTTTTTATCCTTAGATTTAAAATAATATTTCAATCAACATAACATCCATAAAATTATTTAAAAATAACTTATAAAACACCAAGTGTAAAGATATAACGTTTTTTTAAACTTTTCTGACAGTTAAACATCCTCGACGATGTACAATGTCGGAATAAAAACTTTGCGTATTTGCGAGGCCCTAATGACATTACAGTTCTAGGATAACGTACGCTTTTAATATGTGGGTATTTTATGGGTTGGCACCGCGAATGATGCAAAGACGAAAAAATAAAACTGTCTCAGTTGCAGTTAACGTCCAACTGCATAACGCATCAATTTGTCCATTTAGGCTCCTTATGTGTTGAAAGAAAATATTGGTGAAATTGTCAGTTAAAATACTATTTACCTAACTGTTAATTTGCTTTTTGTAGTTGACAGAATTACCCACAAAATTTGCATCTCAATCGTTTTTAGAGTTTCTTTAATCTGACAAAACCCTATTCGTATCAGCCTTTTATTGGTCCGTCTGACACAGAGTCCGCACTGCAAAAACTGTATAAGTCAGAGTTTTGAATTTTTGTGTGTATATAGCTGAATGCTTTGTATCATATGATTAATCATATTTTTTTTAAAAAAAGTCTATTATTTTAATTAAATTAGTTTATTCAATGTAATCCATTCATTTTTGCGATTTAAATTGCAGAAGAGAATCCTAATTTCATCATTTTTTGTGTTGACATCATAGTTTGGAGGTAAAGTCTCTCGCTAGGAGGTTCTTAGTTCGAACACGGCCGTGGAAGCTGAAATTTTCTTTTTTCAATGGATTTAATTAAAAGAAATATCTTATATTTTAAATCTATTTAAAGGTTTATTATCCCGTGGTAAATAATCATTAACATTCATAATACAGTGAAGCCTCCAAATAAGGGACACTCCGAATAAGGGACACCTCTATTTAAGGAACAAAACTTCCGTTCCCAGTCCCTTGGTATGGGACGTGTAATGTATTTACCTCTGAATAAGGGACACTCGATTTAAGGGACCCTTGAAAATGATATTAAAAAGACTTGGTTTAGAAATTTCAGATAATGAAGTAGTCTGTGATGGAAATGAAAATACAGATATTTGTGAACTTATCAAACAGACTGTCTGTCATGTAGATACAGAGACATACGGTACGATTAACGAGCATTTATTTACCCACAATTCTGATTCGACATCAGTGCCGTTTATCCCTATTGAAAGTAATGCTAAAAATTGTGAGGATGATTCTAAAAATTGAGAATAAAAGAAAATTGTGTGTGAAACAAAGAACTTTACAGATGCTTAAGGTT
Organism: Maratus speculifer; assembly: GCA_964019185.1. Lineage (NCBI taxonomy): Eukaryota > Metazoa > Arthropoda > Arachnida > Araneae > Salticidae > Maratus > Maratus speculifer. Next base: position 350,263 of record CAXHSM010000007.1, read on the forward strand.
GTTCCAAGGCTCAGATCCAAAAAAGGCAACTTTTAAGACATAAGTTTTAATTTATTTTTATTCGGAAATGCCTGAAACTAGTAGGCGTTGTTGTTCAGAAAATATGTAATCGAGATGGTTTTCAAGTTTTGAAAATGCAATAGATCTTTCAGAAAATATTATTGAAGTGGTCATTTTGGACCAAATTTTCACGCGAAAGAAGAATAACTACTCAAGAAAGGATAACAAAGTCTTTGTCATGTGATCAAAATCACTTATAACTCAATAGGTAATTTATTTATCAAAAAAATTGAAAACACAGTTCAATTCAAAATCACTTTCATAGTCAAACATTTCAATTTTATACCTTCCTGATAAAAAATGAATTTGTAATCGTTCTGCTTGCTGAACAGATCCGTTAAGAGATTTTCTGCCTTAAAATATGCAAAGCAGTTCTATGCTTTTTTTTTCTTTTTCTATATTGCTGGTAATGAAGCATTAAAATTTATAAGTACGGTAAATGAACACTTGAAAGGTTTGTAGTGAAAAATCGAAATTTGTAAAACCATCCCTTTTAATTGATTACTTCAAAAAAATTCTTTTAAACATTTTTTATACTTTTTGCATGTACACAGTTTGCATAAAAAATACAAACCAATAATTCTACAAATTATTTGATGATTTAGTAATCAACTGAAAATTTTAATTAATTCCCTTTCTTCTTTTTGTATCTGATTAATGTAATTTATGCACTTCGGATACATTTAAATTTCACCTTTAATGCTTTGTTAATTTTATATCATTCTGAACGATTAATTAAAAATGTAAAAAACTCCGAATAAGGGACAACTCTATTTAAGGGACAAAAGTTCCGGTCCCATAGGTGTCCCTTATTTGGAGGTTTCACTGCATTTTTAATTCAGTTTTTTCTCTATTTTAAAAGCTATTGAGATTTATTAATGATTCAGTATTTCAATTTTTTTTTTCTTTTTCAGAAATTTAAAATTTTACTTACATTGCCGTTAATTTTTTTAATTTCGAAATTTCAAAAATTTGGAATTTTGGATTTTATTTAAATAATTTCATTTAAACATTTGTAATATGATTGAAATAAATAACTTCTTTTTAAAATTATTATTAAATTAAACTATTGGTGCTACCATCGACGTAAGAATTTAATAAAAATAAATTAATTAATTGGATTTTTTAATCAAAGGATAAGATTTTTGAAAGAAATATTAAACGGAACTCTCAGTGTAATCTGTGATTATACTTAACAACTTGTTTGTGTCTGTGATTTATACTTCTTTGTATACATGTCAAAACTTCTAAATTTTACATGATCAAACAACACAGCTATCAAAAAAGATATTCATAATACATAAGAAGATGATCTCCGTATCCTTGATTCTTTATTTATAACATATCCATTACAGCGTCTCCTAAATTGTATAAGTTTTTTTTTTTTTTTTTTTTTTTTTTTTCGTTTTTATCTAAATCTATATGAATTGATGTTGATATCTAGGGTGAATTCTTGAATACAGTTTTGAAATACTAGTACGTCAATTTGTAACAAATTATCAGTAACACGGATTAATTTTTAAATAATTAAATCTGTCTTCATTTTAATTACAGTATGAGATTTTGTCTTTTTGAATAATTGCAAATACCTAATGATGCACAGTGTTTCCATAATTAATGAAGTTTGACAATAAAAGTAAAAGCGATATTTCTATGAATAAAAATAATTATAGTTTTCAATTACATATATTTAATTCAAAACATTACTAATATTTAAATAAATACACTTTTTCGAAAAGCTGCTTTAGACTAATCTTTTATAACTGATCAAAAAGTTTGAAAAATTCCTAATTCTATTAAGAAAAATCATAAACAAAAATTTTAATGAAATCTCTTTTCATTCATAGAATTTCAATGACGCACTTAATCTTATCAGACAAAATATAAAGAACACAGAACACACATCTGAAGCTATTCTAAACTATTCAAATAGTTAAACAAACTTTAAGGAGTATTTTAAATTCGAGAAATCTTTTTAAAAATTTCTTTGTCTAGTCATAGAATTCTTGCAATCTTCGTAAAATGATTGGATAAGTCGGTACTTGTAGGAAAATGTATGAAGCATGTCATTTTTGAGCGCTTAATTAAAGATTTTAAAAAAAGTGCTAAAAGAGATTTTTCCTTTGCAACTATTTATTTTACAACTAAGATATTCGAAAAAACTTAGAAATGTAAAGTTGGAAATTATTTGAATGCTTAAGATAATTTAATATGTCAAGCTGCTGGAAAATTCCCATGTAATAGATTAACAGACATCAAGGAAAAAAATCTTACCTTTTTTTTAAACAATAGCAATTATGTTATTCGAAGAAAGCTAAAATTAGCGCATGATATTACAAAATAAATTTATATGTATTATTATGGTTATATTATTAATGTAAACAAATATTATTTAAAAAATGGTATTGTAACAGACAAAAAGGAAATACCATGGTTTTCAGATAACTTTATGTTTATTTATATTACTTATAAAATAATACACAATTTATAATTTTATTAATGTATTTTCCTTCAAAGACAGTGAAATGATCTGTTTCACACAATGTGAGTTTTTTTTGCTATATAGTTATGAAAAATATATAATGTTACCTGTGACATACCAACATAAAATATGCTGCAGACAAAAAATAAAACACATAAAATATAATGAATTTTATTGATTTTGACAATTCAGAATTTTAAATAATGTATTGCAAATATAGAAAGTATAGTTTTAATATTACAGGAAAATTCATATATATACCTATTTGAAGTACCTTTACAAAAATATTTACCTTTACACCTTTACAAAAATAAATTACTAAAAGTGGTAACACTGGATTAGAATTGCACTGCTTTTAAAAAGGATTTTTCTCTACTTATTCCAAAACCGTCAACAATACTTTATATTGATTAGGGTACACATTAATAGAAATTGCTAGTACACATATTAGAGTTTTATTTGTAAATATATCGATATTAATTGCAGCATTATTAGTTCATCCAAATGAGTTGATCAAAATTAATTGAATTGATCAAAACTTGATTCCCATTAATCGCAAAGTTTACTTAAACAAAATGAACTAAAAAGTAGTAGATTGTTAGTGAATACCCCATGTCAGCTAAAAATGGGCTTTTTCTAATTTCCATCTCTAAAGTTTAAGCACTCTGCAAATCTGGTTAAAAAATATTAAAGCAGAAAATATGTGAAACCAATTTGCAAAAATTCTCGACGATGAATCAGAATTAAATAAACAGTGGGCAAGTGTGATCGCAGATAGCACTGAGAGTTTCGTTTAATAGCTCCTTCAAAACAATTTACCATTAAATTATGAAATGAAAATTGTCAATAGAAATTATTCCTTGCACAAATGTCAGCATCATTTTATTTAGGAATGTATCTCCTAAAAACTATCTACTGTCTTATTTCAAATTTTGATACTAATAATATTTATTGCAGAACATCGTCAAAAACCGCATTTAAAATTATTAAAACCCCTGCAGGTTTAAAAAAAAATTGCGACCGTAAGAATAGAACCCGGAACCTTTATGATTAAATAATCAGTTTGGTTATGCATCCGCTTTATGATGTATATGTTGCAATCATATTTCATAACATTTGGCCCCTGTTAGATTCTCTACATGCTATGATGAATACGGAGAACGATCAGTGATTTAAATGAATATGAATTTAATATATTAAAAGATATATATCTTACTTCGCATGTTAAAATAGATTATAAATAAGTAGTACTTTGATGAAATAAAAAACAAATAAGCGCGTTTTTCACATTACTTATTTAATTCATTAATTTATGTTACGTGCATAGTAATTTTTATATCTATTTAAACTCGCGTGCAACAATTAGAAGAAAAAAAAATGAGCTGATGATATGAAAAAAAAGTTAGTTAAAATAATTGTCTTTTTAAAAATTTTACGAATTTTTGTGTGACAAGAGGTATTTTGCTGTATGAACTCAAAATTTGAACTCTCTGATTTGTATAAATTTTGTATACGGACTCGGTGACAGACAGAGTACAGAGACGAATAAGGTTTGATCAGATAAACGAAACCCTAAAAAAAGTAATTTGTGTTGGTTAAAATAAAAATTATTGATTTAAGGTCAGACATAAATCCGACTGAAATTGGCTGGGATATTTTAAACTGTCAGGTTTATAGCAGTAGAAAGGAACAGAATCTCTAGAATGAGGGACATCTCTTGAAAAACTCGAAGGAGTCATCGAGAAATCATGGTAACTCTTTTAAACCAGAAACCCTACTTAAACTAATAATTTTGATGGACGGATGGTTATTTGATCTAACGTGAAAACACGCAAAAAAAAAAAAAAAAATATGCAACAGTTTTGTAAAAAATGGTAAATGTAGTTGTTTTTGATGGTGTGCTTAAACTTTTCTATCAATATTATTCAAATTATACTTCATACAATTTTTTTCTACTTTAAGAAAATTTATTTTAATGAAATTGCAAAATCCGCAAATTAAAAAAAAATATGTAGCCTAAATTTTTACTATATTTTAAAAGTTGATATTTTACCCTTGTCTTTAAACTTTCGAAACAGATATTATAACAAAACTTGTTAGAGAAATACTTCTGCATTTGTGATGCATAATAAAAAAGAACATTCGAGAAAGTTTATTAAAAATAATCATAGTTCAATTATGACAGCATCCTTTTCCGTACAAGTTCGGATTTTTTGTTTCACACAAATATATCATTAGAATTTATTGCCTAGATTTTAAAAAATGATGGCGCTTAGAGTACGCCACAGTTGTCTTTATGGGCGTCCAAATCGTCAGTGTTTTTAAGCGTTAATATCTGCGACAATTATGTAATTTTTTTTCGAAAAGTAACAACAACATACATCTGACTTGTTTACTCGACATAATAATCTGCTTATAAGTCATCGTCAATATACAAAGACTAGATAGCACAAAGAAATTTACATCACAAAAGAAATACAACCAGGAGCTCCACACGAAGCTTGTGTGCAATGGAGCCAGTGGGATTCGAACCCACAACCTCCAGATTAGCTGAGTGGCTTCTTAACCACTCTGCCACGGAGGCCTTTTTTCGAAACCATTATTAAAAAATTTTTATGCTTGTGCGACGACATGTGTCTCCATCACGACTCGACTCTTTTTGATGAATTCCCGCAAATCGATATTTGTGTTTAAAAGCCCACACTGCTGAGTGAAAAAGACCCGAGTGATAATGTTAAGTCTATGGGGGGCGTTCTTTTCAAATATCTCACTCAAATTTTAATATTTTTAATAAGATATTTTTTTGCATAGGATAGCTAACGATGACCTACAACCGGGTTACTTTTTACTTTTTCGATTTTGGCTATATATTTCTTACATTATGATAATTTTAATTTCAGAAACGGTTCTAGCCGGTTTAGAAAGTTAAAGTAATTAAAAAAAAGTCTGAAATCAAAATTAAAAAGTAAAAACTAGGCCGGTTGTAGATTTTCCTGAGCTATCCTATCTAAAAATATAAAAATTTGGGCGAGATATTTTAAAAGAACACCCCGATAGACATAACATTATTATCTGGGTCTTTTTCAATCAGCCCTTAACGGAAAACACAATTTTCTCAAAAATTGTGAGACGTAGGATAGTCTGTATAGTTTTCTTGCAAGTACCTTTAACTACCCCTAAAATTTTCATAATTTTAGTTTCAGTAGATTCGGAAATAGAGAAAAATGATGTATTTTTGCATTATATTTTCAACGATATTTCTGTAAATATAATACGCAGACAAAAGAATACATGAAGTGTTTAAGACATTGTGTGTGCAAAAGAAAATCAAGGAGGCTCTGAAAGGGAGATATCTATTTAAATATATTAAAATACATAATTTTTTCTTGCTTTTGTGTTTTTGTTTTGTTAGTTCCCCGGTAGATGTCTCTACTTGTCCACCCAGTTGTTCAGGCTGCTTTCTTCTCATTGGTTGCTTTTCTTTTGGTGACAACGTTCCTGTAGCGGGTATATAAGCCTGAGTTTTTCTGTCTCTTTGCTCAGTATTTTTTTTCTAGCTCGCTGAGATTTGCACTGAAGAAGAATCTCGATAGTAAATTCGAAACAACTATTTGCTACCTTTTCATATATTATTTGTGAATTTATAGTCGTTGATTTTCTATCTTTAAACATTTTTTCACAAAGGATCTATTTGCTATTTTAAATATTTAAATATATTTATTTTACAATTAAGACTCCAAAAAAAAGACTGTTTTAATACAGGAAAAGATTAATATATTATAATGATTTTAGTAAAAGAACAATATTTTCAAAATTTTATTTTAGTTATTTAAATAAAAAATCAACGAAAATCCATTATACTCTTCACAATATGCATTGAATGTACATTTAAATACTCATTCTTATCATATAGAGAATAAAGACATACGATACATAACTTTAGATTTTTTAAAGTACTCAGACAGTTAATCTAGTAACGGAAATTTCTCAAATCGAAGAAATCTCCTTTGAACTTTTTTCAAGTATTCCTGGAACTCAATCAACTTTCATAAGATCATGAGATAAATGGAAGCCCACAAACGGATACATGAAGCTTGTGACATTGCGCGTATAAAACAACAACAACAACAACAACAACAAAAAAAAAACAATATAATTAAAGTGTTGATAAATAGACTTTTAAATAAAATCTTAAAACGAAATGAAATTTTTCATACAAGTTAAAGATATACATTTTATTTAAAATTTTGTACAATTCAAAAATTTTTCAAGCTCTTCGTCAAAGGCTGTTTAATAATAATAATGAAATAATTATTAAAATTTTAATAATGATAATAACATAATCTATGATAAAAAGCTTGGAAAAATTTTATTATTTAATCATCTTTTGATAATGTTGAGTGCAATTTCAGTCACCGATGACTGACAGTCTGAAATATTACATAGAAATTAAAAAAAAACATTATTTTAAGTAATTACAGAAAATATAATTAACTTTTGTTTATTACAGCAATATAGTTTCTTAACCTCTTCAGACCTGAGCATAAAATAACTATACAAATATAGATTTATTGCTTTTGCATAATCGAAATGACACCGTAGATGACAGAAAGAGTCATTTTTATTAAATCATTATGTTAGGGAACTGGTAATTTAGGTTTACAAGTATGGATATAAAAGTAATAATCCCCTTAAAATAAGTTTAACTATCAGTAATATAAATTATAAGTCTTAAAACAAGTAAATGGTCAGCAAATCCTCAAAATTTTTTATTGTAAAGCATTTAAGTTAAATAATCATGCAGATTTCATACTTTCTTGGCCACAATGTCTTGAAAGTATTTTCAAAACTCGGATGAAAACAATATTTATTTTATGAGGTAATATTCATCAGTGCTGACATTTATTGTTTTTGTTTTAAAGCAAAAACATTCAGCTATATAGAAGTAAAGCAAAAATGCAAAAAATTTGAACAATTTAGTTCTTATGAGGAAAAGAATGGAGGTACACATTTGTGTACCTCAGGTCTGAAGAGGTTAACAATTACTTAAAAATATATTTTTTTTCTAGTTTTATATCACATTTTATACTGTCAGTCACCGTTGACTGACGCGGCCTAATCGGAAATTCCAATGTTAATCACCATGGCACTCAACGTGTTAAATGAAGCAGTGAATTTCTAAAGTTCATATTATATATTTTAAAGAGATTTCTTTTCAGAAATAGATTAAGATATTTTAAAGAATTTAGAAAAAAAAATCTATTTTCCCTATTTAAGCAAAATCGATAAAAATCCATTATATTGTTTAGAGCAGGCGTTGTATAAACATTTATATAACGTAGTTTTCTTTCTAGAATAAAAAAATAAAGATATATGGAACATTATTCTTGTAATCATGGAATTCTTTCAACTCGCTCCAAATCATGGAATGAATTGACGCACACAAATAGAATACACAAAACGTATGAAATTGTGCGTATAAAGAAAAATTAAGTAACCGTTGAAAAAAAAATTCTTTTTAGCATATGTTTATTTTACAATTGAATCACTCGCAAAAATTTGTAAAACAGGAAAAAAAATAAAATAATTAAATAATTAAAAAAAAGATTATTTTGAAAATTTCCATATTAAATTATTCTTCCCTATTTAAACAAAAATTGGTGAAAATTGATTATATTGGTTAGAGTAGACTTTGCACGTATATTTAAATAAAGTAGTACTTCTTCTTATCATAAAAAGAATAAAGATGTATGGAACACACAATAGAATATAGTATAAACTAACCCCAGACAATTAAATTAGCTCCGAGAACTATTTAAATCCAAGAAATCTACTTTGAACTTTCTTCCTGTAGTCACAGAACTCCTTAAGCTTGCACGAAATCGTAGGATAAATGGACGCACACAGAAGAATACATGAAGCTTGTGACATTGTGCTTATAAAGGAATAGAAGCTTTGAAAGAGAGATTTCTATGCAGCATATATTAACTTCACAATTAAATCTCCCAAAAAATATCTCAGTGTTTTAAAGCAGGGAAGTATTAAGATATTTAAATGATTTTAAAAGAAAGACTATTATAAAAAATTCATTTTCCTTATTTAAACAAAAATCGGTAAAAATACATTTTATTGTTTATACTAGGCGTTGCAAGGACATTTAAATAACGTAGTACTTCATAATAGGTGATATTTTTAACTACCCAGACGGTTAAATTAGCTCCGAGAATCATTTAAATCCAAGAAATCTTCTTTCAACTTTATTCCTATCGTCATGGAACTCTTTCAACTCGCACGAAATCATAGGATAAATGGAGGCTCGCAGAAGAATACATGAAGCGTGTGATATTATGCTTATAAAGGAATATCAAGGAAGCGTTGAAAGAGAGATTTCTATGCAGCATATATTAACTTCACAATTAAATCTCCCAGAAAATAACTCAGAGTTTTAAAGCAGTAAAATCTTAAGATACTTAACTGATTTTAAAAAAAGAACTATTTTGAAAAATGCATGTAAAAAAAGTACTAAAATGTTTTAAATAAAATGCATATTTTTAACTTGCAACTTCTCTTTCATTATTTTAGTTGTCTTTTAGTTATCATAAAACAGTGAACTAGATTTCATATTATACTGTAAAGAGATTTATTTTCAGGAAAAGATTAAGATACTTAAGTGAATTATAGAGCGATAGAAGAAACGCTATTTTCAAAAATATATTTTTCCTATTTAAACAATATTGAAAAAATCACATTATATTGTTTGTAGTAGGTGTTGCACAGCTTTTTAAATAACTTAGAACTTATCCTTATCATCAACCCTTTAAACGTCCTAATCACGTTTTTCTATTGCACAGTTTTTTAATTCAAAGATTGATTTAACACGAAATTCATAATATTTTTTTTCTTTTTAAATGTATAGGATACATAAATATGTAAGATTATCAAATCCAAATTCTCTTACCTATATTTTTCATAGCTATGGTTTTACGAATCTTTCAACATGCATGAAAAAATCAGCAGGACGTTTAAAGGGTTAAAAGAATAAAGATACAAGGAACACACAATAGAAGATACTTTATTCCTTTATCTACCTTATAATAACATTAAAATTACTTATTATGAAATTCTTTTAATACGTCAATTAGTTGTAATACTGTTTAAAATGAATTACAGGTACACTACTTTATTTTGCTCCAAAAGCATTATTGGTTACACAAAACAAAAATATTTTTAAAATCAGGATTTCTTTTGCCTTTGTATCTTTTCAGCTTTCTAAGTGCTGTGGGAGGTGGATGAAAATTTCTCAATTCGGAAATATTTCCATATTTATATTGCAATAAAATTATATTTGTACATTTTATAAATGACAAAATACTAAGAAAACATTTTGAAACTAGTAAATCTGCAGATCAGGAGCCTCAACGTCAGCTTTGCACATCATTTTTTTTTAAACACACTTTGGGCAAAATTCAACTTTCTAGAAACTGTAATTTAAAATTTTCAAATTACCTAATTATTTATAAGAATAAAATAAGAATAAGAAGTTTTCAGCCATCAAATCCACTAAGTTAAAATTTTAGTTGTGTTAGGAAATTCTGAAATTTTCATGATCTATATTATTTTTGTTTTTTTATTATAACAAAGTAAATCTCTTTAGGGGGCTCCGCCCCCCTGAACTTCCCATAGTCTCATTAAATTTAAATTTTCAACTTTCTATTAATTGTGCTAATGGTTATCATATATCTTGCATTTCTTTATACATTTTGATTGTAATAAGGATAAGTAATTTTATAAGGATATGTAACAGTTTGGACAAGCATTTTTCATTAACCTCATACTTCTACATGCCTGCCAACCACAAAACCTAAATCTGATGTATAAGGAACTTTTTAAAGTGTAAAATTAGTAATCTAGAGTTTTACAATTTTTTTTTTTTTCGAAAACAAAATCGTGATTGCATTTTGCAGCAGTTATCGTGGAACAGACATACAGAAGAACAGACTGACAGACGGAATAAACAAAAAATTTCGAACAATTTCATGAACAATAAATTTCGAGTCACCAAAGTAAGCCTTCACTGAAGCTTCGGCAATGACGCCATTATTCATGAGTTATTGATATCCATGTTTCTTGTATTTTTAACAACTACTATAAAATACCTGTTTTATTTCAACTATGACGTCATATTTTACCAAGTGAATTGTTTGTTAAAAATATAATTCTTTTTTATTTCTTTTACTTCTAATTATGTCTCCATTTTTGTCAGAAAAATTCTTATTAACGAAACAAATATCCGTGTTTAATATTTAACAAAAACTACCATATCTATTTTTATTTTTATTCTGACGTCATATTTATTTATTTTTTCTTAGTTTAATTTCTCGAATGGAAATTGCTCAATTGAAACTTATTGCCGTTGAAAAATAATTATTCCAGCTTTTAATTTTTTTTTGGCAACGATAAAGGAAATTGGTTAAATTGTATCTAAAAACTCTCTATTGATTGTGTATGAAAAAGAATGAAATTTTGAATTATTAAGGAAAATATTTGAATAAAATTAATAAAACATAACCTATGTCCTTTTCTGGGCTATGTTATATTTATACGCAAAGATACAAATATATTAATTAATTCATCAGTTTTGATTTTGACTTCCTTTAAATTTTCGTACACGCTTTGAAATTTTGGATAAGAATTAGGATGAATGGTTGCTTAGCAACCAATATGAGAAAATAAAGAAAATGAAATAAATACATTTGAAATAAGTAAATCTCTAAAACAAATTAGTCTATGTTATTGGAACACATTTATAAAAAAATCTCCGAAATTTACTGTAATAATTTAAAAAATCTGACAAATGCGTAGACAAAATTTCAAAACAATACAAATAAATTAACCGGTAAATTTCAGTATCCATTTATCATTGAATTCCATTAATCAAATGTGTCATTTTCTATCAAGAAAAAAAAAATAAATTGAATATCATTGGATTTGCCATAGAAAAGCATTATTGCGAAAAATAAAATATTCTATATTTTCCGAACGAATGAATCAAATCTAACAAAAAACTATACAGCTTAATCCCAGTGCCTCACTAACATACCCACTTAATTTCAAGTCAATCGAATGCTTTTTACGTTAGTTATCGCGGAACAGACAGACTGACAAACTGACAGACTGATTGACAGACTGACTGACAGACAGACAGACAGAAACAAAAAAATTCGTGTCTCCAAAGTAAACCTTCACTGACGTTTCGGCAATAAAATATTTGAGTGGGTTTATAAATACTGTACAAAATCCCTGTAAATTAAAATTTATTTAATCCTTCCAAATCCTTCAAAAATTTATTAAATGATTATGTAAATCTTTTAATTTAGTTTAAATAATTTACTTAAAATGCTTTAGAGTGTAAAATTTTCCGAATTCATAATTCGGTAGATAAATTGTTAAACTATTCAAGCTGTTAAACTAGCTCCGATAACTATTTAAATCCAAGAAAACTTCTTTCATCTTTCTTCCTGTAGTCATTGAACACTTTCAACGCACACGAAATCGTGCGATGGATGGACGCACACGTTAGAACACATGAAGCGTATGAATTTGTAGGTATAAAGGAAAATTAAGTAATCGTTGAAAGAGAGATTTCTGTTTAGCATATATCTATTTTACAATTAAATCTTCCGGAAAATGACTTAGAGTTTTAAAACAGGAAAACTTTAAAATATTTAAATGATTTTAAAAGAAAGATAATTTAAAAAAATTCCTTATTAAATTATTTTCCCCATTTAAACAAAAATCTCTAAAAATTGATTATATTGTTTAGAGTAGACTTTGCATGTACATTTAAATAACACATTACTTCTTCTTTTTTATGAAAAGAATAAAGCTATATGGAAAACACAATAGAAGATACTTTAAACTATCCAGGCAGTTAAATTGGCTCCGAGTAATAATTAAATCCAAGAAATCTTCTTTAAACTTTTTTTTTCTGCAATCATGGAACACTTTCAACTTGCACGAAATCGTAGAAAGAATGGTCGCCCACAGTGAATACATGAAGCGTGAGGCATTGCGCGTATAAAGAGAAATTAAGAAAGCGTTGAAAAAGAGATTTCTATGCAGCATACATTTTCTTTAAAATTAAATCTTCTGGAAAATAACTTAAAGTTTTAAAACAGGAAAAGATTAAGCTCTTTAAATGATTTTAAAATAAAGACTGCTTTCAAAAAATTATTTTCCTTATTTAAACAAAAATCAATAAAAATGAATTCTACTTTTTGCAGTATGTATTGAATGGCTATATAAAAAAGGTGATTTTTTATCCTAAATACAATAAAGATATATGCGGAGCACACACTTGCATATATTTTAAACTACACAGCAAATTAAAATAAAAGCATTTTAGAACATCTTTTGTCACCAAATTTACAACACATTAATGTGTTGTAAATAAAAAGCTTCATATACAAAAGGTTTTTTGTGTTGTAATTGTGTTCTTAATATGATTCAAAAGTGTTGCTATCTAAAAATATGTTTTTAATATGTTGCAAAAGTGTTACTATCTAGAACTACTTTCTAAATATATGTTTGATAATTTTGTTGAAATTGTGTTGCAAAAAGTGTTTTTTTTTTTTTTTTTTTTTTTTTTTTTTTTTTTACAATAGTGTCGTACTGCACATCACTTTGTCACCCAATTTAACAACACATTGTAAATATCACACAATTTAGAACACACGTTTAAAACACTTCCAAAACACTTACTACATGACTTAAATTTCGCAATTTTAAATATGAATGTTTAGAAGTATGTTCTGAAAAAATATTTTCTCTTCGTGTAATTTTTAAAAACACTTTTTTGCACAATCTTTTTATTTGGTACAATACATTCACAACCTAATCGAAATTGATTTTAGTTAGAAGTGTTAATTATTGTGTTCACAAATTGTTCTAAATGTGTTTCACGAGTTTGCACTGCAATTAGACAGTTAAGCTACATGGCTAAAAATTTTGCGCTAGTTTGAACCAAATTTTGGTGCTCAGTAGCTGCAACTATAAAATGGTGAAATCTTGTACCAAGATTTGGAGCTTCCTATTTCAACCTCGTTCCAACTATTGGAACTATGCGTAAACAGGAGTTCAAAAAATTAGTTTCACCATCTTACAGTGGCAGCTTTTGAGCACCAAAATTTTTTTCAAACTAGGACAAGATTTTTAACAGTGTAGCAAGAAGAATTATTCGAATCAAAGAAATCTTTCTTTCAACATTCTTTTTCTATGTAGTCACGGAATTCCCTCACGTAAGCATGTGGTTAATGGGCCCTCACAGAATATTACACGATTCTTGTATCATTGTGCGTCTAAAAGAGAATTAAGGAAACATTGGACTAATTTTAAACACGATTAATCAAACGTTAAATTAATTATAACAAATGTAAATTTTCCATATTGGGTGAAAAAAGTCCGGGCCAGGATTCGAACCAGGGATGTATTGGCTGAAGCCGCCAATGCTCTTCCAACTGAGTCATCCCGGACACGAACCTTCGAACACAAACCAAAGGACATGACTTTCGATTTATTTTGTAGAGCTGATCCAGAGTATCAGACCAAATTAAGTGATCGTTGATGTTATTTGGGTGAAATAGTCCTCCAGTGTTCGTGTCCGGGATGGCTCAGTTGGACGAACATTGGCGGCTTCAACCAATACATCCCTGGTTCAAATCCTGGCCCGGACTTTTTTCACCCAATATGGAAATTTACATCTGTTATAATTAAGGAAACGTTGAACGTGAGATTTTTCTTTAACATTAACTTAAACTTAAAACTACATTATGTGTCTATGAAAAAAAATTAGAAGGTGTTAAATTAATTTTAATCTTTAGTACTTTCAACTGTAAACACAGTCATCGAGCGGGGATATATAATAAAGATACAAATATTAACATCTTAATTTTCAAATTCACATAATTGGAGTGAAAGTCACTTTTTAGATCCGGATTTTTAGTTTCACTCCAATTACGTGAATTTGAAAATTAAGATGTTAATATTTGTATTGTTACTTTATTTTATATTCTCGGTCGATGTCTGTGTTTACAATTGAAAGTATTAAGGATTAAAAATAATTTAACATTTGTAAAAAAAGTTTGTCATCTTTAAGTAAGTTATGCATAGTGTAGTTTTAGGTTTAACTTTGTAAAAGATGAATATAACATTCTACTTACTTATTTGCTAACGTTAATTTACTTTACAATTAATTCTCTTCGAAAGAACATACAGTTTAAAATCAAGTAAAAATTAAATTTTTTAAAATTTTAGAGGAAAGACTATTTTTAAAAATACATTTTATTATTTAAAGAAACATTGATAACAATACTTTATATTATTTAGAGTAGGTGTGCTTGGATAAACGTACATTTTCTAATCATAAATATATTTTAAAAATGCGGTATGTAACTGAGGTACTTTTAACTATTAAATTATTTAAACAAGCAGTAAGAATTTCTTAAATCCACGAAATATACTTTCAACTTTTTTCTGGTATTCAAGGAACTCCTTCAAATCTAACGAAATCAAGGGATGTATTAACGCACATAGAAGAGTACGTGAAGCGTTACATGTGACATTACGCGTATAAAAGAGAATTAAGAAAGCTTTGAAAATGAAATTTATTTATAGGATAAGATTAAGATACTTAAATGATTTTAAAAGAAAAACTATTTTCAGAAATGTATTTTTTCTATTTAAAAATGGTCCATTAATACACATTCTATTGTTTAGTATAGACGTTGCATGCACTGTAAAAACTTATGCATAAATTTACACTAGATCTCTGTTAAATGCAATTTGATTAAGCTTATTGGTCATCCTTTTAAAGATTTTTCTTTTTTCTTATATCTAATGCCCTGTAAGGATTTCCATGTCTTTATTTAAAATTATTTTTATTTTTGTTAAAAATTGTAATTCAAAACACATACTTTGAAATTTTTTTTGGCAATTTTACTAGATATATTTAATAGGGCGGAGCGTAAAAAACTTTTTTTCGAAATTCTTTTCTCCCTAGCGTGCAAAATTTGTGGAGAGGTATCACTAACATAATCACAAAATTTCACAATAATGAATAAATATTTTGCGATTCCACTTTTTGTCGAAATATGCAATTTTAGCCGAAAATGTTGTAAATTTTCATATTTCAGCAATATTTTTAATTTCCTAATTTTTCTTTGCCCTAGAACGGAAAAGTTGATAGAGTACATAACGAACATAAGTCCAAAATATTACAGTAAATAAAAAATATCTTTCGGTTCCACTTTAAAGTTTAAATATGGGAAATTTATCGAAAATGATTCAATTTTTCACATTTTAGTGATTTTGTTTAAATTTTAGGTTTTCTATTCCCGCTGGTATGGAAAAGTTGGAAATATATAATAGTAACATAGGGGAAAAACTTTAGAATAATCAGTAAATATCCTCCGGTTTCCCTTTCGGCATCTAAAAATTTAAAAGTCGCCAAAAATTATGAAAATTTTCTCTTCTCAGGCATTTTTGTCTTATTAATTTTCTCTTCTCGCTGGCGCGGAAAATTCAGAAAACCATATGCCAAATATAAGTGTAAAAATTTAAAGTAATTAATAAATATCTTCTGGTTTGACTTTTATTACTTTAACTGGAAAATACATGGCATTAATGTACACAAAAATCATAGAAAAATCAAATTAAATCCGATCTGTGGGAAATTCCTCTAATAAATTCAGCTTTCTGTTCGTTTATTGTACTGTTACCGTTGGTTTAATGCTCTGCTTGTGACAGGTTCGAAAGGAGGATATTCAATTTTAGCTTTTATATTTTATATAAAAAAACAATACATCTGAGAAATGAATCAAAATATAATTAAAAATCGGACCCATCTTTGGGGTAATAGCGGTTTATGGGCTGAAATGGTTGAAGCAATTTGGCAGGCTGTCTCAGTTACAACGGTTTCTAGGCAAAGAATAGTCCAAATGATTGATTCATATAATGATAAACATAAGAGTATAAAGAAGTTTGACGCTAAAGAACAGACGAAGTCAAAATCTAAAATTTTCCTATTGGAAGTGAAGAAAACGTTTTTTTGAAAATTTTTCGTACAAGTGTACATTTCTAGAAGTATGTAAATGCCCACGTGATATAAAAATTCTAAAGTTGAAGACAGTTTCTTGAGGATCAAAGAATTTCACGAAAATTGTCGATACACCCAATTGATACACTGGAAAACACGCTTCACAACACGGAAACTTAGTAAATGAACGAGCAGGCTCGAAAAAAAAGAAAGTTTCAGGAAACGGTATAAAATGGAAAAAACAATCACTACTGATTCATCGAAGACTTAGAGTTATATAAATCTTTTAGTCTTGTTATGAACAACGGTGTCACGATGTTAGTGATAAACATTTAGTGTCGTTGCAATCGAACATAAATACTATAAGTATATCACGATCAATCCGTGGTCTTACCCTAGTCAGAACTTGGGACACAATGGGAGTGTTCGACCGAGTTGCAGTATAAGTAACAGGCGCACTTCTTGATGACTTAGGAGTTGTGACACATGACGACATGTTTAATGTTATAGACAGATATAACACAAGAAGAGAAAGAAATAAATATCGCATGAAATGCCGAGATTAGAGTTTCATATCCATCAATACCTTGAAAAGATTGTATTTTGTCCGTTGAAAGGATTAAACTTTAATTCAGAGGAATATTGAGGGAACGCTTCATCAACAAAGAGTGCTTGAAGAATACTTGACACTTATAGAAGAACCTGTCCGTGTTTACATAGGACAAGTGTCACCAATAACCTCTTCTGCCATGTTTCTCATATGATTTTCAATACTTTCCGCTACAGCGAGAAGAGAAAATTGATAAGAAAGAAAAAATTCCTGAGATGTGAAAATTTACATATATTTTGGCTACTTTGACATTTTGACAAGGGAAGCTGGAAGATATTTGTTTATTATTCTAAATTTTTTTCTTATGTTTATTGAATATTCTTAGAACATTTTTATGCCAGCGAGAATAGGAAATCAAAAAATAAAAAAAAATGGCTAAAATGTGAAAATTAGTAGCATTTTCGACAAACTTCCTATATTTAGAACCCAAAGTGGAACCGGAAGATATTTTTTAATTATTCTAATATTTTGGACTTGTGTTCCTTATGTACCCTTTCATTTTTTTCCCCACTAGGCCGGAGAAAAAAATGAAAATAAAAAATATTACTGAAATCTGAAAATTTTCAAAAATTTTGGTTAAAATTGCATATTTTGACCCAAAAATGGAAACGGAAGATATTTATTAATTGTTTTGAAATTTTGTGAGTATATTACTGATATCACTTCACAACTTTTCCGCGCTAGGGAGAAAAGAATTTCGAAAAAACTTTTTTACGCTCCGCCCTAATATTTAACTTTATAACTACCGAATTATGAACTCATGAAAATTTTACAGTTTAAAGCATTTTACGTAAGTTGCTTAAACTAAATTAAAAGATTTACATAATCTTTTAATAAATTTTTGAAGGATTTTAGACGAATTGAAGGATTTAGAAGGATTAATTAAATTTGAATTTAAAGGGATTTTGTGCAATATTTATAATTCCACTCAAATCTTATATGTTAATTTTTTTTGTAGAATTATAAAATGTACAAATATGATGTTCTTACAATATAAATATAGCAATATTTCTGCATTGAAAAATCCCCATCCTTCTCCCTCAGCTCCAAAAGAGCTGAAAACATGCAAAGGCAAAAGTAATCATCCTTAAAAAAATATTTTTGTTTTGTGTAACCAATACTACTTCTTTAAAAAGATAAAGTATTGTATCTGTAACTCATTTTAAACAGTATTACAACTAATTGACGTATAAAATGAATTTCATAAGTAATTTTATCGGTATTTATATGTACCGTCGGTAGATAAACGGTTAATAAGAAAGTTCAGTTTAAAAATGTTTTTTTTTCTCCTTTTAACTTAAAATATTCAGAAAGGAGGAAAAAATTTCCTCTGAGTTAGTGGAAATTTTTATCGACAATCGCAAAATTCTGATAAAGGATTATACTATGTTCTCAATAACAACAGATTCTATATTTCAGTCAGTAAACTGTTCTCTTACAGTGGAGAGTTCGCGGGCTCAAATTCTAGGCTGTATAGGAACAAACTGGGTAAATTAAAAGCAATACACCAAAAGAAATTTATTTAAAAATTTCAAATTTTTTATAGTCAATACAGATAGTGTGATTCAGTAATTTTTTTAACTAATTACGGAAGCAGAGTCAGTGACAGTCGGAGGTTCAGATACTTTTAATGACTCAAACACTTAAATTAGCAACAAGAATTTCTGAAATCTAAGAAATATTCTTTGAACTTTTTTCTTGTATTCCTGGAACTCCTTCAATATCCACGAAATCATGGGATCAATTGACGCACAAGTCGGAGGTTCAGATACTTTTAATGACTCAAACACTTAAATTAGCAACAAGAATTTCTTAAATCTAAGAAATATTCTTTGAACTTTTTTCTTGTATTCCTGGAACTCCTTCAATATCCACGAAATCATGGGATCAATTGACGCACACAGAAGAATATGTAATGCATTACATGCTAGAGGTCTGCACGGGACGGAATTTCCAGGCCCGGCCCGGCCAGTACGAAAGTTATTTCAGCACGGCCCGGTCCGTTGTAAAAGTCAAAAGTTCGGCCCGGGCCCGGCCCGGCCCGTTTAAATTTCTATGTTTTAGGCCCGGCCCGGCCCGTTTTGGCCCGTTACAATTTCTACGATTTCTAAAAAATTCAGATTTTTGTCATATAACTAAGATTCTTTTAAAGAATACTGCATACATATCTATAGAATGATTTTACAGTATATTTTACAGCAAATACACATTAACAACATTAATGATTACTTAGATTCTTAGGCTTTCAACATTAGAATAAAGATTCATTAAAAATTAATGAGGCTTAGAATAAAAGAAAAAAGAAAGAAAGGTAAAAACATCGTTAATTTTGAAGCAAAAAAGAAGATTTGCTGTTTAATAAAAGAAGATTTATAAATATATTTTTATATCATTTTATTATAGATTTCAAATCCAAATTCTTTCTTAAATTCAAAGAAGTTCCTTCCTGATACATTTCTAAATTCATTTTTTTTCTCAGAAACGCATAAGATTAGCAGATATCTTTATTCAGTGATTATATAATCGAATGGCGTTATCCATTTTTGATAAAAGCAATTTAAGAATACTGAAAACAAATAAAATACTGTCATAATTAGCGCTTTGAATAGAATTTCCGGAAGCAATAGCAAGGGAAGAGAGAAAAATCTGCAATCATTTGAGAAACTATTATATCTCAACAAGGTTATACAAGTATTTTATTTACCAAAAATGAAAAACGCTATTCGATTCCAAATCCCTTCAATAGTTAGGATTATCACTTTTATACTTTTACAATTCAAAATTAATCAGAAAATGTGTGAAACTTTCGAATTATTGAGAAATTAATTTAAAAATCATCAAGAAGTATATATCCGAAGACTAAGCTAATATAAGTTCTTTATCACTGTTAATAATTTTACAAATCATGTTTTCTGCCAATAATTAAGTCTAGTACCGGTCCGGCCAGTCTATATGTAGAAAAGTAATGCAAGCGTGATCTCGGACCGGCAGGAGTCATCTAAAAAAATATTAAAACGGGTTACACATAATGTAATTCTCCGATGCTGATACACTGTGCATTTTTTTATTTATGCTGTCAAACTAGTATGGCCACATTTATAGTTATTCTCGTTAAAACAATTTTCGTTGAAAATAGCTCATATTTTATCGTTTCTGCGTAAATCTTCTGAATCTTTTCTCTTCAGGAAATTTTTTTTATCGGCCCCGCCCGTCTGGCCCGTTCATTTTTTTTGCCGGCCCGGCTCGTTGACAAAACTATTCTAAATATGTCGGCCGGTCCGGGTACGGGCCACGGGACAAGCCCGGGCCCGTGCAGACCTCTATTACATGCGCGTATAAAAGAGAATTCAGAAAGCGTTCAAAAATAAATTTCTTTTCAGGAAAGGATTAAGATACTGAAAAGATTTAAAAAGAAAACCTATTATCAGAAATATATTTTTCCTATTTAAATATAATCCATTAAAACACATTATATTGTTTAGAGTATTCGTTGCATGGATATTTAAGGGCGTGCGAGACAAAAAAATCTTCAATTTTTTTAAAAAGCATGTATTTTATTAATGATTTCTTTTCTTTCTACATAAAATAACGTATAAATTATGTTTTTATCTTTGTTGGAACAAGAAATATTTTTTTTCGTTTTGGTCCGTTTTCAAAATCTAGTTTTCAAGAAATGGTTGTGATAGAAATGGCTTCATGTGAAAATATATATTTTTTTTTTTTTTTTTTTTTTTTTTTTTATTCATGACGGGTTTTTTCACCATGTCTCCTTTTTTAAGTGTTGTAAGTCAAGAACCATTGAAAATAAATGGTTCAAACTTCGAAATGTATCTTACAATTGTTTAAATGTAATGTTAATTACGCAAGTTTAAAAAAAAATATTTAATTTTGAATATTTATTATTTTTTAAGTTACGTAATGTATTTTTAAATTTTTACTTTAAATATTTTTAAATTTTATGCAAATTAATGTTTTTAAAATTGCTGAATGAAGATTAAAGCTTATATATTATTGTTTATTTCAATAAAAAATGATAGTCTATAAATAATATTTCGAGTTGGAGCGAGTTTAAATTACCCCACATAAAATAATAATAATAATAATTAATTAAAAATATTATGACAAATTTTATCATGTGATTTTGTTTACAAATGTTATAGTTAATCATCACCAAAAATTTCAAAATTTTAACTCAATAAACAAAAATTAATTTAAAATGTGTCCTGGACACACATAAATAGCGTACTACTTATTCTTATCGTAAAAAGAATATAAATGTATAGAACACACAATTGCAAATACTTTAAAGTATTCAGAGAGTAAAACTGGCCCCGAAAACTATTTAAATCCAACAAATCTTCACTGAACTTTCTTCCTGTAGTCATGGAACTCTTTTAACTCCCACGAAATCATTGATGAAAGGACGCACATAGAAAAATACAGGAAGCGTGTGATATTGTGCGTATAAAGGATAATCAAGGTAGCGTTGAAATAAAGATTTCTATTTAGCATATATTTATTTTACAATTAAATCTCCCGGAAGAGAACGTTAAGTTTTAAATCAGGAAAAGTTTAGACTATTTAACCGTTTAAACGCCAATGTTCCCAAATGAGAAATTTCAATATTTGTAATACAAAACATATATTTTCCAACATAATAACGATGTCCCTGTTTTTCCTATAAAATATAAAGTTGATTTTAACTTTTGAAATGAAAATATTTATGTTTAACCATATACCACAGGTATTAAGGAATATGTAAATTATTAATTTGTATAAAAAGTACATTATTTGCTTTTATCGTTTTCTCTATATTACTTACATTTAATCGCTAGGGATATAAATGTTTTTGAAATTCGAGAAAATACTTAAGAACAATATACAATAGCAAATAGCGAAAAATAATTTGTTATATTTGCATAGGTTGTCAATCTATAATCACGTTCCAAAATGCGAACACTGAAATGAAAACAGCCAAAAAAACTGCAGAAATATCTTTTTTTGCTGTTTTTGAAATTTGTATTAATAAATTAAAACATTTGAAGCTGTAATATCGGAAAAACAAAATTATGATTACATTGCGATGATAATTCGGCGTGTAAACAGTTAAATGATTTTAGAAAAAAAAATTATTTTCGGAAGCTATTTTTTCTTGTTTAATCAAAAACACATGACTATATGTTATATTGTTTAGCGTAAGCTTTACATGAACAACATTTTTGTTCTTGTAAATATGCATTAATGTCCCAAATAATTAGATTTAAAAATTTTATCGGATTATTGACGTGCATGATGAAATATACATATTTGTCATACATGGAACAACAATTGTTTTCTCGTAAATATGTAATTTTTAAATATCCCGAATAATTTGAATTTTAAATTTTTCAAGGATTATTGGCATATATGAAAAAATGTACATATTTATTAAATATAGAAAGCATGAACTATATGGATAAACTTAACAGTTCTGAAATACTTCTGAATAAAACTGACAATAGATAGTTATTAATTTATTGTTATTAATTTTCATTTATTGCATTTTCATAGTTATTAATTTATAACACGCTCTGAAAAGTAAATGCATCTTAAATGTATTTTTTTACATCCCCAAGTACAAGTCATAGGACTATAAAATTATGTGACCACTATCCTTGGACTATTGCCTATCATTATTAAAATTAGCAACCTTGTAATTATTCTGGTTTAATTTAAATGATAATAACAAAAAATTTTTTACAAGTGTCCATATAAGGAACTACCTGTCCCTATTATGGACAGGTGTTTCCTTGTTGACTTTCTACACAGTGTGTATGGAAGAGCCACTTTTCCAAGGGATTTTAGAGGAGAGGGAATAAAAAATGTATCTTAAAGTATTCGGAGGAGCATTTTTGCACTCCATGTCCATGATTATTATTCTACTAAAACTTATCATAGGTAATTATTTGAATGAAATGATATATAATGATTCTAAGTTGCTATAGTTTTACGCTCTATTTAAGAGGGAGACATATTATTTACGTGTTACTGAATTTAATCTCTAAAATTGTACTAAATTTTGTATTAATAAATTTTTGTCTAAGAATGCGACACTTATCACATCAAAATCTAAATTATTATAAAAACTTCACGCACCTCATTTATTACGTTTGAAGCATAATTTCCGACTTGTTAAAACCAAAATAACTACTGAAAAATTATTCTGAAATAATTACAAGTGTTTCACGTGAAGAATTCATTTTAAAGGGACCTTGTTCATGTTAAGAATTTTTTCTTATAAAAGAACTTTTTAATTGAAATCAAACATTTGAATTTTATGTTACGGTACACTTTTGAACTATTCGCTTATCTGATTGTTACAATATCAAATAAAATAACATCTTTATAGGTGTATTCGTAATTATGTAAATGCATTGCACCTATAGTAGTCCATCTATCTGTCCCTCTGTCCGCTATCTTTTATATACGTATCATATATCTATCATATCTGTACTATCAACTATATCTAGTTTAACTTTTACATTACAGACACATAGGTAACTAATAGAAAGGGATAGTCGAAAACAGTCGACCGGATGTAAAAAAAAACATTGAAAAACATCATTATAAAGAAGCTTTCATATATTCATTAGAAAGAGACTTTTTTCGCTACAAGACGATTTTCTAAATTAAGAATGTATTCAGTTGAATGAAACACTGGATATTTATATTCATACACTATAAAAAAATGGTCGATCTACTAAAAAAAATTTAGTGATCCTTGCAATTACTAAAAATATTTTTTTAATCTTACTCAGTTACAAGAAAATCTGTAAGAGTTACTAGAAAAAAGCTAGCAACGAATAGAGTTAATAGTTTTATATTTTTAATAGCTATTACTAAAACTCACTCTATGTGGCCGTGATAGCCTAGTGATCATAGCACCGAACTCCAGACTAAAAGGTCTCGGGTTTGATGCTCGACACCACCAAAGACGCATCAAGTGTATACAGTGTATGTATTCGTTAAGTAAACGGGTTATGAAAATCCTGTCGTAGCAGTTACCATGTGTAATGATCTAAGGATTTTCCCTCCTTTTTAGAAGCATATAAAAATTGAGCAGGTGGCGATGTTTGATGCTGCCACCTATTGAGGCGTTGCCGAAAATCTACCCTTGCAAGTCTGCCTTCTTACCCACTGGATGCAGTTCAATGGAAGCTCCTGCCCTTTGGGCACACGTCAACAACAAAACTCGTTTGGTGGTTCTCGCTAAAAAGTTTTAAGTTTTTTATACGAAAAATTCATTTATACAGTTTACAAAATAAATGTTTCTTTCACTTTCTAAAATTGCGTTTGGAATAGCTACTAAGAATTTGTGAGTAATGGTTACTAAAAATAATTTTGGAGCTGTTACTAAAATTTGCTTGGTGGCTCATACTAAAAAATGTTAAGTTAGTTATAGAAAAAATTCTTTTGTTCAGTTTACAAAAGAAAGGTTTGTTTCACTTGCAAAAAAAAATTGGAACCGTTGCTAAAAAATTCTGTGGAATACAAATTTACTAAAAAATTTTTAGTAACCTCATGAATTTTTTTTTACAGTGTATACACTAAAAAGATCCGCTTATCTGTTTAATCATTATAACATAAAAAAATGTACACTATCTACTTAATATTTTAGAGTATAGACTCATAGATAAGAAATAGTAAGAAGAATAAATTGAAGAAAAAGTAAGAAATTGTAAGAGTCGTAAAAAGTGAAACGGATTTAAAATAATCCTCTTAATTAATACAGAAAAATGATTAAATGAAACATAAAAAAAATCATTTCATTAGTTTTCGAGAACTCTAATATCTCTTGTTTCCGTACTTGAATATCATGTATCTTTCACTGGGTTTTGCTACTGTTGTTTATCCTAATTGAACACTTAGCATATCTAAAAAATGAAGTACTAACTACATAATGTTTCCTTAAAATTCTACATCAATTCTCGTCGTGTATCATTATTTATTAACATTTAAAATATTACTTTTAAAAAGATATGCTTTCGCCTTATGGTCTTGATAATGGTATATATTATTGAGGTATAATAAATATCAAGCGACTAATTTTGTTTATATATTGTTACAAAATTACATTTGCAACTCAGCGTTCCTAATCCCTCCTCAGGGAATTTGTATCATGAGGTTAAACAGAGACACACTGGTTTCTATTAGCATCGAGTTAAAGATTTAGATGGGAATATCAGAAAGTTAAACGCTCAACTACGTAAGCATATACATTTGTTCACATAAATAATAAAACCTGCAAAAGATATCTGTAATT
This sequence comes from Maratus speculifer, assembly GCA_964019185.1. Lineage (NCBI taxonomy): Eukaryota > Metazoa > Arthropoda > Arachnida > Araneae > Salticidae > Maratus > Maratus speculifer. The sequence continues at coordinate 375,809 of CAXHSM010000007.1, forward strand.
TTTACAGAGAAAAATATTCAAAGAAAAACATAGTTTTTTCTGCAAAAAACATTGGATTATGTAATTTTCAGCGAAAATAATCTCTATTTTTTATAAGAAAAGTTTTCTGTAGAAAAGCCGTTCTGTGACCCCCTCCCCCCCCAAAAAAATGATTTTGCAATTTTTACGGAAAAAACTGTTTGAATGAAAAATTATATGCGTTTTCTGCAAATTAAATGGTTTTTTATTGGCGCCAAAATTGACAGTTTTTTTTACATTGTATGTTTATTTATATGTATACATGCATGTATTTATACATATATTTATATTGTATACATATGGAGCAGTTGACGTACCTCTTCATATGTTTTATCTAGTTTCCAGGAAACTATGGCTATTATTACTTCTAAGGAGAGGAATTCTTGAGAGAACATCTGTAAAAACACCCCAAAAAAATTAGTGTTTCCATAGAAATGAATCGCTATTTTTGGAACATCCTGTATTTCAATCAATTTTGAAGACATTGTAAAATTCTCAGTTCTTAATGCATAGATAAGTGTAATAGTAGTAGGTAGTACAAAAGAAATTTAATTAAATTTAGTTAAATAGAGTGTACCTTGTCAGGAGTAAGTATGAAATTTAAGCATGTAATTTTGCTAAATGAATGGTAACTTCCACCCCAAATTTTTAAATTTAATGATTGCTAGAATTTTGCATTTTTCATCATTCAGTATTATAATTGCACTTAAAATATGTGTATTTATTCAACGGTGTACGTTAAAAAAATAGCTTCCTAAAATGGTGGAAGATTTTTTAATCCTTCAACACTTACAATTGATGTTTTAACACACGCGTGCGATAAATCTCGCTCCATGTTGTATCCCATTACATTTTTTGCTAAATAATTTATAAAAAACAAATTTCCTGTTCTGTATTGTAAACTGAAGTAGTAAAATTTTTTTAGGAAAAAAAATCTTGCTTTTAAAGTTTGTTTTCAGATTTTGTAGTAGTTCATGTAAAAATCACGTTTTCTATTTTTTTCTGGTATATATGCAAAAAAAAAGTGTTTCACACTTTAAAACATGAATTATTTCACAAAATAGGCATTAATTAACAACGTTTAACAACCTTTCATCAATATGTACAAGTAGCTTTTATCTTACATTTTCATTAAAATGTTATTAGTATGCGTTTTCTCGAAAGGGGAGGGGGGGCATAAACGTTTGTAAATGCTTTTGATTATTAAAAGATTCATATTTCTCATGGCGATATGAATAAATAGGGGAAGACATATAGTATATTGCACGGAATTAAGAAAGATAAAGAAAGAGAACCGTTCAATGGATCAGCTCCAAAAAAAGACTAGAATTCTGGGATAGGTGTGAACCTGACACTGCCGACAACCCGGCTAATATGTACAATTGGCGATAACTTGGCATGTGTTTTACCTCTCGCTGTAGCAGCAATGGAATGTCGAGTGTAAGAAGGGCCATATAAGCGATAAAGTGCGCCAGTCTATTGCTATGCACACAGTATTACTCACGGAATGCTGGGATATGGATGAACCTCACAGAAATCCGGTGGCATTAACTCTCTCCCTGCTTCTAATGGGAAACAGGCTTCGTTATACTTCTCTATCTTTCTTAGTTCCATGGTATATTGTCTAGGAATTACGAGTGAAGTATCTGAGGTGGTTGTTAGATGATGGCTGCTGCTTCTTTTTAATCAGGTCCACACTTTATGTTAACCGCGTGTGAAAACACCAGTAAAATTAAACTGAAAATTTCATATTTTCTAAGTTTTTAATTTATTGAAAATTCACAAATATGTTAAAAAATCTTTTTTTTTACTGGCATTATTTTGCCTAAGTATTATAATTTTTTAGGTGATTGCCTTAGTTGTCACAATATGGAGGAGCTACTACAGCTATAGTAAACTTCTTCTATTGAAATAAATATAAGTTTTTACAATCATTTCTCACTGAAAATATCACTAATAAACTCTTAAACATAAAGTGAAATTTTCTTTTTAAATTTACTGGTGGAAGTTTGCTCCGACGGTAATGAACCTCCGTGAAAGCAGTTACAGTTGTAGTTGCATTATTTTAACGGTATGTCAGTCCCTCTTTCTTAATAGTTCCATGGCATTCTTCCCCTCGTAGTAAAGAAAGCAATTAGATTCCATTACCCACTCTTATTTCGACTTCCACTTTAAAAATTTTAAGACAGGTTAGAAACTTTCACAAATTATTTATATTTTTTTTCCAACCACAATAAATATGTTGTGGCAGATTTTATCACAGAACATCCTCTGAGAGTCTTTTAATTGCTTCTTTACAAGGGACATAATTCTCTGACTTATACAATTAGCTGACATACAAATTCTAGTCAAGTTGTTTGATGATTAAGGCTATCGATTAAAATCTATTATTTTTCTAAGAAATCACTGTTTATTTAAATTTTCCAATAAATATCTAACTAACATAAATTGTACTTTCATTCACATGTATGCATTTAGAGTGTAACAGTTTTAATAATCATAAGGGCCCATCATGGAAAAAAGTACTTAAAACACCATACCGTTAATCGTTTGAGAGCGTAGGTCGCTCGCGGATTCGACTGCTGTTGGCTCCATTGCACACTTGTTGTAAAGGTAACGTTTGAAATTCTCTGGTGTTTTAAATTTCCTTGAGCTATCTCGTTCCTGTATATTGTTGATGCCGTATAAGCGTCGGCGTCTGACGCCAAGCACAAAGGGCAGATATGTATGCAATCAATACCAATAAATCAAATCAAAACTGTAATTATAACGATGCGTATATAAGTTTTCAAAAATTACCATCATTTAAGGATAATAAATAAATGTCTAGCCACTTGATTTATAAAAAACGAAAAAGAATATTTTAAGACAACATTACTAATCGTACCTCTGGGATTTTTTTTCCTTCCGGTTAAACAACAACATCTTGGTTTTCTATTAGCATGGATTTAATGTTTCATGTGGGAATTTATTTCTGTAAATAAAGATCATGATTTGATGAAATGTGTAAAATTTTTCAATTAAAAATTATTAACAAAGCAATGTTTTGTATTTTACATAAAATAAGAAAGAAAAATCTTATGTCAAGCATAGATTTCGAAATATATAGGGGAGACCGGAGCTAGTAGTGACATTTTCGACATTTTTTATATTAGACGTAAGATTTGAACTGAAGAGAAACATTTAGTGTATCATATAATTAGAGTAAGTCTTGCTTAACATATCTATAAAATTACTATTAGCATTATTAACGTTTTTCATAACACAAAATTAATTCTGCGTAACCTCGAAATTTGTCACTACTATCCCTGGTACGGGGCAAGTTGTGACATGCTTGGGGCACATTCTGACACATAAATGACACATACAAGTACATTGTAACACATACAAATTATGTAAGAAAGACGATTAAATGGGATATGTTAAATCAAGAATGAGAAACGTATTCCTTTATAACGTCCTTAACACAATAAAACACTTTCACGTTTTAATAATATTGTAAATCAAATGAAAATAAAATAATTAAATTACTAACACTTGTAAACTCTTAATCTTTTATAAAGATACTTTTAGAGACACTTGGCAATTAAAAAAATCTGTCTTAATCAGGAAAGAAATAAAAAGTAAGCCAACACTAATCTTTGGCCATATTGATCTTTGACTCGGGAGCATACTATGTACAATGTGTGGGCCTATATCCTATATTTTTAATCTCTTGTTTCAGCATGGGATTTGCAGTTAATACAAATATAATATTGTTCATTTTTGGTACATTTGACATGCGCCTATACTTTACATGTCATGTATTGCACCCAGTCTTTTCCGGGCGTAGGAAGTTTTTATTGCTCCAAGCAAACTAGACATAAGTAATTTTTGTCATTTTTAGAGCTATCCATTACTTGTTTTTTCCCTTTTTTAATAACCTAGGTGTAATTTTTTATGCACTGTTTGGTCTTTCCATACAGTTTCTTTTTTACATTTTCTTCTTCGATTTGTTTTTTCTGCGTTTTTTTTTTTTTTTTTTTTTTTTTCTTTGTTTTGCTCGAATTTATTTTTTTACGGGTGTACTTGTTAAAATGGTAGATTTCAAACATTTACGATTAGATCGCTTGCCTTTTTGAGGTCCTGCTTTAAGAAGTGATCTTATTTCTGTAAGACTTACCACTGACACATTGCTATAATCAGTTGTCATAGAATCAGCTAATTCAATGACATTTCTTACTTCTGAAGACGGTCCTGTAATCCCACCATCATTGATTAAAGTAATTGCTGAAGTGCTTGTTTTATTAACAGTTACATATTTACATTTTTTTCATTGTCATTCTGGTCTTTAACGCTCTCATCTCCGATAGATAGCTCATTCAGTACGCCTCTTGTAATTTTGCATCATTTTCCCTGAAATGTAAAAACAATTTATGCTGGGGTAAGTAGTGACACTGTCACAACGTGCCTCTTAGACTTCGTCACAACTAGCCCCGCGCTACGTCATTTTGAACTTTATTCATTAGTTTTCGAAATGTAGGCATTATTAACAAATGAAATTACATAGAAAAACAGATCAAAATACAAGCATTTAAAAAATGCTAGGGATGTTTACATACCTCAGTATTCTTAGTGGCAATGACGATTCAAATGTAGGTCTCAAAATTTACTTTTACGATAGAAAACTAGATAAATATTTTTATCTCAAAAACAACCAGACACTATGCTTCAAAAAATACGCAGCACATTAAGACAATCAACAGCTTCACTCACACGACGCGACAGGCGCTGCAACCTATTGGTTCAGTCAGGAAGCTCGATGGCGCAACTTGCCCCTGTCTCAACTAACCCCGGTCTCCCCCACAGAATAATTTAACGAAACTGCAGCGTTTAATAAGTTAAGAGGTCATATCTAATTCGAAAATATGAAAAAAGATAACACATTTGAAAAACAAGACTGTAAAAAAAGAAAAAAAAACAAAAAAACAAAAAAAAACGAACGATTTTACGGACATTGTACTGGCGATATGGACACCAGTACAATTTTAAACGGAAATATTCCCGTAAATTCATGAAAATTTTCCTTTTTTCCGAAAAAGACGGAACATTTTCTGGAATTTATGGTATTTTTTTCAGAAAAAACAATAAATTGAACTAGTATTCCGATTGCCAGTACTTTCTCCGTAAAATAGTACGTTTTTTTACAAAGAAATTTCAGTTATTTCCGCTTACAGTTGGAAAATTATCCCAATTCTTTCAGCAACGCTGTATATAATTTTCAGAAATGTATATATTAACTAAGTACATGCCAAGGTTTAGTTCAATATTGAAATACATATACCTCCGTTGGAAAATCCCTTTCATCAATTTCGATCATAAGGAAAAATGGTAAATGAATATTTTGAGCAACTCTGTATAGAAGGTATAACATGTATATACAACGAGTTACTTGCAAAAAATGAGTTAAATTTAAAAGCGCATTCCGTATTTTAGAATGCATTTCCATCAATTATTCCTCAAAGAACCTCCAGCAGTTATTCTTTCTACAACCGATTTCATTTGTATGTCCCTGTAAATGAATGACAAATGCTAAGCTCGCTCTATTTTATTATAATCAACTTGCAGTGAAATTCAATTATTTATATTAGTTTCAAATTATTCTAAATAGAGTAATCCCATTAAAATACTCTATAAAAGATTTTTTTTTCTTTATATACCATAGTGTAATGAAATGCTTTTAAGTGCGCTTGTAAATTCAATATTAATTCTATACACTTCACAAACAGTAACAAACATGCATAGGTGATCCTAAATAAAGTTTCTCAATTGCATGAAAATCTGATGTATTTACGGGAGTTAGAGCGTAGTCAGAAGAACTGACAGACAGATCGTACGTGCTTTCTAAATAATCTGCTTTTATTGATTTATTTAATCTTAATTTTCACAAAATTTAAAACTTTATAGTCAATGATTTATGTTTTTGCATTAACAATATTATTCCATTCATTGCTTTTTTACTTAAAATATCAACAAATACTTTGAAAAAAAAAACTACAACTATTTTTATTATAATCCATTTCTCACTGTTAAAGACTAATAAATTTCATGGGATTTTATTTTTATGCCCCTTTGCAAATAAGATATGAAACATCATAATGCTAACTAGAGCTTACGGAATTCGTTATGAAGGCTTTAGAAGAAATCTTACTTTCCTGTTCGAAACACTGTGTTTTCTTAGTCGTATAAATTTTCTATAACTATAATGCATATATAACACAAATCATGACAAAAACTTTCATCTAACGGAATTAAAAAAATATATATATATAGGTAAAAAGGAATCTGTCGCAAAATATATTGAAAGTAGAATTTTCACGAATTCAATGACTTCTTCTGGAAAAGATAAAAGAATGCAAATATGACTATCATATATTTTTGTGTGTTTTCTAAATAATCTGCTTTGTAAATAAAAATTAAATTTTATATAAAAATAGTGTTTTAATAATTATGAAAGCCGCACCAGTATATTTTAAGATTTACATTTTAATCTTAACTTTCCATAAAGTCTGAAACATTATAGTTATATTTTATCTTTCAGTAGGACCGATGTTTTTCCATTTATCGTCTTTTTTTATTTAAATTGAAATAAAAAAATCTGTAAATATTTTTACCATAATTTATTGCTCTCTGTTAAAGACCAATAATTTTCGAGTGATTTCACTTCAATATCGTATCGCAAATGATATGTGAAAAATCACACTGCTAACTAGAGCTTACGGAATCCGTTATAAAGGCTTTGAGAGAAATCTTACTTTCCTGTTCGCATCACTGTGTTTTCTTACTCACAAAATTTTGCTGTAACTATAATAATAAATCAAGACATGAACTTCCATCTATTGGAACAGAGAAACTAAACAAATATTTGAATAGATAAAAAGTATTTGTCAGAAAAATTATTGAAAGTCGAATTTTTACGAATTCAATAATTTCTTATTGTAAAAATGAAACAAAATAAGAAAAAAAAACCTATCATATATTTTGTCTGCTTTTTAAATAATTTGCTCATTAAATTAAAGTTAAACCTCATATAAAAATAAAGCTTTAATATATGTGAATGTCGTAGCAATATATTTTAATATTTATATTTTAATCTTAACTTGCAATAAAGTCTAAAACATTATAAATATCATTTTATCTTTTAGCAGGGACGATGTTTTACCTTTATTGTCATTTTTATTTAAATTATTTTTACTTAAATCTTAAGGAAAAAAAGATCTACCAATAACTAGAAAATAATTTTATCTAATAGAATTATTATATTATATTAATGCCCGTATGTTATTTATAATTTCAAGTGTATCTCACTTTCAGGCATTAATTTTTTTTCAATACAAAAACTATAGACACAAAAATGTTCTTATTTATACTCTATATTTTTAAACAGAACAGGATTTATTTTTATTTTATTAAGCAACTGTTGTATAAAATAACTTTATCTCTAAATATTCATCATGAAAAAACTACAGTTTCTCATTTTTATAAACGGCATGCACTATCAGCTCCAATTTAATGTAGAGTCACTACTATTATCAAAGTTCAACTTTTAAAAATCAATTAAAAATCGCTTTTAATCCAGTCTTTTTCAATTACCACAGAAAATAGTTCTTGACTAATACATAATCGATCACAAAAGTTTAAATTTATTGTTTATTCTGTTCCAACATCACTCACTACTTCAAAATTGTCGGATTCAAAACAGTTTTCCTTTTTTTTATAAACAAGCCATGCACGATTAGTTCCAATTAATCTAGAGTCACCCTTGTCCTCAAAGTTCAAGATCGAATATTTTTTTAAAAATTCACCCATGGACCAGTTTTTATCAATTATCACAAAAATAGTTCAAAAATAATGTATAAACGATCACAAAGTTTTAATTTATTCTCACTTCATGCCCATTTCATGCCGTAGTTTCTGTATTATATATATATATATATATATATATATATATATATAAACATAACGTTTTCGCTTTCACTTTACGGCGGCGTCCTATGTTACAAATGTCGGCAATTACCTCGAAGAGGATATGAGTTTGAGATTCTCTGGCTTTTCCCTTTTTCCTCGATTTTACTACATCTGCCAATATTTTTATGGTAATCAATTTCTTTCTGTTAAACACCAATAAATTTCGAGTGATTTCATTCCTATGTCCATTCCAAATGAGACGTGAAACATCATACTATTAACTAGAGCTTACGGAATTCGTTCTAAGGCTTAAGCAGAAATCTTACTTTCCTGTTTGCATCACTTCGTTTTCTTCCTCACATAAATTTTTTGTAACTATAATAAATATAAAACACAAATAAAGACATAAACTTTCATCTATCGGAAGTGAAAAGAAATTAAATAGATAAAAAGTTATTTGTCAGAAAATGTTATTCAAAGTCAAATTTTCATGAATTCAATACTTTCTTCTTGTAAAGCTTAAGAAAAGTAAAAAAGACTGTCACATATTTTTGTCTGCTTTTTAAATAATCTGCTCTGTAACTTAAAATTAAATGTTATATAACTGTAAAGTTTTAATACACGTAAAAGCCACAGTAATATATTTTAAAGATTATTGTTTTAATCTTCATTTTCCATAAAGTCTAAAACTTTAATATTTAAATTTTTAGTAGGAACGATGTTTTTCCAATCATTACTGTTTTTACTTAAGGGGGCTCAGGGGTTGAAAACTTTTAAAAAAATAGATTTTTTTTAATGATCTAGTTTCATTATTCAATTAATTCTTAACTGAATGCAAAAAACCGCATAAAAATACTTGGATTTTTAACGGAGTTATAAGCCTTTATGTATCAACACTTTCATAGTCGCACCCATATAATTTCAACTTTAAGTCACGTTTTCTCAAAACTTGATTTTTGACGACTAACACCAAGATTTAAAAAAAACTATTTGATGGACTGGCTTAATTTTTTTTGCATGCATATAACATCATTATCTAGAGAATGTATTAATATATTTTAGATAGTTTAATATTTTTAATATTTTTAATGAAAAAAAGTTGTATTTTTTAGGAGTTTTTTAAATTTTCAAATTTGAGAGTTTTTTAATGTTGTTTTTGAGTGATTCGTTATATCCTTAATTCATTCTACAGAGTAAAGCTTCCGGATCATTTTAAAGCAAAAATTAGGTTCTTATGTCAATTCAACGTTAAGATATCTTGGTGTTGGAGATATAACATATAATTTTTTTTCGAAAATTGTGTTACATAAATTTTGCTATATTTCTTATTATATTACATTGAAGTACTTCATTTTACAATTTTATAAGACTACAAACATACCTTTAAAATATCAGAAAGTTTAAATTAATTACATTGAATACTTCTGTTTTTATATGGACTCTAAGATATAGGCTCTGTTTACATGTTTTTCCGTTTCGATCAACCCCTGAGCCCCCTTAATTCTATATGAAAAAAGTTAGACCAATATTTTTATTATAATCTGTTTCTCTCTGTAAAAGAACAATAATATGTTTAGTTTTCTGCAACACCCATAAATCCCCACATAAATTTTCTGTAATTATAATAAATAAAGAATTCAAAACAAGGCATTAACTTTTATCTAACGGAATTGAAAAAAATAATAAATATTTTATTAAATAAATATATATTTTTTCGAATATATTTGATAACTAACAGACACTATTTTAACGAACTCTTGTATATTCAATTATGAATTTTTTCAATTAAAATTGGGAATGTTTAGATATTTTTAAGTCATGTCTTTTAACCACTTAATGGTTTTGCCGCTCGGGCAGAAAGAGTTTCTTAATTTGTTACTAAAAACTTTTAAAAACTGCTAATTTTTAACTAAACTTTTTTTTCTTGATATCTTGAGTATAACTTTTAATTTACAAAGCAGATATTTTAAGTACGGAAAGGTGGTGTTTCATACCTATTTTTACCTCTTTTTATGTTTACAAAAAAGTATTAAATTCTTAAAAAAAGAAAAATATTTTTTATGGTTTTCCACGTATTAATACATTTTATATGGTTTTGAGAAGCGTTTGGCTAGTCTAATTGTTTGGCTGTCTGTGACAAAAATTTTGTGGGCACTCTGTATCAAGAACTAACATAAGAAATATGATAAAACTTCAGACTCAATTAGTCACTGATATAAATTGGTGCTGATTATTGTTTATGTAAAACAATTTGATGATTCAAAGTAATGTGATACCATTTAATGCTATTTTCAATTCAATGCACTTTTTACTAAAATAAATAAATAAATATAAAAATACAAAAAATGGCTTGACGCGCGAAGTAGCATTTCAACATAGGTTCGGTGCAACACTAAAAACAGGTTGTCTATACCTATCCTTATCTATTGATATGATGTATTAAAATTTAAATTATTTACTATATTGCAGCAGCACCTTTCTCTAACAGTCGGTGCATATTTTAAAGCATTTCTATAATCAGAAATACTTTTTAATCCAGTATATTGTTTTGCAATTTTTGTAAACCTATTTATATTTATCATAGAATTATAAATTACTTTTAATTTGTAAATTTAGAGAATAATTTTATATGCATCAGGAATGAGATTTTCGCTTTTTTGCACACCAGTAAAATCTTAGAATAAAAGCTTTATTATTTAACCGGAAAATTCTTGTGATTTAATAGAAAAACATTTTCTCTAAGACTATACTGGTGTCCAAAAACCGGTTATCTCATCCCTGATGCATGTAATTTATTCTTAATATTTTTTATCAAAAGAATCTTTATTTCTCATTCAAAATTTCTATTTTCACTTCTCACTTATTTTCTGTTTAAAATTTGCTCCATCAGCAGAGGCTGTGAGGTGCTGACCTCAAACCTGATAGATGGGAGGTGCTGGGTTCTGTGGAATTTTTCGAACCCTCCGTGAAAACTTATTTGGATCACTTAGAAAGATCTCCAATGGAGGCATCAACCTCGTCCTATATTCCTAGTGTAGATAATTGGCCGCAACGCAATAACGCAATATGTAACGCAATTGCAACTTTTTATTATTCATCACTTTTCATTCTTTAACTGTGAATTTCCGCATGATATACTTACGTGGTGTTAAGTATTCCCACCATTTTTTAAACGTAATTTTTGACCAAAATATCGATTTTTTCGTTTTTGCAATAATATTGAAATTGAATTTTTTATCGTTAGAAATCAGCTTAAATTTTGTCTGTATCTAAAATTGAACCCGAGTTACAGCCGTTTAAATTTACATCTATTAAAGCTTTAGAATTGTGTTTCAAAGTTACTTGCTTTTACTCAAAATAACGTTATTCAGATTTTTACTATATGCAAAATCATACAATTTCTTAAAGGTGTGTAAAAATTGCATTTGTAATAAATGCTTTTAGAATAAAAAAATATATATATAACAAGCCGATTTAGAGCATTTTCTTTGAAAATGAAAGTACAAAATTAAAATTTTATTTTAAAAATTTTATGGGATTTCAAAACCATTTCAAAATTTTTTAAATCCACAAAATGCAAGGTTAATAAAAAATCTACCTCATCACATAATATCTTCAAATTAAATCAAACAATTCTCTAGAGGTATGTAAAATTTGCATTAGCAATAATGTTTTAAATTAGCAATAATGCAGAATAAATAATGATAATGTATCTATTTAGAGAATTGTCTTCCAAAAAAATGAATGAAATATGAACCATATTTTTAAAGATTCATGGAATTCCAAAACAATTTCAAAACCTTTTTAATCCACAAAATACTAGGTTAAAAAAAAAATCTACATCACATATAATATCTTCAAATTAAATCAAACCATTCTCTAGAGGTATGTAAAATTTGCATTTGCAATAATTTTTTGCAGAATAAATAATGATAACGTATCTGTTTAGAAAAATTGTCTTCCAAAAATAAATGGATGAAATATGAACTTAGTTTTTAAAGTTTTATGTTATTTCGAAACCATTTCAAAACCTTTTAAATCCACAAAATTCTAAATTTGAAAAACAAATCTACATCTCACATACTATTTTCAAATTAAACATACAATTTTCTAGAAAAATCTAAAATTTGTATTTGTTATATATTTTTTTTAATGGAATAAATAACTATAAGGTAACTATTTAGAGCATTTTCTTCGGAAATAAAAAGGATGAAATACGAACAGGTTTTAAAATTTTATGGGATTTGTATCAAGTTCCTATTTAAAACTAAGAAATTATGATTCTAATGAAAGTCATGTACCATGTTATTTTAAGATGATTCTCACAAAACATTTCGCATTTGATACGCAATTCTATAACATATAATCTCAGAAATCCAACCACGTAAAAATGTCAACTAAATTAATGTGTATTGTCTATAAAATACTACCACACATTTTTGAATAATACAAACTGATTAAAAATTGCTCTTTATGAAACAATTATCAGGTTTCTTTTCTACTAGTCATATTACTCTTAAATGAAATTAAAATTTATTTGGAATATTATTAAAGGAACTCGATAAAATGGGATATTTCTTAAGTTTATTCAAACAATCTACTTTAAGAATATTAGCAGGGAATGTCAAAGAATATGTTTTAATAGCCTAATTTCTGTATAAAATAGAAAAAAAAATAGTAGTGAAGAAAAAAATAAGTATCTTTCTAAAATATCTTACATTTTTTGTGTATTTCGTAGAATGTACACAACAAGTATTAAAAATTTATACGAATTTCAAATTACATACCAATTTATATCACAAGATTATTCAAGAATTTTTTGTGATTTTTTTTTTTAAATTTTCATTGATGCATAAATATGTGTAAACATAGTCTTTTTAATCATTTGGAAAATGGTTGTTGCTTTCGGTGTAAGAATATCTGAGACGCATCTACTTCCTTGCGATGCTCGGATTTTATTCTTTTACTCACTACTCCTGATTTAAGACCAGAAATGGAATATTTCTGTTGCCAAAATGGCAAAAAAATTATGAAAAAATACAAAAAATTAATAACTCAGAAACAAACTGAGATACAGCTTTCAAACACATTGTATTTTAGAGTACATTGTTTTTTCGACGATGTAAAAACCGGATATGTGCAATGTTTAAAAGTTTAAAAATTTGCAATACGGAAAATTGTAAAACTGAAATTTCTTTTAAAATACACAGTAAAAAATTCGATTCATTTTCTGCAGCGTCAGTCCACAGCTTTTATAAAAATGGTTACTTTACTGTGTTATGAAGCATTCTCATTGGTCATAAAATTCATATTCTATAAAAGCTGTGGTGTGACGCTGAAGCTAATGGGTCAAATTTCTAACAGTGTATAATTATGCTTGGTTCAGGAATACTAATATTTCATTCTTGGTTTGAGTAATATAAGAATCTGTTATTATGGAAACCACGTTTTGATTATTATGGAAACCACAGAAAGAACTTTTTGCAGAATGAATAACGATAACATTTCTTTTCATAGTATTCCCTACGGAAAAATTTTATGGTATTTTACCGTATTTACTCGTGTATAAGGCGCACTTTTATTCCAAAAAATTAGAGCAAAACTCCTAGGTGCGCCTTATACACAGTATATTTTTTAACTGTTGGATGCATTCGAACGATATACATATGAAACAAGAAATTGTTCAAAGAAGATATTAAAACTCGGAAAATGTTACTTAAATGAAGTAATACTGCATACTTATTTCATTCCTTGCAGTTTTTTATACAACAGAGCTAATGACATTATCTAAAAGCTAATTAGCAATTCTCTTTACCGTCACTCATTCCTATTTCCCGTATTCTCTTACAACCCGAAGTCTAAGAATGCATTTTCGTCTTATTTTCTGGTTTGGTGTAACGTTTGTTTCGACCTTTTTTTTTTTTTACTGATTGAAATTTATTTGTTTATTTTTCATTAGCGTATCAAATTTATGGTGCGCCTTATATACGAAAGTTTAAGAAATCGCAATTTTTACTTGTAAAGTAGGTGTGCACCTTGTATACGCGGGCGCCCTATACGAGAGTAAATACGGTAACACCTTTTAAATCCACAAAATGCTAGATTAAAAAAAAAATCTACATCTCGCATACTAGAAAAAAAAAAAAACAAAATTAAAAAAAAAATTACAACAAAATCATACAATTTTTAAAAAGTGTGTAAAAAAAGCATTTATAATAATTTTTTAGAATAAAAAACGATATACTCTCTATTTAGAGCATTTCTTTTGGATAATAGAAGAATAAAATATGAACTTTTTTAAAAAAGTTTTATGGGATTTCAAAACAAATTCAAAACTTTTTAAATCCACAAAATATTAGGTTTAAAAATATCTACATCATTACATAATATATTAAAATTAAATGAAACAATTTTCTATCTGTGCGTAAAGCTTGCTTTTGTAATAATTTTTTATAGAATAAGTAATGACAACGCATCTATTTAGAGCATTTTCTTCGGAAAATAAATGGATGAATATGACCGTTGTTTTAAAAGTTTTATGGGATATCACAACCTTTTCAAAGGCTTTTAAATCCACAAAATGCTAAGTTAAAAGCAATCTGCTTCATCATATGATAAAACCATACAATTTTCTGGAAATGTGCAAAGCTTGCAATTGTAATATTTTTTCATCGCATAAATAACTATAAAGTATCTATTTAGAGTATTTATCTCGAAAAAAATAAAAGGATGAAATACGAATTTGTTTTAAAAGTTTTATGGGATTTGTATGTTGGTTTCTATTTAAAACTAAATAATAATGGATCTAATGAAAGTCATGTATGTTATTATTTTCGGATGATTTTTACGAAACATTTCGCATTTGTTTCGTAACGCTACAATAAACAATCTCAGTAATCTACCCACGTAAAAATGCCAAGTAAATTAATGCGTATTTTCCATAAAATACTCCCACACATTTTTAAATAATGCAAACTAGTAATGGATGCTATTTATGAAACGGTAATCAGGTTTCTTTGTTACTAATAATATTATTCTTTAATGAAATCAAAATTTATTGACAATATTATTAAAGGGACTCAATAAAATCAGATACTTCTGAAGTTTTTATTCAAACAATCTGATTTAAGAATATTAGCAGCGAATATCAAAAAATATAAAATCAGATACTTCTGAAGTTTTTATTCAAACAATCTGATTTAAGAATATTAGAAGCGAGTATCAAAAAATATATTTTAATAACCTGATTTCTGTATAAAATAGAAAAAAAATAAAGTGAAAGATATCTTTATAAAATATGTTTCTTTCATGTATGTCTTAGAATGAACACCACAGTTATTATTATTTAATGTGATTTTCGAATTCCATACAAACTCATATCACAATTTAAAGACATTTTTGTGATTTTTTTTTAAATATTTCATTAATGCCTACGTAATCAAGTTTTTTTTTTTTTTTTTTTTTTTTTTTTTTTTTTTTTAAATAATTTGGAAAATGGTTGCTTTCAGCATAGAGGTCTGAGACATATCTGAATCCATGTGATGTCCGGATCTTACTCGTTTCTGATTGGTCCATGTTTAATTTCCAGAAATGGAATACTTCTGTTGCCGCAATGCAAAAAAAGTATTAAAAACAAGAAAAAAATTTATAACTTACACTGGAATGCAGCTTTCAAAAAAGTTGTATTTCGAAATAGATTTTTCCCTATAAGACGCGATGCTGTAAAAATTAAAAATGTGCGATGTTTACAAGTTTAGAAATGTTCAGTACTAAAAATTGTTAAATGGAAATTTTAATTAAAATTTGTTTATAATATGTCCAGGAATATTAATGTTTAATCCATGATGTACGTAATACATATTATTCTAAAAGGAATGGTATGTACACCAGCTAATTCAACTTTATACTGGATCAATTTTGGTACAAATTACTTCTTTTAATTTCTTTGGTGGACAGTCTATTAAATTTACATTATCTTTCAGTAGAACATATCTTAATTTTTCGTATAGATCAGGGAAATAGTTAAACTTTTTGTATAACAATTCCTTATGGTTTACTTTTTTTATATTCTCGTGAAAACTAAATTCATGAATGAGTTTATTAATGAGAATTATCGAAAATACGTTTTCTTTAGCGATATTTCTAATGGAATTAATCTCTTTTTCTAAATATTTATATGTACATACTTTAAAAGCACGTCTAATGTAAAATTTGTAAGCTGCATTTTTATATAAAAATTGTGATGAGCTATTATATGGGATCTTATTACTTGATATGATTGGTTTCCTATAAACATTTCTGTCAATGCTGAGGTTTTCTTTGTTTTTAATTAAAATAATGACTATAAAAGGTAAGCTTCTATCTTTGTCAATCTCAAGAGTAAATTTTTCATTATCATCAAGCTCATTTATTTTATTAAAGAAAAGATGTAATTCGTGAAAGCCATTTTCCCAAATAATAAAAATATCGTCTACGAATCTATACCATACTGTAAGTTTTAAATCAAATTCAGCTAATATTCTTTCTTCTAACGGTCGTAATTTAATTTTGGCAAATAATCCAGAAATACGCGAACCCATTCAACCTCCTTTTAATTGCTTGTAATATTTTCCGTTAAAAACAAAAACATTATTATTTGTAATAAGGTTTAATCCTCCTTTAAAAGTGTTTTTTATATGAATATCAGATATTGGTCCTGTTTCAATGTAGTTTTCGTTAGAAAGAGATGAAATTAGAGGAATCCGGCATATTATTATAATAGTGTTCATAAATAAATCGAAAAAACACAGGAATAATGATTACGAAATAATTAAATATTTAAAAACAGATCCTTATACAGTTATTACATTGACAGATAAGTCAAATAAAATATTTTAAGTACAGGAGAATATATTAAGAAATAGGAAGAATGTATAAATGGCATGAGATGTAAAGAACTCAATAAAGAGCCAAACAATTCAATTAATTAATAGGAAAATTCAAATTTTGATACACGATGGAATTAGAACACCATATATGAAAGATCTCATTAAAATTAGTCCTACTGCTATAACACCAACGCTAACCGGTAGACTAAATGATCATAATGATGTATCACCTCTCCGACCTATTGTAACCAAATTTCTAGAAAAAGCTTATGAAAGATTTTTGAAAACCATTTTACCACACTCTAAATATGTTTTAATCTTTACAAGCAACTTTATTAATAAGACAAAAGATTGCCGAGAATAGCATACTTGCAAGCTTAGTTATCATCTCAATATACCCGTCGATAATGTGGAAAAAAATAATTCGTTCATCGAAAACTTCATTGAATCAGGACCAATATCTGATATTTATATAAAAAAGACTTCGAAAGTAGGAATAAACCTTATTACAAATAATAATGTTTTCGTTTTTAAAGGTAAATATTACAAGCAATTAGAAGAAGCTCCAGTGAGTTCTCCTATTTCTGGATTATTTGCCGAAATTAATCAACGACCGTTAGAAGAAAGAATAGTAGCTGAATTTGATTTGAAACCTACAATGTGTATAGATTCGTAGACGATATTTTAATTATTTGGGAAAATAGTTTACACTAATTACACCTTTTCCTTAATAAAATAAATGAGCTTGATGATAATATAAAATTCACATTTGAGATTGAGAAAGATAAAAGCTTTTATTTTCTTGACATTAATTTATTTAAAAACAAAAAAAAAAAAAAAAAAAAAAAAATCCTGAGCATTGACAGAAATGTTTATAGGAAACAGATCAAATCAAATAATACGATCCCATATACACTATTAAAACTAAAGGTTGCATATGGCACTCCTAGAGATGAAACGCTTGTCCCGCCAGCGACTCCCCTAAGGGAGCCAGAATTGCACCACTATGGGTGCTTTAAGGCACTAAATGGCACCATATGTCACCCGAAGGCACCCCATGGCACCCTATGGGGGGGCCCTACGGCACCTCTAAGGGTGCAATTCTGGCTATATTCGGAGTGTCGCTGACGGGACAAGCGTTTCACCCCTAGGAGTGTCATATGCAACTTTTAATTTTAACAGTGTAATAGCTCATTACCATTTTTATAAAAAAATGCAGCATGTAAATTTAGATGTGCTTTTAATGTAGGTTTAAATAAATATTTAGAAAAGAGCTTAATACCACCAGAAATATCGCTAAAGAAAACGGATTTTCAACAATATTCTTTAATAAACTCATTTATGAATTTAGTTTTCATGAAAATATCAAATAGTAAACCATTAAGAAATGATATACAAAATTATTTCCTGGTCTATACGAAAAATTAAAATATGCTCTACATAAACACAATATAAATTTAATAGCCTGTCCACCAAAAAAATTAAAAGAAGTAATTGTACGAAAATCGCTCCAATAGTGGAAGCTGAATTAGTTCGTGTATATACCATTCCTTTTCGAACTGATTACAATAAATTAATGGAATACATCGGGAAAATCAATAGAAAACTCAAAAAAAGAATAAAAGAACATAAAACAGATATAAAATTCTGTCCTCAATGTACTGCTCTCTCTCGTTTACATCTCAATCAGAATATCACAATAGATTTTGATCATACGAAAATCATATTCCCAACATCCAATTATTATTTACCCATTATCATAGAATCCATAGAATTCGTATGCAGAGACAATCAAGTGTGTAATGATTCCCTATCGTATATATACCGAATTTATGCTTTTATGTATATTTAACGTCTTGAAAATAAATCCTGACAATTTGAGAAAATGACGTATTAAAATTAATAGTACAACAATTAAATATTTCTTTTTATCATTCACCTAAACTACTGCTAATTCAATCTTCAAGCCACGAGTCTTGTTCATTATTAATACGGAATCATGTATTTGTATAAGTAAAGAAAATATTCTCTGAGAAAGAGCCTGATTAAAGGCTTGAAGGTATTAAGATGTTTTTAAATAAAATTAACTATTAAGATCTAATATTTGATTATTTTAATTGCCTTTTAAGTAAACCTGAACATTTTAAAGTTCATATTATATATTTAAAATATTTCTTTTAAAATGACATATTTCAGCCTTACGGCCTCTATAATGGTGTATATTATTGAGGGATAATAAATATCAAGCGACTAACGTGCTTTATATTGCTACAAATTAAGTTTGCAACTCAGCGTTCCTAATCGCACCTCAGGGCATTTGTATCATGAGGTTAAACAGATACACATTGGTTTCTATTAGTGTTGCGCAAAAGTTTCTGAATGGAATATCAGAAAGTTAAACGCTCATGTAGTAACCATATACATTTACTTACATAAATAATATAAAAAAAATTAAATTTTACTTAGAAAACTGTTTAAAAAAAATGTTTTTTTCCGTAAAAAGCGTTGGATTTTGTAATTTTTTGAGAAAATAATCTTTAATTTTTACAGAAAGAGTTTTCTAAAAAAAGCAGTTTTGTGTGTAAAAAAAAAAATTGTAATTTTTACGGAAAAACCTATTTGAATGAAAAATTAGAGATTGTCTTCGGTAAATTATGTAGAAAAATTATGTAAGCCAAAATTCACAGTTTTTTTACAGTGTATGTTAATTTATACATATACATAAGTATATTCATACATATTTATATTATATAAATGTAGCATTAAGAGGGTACGAGATGCGTTTATTAAAAATCCACTAAGATTGTTTGGAATGTAAAGGCAATTTACCTCGCACTCTTGCATTGGTTGATAGGAAGAGCTAGTCGTAAGGACTCTTTTATAACTGGCGTAAACAGTCAGAGTAAAACGCCCCACTAAAATTGCGGATGAATTTCAGAGCAGACGATTATTAATCAAATTAACCAACATTAAAGTTTCGATAAATGTTTTATTCTAAATAGGGAAATAGATTTGTGGAATGCATTTAAGATTTCGCAATAAGATATTGGCATTTAAATAATACATTCTAGTTCTTTTTAGGAAAATAATTAATACATTATGCTGAATTAAAGAAAATAAAAATAAAAGGAACTTAAGCCGTTAAAACTATTAATATATTACGGAAAACTGAGAATGAATGTAAGTTCTTATAAAACCTTAGAATCAACTCAAAGCGGGAAAATGACTTATTTATTACATACATATGGTGCAGTTGGCGCACCTCTTCATATGTTTTATCCAGTTTGCAGGAAATGATGGCTATTATTTCTTCTAAGGAGAGGATTTCTTCAAACACCTGTGAAAAAAATAGATTAGTGTTTTTACAGAAATGGATCGCTATTTTTGGAACATCCTGTATTTCAGTCAATTTGCAAGACATTGTAAAATTCCCAGTTCTCAATGCATAGGTAAGTGTAATAGTAGTAGGTAGTACAAAGGTTATTTAATTAAATTTAGTTAATTAGGGTGTACCCTGTCTGGAGTAAGCATGTAATTTTAACATGTAATTTTCCGAATGTTCTAAGTTTTATGATTTCTAGAATTTTACGTTTTTTATCATTCAATGTTATAATTGCACTCATATAGAATATGTATAAATATGAAGAAATGCGTGTATTTATTCAAAACTGTACATTAAAAAAAAGCTTTCTAAATGTTGGAAGATTTTTTAATCCGTCAGCACACGCACTTATATTTGATGTTTTAACACACGCATGAGATAAATCTCTCTCCATGTTGTATCCCATTATATTTTTTGCTAAAAATATTTTGAAAAACAAATTTCCTGTCCTGTATCGTAAACTGCAGCAGCAGAATTTCTTTTTAGGAAAAAAAAACATGCTTTTTAAATTTGTTTTCAGATTTTGTATTACTTAATATAAAAATCCCGTTTTCTTTTTTTTCTGGAACATATGCAAAAAAATGTTTTACACTTTAAAACATGAATTATTTCACAAAATGGGTATTAAATACATTTAATTACCTTTCATTAATATGTACATATAGCTTTTATCTTGCATTTTATGCGGTTGAGTATATTTCAAAAATCTTACCAGCCAAGGAATTATTTAGCCAGCCCGCAAGATGCAACACACACGCTGTTGAAAACATTTATGATAAAATCGCATGCAGTTACAGAAGAATTTACTATTTCTACATTGCATTTTCATAATCTTTTTTTTTAATTTATAATATTAGGAAATATATACAACAGAGGCAAGCTTAATATAAGATAGAACTTATTGCCATATTTACTCTGTAATAATTTGGAAAGTTAAAATATCTAGGTTAAAAAAGTAATTCTGATATTGTCTCTATTGCCTTACAGCTTTTCAAAAACAAAAAAATTACTAGCCTTGTCAGAAAATCCACTCGCCACTGGCAAGCAAAATGATGTATTCCCTCATCCCTGTACATTTTCATTAAATTAATTTTAGTATGGATTTTCCCGTAAGGGATGAATATAAATGTTTGTAAATGCGCTTGATTAACCCAAGACTAATATTTCTCATGGAGGTATGAAAAAAGAGGAGACGAAATATAGTATAATGTATAGGTGTTATGAGTTTAGTAACAGAGGTGGTTGTAAGACGATGGCTGCTGTTTCTTTTTGATCGGGTCCACAATTTCTGACAACCGCCGGTGAAAATTTCTACCAGTAAACTTAAATAGAAAATTTCATAAAAGGTTAAATAAAGAGAAAATTTCCTCCTAAATTTACTGGTGGAAGTTTGCTCCACCTGTAATGAACCTCTGTAATGAAAGCGGTTACAGTTGAAGCTTCACTATTTTAAGGATATGTCAGTCTCCCTTTTTTGATAGTTCCATTGCATTCTTCCCCTCCCAGTGAAGAAAGAAAAGAGGCTCCTTTACCGTGGTTATTTTATAATTTTATGTTACATAAATTTATAATTTATAATTTATATTGCCTCCATTTCGACCCCGACTTAGACAGGCAAATAACGGGTAACAGTAAAATAGCAAATAAAGTCTTTGTGCAAAAATGTTTAAAGATAAAAAAACAACTATTATAAATTTAGAAGTAATGTATGAAAAGGTAGGAAACAGTTTTTTAGAATCTACTATTGAGATTCTTCAATAGTGCGAGCAAGAAAAAAGACCGAAAATGACAGCAAAACTAAGCTCTGCTTTCAGTTTTGCTTTTTCTAGCTTGCTGATTTTTGCACTGATTAAGAACCTCAATAGTAGATTCAAAACAGCTGTTTGCTACCTTTCCATACATTAATTTTGAATTTATAATCGTTGGTTTTCCATCTTTAACAGATAACAGTTAAAAGTTAACTGACAGGCTTCTAATCTCGACAGGTTAGAAACGTTCTAAAATTATTTATCTGTTTTTTCCCCAACCACAAGAAAATATGTCGTGGCAGATTCTATCACAGCATATCTGTTGACGGGTTTTAAATTGCTTCTTTACAAAGGAAGATAATTCTCTGACTAGTACTATTAGATGATATACAAATTCTAGTCAAGTTGTTTGATGATTGAGGATATCAATTAAAATCTATTATTCTTCAAAGAAACCACTGTTATTTTTAAATTTTCTAATAAATAGCTAACTAACATAAATTTCGCTTTTATTCACATGTTTGCATTTAGAGTATAACAGTTTTAATAATTTTAAACGCCTACTGTGGGAAAATGGTGGGTACTTATGGCACCACACCGCTAATCGCTTTAGAGCGTTGATCGCTCGCGGATTTGACTCCTGTTGGCTCTATTGCACATTCTTTGTATAGGTCCTGTTTGTAATTCTCTGGTGTTTTAAATTTCTTTGAGCTGTCTCGTTCCTATATATCACAGCCTCCTGAAGACTAGGCATGCGCGCTGAGACAAAATGGCGGCTGTCGATGGCGGATTTATTTTAATGTATGAACGGTCCCTTAAATTTAGACACCAGTATTTTATAAAAGATTTCTTTGATTTGTAAAATCTCAATTAAAAAGCGTAAAGAGTATTAAATATTATTGGTATGAATAATCAAAGGACCGTAGATTCGCTGAAAAAATCCGCCTTGGACATCCGCCATTTTCGTGTGAGCGCACAGGCTTAGACTTCAGGGGGTCGTGTGTATATTGATGATGCTGTATAAGCGGCGGCGTCTGACGTCAAGCACACAGTTCTAATATGTTTGCAGTCAATATACCAATAAAACAAACCAAAACAGTATTAATAACGATGCGAAGTAAATTTTCGCAAAATACCATCATTTAAGGATAATAAATAAATATCAAGCCACTTGATTTATAAAAAACGAAAAAAGATATAGAAGACAGCATTACTAATCGTACTTTGGGGATTTCGTTCCATCCGGTTAAACAACATCTTTGTTCTCTATTAGCATGGATGTTTCATATGGGAATTCATTTACCTAAAAAAGATTATATTTTGATGAAATGTGTAAAAATGTACAATTAAAAAGTATTAAAAAAGCAATATTTTGTTTTTTTACATAAAATAAGAAAGAAAAATCTTATGTCAGGCATAGATTTTGAAATACATACAGAATACACTATTATTTTCAACACAATCTAACACATTGGTAAAGTAATCACACGAATTGAATAATTTCCAAGTGAGCGAAAAATTGCCCAGGCCGGGAGTCGAATTCAGATACTTGGCTTACAAGGCCAATGCTTTACCTGTTAAGCTACCGGGGCGACAGCCGACTGGGATTTTTCGCTCAGATAACCTTATTGATCATAGCATCTGGTCTGTCATTTAGACAGTTCAACAGAATAGACCACAGGTAATGGACATCATATGACGATGGGTAAGTAGATATACTATTATTTTCAACACAATCTAACTGTGTTGAACTGATCTGAACTGATGTTGAACTGATCTGAACTGATGTTGAACTGATCTGAACTGATGTTGAACTGATCTGTGTTGAACACACTCTAACTGATTGTGTTTGTACGAATCGAATAATTATTCAATTCGTACCTTAATACCTCGAATAATTATTCATATACCTCAGTTGGAAAATCCCTTTCATCAATTTCCGATCATGAGGAGAATGGTAAATGAATTCTTTTGAGCAACCCTGTATATAAGGTATAACATACAACGAGTTACATGCAAAACACCAGTTAAATTTGAAAGCGAATTCCGGATTTAAAAATGCATTTTCAGCAATTATTCCTCAAAGAGCCTCGAGCAATTATTCTTTCTACAGCCGACTTTGTTTGTATGTCCCTCTAAAAGAAAGTCACATAAGGTTGAACTATTTTATTATAAATAACTTGCAGCGAAATTCAGCGATTTATATCAGTTTCAATACATTTTAAATAACGTATCCCATTAAAATACTATATAAACGATTTTTTCCTCTATACGCCATAGTGCAATGGAATTATTTTAAGTACCCCTGTAACTGTACTATAAATTCTACACACTTCACATACAATAACAAACATGCATGGGCGATCCTAAATAAAGTTCTCTCAATTGCATGAAAATTCTATGTATTTACAGGAGTTAGAGCGTAGTCAGACGATCTGGTGGACAGACAAATCGAGTGCACAATTAGTTTTCAAATCTGTAGGAAGTTCTTAAAAAGACGGTCATATAATTGTGTATGCTTTCTAAATAATCTGCTTTCACCGATATATTTAATATTTGTTTCCACAAAATCTAACACTTTATAGTCAATGTTTTATGTTTTTGTATTAACATTATTATTCCATTCATTGCTTTTTTTTACCTAAAATATCAATAAATAATTTGCAAAAAAAATCTACCATTATTTTTATTAAAATACATTTACTCACCAAGACCAATAAATTTTGTGGAAATTTATTCCTATGTCCCTTTTCAAATGAGACATGAAACATCATACTGATATCTAGAGCTTACGGAATTCGTTATATAGGCTTTAGAATAGATCTTACTTTCCTGTTCGAATCACGGAGTTTTATTACTTGTATAAATTTTCTATAACTGTAATAAATATAGAACACAAATCATGACAAAATCTTTCATCTAACGGAATTGAAAAAAATTAAGTAAATATTTGAATAGATAAAAAGGTATTTGTTGGAAAATATTATTGAAAATCGAATTTCCAGGAATTCAATACTTTCTACTTGAAAAGATAAAAGAAAGCAAAAATGACTATTATGTGTTTTTGTGTACTTTTTAAATAATCTACTCTGTAAATTAAAATTAAATCTTATATTAAAAATAATGTAATCACTGCGTTTTATTACTCGTATAAATTTTCTATAACTATAATAAATATAGAACACAAATCATGACAAAAACATTCATCTAACGGAATTGAAAAAAATTAAGTAAATATTTGAATAGATAAAAAGTTATTTTTTGGAAAATGTTATTGAATATTGAATTCTCACGAATTCAATACTTTCTTCTTGAAAAGATAAAAGAAAGCAAAAATGACTGTCATGTATTTTTGTTTGCTTTCTAAATAATCTGCTCTGTAAATTAAAATTAAATCTTATATAAAAGTAAAGTTTTAATGATTGTGAAATCCGCACCATTATATTCTATGATTTATATTGTAATCTTTACTTTTAACGAAGTCTAAAACATTATGGTTATATGTTATTCTTTTAGTAGGAACGATGTTTTTCCATTCATTGTCCTTTCTGGGTGGCAATCAGTTCGTCGACAATCACTTCGTCGACATATCATTTCGTCGACACCACTTAGTCGACATATCATTTCGTCGACAGGTACACTTAGTCGACATATCATTTCGTCGACAGGTACACTTCGTCGACATAGCAATTCGTCGACAAGTTCACTTAGTCGACAGGTACACTTCGTCGACAAGTACACTTAGTCGACAGGTGCACTTCGTCGACATAGTATTTCGTCGACAAGTATACTTAGTCGACAAGTACACTTAGTCGACATGTACACTTCGTCGACATATATTTCTGATATGTATTGCACATAAGTATTAACGTATTAATCACGAGATAGGGCTGGTTTAGTCATTTCAGTAATGAACAACCTACAAAAAAAGTTAATTGTTAATATAATTTTATTTAGAATCAACACTTAGTAATGAAAACATACTAATGAAACAAAATAAGGAGTTTAAAAAAAGATTAGCAATTGGTATATCAATAACTAATAAAATAATTATAAAATTAAATAATTATTCAAGCTAATAATTAATTTTTCAAGCTAATTCTTAATTGCTTTATCATAGGATTAATATTTTAATTATTTTGCTAGGGTTATTTAAAATGGGTGATTATTTAAGATGGGCGCTTTTTAAGGGTTTTCGAATAAGAATGAAATGATGAATGCAGTAGCGTAGCTATGTTTTTTGGCGCCCGGGGCCAGCAAGAAATTTTGCGCCTCTACCCCAATATAGATATATAATAATTTCTCTCAATTTGGCGCCCCTAGGCCTCGGCGCCAGGGGCGTACACCCCCCTTCCCCCCCCCTTAGCTACGCCACTGGATGAATGTGTTAATAAATATCCAATTTGAATTTGAGAACAGCCTCTACATACATGGATTAAAAAGTAAAGGTCCCTTTAAATATAAAAATTTAATGTAATTTTTTATGGAGATTTTTATAAATCTTTTCTCATGATACGAAGTTTATAAAACAGTAATTATAATAAATTATTTTTTCCTATTTGAATTAATTTTCAAACATTTTTTATTTTTGGAATATCTCAAACATTCTTTATGAAAATACACTTAAATTATGAATGGTTCTGTTATTAATGAAAATTATTTAAAATTATTGTTTTTCTAAACAAAATTTATCCTCCATTTGACTTATAATTACAAAAAATATCATTTTATAGAAATCATTTTATACGCTGGTGGAAAAGAGATTTTTCCACCAGCAAACAATGCAAAAGCTTTGGAATGCAAACGCCTATTGTGTACTAATCCGCACTCACGCCCCTAGGACAAAAGTACAAAGATAAGCCATCAATCAAACAAGCGTGGGAAAAGATTGGAGTTTTTAAAAGTTTTCTAAAATTCCTTATCTACATTCTTTGGCAGGAGTTTTGATGTTAGTTACTGGTTTGTAGTTGTTGACGGAGGTTGCTGTGAGTTTCGATGCCCGTTATAGTTGTATTTTTTTGGATCACGCTTTGAATTAATTTAGTTATAGTAATGGATTCAGAGGTATCGTCTAAAGTCTGTGAAGTTATAAAAACTACAAAAAATAAAAATTCGATTACAGTCTATGGATTTATTTTGACAAAGGATCGGAATCGAAATGATCGCTATTATTGGAAATGTGAAGATCGGAAATGTTCAGGAAGAGCAGTGACTACATTGGTTAATGGACAACATATGTTAAGCCAACACGATATTTCAAAACATAATCATGCAGCAGAAGCAAGTAGGGCACCTGTCATAATAGCCCGTACGAAACTAATTGAAATAGCGAAAACAACAAAAGATCAACCAGTGCAAATAATTCAGAATATTATCACAGGAACGTCTTCTGAAATTCTTCCATACATGCCCTCCAAGGATGGTTTGCGTCAAAAAATTAAAAGAGCTCGTAGAGAACAATTTCCTGCTGAACCAAAAAATTTGGAGGAATTTTCAATACCAAGTGAACTTTTAACTACAGAAACTGGGATGACTTTTTGTCGAGACGTAGAAGCTGCAGGCAGGAGAATTTTGATTTTTACAACAAGTGATAATTTGAAATATTTATCCGATGCAAAATTTTGGATTATGGACGGAACATTCAAAACGGTCCCTGTCCTATTCCGACAACTTTATGTTATCCATGCTCCAGTTGGTATTTCACCTAATAGTAAAATATGCCCTTTAGTTTATGCATTAATGAGTAGTAAAGAAGAAGAACTTTATGTGAGATTATTTCAAGAATTGATTGAATGGGGTGAGGAATGCAATTTAGAATTAAAACCAGATTTTATTTTAAGTGATTTTGAGAAAGCTGCAATGAATGCACTAGCTTCAGAAATACCTGTCGCTCAGAGCAAGGGCTGTTACTTTCATCTGTGTCAATCACTTTATAGGCAGATTCAATCGTGTGGATTAGCATCAAAATATGGTTCTGAAGAGACTTTTAGTATTTTAATACGACAAATACCGGCTCTGGCATTTTTAAGCCCTTTAGAAATTCCTAATGTATTTGATGAACTGAAAACAGTTATGCCAGATGACGCTGAGCCTATTATTAAGTGGTTCGAAGAAAATTATATACATGGGCGTATACGTAAGATTTTCCCGAATGGTGAAATACGAAGAAATCAGCCTCTTTTCCCACCAGAAATATGGTCTGTATATGAAAACAATGCGTTTGGATTTCCTCGAACACAAAATAAAGTAGAAGCTTGGCATAGGCGGTGGAATACTTTGGTAGGTCGCGCACATGTCGGGATTTTTGCTATTATTTCGGAAATTCGCAAGGAACAAAGGGAAACTGAATCTGAAATAGAAAATATTATACGGGGTGAACCGCCAAAGAAAAAACGAAATGCAGAAAAAGACAAAGAACAGAGAATCCAAAATGTCTTGGCAAATAGAACAAATCTATCTAATTTAGATTTTCTAAGAGGAATCGCACATAATATCTCATTATAAATTTATTTTTTACTGCAATTTTAATGTATTTTAATTTATATTTTTTTCGCAATGTAATTTATGTATTGTATTTTTTATTTATTTATTTATTTATTTTTTTGTAATGTATTTTAAACAATAAAAATTTGATGGGGTACTTGCTCATACACCTCCTCGTGGTGTACCCTGGAAACATTTTTTTGGCTAAGGTATGAGCGACGTTAATATTTTTATTTCATAATAATTTACAAAAAATCCATGTGTTCACAAATAAATTATTGACAAAAGGTAAATTACATACAATGTGTAGACAAAATGCTATGTCGACGAATTGCTATGTCGACGAAATGCCATGTCAACGAAGTGTACCTGTCGACTAAATGTACTTGTCGACGAAGTGTACCTGTCGACGAAATGATATGTCGACTAAGTGTACCTGTCGACGAAATGATATGTCGACTAAGTGTACCTGTCGACGAAATGATATGTCGACGAAGTGGTGTCGACGAAATGATATGTCGACGAAGTGAATGTCGACGAAGTGTACCACTCCCGTCCTTTCTATTTAAATAGATATAAAAATAATCTGTAAATATTTTTGCTATAAACCATTGCTTTCTGTTAAAGACCAATAAATTTCGAGTGATTTCATTCCAATGTCCCATCGCAAATGAGACGTGAAACATCATACTGCTAACTAGAGCTTACGGAAATCGTTATAAAAGCTTTCGGAGAAACCTTACTTTCCTGTTCGCATGATTGTGTTTTCTTACTCAAATAAATTTTCTGTAAATCTAATTATAAATCAAGACATACACTTTCATCTAATGGAACTGAAAAGCTAAACAATTATTTGAAAAGATAAAAAGTATTTGCCCGAAAATTTATTGAAAGTCGAATTTTCACGAATTCAATAATTTCTTCTTGTAAAGATTAAACAAAGTAAGAAAAAAAAGCTATCGTATATTTTGTGTGCTTTCTAAATAATCTGCTCTGTAAATTCAAATTAAACCTCATATAAAATTAATGCTTTAATATGTGTGAAAACCGCAGCAATTTATTTTAAGATTTATATTTTATATTGACTTTCAAAAAAGTCTAAAACATTATAATATATCATTTGTCTTTTAGTAGGAACGATATTTTTCCATTCATTGCTTATTTTACTTAAAACATATGAAAAAAATCTACCAATATTTTATTACAATCCATTTCTCTCTGTTCAAAACCAATAAATTTCGTGTGATTTCATTCCTATGCCCCATTCGAAATGAGTCGTGAAACTAGAGAATACTGTTAACTAGAGATTATGGATTTCGTTATGAAGGCTTTAGAAAAAGTCTTACTTTTCTGTTCGCATCACTGCGTTTTCTTCCTTGCATAATTTTTTTGAATTATAATAAATATAGAACACAAATCAAGACATTAACTTTCATCTAATGGAATCGAAAAAAAAATTAATATGTGAATTTATAAAAAGTTATTTTTCGAAAAATAGTATTGAAAGTCGAATTTCCAGGAATTCAATACTAATCATATATTTTTTCTGCTTTCTAATTAATATGCTTTGTAAATTAAAATTATATTTTATATAACAATAAAGCTTTAATATGTGTGAAAGTAGAAGAAATATATTTTAAGATTTATAATTTAATCTTAACTTTCCATAAAGTCCTAAACTTTATTATTAATATTTTATCTTTTAGTAGGAATGATATTTAAGAATTTATGGCTTTTTTTACTTTAATCTGTATATATATATATATATATATATATATATATATATATATATAAAGATCAACCAATATTTTTATTATAACTATAATAAAATCTCTGTTAAAGAACAATAAATTTCGAGTGATTTCATTCCTATGTCCCATTTCAAATGAGACATGAATCATAATATTGAATCATAATATTGCTAACAAGATCTTACGGATTTCATTATGAAGGTTTTATAAAAAATTTTACTTTCTTGTGTGCATCACTGTGTTATTTTCTTTACATCAATTTTCTGTAACTATAACAAATATAGCACACAAATCAAGACATAAACTTTCATCTCATAGAATTGAAAAAAATATATTATTATTTGAATAAATAAAACGGTATTTGTCGGAAAATGTTATTAAAAGTCAAATTTTTACGAATGCATTTTTTTTAAGATAAAAGAAAGTAAAAATGACAATCATATTTTTTGTATGTTTTCTAATAAATGTGCTCAGTAAATTAAAATTAAATCTTTCATAACAATAAAGTTTTAATATATGTGAAATCCCCAGCAATATTTTTTAAAACATATATTTTAATCTTAACTATCAATAAAATCTGAAACACTATAATTGTCATTTTATCTTTTAGTAGGAACGATATTTTCCATTCATTGCTATTTTTACTGAAATCAAAAAGAAAAAATATCTACAAATATTTTTATTATAATCCATTTCTCTCTGTTAAACAAGAATAAATTTTAAGTGATTTCATTCCTTTGTCCCATTCCAAATGAGTCGTGAAGCATCATACTGTTAACTAGAGCTTAAGGAATTCGTTATGTAGGTTTTAAAAGAAATCTTGCTTTCCTGTTCGCATCACTACGTTTTCTTCCACACATCACATGCTATAATAAATATAAAACAAATAAAGATATAAGCTTTCATCTAACGGAATTGAAAAAAAAAATATTTGAACAGTTTAAAAGGTATTTTTCGAAAATATTATTGAACGTCAAATTTTCACGAATTCAATACTTTTTTCTTGTAAAAATAATAGAAAGGAAAAAATGCTATCATATATTTTTTTCTGTTTTCTAAATAATCTGCTCTGTAAATTAAAATTAAATCTTACATAAAAATAAAGTTTTTATATGTCTGAAAGCCGCAACAATATATTTTAAGATTTATATTTAATCTTAACTTTCCATAAAGTTGAACATTTTATAGTTAATAATTTTTCATATAGTAGGAACGATGTTTTTCCAAACATTACTTTTTTAAATAAATCAATATGAAAAATTCTATACTATTATTTTCATTATAATCCATTTCTCTTTGTTAAAGTCTTTGTTAAAAGCTTTTAAACACTGGTAATTTTTAACTAAATTTTTTGTTTTATATATTCAACGATAGCCTTCAGTTTTAGAAAATAGGTATTTTTAATACAAAAAATTGTTTCATCCTTATTTTAATTTTCTATTAACTTTACAAGAAATAACTATCTAATTTAAAACAATAATAATAATAATAATTTCGTAACAAAAACATTAGATTTACAGTTTTTGACGGATTTAAACGTTTTAGGACGTTTTAAACACGGTTTGACCAGCTTTAGAAAATATCTGTGACAAAATCTTGTGGGTGCTCTATCTCAAGAACTAATGTACGGAATTCAATAAAATTTCAGATACAGTTAATCCCTGATATTAATATGTGCTGATTAGTGTTCATGCGTTTAATTTATGCAATTAGATTATATAAAGTAATATAATACCATTTAATGTTATTTTCAGTATAATGTGCTTCTTAATAACATACATACATATGTATGTCCATATATATAAAATTGGCTTGGCATTCAAACTGGCTTTTCAAAAGGTTTGGCACACATTAACAAAAGATTGACAATACCTATCCTAATCTGTAGGTATGAATCATTGAATTTAAAATTAGTTACTTTATGCAGTGTAGCCTATTTCTTTAATAATCGGTGGGTATTTTAATGCATAGTACTTCTATATTTAGAAATTATTTTTAAGACGATATAAACATTTTTACAATGTTTGTAAACCCATTATGTTCAATATGGAAATATAAATTACTTTTATTTTATAATTTTAGAGAATACTTTTATCTGTATATAAAATTTTCTTAACATTATTTTAACAGAAGAAACTTTATTTTTTTTTTCAAAATTTATATTTTTGCTTCTTTTTTACAAAATTTATCCCACCAGCGGCTAAGAGGTTCTGCCCTCAATGTTGATAGACGGGATGTGCTGGGTTCCATATATTTTTTCGAACCCTGTGTAAAAACGGGTTATAATCACTTAGAAAGAATTCCGATGGAGGGCATTACCCCGTCCCATATCTCCAGAGTAGATAATTGGCTGTTATATCAACTACTTTTCGTCATTCACCACTTCTCATTCCTTAACTGCAAATTTTCGCATGATATATTTACATGATGCTAAAATACAGCTCTTTCTCGTCTTAATAATATAATTACTTTGACAGAGTATGTTTTTATAATGCACGATAAAAGAAACTTTGACAATTCGGGCTGGAAATTTGTTAAAGTATTCAGAAATGATAATATTACTAGAAAATTATCATATTTACATTTTTAAATTGTTCCGATGGATAGATACAAATTACACAGATATCTTACACGCATCATGTTGACTCGATTTTGTGGCACGACAAAATTTCGATTTTGTGCTAATCCAGTGGTACAGTAAAACCTCTAAATAACGGACACCTCGGGAACGCAAAAATTGTCTGCTATTCGGAGGTGTCTGCTATTGAGAAAACCTCAGAGATACAAAAATTACTAAGAAATGCTTAATATTTCATCAATTGACATTCATATGTTCTAAAACCTCTATTATATGACTAATGAGAAATTAAAATTATTTTTTAAGTAATGAAACTTAAAAATTGGGCACACCTTTAACTGCTGTTTATAACATTCTTATTAAAAAAAAAAAAAAAAAAAAAAAAAAAAAAAAAAAACCTGTTACAAAAGTTTACTTTTGCTTGTGATTACCTGTAATTTGTTTTTCAATGTGATGTTATTGGTCATTATAGAGTTCCGAGCGGGGATGGGGATTGCACTTTTTGATCATTAAAAACATAAAATCATGAAATCTTCCAGGGGGACATAGACATATAAATGCTCTGGGAGATGTCCCTCCCAGGCAACTCCCAGAATTCAACAATGTACGTGAAGGAGAAATTTCCTCTACATTAATCCGTGATCACAAAATTTGTGACACTTTGCCCTGATAAATTTAGAGCCATTTTAACTTTTTTTTCGTCTTCTTTTTGTTAAAAATTACTTTTTCAATCTTTATCGCCGAAAATAGTGTCCGCTATTTGGAATGTCCGTTATTCAGAGGTTAAACATACAAAAATTTTGGTTTTGGGAGTGAGGATCGGAAAACTGTCCGTTAAATAGAGGTGTCCGCTATTCGGGAGAGTCCGTTATGGAGGTTTTACTGTAATCAGTTATGGTAATCCAGTTATGCTATTTATTTATTAATAAACTGTTTAACTACTTACATTTTCTTTTTTTTTTAATGATATAAAATGTTTTCTTCTATAGTTATTAATTAAACTTTTTTTATTTATTATTATTTACTGTTTAAAATACTAGAAAATAACTATAAAAAATGTGTAACTGGTATTCGAAAGTGAATTTTTCACTGATTTGGCGTCAGAAGAGAAATGCGCCAATATGATACGAATATGACATCAGTGACACACACATTTCAAAAACATATTTCCTGCGTGATATCCACCAACCGGTAATTAACTGTTCCTATTTCAATATTTTTGAAATCCACAAATTGCTAAATAAAAAAAAAATAATAATCATCATCACATACTATTTTCTAAGTAGAATCATACAATTTTCTAGAGGTGTGTAAAATTAAAATTTATAATATATTTTTAAAATTTATTATACAATCATTGAAAGTATTTTACTATATGATACAGAAACTTACACAATAAAGAAAGCAAATGAAATTAAACTATTGGCGATGGAAATAGATTATCGGAGAAGAGCAGAAAGAACATCGAGATTTGAAAGAAAGACAAACATTGAAATAAGAAATCAATTGAAAGTGAAGACAAACATTACGAAAAAGATAGATAAAAAAAGGGTTGAGATGATGTGATCATGTGAAAAGGATGGAAAACAACAGATTCCTAAGATCATTAATGAAATGGCAACCAGAAGGAAGGAACAGAAGAGGAAGATCGAGAAAACGTTGGAGCGATAACCCGAGGCAGAATATAATAAATTATGGACTGAGTGAAGCAGAGGCGAAAAACAGAAGTGAATGGTGAATAAAATTACACATGGTTTTTGGTTGAGGAAAGCTTCATATGTGGAAAAAATTGTGAAGAAGAACAATTTTTGATCGAAAAAATAACGATACCTTGTATATTTAGATCACTTCCTTCAGTAAGTAAACGAATGAAATATGAACCTTGTTTTAAATGTTTTGTGGGATTTCAAACATTCCAAATACTTAAAATTCTAGATTGAAAAATATGTGCATCTCACATTCTATCTTCTTAGCAAACTCATAAGATTTTCTAGTTGAGGGAAACCTCATATGTGGGGAAAATCCTGAAGAAAAGAATTTTTGATAGAATAAATAACGATAACGTGTATATTTAGATCATTTTCTTCAGTAAGTAAACGAATGAAATATGAATCTTCTTTTTAAAGTTTTATGGGATTTCGAACCTTTTAAATACATAAAATTCTTGATTGAAAAATATCTACATCTCGCATACTATCTTCTAAATAAAATCGTACAATTTTCTCTTGGTGAGTAAAATTCCATTTATAATGTTTTTTAATAAAATAAATAAAGATAATATGTCTATTTAGAGCATTACCTTCGGAAAATAATAGAAGGAAATACGAACCTTGAATTGAAAGATTTTTGGAATGTAAATACCATATCAAAATTTTTTAAATCCACAAAATGTTTCGTTAAAAAATCTACAATATCACAGAATATCTTTTAAATAAAATCATTGAATTTTATGGGAATGTTTAAAATTTGCATTTGTAATAGTTTTTTATAGAATAAACAACGATAACGCATCTATTTAGAGCATTTTCTTTGGAAAATAGAAACTTGTTTTAAAACTTTTATGGGATTTGTATCGGGTTTCTATTTAAAACTAAATTATAATGGTTCTAATAAAAGCGTTGTATGATATTATTTTCCGATGATTCTTACGAAATATTTCTCATTCATTAGGTAATGCCATAAAATACAATCTCAGTAATCCACCCACGTAAAAATGTCAAGTAAATTAATGTGTATCCTCTATAAAATACTCCCACACATTTTAAAATTATGTAAAGTAGTAAAAGTTGCTATTTATGAAACGGTAATCGGGTTTCATTGTTACTAATCATATTATTCTTCATTGAAATCAAAATTTATTTACAATATTATTGAAGGAACTCCATAACATAAGATTCTTCTGAAATTTATTCAAACAATCTGCTATAAGAATATTAGCAGGGAATGTCAAAGAATGTATCTTAATAACCTGATTTCTGTGTAAAATAGAAGAAAAGAGAAAAGCGAAAGATATATTTCTAGAACTATCATATTTTGTTCGTGTATTTCGTTGAATATACACAATTATGAGCCCTTGAGAGACCAACTGCAGCTGCAACTCGATTCCGCGGCTTTTCAACTGCTAAGCAATGGAGAGTTACTTTTTTTTCACTTTGTTGCGCTGTTTTGCTCTAATATATAACCTAACACTTAAATTAAATTACACGCTTATTAATAATCAAAACCAAAAAACTTTTTTTATTAAAGATCAATGTTAGATCTATAATATGTCAAATTAGAAGAAATAATAATAAAATCTTATAAAGAATTTATAATAAAAGTACTTGCTTTGTTATTTTTCCATTGTTAATTAAATAAAATCTTAATTACGATTATATTAAACAATATTATATTGTAATTCAATTTAATAAAATGTAATTAATATTTTCATTAGATAAAACAAAATTTAATTTTAATTAAATTTCAATAATTATTATTTTTTAAATTCCTATAAGCTATTTTTTAATAATTAGATGATAAACATTTATTAAAACGCAATCATTACTAATCTTAGAGAAAAGATATTTCTATATTAGAATTATAGATATTTGTAATTAATCATAGATTAATTTAGAGAAATATTAAATTAAATTTTTATCTTAAGCATTATACTTCTTCATATACTAATAATATACTACCTTCATATACTCCTATTATCAGTCATTGGTTGATTTGCAGTTATAAAATAGTGGAAATTTACTACAATTAAAATTAGAGATTTTCTTTAAAAAATAATAACAAACGTGTGCGTGCTTGTTAGTTTTAAATGTATAATTCATATTATTAAATAGATTATCTAAATATATTACTAATATTTTACACAGAAAAACTCCCCCCCCCCCCCTCCTTAGATGTAGCTCGAACAATGATCAGATGTTTTAAATGATATACTTTGTACAAATCGAAACGTTTCATGCATGTATGTTAAGAGCTGAACTAAGTTATTTTTTAAATATTATTAATTAGCGATAATTCATAACAAAAACATATTATTTTTTTGTTCCAAGCTAAAATCCAGAATCTGCGATTTTTCAGTTTTTTTTTATAATTATTATTGTATACATCAGTAATGTATTTAAATGGCATTATTATTTAAATTTTTTAATGAAAGTTGCAGTAGTAGATGTTATCTAAATCATAAAATCTTCAAATATATTAGAAACACATTAATAAAAATATACAATTTCTATCGACAAGTATGCATGTATATTTGTATACTTTCATATTCATTCATATGCGTGTGCGTGTATGATTTATATTCTTTTACTTTTAAAAGAAAAAAATTGGGTAGATTTATTGGCTTGAAATGTAATGTAAGAGTAAGAAAATATTAACTACACTATGCAAAATTATACTGATCATTAAAAGTCTCAACTGATTAATCTGTATTACTATACTAATATATTGGTAAGAAATAATAAAAGTTTGATCCACGAGACCTCTCTAAAACTTGTATTTTCTAAATATAATTTTGAATTAATAAATAACTGATAAAGAAAATTCATAAAAAATCAAATTTATTTTTAATTATCATTTTATAAACTACCTGAATACAATAACAATTCCTTTTTTTTGTTTTTATTTTATATATCTGTCTGTATATTATTGTACTTCTGTAGAATATAACAAGTCATGATTTCATGAATATTTCTAGCAATAGAAATATCACAGTAGACTTTGTTATTATTTCGAAAAATATTTAATTTAAATTATTTTATAAAAAGTATAAATTCATAAATTATTATTGATAAAAAATTAAAAAACATATTTAATTAATAATACAAACTTATGGAATATCAATATTATATTAATATTTTATAGTAACTTTTAAAATAATAGTATAATATATGATATTTATTTAAATTACAAAAAACGAATAAATTCATAATTAATTATTGTAAATAATTTTTATTTAATCATTAATATTTATAATTATATAGTTATAAAAATAAATATATAATATTTATCAACATTTATTTAATTTATATAATAATACATTTAAATACAATATTTATATATTATTGTCTTTTAATTGCACATTCTGTTTTGCTTTAACTTTTATAAATATGTTTGGATCAAGATAAAACTTTTATGCTACAGAGATGTGCTAAAAAAGAAATTTATTATGAAATATCTACTGCATAAGCCCCTCCCCCCAAAAAAAACATTTTTTATGGCAATGGTATTTTCATTTGTTTAAATGAACTGCCATTATATAATCATAATTAAACGAGTGGTAATAAAACAGTTAAAAGATCCAAGTTTAAAAAAATACTTGTGTCAGTGTAAATCACTGAAAAAATAACAATAACACATAATAATAATAACACACACACATATATATAGATAATCAAAGTCAGGACCGATATATTTTTCCATTACTTTACTTCTGGTGATAAAAAGTTTATGTGACATTTTGAGACTGCTTTTTAATAAATCATTGTTAGTAAGCATTAAAAATAAACTTACACTTATAAAACAAATATACAATATTCGCATGACTATTATATATATATATATATGTATATATATGTGTGTGTGTGTGTGTGTATATGTATATAAGTTGTTTGAGAAAAAAAATAATATATATATTTATATAAGTTGTTTGAGAAAAGGGAATATTTGATTATCTTTAATAATTTTCGTATTTAATTATTCAACAAGGTATTTTTTAAGTTGTTTGAAACAACCATTACATAAATTAATCGTTTTCTTTTTAAATATGGATGAATATGAAGAAATTTGATTACATTAAAAAAATTTTCTGTCACCATTTATACAGTTTGAATTTCTGTAAAAGTTTATTTAATAATTAGACCATCGATTACTATATCTAAAATACACCTTTTCGGCACTAGAGTACAAACAGTTTCTCTATCTCAACCCCCAACCCCTCGTTTGCGAAATAAATACAATAAGCCTTGTAAACACGTATGAGTTTCCTTCCCGTTCACCGATAGCCAATCAAATTGTTATGTAGAGAGTCAAAAGTATGCTAAGATATTTAAGGAGATTTATCCCCTGTTCCTTTCTTTGTAATTAAGCATTCAACCTCAAAAACTATTCAGAATTTAAAAATAATAGGAAGAATCTACATCCAAAATTTAAAACAAATCGGATAATTCTGCATAAAACTTTATTTCG
Organism: Maratus speculifer; assembly: GCA_964019185.1. Lineage (NCBI taxonomy): Eukaryota > Metazoa > Arthropoda > Arachnida > Araneae > Salticidae > Maratus > Maratus speculifer. The sequence continues at coordinate 414,766 of CAXHSM010000007.1, forward strand.
CTAACTTAAGGAGGGGGTAATCGACCGCACCTTCCTTTATACTTAAAAAAAGAAGCCATAAATAATCAAGAAATCGTCTTAACCCTGTTAATCTGTATTCAAAAATTATAGCAAATCGGTTAAATCTACAAGAAAAACCATTTACCTAAATAAAGAAGAGGAGTCCCCCTCCCTATTCCACCTTTGTACTTATCCAATTAATTCCAAAAACAAATCATTGAAGCGCCTTATCAGAACAAACCTATAAACAAAATTTGAAACAAATCGGTAAATTTGGCGTGAAAAGCCCATAACATTAGCTAAGGGAGAGGGGGGGCTTACCCTTCATTATATATCCTTATCCAATGGTCCCAAATCTAACCATGGCGTAGTCCTCATCAGAATGATCCTATGCCTAAAATTTGAATGAAATCTGATAAATCTACATGAATAATCCATTTATCGAAATTAAGGATGGGGGATTAGCCCTCTGTTCCCTCTCTTTTTAATTATCCATTGAACATCTAATGTTAACCACGGGGGCGCCTCATCAGAATGACCCTATATCTACAATTTGAAAGAAAACTGATATTTCTGCATGAAAACCCATTTACATAAATTAAGAGGAGGGGCATTACCCCCCGTTTCCCCTCTTTATACTTATCCAATGAATAACTATTACTAATCACGGAGGCACCTTATTAGAATGATCCTATATCTAAATTTTGAATGAAAACTGATAATTCTGCATGAAAAACCCCTTTTATATAAATTAAGGGGAGGTGAATTAGCCCCATACCCCTCTTATACTTATCAAATGAACTCCCAAAACTAATCAGGGAAGCGCCTTATCAGAATACACCTATATGCAAAATTTAAAGTGGATCGGATAATTTTATTATAAGTTATCGCGTTACGTATGCACATACATTCATACATGCAAAACGGGCGGGCACATAAGCTCTCAGGATTTGATAACCTGAGAGCTAATAAAATATGTGGAGCCGATACTTATCCAAATCAATGTAAAATTTAATTTTAAAAACATTTTTTTCAAATCATACATTTTTGACATCGCGCTCATCATATCATCAACATATAATAAAAATAATATTGTCAAGGTAAACTGATGACATAGAGCTCACAGGCTATGCACACTAATTGTATATTACAGCCTTATATAACAATGCCCTTCGAATAATATGTTAAGAGAGGAAATACTCCCCCACCATTTTCCTTTTTTATACTTAATCATTGAACTGCCAAAATTAATCAGGGATACGTCTTATCATATAATAATCCTGTATAATATAATAAACCGAAGCAAGTTGAATAATTCTGCATAAAAACCCATTTATAATGTACAAGAAACTCTGTCCCCCATTCCTTCCTTTATACTTAACCATTAAATCTCCAAAACAGTCCAGAAATTCAACTAATCATAAAGAGCCTACATCCAAAATTTTAAGCAAATCTGTATAAATTTTATTTAGCAAACTTAAGCAGGATTTAATAGCCTGAGAGCAAAAAACTAGAAAAAATTAATAACTCAAAAACATACAGCTTTCAAACCGATCGAATTTAAAAATACATTGTGTTCTCTATACGACGGTTGTAAAAATTGAAAATGTGAAGTTTGAAAATTTGCAGAATCGAAAATGGTCGGAAAATATTTCCGACCATTTATTTAATAGTCAAATTTTCATGAATGCAATATTTTTTTATAAAGATATAAAGAAATGTCTGCATTCTAAATAATCTGTGCTGTAAATTAAAATTAAATCTCACATAACAATAAAGTTTTAATGTATGTCAAAGCCGTAGTAGTATATTTTAATATTTATATTTTAATCTTAACATTACATAAATTCTAAAACTTTACAGCTAATATTTCATCTTTTAACAGGAATGATGTTTTTTTCGTTCATTGTTTTTTTTTTTTTTTTTTTTTTTTTTTTACTTAAATTTATATGAAAAAAAAAGATAATAGAAACGTTGTTTTTCCATTCATTGCTTTTTCTATTTAAATCTATATGAAAAAAGATTTCCCGATATTTTATTACAATCAAATGCTCTTTCTTAAAGACGAAAAAATTTCAAGTCATTTCATTCCTATGTCGATTTGCAAATGAGGCGTGAAACATCATACTGCTAACTAGAGCTTACGGAATTCATTATAAAGACTTTAGAAGAAATCTTACTTTCCTGTTCACATCGCTGTGTTGTCTTACTCATATAAATTTACTGTAACTGTAATAAATTAAGAACCCAAATCAAAAGATAAACTTTCATCTAACAAAATAAAAAAATAATAAATATTTGAATTTATAAAAATATATTTATCGAAAAATATTTAGAATTTAGAAATTTTCAAAACATCACTTTTAAAGTGCGCGGATACCTTAAATAAAACTCTTTCTCATCATGAAATTGACATAATTTGACAAGGCGTAAGTTTCTATAATGCACAATAAAAGGATCTTTGTTAATTTGGGCTGAAAATTAAAAGTAGAATTAGTGAGTTATAAAATTACTAGAAAATGAGACTATCAATATAAAAGAGGCATAGATTGTATACGTGGTACAGATGTTATATACGCACCACAATGGTGTGATTGCAACGGCGATTTTAAGCAGTACATAGTAGGGTGGGCCGAAAAAAACTTTTTTTCGATATTCCATTATGGCGGGTGCGGAAAAGTGGCCACTGGTGGCACTCAGTTCACACAAAAAATTTGAGATTTTTTGGACTTTTCCTTACCCTGCCGCAAATGGCTTGAAAATTTGCAAAAATGCTGATTTTTGAACTTTTTTAGGTAAAAAGTTAAAAATGTTAAATTAAATTTATTTTGGCTGTATTTACTTGAAAAGGCAGCTTTAACGTACCAAATGCTTAAATAAGTGCTGATAATGCATTATTTGATTGCTAAGTCTATTTTAAATAAGCCGATTTTCATAGCTATTTCACGTATAATAGGCAAAATATGTATTAGTTTGAATCGTTTGTTAATTTCTCTCTTATATATGTTCCTTGGTCTTTAAATTTTTTCTATGCGTCAAAGGTCATATAATTGTGCAGCGGACAGCAGTACAACTCAAAAACAAAGCTGGAAGGTGAGAAGGGGTGAAGCAGGACTCAAAGAGTACGCAATGCCTCATCGTAATGTTGAGGGAGTTAAGGAGGAAATAAAAGAGAAGAGAAAATTGCGATAAGGGATTGTTATTATTTTACTATGCTCAAAACCTGCGACATATGTTTAGTGTTGACGTGAAACCTTTTCCTAGAGAGATGCTGTACTTTTTGGATCATTTGACGTACCATTACAGTGTTTTGTGCGTTTTATTACGACGAGCTTAGAAATGGCTAGTATGAAGGTCCATGGCAATGTAAAAGACACTCGACAGCATGAAAAGTATCCTTTTGGGGCACCATGCTTATTGAAAGAATTGCAATTGCCAACTTATACTGATATCATGCTCCACTACTACTGGTTGCGAAGCGATAAGGCAGCAAATCGAGAAATCCAATATTAGTCAATAGATGATGTTATTAAAATGGTAGGTGAAAAAGTTACCATTAAAAAAAAGCTTCGGAAAAAAATCTGAAAAAAAAGCTTCCATACCAGTGTTTTCCCAACGATCAATTTACAAAAAACATTAAAAACTACTAAAAGGTTTTACCATATCGTACGAATTATTCGCGGGTTGTCTTTACTTTCAAGCCCATACGATTACAGGATTTCCCCAATGATCTACACTTCTTTTAATAGTGATAGTTTAGAATAATAGTTTAATGGTTAGTGAAAAAGTTACCGAAATCTGAAAAAAAGCTTCCATGTGTTTTCGCAACGATCAATTTACAAAAAGATTAAAAACTACTAAAAGGTTTCACCATTTCGTACGAATTCTTCGCGGCCTGTCTTTACTTTCAAGCCCGTACGATTTCAGGATTTCTCACAATGATCTACGCTTCTTTTAATAGTTTTTAATCTTTTTGTAAATTTATCGTTGGGAAAACACTGGCTTTTATTCAGATTTCGGTAACTTTTTCATCTACCATTTTAAAAACATCATCTATTGACTAATATTGGATTTTTCGATTTTTTGCCATATCGCGTCGCAACTAGTAGTAGTGGCGTATGATATCAGTATAAGTTGGCAGTTGCAAGTCTTTCAACAAGCATGGTGCCCAAAAAGGATACTTTTCATTCTGTCGTGTGTCTATTACATTGCCATGGACCTTCATAATAGCCATTTCCAAACTCGTTGTAATAAAACGCATAAAACACTGTAATGGTACGTCAAAAGATCCAAAAAGTACCGAATCTCTCTAGAAAAAGGTTTCACATCCACACTGAACAAATTTCTCAGATTTTGAGCATGGTAAAATAATAACAATCCCTTATCCCAATTTTTTCTTCTCTTTTATATCTTCCTTCACTCCCTCAACATTACGATGAGGCATTGCGCACGCTTAGTGTCCTGTTTCACCCCCTTCTCACTTTCCAGCATTGTATTTGAGTTATACTGCTGTCCGCTGCCCAAATATATGACGTTTGACGCATAGAAAAAATTTAAAGACCAAGGAACATAAATAAGAGACAAATTAACGAACGATTCAAACCAATACATATTTTGCCTGTTATACGTGAAAAAGCTATGAAAATCGGCTTATTTAAAATACACTTAGCAATTAAATAATGCATTATCAGAACTTATTTAAGCATTTGGTATGTTAAAGATGCCTTTTCAAGAAAATACAGCCAAAATAAATTTAATTTAACATTTTTAACTTTTCACCTAAAAAAGTTCAAAATCAGCATTTTTGCAAATTTTCAAGCCATTTGCGGCAGGGTAAGGAAAAGTCCAAAAAATCTCAAATTTTTTGTGTGAACTGAGTGCCACCAGTGGCCACTTTTCCGCACCCGCCATAATCGAAAATCGAAAAAAAGTTTTTTTCGGCCCACCCTAGTACATAGTACTCTGGCAATATTGTATATTATTAAATTGTTTATTTGCTTAATTTTATTTTTTTAAATCATGGAAATTGTTTTGTTCTATAGTCATTAATAAAACTTTTTTATTTATTATAGTTTCTTTTTTATAATAACAGAAAATAATTCAAAATTTAAATGTAATGTGTATTCAAAAACAAAGTTTTTTTTCCAAATCAACGTTAGAAAAAAACATGCGTCGCACCCATTTCATCCATAAATTTACTGTAACTGTAATAAATTAAGAACCCAAATCAAAAGATAAACTTTCATCTAACAAAATAAAAAAAAATAATAAATATTTGAATTTATAAAAATATATTTATCGAAAAATATTACTGAATGTCAAACTTTCATGAATTCAGTACTTTTTTCTTGTAAAGATAAAAGAAAGAAAAAATGACTATCACATATTTTTGTCTGCTTTTTAAATAATCTTCTATATAAATTAAAATTGAATCGTATATGACAATAAAGTTTCAATGCATGTCAAATCCACAGCAAAATATTTTATGATTTAAAACTTTATAGTCAATAATTTACCTGTTCATAGGAACGATGCTTTTCCATGCATTACTTTTTACTTAACTCTACATGAAAAAAAAAGTCTTACAATATTTTTACTGTAATCCATTTCTCTCTGTTAAAGACAAAATACATTTCGAGTGATTTAATTCCTATGCCCATTGCAAATGAGATGTGAAACATCATACTGCTGACTTGAGCTTACGGAATTCGTTATTAAAGCTTTAGAAGAAATCTTACTTTCATGTTCGCTTTACTGCGTTTTCTAATACGCATGCATTTTCTGTAACTATAATAAATATAAAACATAAATCAAGACATAAACCTTCATCTAACGGAATTGAAAAAATAAATAAATGTTTGAATAGATAAAAATATATTTGTTCGAATACATTTGATGACAAACAAAGGTTATTTAAACAAACTCTAATATATTCTATTATGGATTTTCTTGCATAAAATTGAGAATGTTGAAATATTTTTTAGACACTCCGTTTTAAACATTTAACGATTTTGACCAAATGGATCTCTGATAAGAAGAATTTGATTAGTATTTAACTAAAAGCTTTTAAACACTGCTAATTTTGAATGAAACTTTTTTCTTTATATATTAGCGTATAGTTTTAAATTTTACAAAATAGTTATTTTAGGTATAGAAAAATAGTGTTTTGTCCTATTTTTACTCACTTTTATTGTACAGTATTGATATTCTTAAAAAATAGACTTACAGTTTTCGACGGATTTATAAATTTAGGATGGTATTGAACACGATTTAACTAGTTTTAGAAAATGTCTGCCAGTGAAAATAATTTTGCGGATGCTTTATCTTAAGAATTAATGCACGGAATTCAATAAAATTTCAAATTCAGTTAATTCATGATATAAATTGGTGTTGATTAGTGTTTTTTCAATTAGTCTATGCAATTTGATGATTTAAAGTAATGTGATACTATTTAATGGTATTTTCAATACAATGTACTTTTTACTAAGATAAAAAAAAAATAATTAAAATTGGCTTGGCACCCGACGTTACTTTACAGCATATATTCGGTACAACACTAACAAAATATTGTTGATACCTATTTTAATCTGCCGATATGATGCATTACATTAAAAATTATTTTTTATAATGTGCAACCGATTTCTGAAATAATCGGTGTATATTTTAATGCATATTATTTTAATGTATTTCCATAAGAAATACTTTTTAAGGCAGTATATATACATTTTTTTTCAATGTTTGCAAACCCACTTATATATTATGGGATTATAAATTATTTTTATTTTATAATTGTACAAAATAATTTTATCAGTATGTTATTTTTTTTAACAATTTATATCAGAGGAATCTTTAATTGTTGTTTTCTAAAATTTTTATTTTCACTTCTTCTCTCTTATCTTCTCGTCATAATTCGCCCCAGCAGCTGTTGTGAGGTTCTGCCCTCAAAGCTGGTGGGAGGTGCTGGATTCTGGGGATTTTTTTTCGAATTCTGGGTAAAATCGGTTTAGGATCATTTACAAAGATCCCCGACGGTGAGCAATTCCGATATGCCAGTCGAGATGTTATTCCAAGTCGATGGATGTGCCTAGTGCAGATAATTGTCTGTCACATGCAAAAAAACAAGAACTCTTCAAAATTCACCACTTCTCATTCTTTAACTGCGAATTTTTGCATGATATACTTACGTGGTGTTAAGTTATTCGAACACCTTTGAAACGCAATTTTCGACCAAATTTAGATTTTTTATTTTTGAAATAATATTAAAATTGAATTTTTGATCTGTCAATATCTGCTTAAATTTTGTCTGTATCTAAAATAGAACCCGAATTACAGCCGCTGAAATTTGCATCTATTACAAGTTTTGAATTTTGTTTTAAAGTTATTATTAGCTTTTTCCCAAAATGAAGTTTTTAGATTCTTACTATACGCAAAACACACTAAAACAAATAATTACGCATGAAATACCACGAAATTTTCTGCCTTTCTTTTTCAGAAGAATTTTGGAGCGAATAGACTACACTCATGAATGATAATATATTAAATAGTTTTATCTTTAGTCTGGTATAAAAAACAATCTTGATACAAATTTTGCGAATTTTCCATTACATTATTACTTTAACTGTCGTATCATCTGAGATACAGATGGGATTATAACGTGTGTAGTCTAAGTCTCAGAGAAAGTTATTCTGCTTATTATGCAATTTACAAAACATCAATACATTATTTTATATTTGATGCTATGTCAATTTTTCGCATAATTTTGACTAAATTTCTCTTTTAAAAAATATTTCTGGTTAATTGCTGTTATTTTCAAAGAATTTAAATAAATTTTCTTATAAATAACATTTAAATTAAAATAATACTCTTTTTCAAAACTTTATGATTTGTTGTGCGACAAAAGGTATTCAGCTGTAAGTACACAAATTTTGAAGTCTCTGGCGGATATACACTGTAAAAAAAAGGGTCGATCTACTAAAAAAACTTTAGTAATCCTTGTAATTACTAAAAAATGTTTAGTAATCTTAGTCGGTTACTAGAAAATCTGTAAGAATTACTAGAAAAAAGTTAGCAACGAATAGAGTTAATAGTTTTATATTTTTAATAGCTATTACTAAAACTTACTTGGGGTAGCCTCGATAGCATAGTGGTTATAGTAACGGACTCCAGGCTAAAAGGTCCCGGGTTCAATACTGGACAGCGCGAAGTACGCCCCGAATGTATGTAGTGTAAGTACTCTATAATAAAGGGGTTATGAGTTTCCTGTTGGAGCTGGTCGCAGTGTTTGGTGCTGCCATCTATTGTGTTTTTGCCGAAAATCTATCGCTTCAGAAGTCTGGATGCAGCTCGAAGGCTGGATGCAGCTCCTGCCCTTCGGACGCACATAATTGTTATTAAAAATAATTTTGGAGCTATTACTAAAATTTGCTTGGTGGCTCATACTAAAAAAATTTAAGTTAATTATACAAAATATTCTTTTGTTCAGTTTACAAAAGAAATGCTTGTTTCACTTGCAAAAAAAAAAGTTTGTAATGGTTACTAAAAAATTCTGTGGAATACAAATTTACTAAAAAATTTTTAGTAACCTCTTGAATTTTTTTTTACAGTGTAGTTTTTGTGTACGGACTCTGTGACAGCCAGACAGAGGACAGAGAAGAATAGGGTTTCGTCAGAAGAAGAAAACCTTAAAAAGGGAAAAATTTTCAAAACATCACTTTTAAAGTGTGTGGATACCTTAAATAAAACTCTTTCTCATCATGAAATTGACATAATTTGACAAGGCGTAAGTTTCTATAATGCACGATAAAAGGATCTTTGTTAATTCGGGCTGAAAATTATAAGTAGAATTAGTGAGTTATAAAATTACTAGAAAATGAGACTATCAATATAAAAGAGACATAGATTGTATACATGGTACAGATGTTATATACGCACCACAATGGTGTGATTGCAACGGCGATTTTAAGCAGTACATAGTACTCTGGCAATATTGTATATTATTAAATTGTTTATTTGCTTAATTTTATTTTTTTAAATCATAGAAATTGTTTTGTTCTATAGTCATTAATAAACCTTTTTTATTTATTATAGTTTCTTTTTTATAATAACAGAAAATAATTCAAAATGTAAATGTAATGTGTATTCAAAAACAAAGTTTTTTTTCCAAATCAACGTTAGAAAAAAACATGCGTCGCACCCATTTCGAAAACTTATTTCGTATATGATATTCACCAACTGGTATACAAATGTTGCTATTTCAATAGTTTTGAAATCCGCAAAACGCTAGATTTAAAAAAGTTTACATCATCACATATTTTTTTCATAATAAAATCAAACAATTTTCTATAAGTGTATAAAATTTCCATTTGTAATATTTTTTTATAAAAAAAAGATAACATGTTTATTTAGAGCATTTCCTTCGAAAAAAATGAAATATAAAAAATATTTTAAAAGTTTCATGGAATTTCAAAATACTTTAAATCCACAAAATGCTAGATTAAATAAAGAAAAAATTACATCTCACATACTATTCTTAAGTAAAATCATACAATTTTCTACAGGTGTTTAAAATTTGCTTTTATAATATTTTTTACAGATTAAAGAACGATAACATGTCTGTTTAGAGCATTTCCTACTGTGTTATGTAAGCAGCAGATTATCTACACGAGGGGTATAGACCCTACGACAAGGCCCTTCGTGAGGGTCTTTCACGAAGGGCCTTTCTAAGGGAGCCTAACCTGTATTTAAGCAAGGTTACCCAAGTTTCGAAGAAAGCTACGCAAGACTCCTAATGATAAGGCTGACGGGCGCGATTCGGTTCGAACCCAGCACCTTCCGTCTACGAGCTTCAAGAGTAGAACCTGTCAGCTACTGATGGGGCTACATTTCCTTCAGAAAATAAAGTAATGGAAAATGAACCTTGTTTAAAAGTTTTATTGGATTTCAAAACCTTTTAAATCTACAAAATGCAAGATTAAAAAAAATCTACATCTCACATACTATATTCTAAATAAAATCATGCAATTTTCTCAAGTGTGTAAAATTTGCATTTATAATAACTTTTTACAGAATGAATAACGATAACATGTCTTTTTAGAAAATTCCCTACGGAGCATAATAGAATGAAATATGAACGCTTTTGTAAGTTTTAAGAGATTTCAAAACCTTTTAAATCCACAAATTGGTAGATATAAAAAAAATACACCTCACATACAATCTTTTAAGCAAAACAATACAATTTTTTAAAAGTGTAAAAAAAAAATGCATTTATAATATATTTTTAGAATTAAAAACGATAATCTGTCTATTTAGAGCACTTGTTTCGGGAAATAGAACAATAAAATATGAACTTCCTTTTAAAAGTTTTATAGGATTTCAAAACCACTTCAAAACCTTTTAAATACACCAAATGCTAGGTTTAAAAATATTTACATCATCACATAATATCTTCAAATTAAAAAAACATTTTTCTAGAGGTGTGTGAAGTTTGCATTTGTAATATTTTTTTATAGAAAAAATAATGATAACACATCTATTTAGAGCATTTTCTTCGGAAAATAAATGGATGAAATATGAACCTTGTTTTAAAAGTTTTGTGGGATTTCAAAACCTTTTAAATCCACAAAATACTAGAAAAAAATACATCTAACGTATTAATTTTTAAGCAAAATCATACAATTATTTAACAGCGTGTAAAAAATGCATTTATAAGAATTTTTTTAGAATAAAAAACGATAATCAGTCTATTTAGAGCATTTCTTTTGGAAAATAGAAGAATGAAATATGAACTTTCATTTAAAAGTTTAATGGGACTTTAAAACCATTTCAAAACATTTTGCATCCACAAAATGCTTGCTGAAAAAAAGAATCTACATCAACACATAATATTTTCCAAATAAAACCACATAATTTTCTAGAGGTGAGAAAAATTTTCGTTTGTAATAATGTTTTACAGAAAAAATAATAATAAGATATCTATTTAGAGCAGAGGTTCCCAAAGTGTGCTCCGCGGAGCCCTTGGGGCTCCGCCTGAACTTTCCAGGGGCTCCGCAGCGTTCCAGGAAAAAAAAAACACGAAAGAAATTAGCATATCACAATTAAAAGATTTTCAAAAGTATGTGGAAATTTGTGTGTGTGTCAAAAATAAGTGTATCTGTAACTGGGTTGAAAATTACAATGATACACTTCTAATGGACGACGACGACAATTATACAAAGATGTTTTGCCGAGTACTTTCTGTATAATTGTTTTGGTTTGAATTGCTTTATTTTATACTTCTGCTCTAAATGTGTTTTAAATAGTGCTCGCGATAGAATACGTATAGCAACTATACGTTTAAACGATATACCTATATCCGTATAATACGTTTTTCTGCTATACGGATACTTTAAAATATACGTTTAAACGTATCCGGATACGTATAAGGCGTATCAGTTAGAATACGTATATTTAATGTATACGTATATTCCACGTATCGTATCTTATTTAAATATTGGACTTCATCAGTCTTATGTCACTGAATGAAGAATAATTTGGAAATCGGTGGCGTTACGACAGGAATTCGTATAGTATATCTTATATATACAAGATCAAGCAATGAAAAGCGTATAGTTTTTAAAACAGTGTGCAAAAATTTCATAAAATATCAGACTCCTGAATGGCCAATCTCGTTTCACTAACAGTGAAATATCTTTTTTCAAAATAGCGAGTAATTACCGTGAATTGCAAAAGTATTTTGCAACATTGTACTATGAATTTATTTAGATTTTTTTATTCATCTCAAGGTAATGAGCTCAGATCCCCGTTATTTTACATTTTGTGTAGGTAATGTATACAAATTGTATCCATTGTAAGCAACCAGCAAAATTAAACACTTTTTGAGGAAAGAATGAGAGTATAAATGTTTCAGATTTATTATGAATTCTTGTTAAATTTAGTTTTTTTTTTAATTATTTAAAAATTCTTTATTCACTTATAGTTTTACACTCAAATTGCATCTGAGCGTAAATGCTATTCTTTTCATGGAGCTAATATTTTCTAACTCTGTTAATGTATAATAAAATTTCATTTTTTTAATCTTGACATTCTCACCAAAACATACATAGAATCACTTCATATCAAGCATTAACTGAATCTGTAGTTTGATGAAAATCCGTGCATTAATTCTAAAAATAGAACTATTGCAGAAATCGTAAATAAAATACAGCTAAGTAGAGCCACCTGTCGAACGATTTACATACAAAACTAGTCAGCAACAATTTCTACCAGGGACTACTTGAGTATATAGGGGAGACTAGGATGCATGTGAACAGTTCACATAAACATAGCTTTTTGTTATAACTGGGTTAATTTCTATAAGCAAAACTACTCTATATAGTAAACAGAACTTTTTTTACACATGGTATTTTTTAAAAATTAACTTTACAGTTTTTCTTACTTTTCTTAATAGTTTAGTGAATTAAAAAAAAAAGTTCATATGTGCCCCAACGAAAGAGCAGTTGTAAACACATAAGGAAAACATGTGAACACAAGGGAAAAAAAATTACATGTTTTTATTATCTTTTTCATATGTTACCTTAATCATTAGTTGTATTATTTATTAAATTCATCATAAAGGAAAATATATGTATGTTTATTTAGTTTCTGAGTTATATGTTTAAGCAAAATATTATAAAATAAAAATAAGTAGATTTGGGGGGGGGGGGGGTTAGATAATTGATAAAATATTGTTGCAATATAACAAAAAAATAAAGAAGTAAACTTGAGAAAATAATTAAAGAATTTAAATTTTGCTTAGGGCTTTTTGTTTGGGAGATTTTAGGGAGGGGGCATTTGGATAATATTTATAGGAAAACTACCAAAAGGCGAAAGATTCTCATTTCTATATTTGCCTTATTTGCCTGTAAATTAAGGATAAAAAATTGTTTTACATTTATAAGCTTCCTCCAAATTTAATTTCTTTTGCTTTTAAAAGAAAGGGGGGAGTCAATAATGGAGATTTCACGGTAGTTATAAGTTTGAAAATTTTATTTTCTTAATATATATATCTATTTTCGAAACACCAAATAAAATAGCTGTTTTAGAAATGGAAGTAAAATAATACTACACTTTTGCAACAAATGAAGCAGAAAAATGTGCAAAGTTGTTAAACGTAATATTTTTTGCATTAATGATGCATAAAAAATAGTATTGAAAACTGTTAAATAAAAAAAATGTATAGCATTTATTGCAATTTAGGAAACATGAAATTTATTTAAATTACAATTGAACGTAAAGAGCTTGTTGCTTTTTATGTATTTGCTGAAGTTGTGTTTGTAGAAGTTTCTATTACACAAAATCATCTGTATATGATAGAAATGTCTTCTATTTCTATAAAAATATAGATAATGGAGCTGGCATTATTTTCACGAAGTTAACTAAAAGGAATAGAATCACTGAATGATTATAGGGCAATTTAATGACATATTCAGATCTGCCCCAACTAGACTCTTCATAAGTGTCCCACATTCTCACAAGAGTTAAAATGACAAATCATTAGCATTTCTCAATTTTAAAAATAAAAAATATCATAAATACTTATTAATATCCATAGTATATGTTAAATAAAGAAAAAAAAATAAATAAAATTATTTTTTTATCATGCTGGATATTTTACTTTTAAGTACAGTAAGCAGCATTTTGGCTCCTGGGGACAAACAAAATGTCGAAGATTTTCGAAAAAATTTTTCATATGTCTATAGGTGCTCCCATCTTTGATAATTTTTTGAAATAAAAAAACATATACTAATAACTAGTGAAAAATGGCAATGTTCTCATATGCACCATTTTCACATGTGCCCTAGTCTTCCCCATATATGTTACTTAATTCTGTGTATTAGGTCTTGAGATAGAAAACCCACAAAATCCATGTCACAGACAGACAGCCAAAGTCACAGACTCATAAACTGACAGGCAGATATCTTGTAAAAACATGTTTTTCGGACTCTCTTACCCTTAAAACGTGTAAACCCGTCGAAAGTATTCCCGAATCCAATACTTTTTCCATCTTCTAAAGATACAAGAAAATATAAAAAACTAAGTACTGCGTCGCAGATTTTCCAAATATTAGTTTGATTCTACCCACAACTAATGTAAGTCATTTTATAATAAATAAACATAAGGGAAAAAAATACATGTTTTTATTATCTTTTTCATATGTTACCTTAATCATTAGTTGTATTATTTATTAAATTCACCATAAAGAAAAATATATGTATATTTATTTAGTTTCTGAGTTATATGTTTAAGCAAAATATTATAAAATAAAAATAAGTAGATTTGGGGGGGGGGCTTAGATAATTGATAAAATATTGTTGCAATATAACAAAAAAATAAAGAAGTAAACTTGAGAAAATAATTAAAGAATTTAAATTTTGCTTAGGGCTTTTTGTTTGGGAGATTTTAGGGAGGGGGCATTTGGATAATATTTATAGGAAAACTACCAAAAGGCGAAAGATTCTCATTTCTATATTTGCCTTATTTGCCTGTAAATTAAGGGTAAAAAATTGTTTTACATTTATAAGCTTCCTCCAAATTTAATTTCTTTTGCTTTTAAAAAAAAGGGGGGAGTCAATAATGGAGATTTCACGGTAGTTATAAGTTTGAAAATTTTATTTTTTTAATATATATATCTATTTTCAAAACACCAAATAAAATAGCTGTTTTAGAAATGGAAGTAAAATAATACTACACGTTTGCAACAAATGAAACAGAAAAATGTGCAAAGTTGTTAAACGTAATATTTTTTGCATTAATGATGCATAAAAAATAGTATTGAAAACTGTTAAATAAAAAAATGTATAGCATTTATTGCAATTTAGGAAACATGAAATTTATTTAAATTACAATTGAACGTAAAGAGCTTGTTGCTTTTTATGTATTTGCTGAAGTTGTGTTTGTAGAAGTTTCTGTTACACAAAATCATCTGTATATGATAGAAAAGTCTTCTATTTCTATAAAAATATAGATAATGGAGCTGGCGTTATTTTCACGAAGTTAACTAAAAGGAATAGAATCACTGAATGATTATTGGGCAATTTAATGACATATTCAGATCTGCCCCAACTAGACTCTTCATAAGTGTCCCACATTCTCACAAGAGTTAAAATGACAAATCATTTGCATTTCTCAATTTTAAAAATAAAAAAAATATCATAAATATTTATTAATATCCATAGTATATGTTAAATAAAGAAAAAAAATAAATAAATAACATTATTTTTTTTATCAAGCTGGATATTTTGCTTTTAAGTACAGTAAGCAGCATTTTGGCTCCTGGGGACAAACAAAATGTCGAAGATTTTCGAAAAATTTTTCCATATGTCTATAGGTGCTCCCATCTTTGATAATTTTTTGAAATAAAAAAACATATAATAACTAGTGAAAAACGGCAATGTTCTCATATGCACCATTTTCACATGTGCCCTAGTCTTCCCCATATATGTTACTTAATTCTGTGTATTAGGTCTTGAGATAGAAAACCCACAAAATCCATGTCACATACAGACAGCCAAAGTCACAGACTCATAAACTGACAGGCAGATATTTTGTAAAAACATGTTTTTCGGACTCTCTGACCCTTAAAACGTGTAAACCCGTCGAAAGTATTCCCGAATCCAATACTTTTCCCATCTTCTAAAGATACAAGAAAATATAAAAAACTAAGTACTGCGTCGCAGATTTTCCAAATATTAGTTTGATTCTACCCACAACTAATGTAAGTCATTTTATAATAAGTAACTTAGTTTTTTGGAATAAAAAACCAAAATCTAAACTGAGGAAGTATTCAGATTTTTTTAAGTACCTGCATAACAAGTAGTAGTTAAGTAAACACATTGTAGTTCTTTGAACAAAGAATCGCGATGGGGATACTCTACCGGATATTTCTCAATTTCTCTAATCCGCAAAAAAATATTGAAACACCAAATTTCATACATTGAATGGAAAACGTTTAAACGTTTATACGTTTAACCGCTTGGATAAAATCCGTATATACGATGTACCGTATATGCTGTTTCGTGTAATACATATAACTGCCGATGCCGAATTATACGTATAGCAAATACGTATTTCGTATAATACGTATTATACGTATACTCGTATAAACGTATAATCGGGAGCTCTAGTTTTAAAAATTCGATTCAAAATAGGCAACAAGAAATAGTATTCTGATTGAATCCATAACGTGAATCAAAACAGAAAATGCCCGCCAGTGCTGTTAAATCTGCTTTCTGAACAAAAGGGAGAACAGTTTAAGTTCTTTGGAGCCTTACCTATTTATACGTTTATTCTTAATTCTTGTTAAATACCTAACTCTTACTAAAATATTTTTAAATGACCATAACATTAAGTTTGACAAAAAATATCAAAGTATTCAAGATCATCACGAAGCTCTCATAAATTCATTTAAGCATTACTTTCCAACTGCTCAAAATAAAATGCTGGGCGATTTTAAATGGATACTAAATCCATTCAGTGTAAAAACGAAACCACACCGCTTAAGTGCTGAGGAATACGAATCTCTCATTGATTTAACATCTCAAAGTGATCTAGAAATGTTTTACAAAACAAGCGTATCACTGAATTTTGGTGTAATTTGACAGATGAATACAAAATCTTTTCAGACAGAGCAAAATTAATGTTACTCCCATTTTCAAAGGCATATCTGTGTGAAGCTGGATTCTCCACTTTCACAAGTATCAAAACAAAATACAAAAGCCGGTTAAATGCAGAACCAGACATTCACTTACTATTGTCGCAAACCAGATAATAAAATAAATGTCCAAAATAATTCAAGCACATTTTTTACACTAAACTTTTATATATTATTGTTCGTCAAATTTTATCAGATTAATAATTTTTTAAAAATTGCAGGCATTTAATGTTTGTATATGTTGCATATTGTATTATTTTTAATTTTGGAATTTTAATTTACTTAAATGTTTATTTTTATTAATTTTTACTTATTTAAATATTCTATCCTAGTTTTCGAAATTGTATTTAATTTTTAAAACAAATAAACAAATAATTTTTAAAACGTCTTTTTAAAAAAGATCTTGTATAATTTAAAATCCCTCACTAGATGAATTTATGTGTAATTTGTGTACATATTTCTTTTTATTTGTATATGTTTGATTTTTTTAAAAATCTGTTTAAGTTACTTATATTAATTTTTATTAATTTTATTTTTTTATACTGTTTTTTTATAATAAAATAATGTTTGTCGCTGAAAACATATTTTTATTGCATCTTCTATCATTTAAAGTCCTTTATTAGATCCATTTTACATTTGTGTGCATTGTGTATATGTACTCCTTTTATATATATACATTTAAATTCTTTAATCTGTTTATGTTATTTGTTTATTTAAATTTTCTAAACTGTTTTTCTCCGTACGATAATGTTTGTCGATTAAAAAACCTCTTTTATGTAATATTTTGTATTATTTAAGAAACCCCTCATTAGATTTATTTAATATTTATGTACGTTGTGTATATAGTTCTTTTCTTTTCTTAACTTTAATTGCTTTAATTTGTTTATTAGAATTTTAAAGTTTCTTAATTATTTAAGTTTTCTATGCTGTTTTTCATAATTGTACTTAATTTTATAAGCAGTGTATGTTGCTGGAACTGGATTTTTTTTAGCATCTTGTATCTTTTTACAGTCCTTCTTTAAAATTTTCTTTTAATTGGTCTCTGCCACATTTCCAATCAGAAATAAGTCTGTAGCAATTTAAAAAATATATATTGATTCTTTACATTTGCCACCACATTAAGAATTTAAAAATTTTCTCAGCTCCACCCCTTGCTTAGACTTTTTGTCAATGAGTACCCGCCTTGATATAAATTTAATCCCACCCAGAAAAGTTTTTCTACTAGTTGCAGTTTGTTTAACCCCTTGAAGAACGGTGAGATATATTTTATTTCATTTAATTTAAACGAGATTCTCACCAGAAATTTTTAACGAAATTTTATATTTTTACCTTTGGCGGTAAATTGTTAAAAGATTGCCTTTTCTTTTTTTAAAACAAAACTTTACGATGTTTTCCGATGCGAATTTAATACAGAGACATTATTGCTTGCCCCTCAAGGGGTTAACATGTGCATTTTTTAACTGCTTGTCTGTTTTGAAGAAAAAACAACGATGAAAGAAAGTTTCTTTTAAATCTGTAATAAACAGCCAAATACTTTAAATAAAATGTAAAAAAAAGTGAACAATGCTGCGCCAAACAATGCATCTTATAGATTTAGCCCCGCCCACTTAAATACTAAAACAATGACTTAATTATAAATGTATTTTTTTAATTTGCTTAAAAAAAAAAAAGAAAAAGAAGAAGAAGAATGTGACAGACGATTCATTTTCGTTACATGTTTAGAAGTATTAGAAACTTAAGGACGAATTAAAAAAATATTCCATAATCGTTTGATTCTATTACGGGATGGCGGGACTAGCGAAAACGTGTTACATAATTACTCATGGGTCATTAAAACTAAGCATTTCTTTCTTTTTATTTTACGCGAGTAGCCTTTGGGAATTACATAGAAGTACCTCTCTACTAACGAAATCGGTACAATTTACCTTTTTTTGCTGTGTCTGTGTGGTTATCGCGATAAATAATAATAGTTTTTAAGCTCCAATGCAATGTATAATCCACACATGGTTACCATTTTGATCTTTAATTCCGAGTTCATACTTAATTCAGAATTTCTGTATCAGCAAAAAGCCAAACTGAGAAATTTGGTCCAATGTTAGAAATTACTGGCTCGGACTTTTATTCAACATAGGCTTCCTCCATATTTGTTCCATAAGCATAAAAAACATTAATTTGTTAGCCACAGAGTATAGTTGGATTCAAGGGCTCCGCCTTAAAAAATTTTCCCAAAAAGGGCTCCGCGAGTCCAAAAGTTTGGGAACCACTGATTTAGAGCATTACCTTCGAAAAATAAAGAAGGAAATATGAACGTAGTTTTAAAAGTTTTAAGAGATTTGAAACCTTTTAGATCAACAAAACACCTGATCAAAAAACAAAATCTACATAATCACATAATATCTTCTAAATAAAATCAAACAATTTTCTATAAATATGCAAAGTTTGCATTTGTAATATTAAAAAAAAAATAACTATAAAGTACCTATTTAGAGCATTTATCTCGAAAAATAGAAGGATGAAATACGAACTTGTTTTAAAAGTTTTATGGGATTTGTATCAGGTTTCTATTTAAAACTAAATGATAATGGTTTTAATGAAATTTATGTATGATATTATTTTCGGATGATTTTTACTAAACATTTCGCATTTGTTTCGTAACGCTATAATGTACAATCTCAGTAATCCACCCACGTAAAAATGCCAAGTAAATTAATGTGTATTTTCTTTAAAATACTCCTACACATTTTAAAATTATGTACAACAGTAAAAGTTGCTATTTATGAAACAGTGATCGGGTTTCATTGTTACTCATCATATATTCTTTAATGAAATCAAAATTTATTTACAGTATTATTAAAGGAACTCATTAAATTCAAAAGCTTTCTGAAGTTTTTTAAACAATCTACTTAAATATATTAGCAGGGAATGTCAAAGAATAAATTTTAATAATCTGTTTTTCGTATAAAATAAGAAAAATAAAACAAAAGTGAAAGATATCTTTCTAAAATATCATATTTTCTGCGTACATTTCTATCATTGTGTGTTAGTAAAATGTATACAAAATTATTAACAGTTTTAAAGATATTTTTGTGACCATTTTTTTCATTGATGCATACATGCATCTAAAAGTATTTTTTTTGGAAGAAGTGGATTTTTAATGGGTAGTTTCAATGATAAAATGTAATGCAATATTCCTATTTAAAAATAGATTGGCATCAAATGTAACTATATATTACTCTATTTTATACATTAGCGATTTTGAGGATATTTTTAAAAACTATTTATCTGCATTTCAGGAACAAATTGTTCAAATAATTAGAATAATAAAACATTTCAATTTAATAAAATGTATCCTATGAAAGCACATAGAATATATGTGTGATTATATGCGTGTATTTTACTTGCGGGACAGGTATTATCGTGGATTCACTTGTAGGAGTGTACATATATAAACAGAGAGAACATACAACATATATAATCTCTATATATAACATATAGAATACATAAAACAGAGAAAATATACAAAACCAGAGAATGTTAAAAGACTGAATCTGTGTATTTTTCAAAAGTGAGCCTTTAATATTCAAATTAATATTGTATTATGAACACATAATTAGTCCTAAAAATAACCACATTTAAAATTAATTTAAGTGCAGTCATTTCCTTCAAATTTCAACGCTATTCCAAGCTCCTAAATGTAAAATATTCAGCAGCATCATGAAATAATAATATTCCGTTTCAAACTTTATATTTTTTATCATAAATGAATTTTTGTCACAACTCTGTAAACGCATTGAAACTTTGTATTGTTTTTATGTGAATGTGTTTTTTGTTGTTTCTTGCTCAATTTACTGGAATGCATGGTTATATCTGAAAGTAAACGCAGTTAAATAAAGTATATCATCTGGATAATTTTAAGAAACATGTTATAGTCCCTGTTTCTCAAGGAAGATATAGTAACTACACTCTAGGTTATACCCTCTGCTTAGAACATATTACCTCTGTATTTCTTTCATTTTTTTCTTTTAACGACACTAGGGGAATTATCAAAACGTGGGATCATTAAACGTTAACTATTAGTAATTTTTTAAATTTTCAAATTTAAGGCCATTTTTTTTCAATACGGTATATAAGTCTATAAACTTATAATATACAAACATTAAAATACAACAATTATTCTGGAAAATTAATTATTAAAGCATATAATTTATCAATCTACACGTGAAAGTTGAGCGTGCTTCTAAGTAAAATTATATTACAGGTAGTGAATACGCTTTATTTATTAAAAAACACATAATTATTTATGATAAAACATTATAATAAATATCTTATTCTACGTTTGAGGACATGAGATCATCTTTAAAAATAAATTTACAGAAATAAAAAATCGGCGTTAAGATCGTTACGCAATTTGGACATTCCAATTTCTTATTTGAGAAAAGTGAATTTATTGCAAAAAATTGTTACGAAAATACATACAGATACTTTCAAACTAAATTTTAAAGGTAGATAAAATAGATTAAAATACTTACTTAACGTGTTTTGTGTGAAAATAACAGCTTTGTTTCGATCGTTACTTTTGGACATAAGAAAATACAGAAAAAGTCTTTGTAGAAAAGTCCTTCTAACTTCAAAAAGCAATAAATTGGTAGTGCCATTTGTTAACAACATTATAAAACAATCATCCATTTCTTTTATACATTCGCTATTTATCATTAAAATCTCCTGGAAACAAGTTAAAACTTTTTTCTTGGTACATTGAAACAGTTAACGTTACAAATGTCCAAAATTGGCCACTTTAGTCCAAAAAATTAAAATTTTAAGATATTTGTACAAAACTTTTTATATAAATTACATTAATTTTTGACTCTGAATACAATTAAGAATTCAGTGAAAATAAAAATTAAAGTCAATGATGATTAAATTTTTTTATTCAAAAGCTTAAAGTTATGATGTGTGTACAGTACCCACCTATTAAGAACGTCTCACTACCACGTGAATGGGAAACATGGAATCGTCGATCGACTATTTCATTTTCACAGACTTTTTAAACCTCTTTGAGGGGAATGGGATATATTTTATCCCACCTAATTTTAATTAAGATTCGCGCAGGAAAATTTAAATTTTACTTTTATAACTTTAGTATAAAAGCTAAAAAAAATGCCTTTCCTTATTTCGGAATAAAATTTTTCAGAATTTCCGGAAGAACTTCAACATTAGAAAACACAATTGCTTGCCCCTCAAAGGCTTAAAGAGATTCTCACATTAAATCTGATTGCAATGATAAATATCTAAAAATGTGTACCGTAAAATGTGCACTATTTTATTTGGTACAATTGAGTACAATTTTAATTTTACATGAAAGACAGGACTTTAATCTACTTATTCTATTTATTTTGGTCTATCTTAAGGTACTTATACAAACTACGATAATTATACATAATATAATACTAAATACTATCAGGAATGGGTCGCTTTTGCAACACATCCTCGTAAGAATTTGCCATAAAGTGTGCTAAGACAGCTAGTTGCACAGACACAAGGTTATCGTCATAGTAGCGTTTATCCACCAAAATAATCCTTTAAGTGCAGGAACAAGCGGTATTTCTTCGGTGTCATATCAGGGCTATAAAGAGGGTGATTAATTTGTTTACGCTATATAATGCTAGGTCAGCCATAGTCGCCTTTTTATTTTGAGGCCACAAAAATATTTGTTAGAATATACAAAGGATGCAATATACTTATAATTATATAAAAAAGGGTAAACAAAACAGTCAGAAAACAAAAGTAGTAATAAAAGTATTGTAAAATGTTAAAATTAATAGTAGGATTGAACGCTGCAATCGCGGAAGAAATTTCCAAAATTTTAATGCTACCATTATTAAATAATATATTTTGTTGTAGATTCTTATTGCAAATGTTGTAAAGATATGCAACAAAGAATGCTATTTGGAAATAAAGTGTGAAATATTTGTGTGCGTTACTTTTTATCTTGTAACAAATTATTAGCAATAGTATTAGCTATTCAAAAAGAAGGGTATTCAATACTATAATGATGCAAAAATGACAATTTTAACGATTTTTTTTCCTAGAACAAAGCGTTTTATTGAATCTTTAATTGTAGTAATATACAGCATAAATTTCATAAATTTTAATTAATCTTCAATTGGTTCTGAAGACTTAAAATCATAGCACAAAACTGGTTATGTGTAAAAAGAACTTTTAGCTATACACTCTTTTACGTAATTTTAAATTAATAAGAAAAAAACAATCGATTTTTTCTTTCTATAAAAATATACAAATCAGCATAAAAGGTCTTAAATACACATTATGCACATAGTAATTAATTTTATAAAAATAGAATAATGATTATGTATTTCGAGCAGCACATAAAAGATCTCCAGGATACTCCCATAGGCCTCAAATTTAATATGACTGTAATTGACACTATGAGCTGGGTGTTAACTATTATTGTCTTGTAGGAAAACAATCTAATAAATATACTACGCCTTTTGATTTGGATTGCATGGTGGTTGAAAAACATGAATACAAACTCTCTCCGTACACTATTAAAACTACAGGTGACACATTGCACCTTTTAAGGGTGGAAGGCTTGTCTCTCTGGTGACACCCCTACGGGAGCTAGAATGGCACCTTTAATTAGGGTGAAAAGATGGTGCCAAATATTAAAAATAAATTATAAAATGACTTTTGGCCCGCGAAGGATTTGAACGCAAAATGTCTGATATCAAGCTTAACGCTCTAACCATTCGGCTATCGAGCTCACCTTCAAAGTCTCCCTGAAATGTTCAAATGTCCTGAAATTGAAATGCTGCTTTAGATAAAAAGCTCTCCAAAAGATAGCTTCCGAAGTTCTAAATGAAATTGGAATAGCGCAGGCGCGATAATAGTCTTCGTAGGGATAAATTGCTGTTTTGACCCACGAGGGACGCCGAGTTGAAGGAGAAGGACATACGGAATAGTGCATGCGCAATTAACTAAGGGATGGAAATCTTCCAACGGTATGCATTGCGTGGCATCCTAATTAGCGTGAATCACCCAGTGAGGGATCAAACGGCACCCCAAACACATTTTAAAGCCCTCGGGTGTAAAATGGTAACAACTTTCATCCCTGGGCCCCAAATGCAACTGGTTTGTCACCTTTATTTTTAACAGTGCATGATAAAATCAGTGACTTAATTTAGACGGAAATTAAGTTGAGAAGCAGATTAATATCCAAATTTTCATATAAAATTAAACATGTTTAAAAATGATCTTCTGCTTGGTAAATATCAAAACGATACTTACTTTCTCGCTTCGTATCTTTTATTTTAATACTTAAATTCAATAAAAATGAGTAGACATTTATTAGATGACAAACTTGAATAAGACAGGCACTTGTGTATAAGACACGCACTGTACAAGGAGCAATTCTGGTTTACCTTATTTATTAATTTTAAATCTTCAATTTTTCTTTCACATAATAATCTTATTTTTTTGTTAGAAAACTTTCCTTTCCACATTACTTCTGGTTGACTGCCATGTACTGATTTTTTAGATTTTAAAATGCATATGTCATAAAGCAAAAAGAAATTTATGAACAGTATGAGGCTCGCAGCAGACCTATAAATTTTACTCTATTAACAAATATCATTCTGCGATTTCGGTTTCATGATTTAATTATTTTCAAACGTTAATAGCGCTAAACTTTGACATTTGATTAATAGACTGAGGTTTCCATACTATCAGTAATGGTATACAATATACTCATAAGTAATATCATTGATAAACGTTACATCTTTAAAGATAATATAGAATAAATAGAGTTACAGAAAGATTACACTAAATAATTGAAAAAATTGTGCAATTATTTTAAAATATTAGAAAAGCTGAGAATTAGAGAATATTAGATTAGCTGAGAAGGGTTTAATCAATCTGTTTTTCCTTTTGGATAGATAAAATGAATACCAAACTTAGATGGGAACAAGACACGAGGGATACAGAGTTTGGTTGACCACCCGATCAGGTAATCTGTTTTATAGCACTTGAGGACTCGTGATCAAGAAATCAAGGATTGGACGCTATAAGTCCTGATCTGTAATGCATGCTAACACCATTGATTTAAATTTTATTAATGCAAAAGGAGAATATATGTATATATGTAAGTATGCAGTTTGCCTCCCAAAACATCCAATTAGTTTACTGCTGTAGTGAGCATTATCTCACGGGAAGCAAGTGAAGTGTTCACATTTGTTTATCTGCTGACGGTCAAGATTTATCCAATTCGCTTGATAGCAGAGAAAAGTGAAACAAATTCATTCTCGCCGCGAAGCTAGCAAGACATGCTCCTGGACCTGCCGCGGAGCATCGTCGAATGTTCCGGTGTACGGAACAGAACGTCCCAAACCCACCCTTATTATTTCAATTTGTAAATCGTTCACCTGCTTTTATATAATCCAGATATGTTAATAAACATTATTAACCAAATCCCCTAGACATTCTTATTTACATCGGGGCCGGCCGACCGACTAGTAACAGGCATTCCCTAGTCCGAGAATGTGAGATGTTTATAGTTTCGGCTTATCAGAACAGTTTCAACGGCTAACTACGGAGGAGGAAAAAGAAAAAGAAAAAGTGTGTCAGTAGTGTTGCCGTTATTTATGGTGTTTCTACGTCTTTATTTTCCTCATTGCAATAATGGAATACTTCGGTGGATTACACTTAAGTAACAGTAAGTGATTTTTTTTACTATATCTTATTTCTTTGCTGTGAGTAATGGAGCTGCAGGCAATTCCAGTTATAAAACAGCAGTTAAAAACTGACAAAGCTGAGAAAATAAAATTGTTGCATTTATTTATTTTCGGAATCGATGAAGTCAGGCGAAATCGTTCTAATTTGAGGGTATATACCGGGTTACATTTTAAAGAGGGTAGCCCTGAATTCGCCAATAAATTTCAACAAGTGGTAGATAAATTTGATAATTTGCGATTGATAACAGTCGCTAATATCCTATCGATCGATATACATGGAACAAAAGAAGAGATAGCGACTCGTATTTTGGTTCCATTATCAGATATTGCAGCTTTTAAGGAAACATTTGGGAATATTTCGGCTTCGCAAACAGACATTGAACATAATCAGAACGACAGTAGTGCCAGCACACAGTTAATTTCCCCCTTAAAAATACAACCACAGCAAATTGTTGTATACTCGCAACACACAGCATGTAAACAAAATATTTCCTTTACCGACATCGAACAATTAATTCCGCCGTTTAGCGGTGATAAATCGGAAATTATCCAAACATGGTTTACACGATTTGAAACGCTTTTGGACTCATTGAATCTCTCAGATATTCAAAAATTTGTTTTCGCATAGCGGAGTTTAAAAGGTTTAGCATTACTAGTAATTAGAGCTGAAATTAATATTAATTCCTATTCAGCACTAAAGGAAGCTTTATTCCGCGAATTTCATCAAACGGCTTCGCCCGCACAAATGCATCAAATATTAGCAAACCGAGGATGTCAACCAAACGAACAAATATTGGAATATTTTTTGAAAATGAAAGAAATTGCGCAGCGAGGGAATGTGGATGACATCTCTTTAATTCATTACACGATACAAGGTATTAGGGATACACCCCAAAATAAATCCATTTTATATGGCTGTTCCGATTTAGTAGAGTTTAAGAAAAAATTGCTAATTTATGAAGAAATTTACGATTCGGTCCCGAATTTCAAAGCAACACCAGGACATGTTCAAACGGACTCTCGAAAAGCCCACACTAGTGAAAAATACAACCAAATTATCTGTTATAAATGTTCGGAAATAGGTCATAAACAATTTTAGTGTACACGCGCAAAACGAAGTCCCACCTGCACTAAATATTCTCGTCCCAACTACCACTCGTTCCGTTCTACGGGGCGAAATCCCGAAAATATGCCTTCCCACGAAGACATTAAGCCCGTTTCAGAAACTGTCATGCAAGTCAATACGATACATATCCCTTCCACAGAGAAAAGTGAAACAGATTCATTCCCGCAGCGAAGCTAGCAAGACATGCTCCTGGACCTGCCGCGGAGCATCGTCGAATGTTCCGGTGTATGGAACAGAACGTCCCAAACCCACCCTTATTATTTCATTTTGTAAATAGCTCACCTGCTTTCATATAATCCAGATATGTTAATAAACATTATTAACCAAATCCCCTAGACATTCTTATTTACATATATATATATATATATATACAGGGTGATTCATAAAAGATGGGCAGAACATTAAGGGGTTATAGTACACTTAAAGACAAATAATATTAAATAAGAGACTAAGGGTCCCAGACGTATTCCTAAGGAGATAGGGGGCATTAAAGTTTAGGGTCCGAAATTTCAAATGATTATAAAAAATGGAAAAATTGGTCGATTCGTTTGCGGTTTTTGCAAAAAATTTTCTTTATGCCAGTATTTTCTTGAAATAAAATTTTAAAGTTCAATTTCAAAAAATGCCGATAGGGGGCGCTTTAGACTTTGGAGTAACAAACAACTATTTTTTAACGTTATTTTTTGTATTTCTTTAAATGATTTCGAAAGCTTAGACTTAAACTTAAATTTTGATCTAAAAATCTGAGTCCTAACGAGTAGTTAAGTAGCGTAAACTGAAATTTGAAATTTGAAACCCTTCTCCCCCCAGAACAAAAATCAGTTATTCCCGATCTTTGTGTCGTAGATTAGGCTCTAACTACTGCCGCGTTTTCCTAAAATTATTCTTTATGTCAGTATTTTCTTGAAAATAAATTTTAAAGAAAAGTTTCAAAAAATTCCGATAGAGGGCGCTTTAGACTTTGGAGTAACGAACAACTATTTTATACCGTTATTTTTTGTGTCTCATTAAATGCTTTCTAAAGCTTAGACTTAAACTTAAATTTTCAGCTCAAAATCTGAATCGCTGAGCGTGGTTCAGTAGCGAGGGGAGGGGGTTCAAATTTCAACTTCTGAACATAGTTCAGTTTGCACTACTTAACCATGCCCAGCGATTCTGTGCTGTGATACGAGGCAAAAATACAACTTTCGTCAAGGACTGCATAGTCGGAATTCACTCATAAAGGCACTGGCACAGTTGAAAACGTCGTTCATGCAAACGTTAAAGCTCCATTCCTGACGCTAGTCACCGGGTGAAGAAGGAGACAGAAAGTATGCAAATGTCAAATGGGGAAGAAGAAGAACACGTATGCAAAATTTCGACACGATTCAGGCATAAAAACCACTGAACGGTGAGTCAAGTGTAAGTCGCTGTAGTAATGAATCGGAAGATGGTGCCCTTCACGGATAAGGAAAAGGCTGAGATGCATTTAATTTACGGAGCGGCAGATGGAAATGGTGCAGAGGCACAACGAATGTACGGAGAGCGATTTCCCAACAGGCGGTTGCCTAACCGCAAAACTTTCGAGCGCTTGCACAGACAGTTGTGTGAGACGGAATCATTTCTCGCTTCCCGGTCGAATGCAGGTCGTGCAAAAAAGGACGAATCAGTAGTTGTTGCAGAAGCCATTCTGGATGTAGTAGCGGCGCAGCCAAGTACAAGTACACGAACAGTGGCTAGGCAGGTGGATACCTCACAGTCCATGACTTGGAGGGTACTGAAGGATGAACATTTGCTCCCGTTTCATGTGCAACGAGTCCAGAAACTGTCTCCAGGGGATTATCCAAATCGTATTGAATTCGCCCGCTGGTTTCTGCAGCAGAACGCGCTAAATCCACATTTTGGACGAACTGTGCTTTTTACCGATGAATGTACCTTCACACGTGAAGGTACATTTAACACACACAATGCAAATATATGGGCGGATGTCAATCCACATGCTACGTATCCACATGCTCATCAGAGACGCTTTTCCATCAATGTTTGGGCAGGAATCCTCGGAGACCACCTAATCGGACCGTACCTTCTTCCTGAACGCCTCAACGGTAAAGCATACCTCACATTTCTGCAACATGTGCTGCCAGACCTGTTAAACGTTGTTCCTCCACGCATCCGGCGGGTCATGTGGTTCCAGCACGATGGAGCGCCAGCCCATTACGTACGAGACGTCCGCAACTATCTGGACATCACATTTCCGAACAGATGGATTGGTCGAGGTGGTCCTGTTGCTTGGCCTGCTCGCTCTCCAGATCTTTCACCCCTCGATTTTTTTTTTGTCGACAATTAAAGGCTCTTATGTATGAGACACCCATTGAATCCCCCGAGGAACTGGTCACCAGACTTTCCGCCGCTGTAGGGGAAGTGCTTGAAAAGCCTGATGTTTTCGCGAATGTTCGCCGTTCCATTCTTCGCCGTTGTTCTCCGTGCATAACCTCTTGTGGTCACAATTTTGAACATTTATTGTAATTACATGTTAATAAATATGCTTTGGTAACATAATCCTAATTTGTGTCTTTTTACCTCGTATCACAGCACACAATGTGTGGACATGGTAAACTGAACTGTGCTCAGGAGTAGAAATTTCAAACCCCTCTCCCCAGACACTTAACCACGTCTAACGATTCAGATTTTGGGCTGAAAATTTAAGTCTAAGCTTTAGAAAGCATTTAATGAGACACAAAAAATAACGGTATAAAATAGTTGTTCGTTACTCCAAAGTCTAAAGCGCCCTCTATCGGAATTTTTTGAAACTTTTCTTTAAAATTTATTTTCAAGAAAATACTGACATAAAGAATAATTTTAGCAAAACGCGGCAGTAGTTAGAGCCTAATCTACGACACAAAGATCGGGAGTAACTGATTTTTGTTCTGGGGGGAGAAGGGTTTCAAATTTCAAATTTCAGTTTACGCTACTTAACTACTCGTTAGGACTCAGATTTTTAGATCAAAATTTAAGTTTATGTCTAAGCTTTCGAAATCATTTAAAGAAATACAAAAAATAACGTTAAAAAATAGTTGTTTGTTACTCCAAAGTCTAAAGCGCCCCCTATCGGCATTTTTTGAAATTGAACTTTAAAATTTTATTTCAAGAAAATACTGGCATAAAGAAAAATTTTTGCAAAAACCGCAAACGAATCGACCAATTTTTCCATTTTTTATAATCATTTGAAATTTCGGACCCTAAACTTTAATGCCCCCTATCTCCTTGGGAATACGTCTGGGACCCTTAGTCTCCTATTTAATATTATTTGTCTTTAAGTGTACTATAACCCCTTAAAGTTCTGCCCATCTTTTATGAATCACCCTGTATATATATATATATATATATATATATATATATATATATATATACAAAAATTGGCAGAATATAGATTCTGACTATTCTAAAATATCTCCCTTTAATTTAAAAAAAACTGCTTGTTTGTAATACGCACATCACCCGTTAAGAATAATTGTGTAAACAGGTATTTACTTAATTATATTTATAAACTTCTGGTTTTAAACATTTTTATTCATTTGAACAAAATTAGAAATTCAGTACTAAAGATACGTTAAGTAACAAAACAACCTTTTTGTGAAAACTTCACTTTTAAAGTATAAAAAATATAATAATACATATAAACATTCAGCAACCATGTTAAATTATTTTACTTATTAGATTATTTAATGCTTTCTTATAAATCTTATAAATTAATTACATAATTAATCTTTCAGAATTACATTTGTCATTATAATGTGCGACCATTTCTAAATGTTCTTAATATTCATAAACAATTTATCCTTTTGCATCAGGTTAATATTAAAACTGAATAAATCTCCTGTGATTTGTGTATACTCGTATTTCACTTAAAATGGAGCATGCAACATAACGTTACTAATCGGACCTTAGAGAATTCATGTCGTGAGTTTACACAAAGACATTGTGGTTTTCTATTAGCATAAATTACAAGGAGATGGAAGGCTTTATGGGAAATTAAATTTTAATGTTTAGAGGAAACTTCTAAATATAAACAGATTAACATTGTTAGTAAAAAAGGAACAAAAATCCTTAATAAGTATCAATTTACGCTGATTCCATTTTAAATATATGTATTTTGGAGGTAATTTTATATCAGTTTAACGTTCCGTACTTAAACTGGTTCTGTCTGTATGCCCGTCTATCACAGTCACTCGTATAATACTCGTAAAATGCGGAAAGTGGAAAGTTCAAGTTGGCATAAAGACTGTTGATTCACAAAAAATTAAAGTTCATTAATCATTTGCAAAAATATGTAGAAATAAATTAAAAAGGTTGATTAAGTTACTCGAGAAAAAAAATATTTTCTTTGTATATCCTGCACGTTATCATGTGAAAGTTTTCATAACCCCGAAATCAAAAATACATTTCTTTTAACTTTAGGTGTTCTATGTTCATGGACAACATTACTGCTAAAATACGTTCTTCCCCGTCTCTAATTCCGAATCATTTTGAATTCTAAAAAAGAAAGAAAAATTCTGCATCAAGCATAGATTAGGAAACACTTTCCAACACAAATAGACTAATGTAATAAAATTTCATCAGTTAATCAGGTAAAATATGATGTCTAATATTGAAAAATTTTAAACGTATAAAGTATATTAAAACACCAATTTCAATAATTCCCATCTATTGCTTAAAAAAGATCCTATTTTTTCATGCAGACCTGTATATGGTATATATATATTTGCATCTATAAACTGCATGTAGGAAACACTTTAGTTCAGTTAGTTAATACAACTGAAAATTTCTCTTCGAAAATTTCCGGTAGTAAGGAGAAGTACACGTGAATTCTTTTGCACATTCTTGCGTCCTATCGATTGAATGTATATGAAAACGAGTAAATTTGAAATGTTTAGTTTAATTTAAAAACGGATACCAAAATTGAAAAAGTATTTCCAGAAACTGTTGCTCAAAGACAGTAGTGTAACCGAAAATTTTGTCCCCCCACTCCGTAAAAGAACGATAAAAGCTATTTACACACTATTCCAAAATAAACAATTTGTAGCCAATTTCAGTTATTTATATAAATTTCAATACATTTGAAATTACGTTTTCCTGTTTAAATATTTTGTAAACGATTTTTCTGTATTCGCTTTTATGTTACAGAATCAATTCGAATGCCACTGTAAGTAAACTACTAACACTCTACATAAGGTAAAATTAAACCACTAACGCTTCATTTTCAATACCGTTTTTTATGCTACGGTAAGCACTATAATCATACATCGATTATATAAAAATCCGAGTCTAGTTACGCGAGTTAAGTCATGGCCTGACAGACAAACTGAATTTAAAAACACTTCGGAGCTAAAACGGAAAATGTTTGAAAAACAGTCATTTATCATCATCATCACTAATTTAAAGATATATCATTTAATTTAAACAATATTAACTAATTTAAAAATTATTTTTAATTCTTAATCACGATTGTACGTAAAAAATCTGCCGATAAGGATAATTTTTTAAGGATCAGTTTATTTTTCTTTATGCATTCTTCTCAACAAATTTAAAATTCCTGACCTTTTTGTGGCAAAATCAACTTTAACATGCATCATTACAATAAATGTTCTAAGCATGTAAACCGTTATGCGTAAACAATTTAAATGTTTAATGCTTCCCTGCATTCAAATACAAATGAAACATTTTAACCTATTTATCATGAAAACTGCATTTTCTAGAAATCAACAACACTTACCTAGTTGAATTACATAAATCCCCTTCTGTGATTCTCAGAAATACACAAGAGCAAATAAGAGAGATTAGTTCCATTTAAGTTCTAAATATCTTTTAATTCATTCTGCAAACGCCGTTGGTGTTGAATATACTCCATTCTTTGTTAATATTTTTAATAAATAATTTACAAGTTTACTATTCAGAATGTCAATAATTTAAATGATAAAATTTAAACAGAGAATCAAGACTAATTTGATAAAATACTGTAATTATTGGAAATTGCAGTTAATTTGCAAATAAACAGGTAAAAATTGAATGTACTGACAAGTAATTCAAGACAACTATACATTTTTAAACATAATAAATATTTTTTTTGTATTTAATATAAAACTGGAAGATCCTTTCCGATTTATTGGACATAAGCCAAAACCATTTTATTAGAATCGGAACTGACCGTAGATATTTACTTTTAATAAATATTGTTAGGTGCGTTTGTAATTATATAAATACGTTGCACATGTAGTTGTTGTTTAGTCTATAAATCTGTCCGCATATAACATCGTAAAACTACCCAACAGAGTTATTTGAAGCTTACTATATAATATATTTGTCTATATATTTGTCTATATACTATATATTTGTCTAGTATTTGTCAAATTTTATAAAAATCTAATCAAAACTGGTGAAGATATGAATAAAAGTTTACTTCATTCATTTAAATCTTATCACTCGCAAATAATTCAATGATATTCCATGACAGATAATGATACAATGTTATCGTGGTACTTACGTTCTGTTCAAGATGGAGTTTGATTGTTTCCTTAGTATCAAATTTAATGCATAGTATTGTAATAAGATTTGTATTCATGCATTTTTGCATAAAAGTGCAATAGCTATTACACCTAGATCTGAATGTATATAAAACTAGTTATCGTGCGAATACACCTCATTTCTACGATTGACACACAGTTTTCAACATGTTAATCAATTATTTTTTTAATGTACTTTTCTCACCGTATTTTAAATCCCTGACTCTTTTCCTGCCAATCAACTTTGACACGCATTATTACAATAAATATGAAAAAAACATGTAAAGCGTTATGCATAAGCACTTTGAGTGTCTAATTCTTCCCTCCATTCAAATGCGAATGAGCTATTTAGCCCTATTTATCATGCAAACCCGAATTTTCTTGAAATCATCGACTTTTACTTAATTGAATTTCATCAATCTAGTTCTATAATTCTTGGAACTAAACAAGAGTCAATAAAAGTGGTTAAATCCATTTAAATTGTAACGATCCTTCCTCAAACGATGTTGCTGTGGAGTGTATTTCATTCTCTGTAAATATTTTACAGAGTATATATCATTCATAATATTACTATTAAGAAAGTTGATAATCTAAATGCTAATTTAAACAATGTTCAAGGCATGTTATTAGGTAAAATTTTAATGTTCTGGTAAGTAATTCAAGAAAATTATAGATTTTCAAACACATTTTTTTCATTAAATATATAAACTAGGCAATCCTTCTTATTTATTGGACATAAGCCAAAACAACTTCATTAAAACCAAAAACTATTAGTTGATATTTACTTTAATAAATATGGTTACACTGTAAAAAAAAATTCAAGAGGTTACTAAAAATTCTTTAGTAAATTTGTATTCCACAGAATTTTTTAGCAACCATTACAAACTTTTTTTTTGCAAATGAAACAAACATTTTTTTTGTAAACTGAACAAAAGAATTTTTTGTATAACTAACTTAAAAATTTTTAGTATGAGCCACCAAGAAAATTTTAGTAATAGCTCCAAAATTATTTTTAATAACCTTTACGTGCGCCCGAAGGACAGGAGCTTTCTTCGAGCTGCATCCAAACTTCTGAAGCGATAGATTTTCGGCAAAACCTCAATAGATGGCAGCACCAAACATTGCTATTTGCTCTGACAGGATTTTCATAATCCCTTTATTAACGAGTACTTAATTTGTCGTCGTCCGGTATCGAACCCGGGACCTTTCAGCCTGGAGTCCTTTACTATAACCACTATGCTATGAAGGTCACACCAAGTGAGTTTTAGTAATAGCTATTAAAAATGCAAAACTATTAACTCTTATCCATTGCTAACTTTTTTCTAGTAATTCTTACAGATTTTCTAGTAACCGACTAAGATTACTAAAAAATTTTTAGTAATTACAAGGATCACTAAAGTTTTTTTAGGAGATCGACCCTTTTTTTTACTGTGTAGGTACATTCGTAATTACAAAAAACGTTGCACATGAAGTCGTCATTTAGTGTATCGTTTTTCCGCATATAACAGCTTATAACTGCTCAATCAAATAGTTTGAAATTTACTATATATATATAATCGTTGCAGAATTTTGTTTAGTGAATTTCAAATTTTATAAAAATCGAAACGAAACTGATAAAGATATTCATAAAAAATTTCTTTTCTCTTATAAATCCCGTCATACGCAGTTAATTCAATGATATGCCATGACAGATAACGAATCTGCGTTGCCAAGGTGATTACGTTCTACTTAACACGGAGTCTTATTATGTTACAAATATTGAATTTAATACACATAATCGTAATAAATATTGTGTTCATACATTTTTGAATAAAAATGCTACAGTTATTGCACCAAGATCTGAATTTTTATAAAACTAATTAGAGTGCAAACTCACCTCATTTGCAACGTTTGACATACAGTTTCCAAATACTGAATTTAATACACATAATCGTAATAAAAATTGTGTTCATACATTTTTGAATAAGAATGCTACGGTTATTGCACCAAGATCTAATTTTTTATAAAACTAATTATAGTGCAAACTCACCTCATTTGCAACGTTTGACATACAGTTTCCATCTTCTTAATCATTTATTTTTCTATATACATTTTTCTTAACTTATTTAAAGTTCTTGTACATTTTGCCGCCAAATCAACTGTAACCTGCATCATTACAATAAGTGTTAAAAGCGTTATGTGAAAACACTTTAAATGTCTAATTCTTCACCGAATTCAAATACAAATGAAACATTTTAACCCTATTTATCATGAAAACCACATTTTCTTGAAACCAACAACACTTACTTAATTGAATTACATGAATCTCCTTCTATAATTCTCAGAGCTACTCAGTTCTGAGGAAGAGCGGTTAATTCTATTTAAGTTGTAAAGATCAGTCCTATTCATTCCTCAGACGCTGATGCTGTGTAATGTACTACATTCGCTGTTAATATTTTAAATAATAAAGCATGAATACAATTACTATTCAGAAAGTTAATTCTGTAAATATGACTAAAATATGAACAAAGATCAAGGCAGGTAAAATTTAAATGTGCATATAACTAATTCAAGAAAATTATATATTTTCAAACATACTTTTTTTTAGTATTTTGTGTATCAATTAGGCGATTCATCTAGATTTATTGGACATAAGATAAAATAATTTTATTAAAACTGAAAACTAATAGTTCGTATTCACCTTAATAAGTAGTTTTAGGTGCGTTCGTTCGTTTTTATATAAACAAATTGCTCAACAGAACTTATGTAATTAGAATAGCACAAATATCTTTCTATCAGAACTACACATGAGAAAATAAGAGCGGTTAATTCCGTTTAAGTTGTAAAGATCATTCAACTCTGATGCTGTGTAGTGTACTACGTTCTCTGCTTATTTTTAAAATAATAAATTATTTAAGATACTAGTATTATAGAAAGTTGATAACTCAAATTCTAAACTTTAAACAAAGATAATAACATGTTATCAGACTATTTGCATTCGATTCGCTCATAAACTGGTAAAAATTCAATGTACTGGCAAATAATTCAAGAAAATTACACATTTTCAAACATAATTATTATATTTTACTATTTAGTATATAAACCAGGATATCCTTTCCATTTTATTGGATACAAGGCAAAAATATTTTATTCAAACCGAAAAGTTACTTTAATAAACACGTACTTTTAATAAACACTTTCAAGTGCTTTCGTAATTATATAAATACGTAGCTCGTGTAGTCGTCTTCCATCGACTTTCCGTCTGTCCATCTGTACACATATAACGGTGTAAAAATCGAATCAAAACTGATAAAGATATTAATAAAAGTGTTCTTCATTCATTTAAATCCCATCATACGCAATTAAATCAATGATATTCCACGATAAAGAATGATTCTACGTTGCCATGATAATTATTTTTTGTTTAAGGTGGAGACCTGTTATTTTCTAATACTTAATTTAATATATATAACCGTAATAAATTTTGTAGTCATTCATTTTTTCACAAGAGTGCGTCAGCTATTGCGTCAAGATGTGAATATTTATAAAACTAGTTTTAATGAGAACGCATCTCATCACGTTTGACGAAAATTTTTTAAATTTTTAATCAAAAAAATTTTTATGCAATGTTCTTATATTATTTAAAATTCCTGGTCCTTTTGTCGCAAATCAACTTTAATCTACATTATTATAATAAGTGTTAAATGCATGTAAAGCATTATGCGTCACTTAATACTTTAAATACCGAATTATTTATCAAAAAATCGATCTACCTCAATAATTATCTTCTCTAATATCTGAAGGTATACTGGAATTTTTAGATAATACTTATGTGGGATTTAGATGTGTTTTTTCATTAAAACTGATTAAATATATCTGTAGTTATATTTTTTGTGAAATTTTTGCAAAAATAATCAGATTAATTAACCTTACTCGTCTGAAAATATCACAATTCGTAAAAAAGCAATGAGTTTAAATACATCATGATACTCTCTATAAATGGAAACGTTTTTGCAGTTTATTATGTTCCATATAATTTTATTTAAAAAAATTAAATAATAAATCGCACCTATAATATTGAATAATAAAACTACCACTTTTTGAAAATATTTAGCTTCAACTGTTTCTCTATTTTATCTAAATTTGATCGAAAAGAGTGTTTTGTATGGAAATAATAAAAAACTTTTATTAATGGATGGAACAAATAAGTTTTATATAAAGTTTTCTTCAATGGTACTTTAAAGTACCCTCAGTGTATAAAGTGTTAAACACGCTAAATGCCTAATTCTTTTCTGCATTCAAATGCAAATTAAATATTTAGCCATAGTATTATGAAAACCTTATTCTCTTAAAATCAATAGCATTTACATATTTGATTTATACATATTTATATATTTAACTCTTTTAGTAAATCTCAGAGCTGTATTAGCGTAAACAGAAGCGATTAATTCCATAGAAATTGTTATTATCTTTAATCAAACGCGGGCCGATGGTGTTTCCGCTATGAGCCATTCACTGCTTACAATTTAAATAAATCCTTTATAAAATTATTGTTCATAAAGTTGATAATTTAAATTCTAATACAGACTATTAAATAAACAATTATTTTAAACAAAGAACAAAGCATGTTATCAGATTTGTTTAAAATGCATCTAATTCACACATATAAACTGGTAAAATTTCCATGCACTGGCAATTAATTCCAGAAAAGTTATAAATTTTTAAACACAATTAGTTTTTTAAGTATACTTATGCATATAAATAAACAAAGATATTCTTTCCAGTTTATGCAACATAAACTAAAATATTTTTCTTAAAATTGAAAATTAATAAATTTTTTACTTACAATAAATATTTTTTTATAAATATTAATGAAAATTTGACGGCTTTCTATGGAACCCTTTGGTGTTAGGTTTATTTAATACTGATTGAAGCTTGAGTATAGATAAATGGGAAAAACTAATCAAAAATGAATTATATACAGATGTATAAGGTAGAAAACCAACGTTTAGAAAAACATAAATAATGCATGAAATGATAGCAAACAGCCGTTTCGATCCTACTATAGAGATTCTTCCTCAGTGCAAGTCTCAGCGTGCTAGACAAGATTTTCTCAGCTTTGCTTTTTCAACTTGATGAAGTGTTAAAACAAAGTTTCGGCTAATACATTTGTAATCTGTTTTTTGATTGATTTTTTTTTTAATGACACATTTATATATTTTTAAAAATTCTATTGCATGCCGATTTATCCTCGATTCAATACCTACCATATTTTTAATCAATTTTCATTCAACTCCTGATTTCCCGTAAAAAAAAAAGAAAAAAATGTAATTTAACAAATTAAAACGACTATTTGGAAAATAATATTTTCATTGACTAGAATTTTAGACTTATTAATGATTTCTATAAATAAAAAAATAATATTAACATAGATTTTATGATGATCACAACGTAGCTTACGTTATAACAGAGTCATATTAATATGCCTGGACATTTAGAGTCACGTTAATATTCCTGGGCATCATAAACATATATTAAATAAAATTCAATTGAACAGTTTTTAATACTGTATTTTTCTTTAAATTTCTAAACGTCGCACATTTTAAATTTTTACATCATCATATACAGAAAAAAATATTTTTAAATGCAACTTGTTTGAAACCTGCATCTAAACTTGTTATTGAGTTATTAATTTTTATGTAGGTTTTAATACTTTTTTTGTCATCGCGGCAACAGAACTATTTTATTTCTCGACATTAAGCATGGACCAATCAGGAAACGAATTAAATAAAAAACAGAAATAATCCATTTTTGAAAATTAAAAATAGACCAACCAGAAAACCAATAAAAGTAGTTAGATAAAGTTGCGGAATTCGACCAATGAAAACATTCAGATATACTTCAGATTTCCCAATTCTCTAGCGAGGACAAAATCTAGTTTCCAAATAGTTTTTTTTCTTTTTTTTTTAAGTCAAGTAAAAAATAAAAACGATTCCATTCATATCTTCCAGCATAAATGAGGCATGCGACCAGAGATTAAGGAATTCCTCGGGGAATTTACGCATCTTGATTCCCTGTTTGTGTTTATATTAGTTTACTGAAAAGAAACACTGAAAACAAAGACAGGGGCAATTTACGTCTAAGAAATGAGCCAAAATATTTAGATAAATGGTTTGTTTAAAATCTTTTTTGCTATCTCTAATAAAACGGAAAACATTTCGTTAGAATTATTATTATTATTATTATTATATTATAATTACTCGTACTGCTGCTCCAAAAAATAATTGTATATACATTTAATTTTTAAGTGATGAACGATATTTTATATTTTTTACTCTTTTTGAAAAAAAGAACATATTTGTTTATTCATTTTTTTCTCATTTTCATAATTATTAAACATACATTGTTTTCAAATAAACAAAGAGTAATTCCAAGTTTTGGCTTCTGAATTCGGTATTATGAAACATTTTTGGATATACCGCTGGTAAAAGATAGTAAAACTTTTTACTTCATTTTTATAGTAGTTTATATAATAATTTTTGACAGAATTGAAACCAAAAATCTTTATAGATGAATTACAAATTTCATTTAAACATTTTGAAGGAAATTTTCATTTCTGATATTCATAGATTATTTCAGTTAATTAGCTTACGAGTTGAATGACAGGTTATAGATCGCTCTGAAAACGACATTTTCAAAACTAAGCAAATAATACTAAAGTCTGAGTATGTCTCATAGTCAAAATTGCTACGAATCAAAATTACCCAAATTTGAAATATGTTTATATTAATTTCTGAAAACACGGATATACACAAATATGAGTACTTGATGCGATATTCATGATGTTCATTCATGATTATGCATGTGGTTTGTATTAAGGCGCAACTCTAGTCACAGAAAAAGACCCGCATGATAATGTAAAATCTATGGGAGAGTTCTTTTCAAATATCTCGCTCAAATTTTAATATTTTTACATGATTTTTTTTGCATAGGCTAGCAAAGAACGATCCACAACCGGCCTAGTTTTTACTTTTTCAATTTTAGTTTCAGATTTTTTTAAAGAAAATTACTTTAAATTTCAAAACCGGTTTAAACCGGTTCTGATATTGAAACTACCATATTATTAAAAATGTATAAGGAAAATCGTTTTGTATTATCAGTAATCAAATGTTCCCATTTGGGAACATTGGCGTTATAACGACTAAGAAATGTTAAAATAATACGCTTATTTTAATGCAGCATGATTTCAAAATTCCTGCATTGAGAAATTCGGCAATTGCAAAAATCCAGCATCAAAGTCATCTTTTCCTTCCTTCTTTTTTAACTTCTAATTTGCTGAAAAAAGAAAATTAGTAGAATGAAAACCTCTATTCTACTTTTCATAAGTTTTGAAGTTTTTATTTATTTATTTATTTATTTATTTATTTATTAGAGTACGAATTTATATAAGTACGAAGTTTTTTTCGAAATTAAACAATGTTCTTTGTAAAATAAAACATTTAAATTTGTTTATCGTAGATAAAGTGGACTTCATAACAAAGTTCAGAGGCTTTGTATAAATGTCGTAAATTAAGTATAGAATTGAAAAATCCACAGTTTGTGACGTTAAAAAAAGAGAAGCTAAAAATATTACAATTTTACACAAAAAGTGACGTCCCAAAGGATTAAAGAGAAAAAGCATTCAAGAAAGGAACGTTTTCATTGTTTATTTAAAAAAATGTAACACAGAAAAATACATTTTTGTAATATAAAAAAAACTTTTCATTTAAAGTAAGTTTAAGTTATTTTTAACCCCATGAATAAAATTTTAAATAAATGAATAAAATTTTCATCAAAATAACTATTTAAGAATATATAAAATACTTCTGATATTCCTTCGGAAATCCGCAATTTTCAAAAATCCGGCTACATCTCACTTTTAATGATGCCGCATTTTTGAGATTACACTGTATATTTATTGAATTAATATTTTCAGAAGATACAGTTGATTACATAACTAAGAAACGAAATTAATAAAGAGCGCTTATTTAAAAAGTTAATTTTAAGTAAACAAATGGGATCAAAAATGATCAGTTCATATTTCATTAATTAAATGCACATACATAATTATTGTTTTCTTGAAATTGAATAAAAATTAATAAAACGATAACATCAAAAATGAGTAATAACGATGTATTTTTGAACACGTTCATGGAATTATAAATGACAGCACGTGTTTCTCAATTTTGAGTACAAATAGATCATCGGCTTGTTTTTCAGTTTAAAAAACTTAAACAGAAGCTAAAAAAGATATCTCCGAATTTATAATTAATTTATACAAATAAATATATGCTAAATGCTCATAAAGAAATGTTAACATCGTAATCTCCAAAATTTATTACGTTTATAAATATTTAAAATATTTCGAAAATGCTTTCACTGCATACCATCTCTTTACGCTCAAAAGTAATAATCTAGGGTGATTACATTTATATCCTTCAGCATTAATGAGGCACGAAAATAGATGTTTCGAATCGAAGATTTGGGGGTTTATCGCAAGTTGTTACTTAGACATCTCAGTTGCTTACTCATATTAATCATAAGTACATATAAACGATGTAGAAAACAGATAAAAGGATAATTAATTTAAATAGATATGAGTCAGAACATGAATAATGAAATCTTTAAAACACATTTACTCAAAAAATCTTCTGATTTCTTCATAGGGGTGAATACAATTATGTATGTTCATTTATATATTCTTTTTAATTTGGTAAAATATTTAAAAATAAATAAAATATATTTTCTAAAGTCCTCTTTGAAAACTTAAACAGAAAGTAAAAATTTATCGTTTACGATGTCACTGAATTTGTAATCCACTTATACAAATAAATAATATACTAAATGTTCATAAAAATAGATAACATCGTAATTTCCAAACTTTCTTATGGTTTATAAATATTGAAAATATTTATAACACTAAAATTTGACGTTTCTAATCGAAGATTAGGGCGTGTATCCCAAGTGGTTACTTAGACATCTTAGTTCAATACTCATATTAATCATATGTACATTTAAACGATGTGCAAAATGGAGGAAAGGATAATTAAAAAGATAAGGGACAGAACATGGCTAATGAAATATTTAAAACACATTTCTTTAAAGAAGCTTCTGATTTCGTAATAAGGGTTAAAGAAATTTAAGTTAATAAGGGTGAATACAGTTAATCATTTTAACTTATATTTATTTTTTATTTTGATAAAAAAATAAAATTAACATAAAAAATATTTTTTCATGTCATGTTTGGAAAAACTCGTCAGTGGTAAAACTTTAACATTTATCATACCAATGAATTTGTAATCCATAAATGCAAATAAATAATATGCTTCATTTTCATAAACAACAGTTAACATCGTAATTTCTAAATTTCATTACAGTTTATAAATATACAAAATGTTTTGAAAATGCTTTCACTGCATACCATCTCTTTACGCTTAAACGTAATAAATCTTGGGTGATAATAATCATATCTTACAGCACTAATGAAACACTAAAATTGATGTTTCTAATCGGAGATTAGGGCGTGTATCCCAAGAGGGTACTTTGACATCTTTAGTTCCCTACTCATATTAATCATATGTACATTAAGCGATGTGCAAAATGGAGGAAAGATAATTATTTTAAATCGATATGAGGCTATAGAAATATTTAAAACACATTTCTTTAAAGAAGTTTCTTATTTCTTGTTAAGTGGAATAAAGTTAACCATGTTCAATTATACATCTTTTTTAATTTAATAAAAAATATTTTTCAAAGTCGTCTTTGGAAAACTTAAACACTTAAACAGATGGTAAAATTTTAACGTGTGTCATGTCACTGAATTTGTTATCAAATCATTCAAATAAATAATATGCTTAATTTTCATGAAATACATTTAACGTACGAATTAAATATTTCCAACTGAGCGAAATATTGAAATATTTAAAACACATTTCTCTAAAGAAGCTTCTTATTTCGTAATTAGTGTTAAAGTAAGTTAAGTTAATAAGGGTGAATACAGTTAATCATTTTAAATTTTATTTATGCTTTATTTTGCTAAAAAAATAAAATTAACATGAAAAATATTTTTTCGTGTCAATTGTAAAACTTTAACATTTATGATGCCAATGAATTTGTAATCCATACATGCAAATAAATAATATGCTTAATTTTGATAAACAACAGTTAACATCGCAATTTCTGAATTTCATTACAGTTTATAAATATACAAAATATTTTGAAAAAACTTTCACTACATACCATCTCTTTACGCTTAAAAGTAATAAATCTTGGGAGATAATATTGATATCTTACAGCATTAATGAAACGCTAAAATTGACGTTTCTAATCGTAGATTAGGGCATGTATCCCAAGAGAATACTTTGACATATTTAGTTCCCTATTCATATTAATCATATGTACATTAAAGCGATGATCAAAACGGAGGAAAAAATAACTATTTGAAATAGATATGAGACTACTGAAACATTTAAAACACATTTCTTTAAAGAAGCTTCTGATTTCTTGATAGAGGTGAATAGAGTTAACCATGTTCATTTATACATTTTTTTTTATTTAATAAAAAAAATCAAAGTCGTCTTTGGAAAACTTAAAAAAATGGTAAAATTTCAACGTGTACCATGTCAATGAATATGTTATCAAATCATTCAAATAAATAATATGCTTAATTTTCATGAAATACATTTAACGTACGAATTAAATATTTCCAACTGAGCGAAAAATTAGCCTGGCCGGGAATCGAACCGAGATATACTTGGCTTACAAGGCCAATGCTTTACCGTTTAAGCTAACTGGGCACGACAACCGGTGAGCATTTTTCGTTCAGATAACCTTGTAGGTCATAACACCTGGTCTATTTTTTAGACAGATCAACAGAATTGACCTCATGCAAAGGAACTCCGTAGAACGATAAGAATGTAGATAAATTGCACTTTAACACAATCAATTTTATCTGAGCGAAAAGTGCTGACCGGTTGTCGTGCTCAGTTAGCTTAAACGGTAAAACACTGGCCTTGTAAGCCAAGTATCTAGGTTCGATTCCCGGCATGGGCAATTTTTCACTCAGTTGGAAATATTTAATTCGCAACTAATACAATCAATACAATGAGTTTTATTGTTTAAAAAATGCAATTTACCTACGTACCCATCGTTCTATTGAGTTCTTTTACCTGCGGCCAATTCTGTTGAGCTGTTTAAATGACAGGCCAGGTGTTATGATCTACACAGGACTCCCAAATGGTCCGTCAACTGAACATCAATATTTTCTTAGATAGATTTTCGTTTTATATTTTTCCAGCAAATTATACAGAAAGAAAAAAATTTGTTTTAGCGCAAATGCTGTAGAAACCTACTGTATAATTTTCTGCTAAAAAATATTGGTGTTCAGTTCGCGGACAATTTGGAAGC
Source organism: Maratus speculifer (assembly GCA_964019185.1). NCBI lineage: Eukaryota > Metazoa > Arthropoda > Arachnida > Araneae > Salticidae > Maratus > Maratus speculifer. Next base: position 459,289 of record CAXHSM010000007.1, read on the forward strand.
CCTGTCTACAAGGTTATCTGAGCGAAAAATCCTCACCGGTTGTCATGCCCAATTAGCTTAAACGGTAAAGCATTGGTCTTATCAGCCAAGTATCTGGGCTCGATTCCCGGCCTGGGGAATTTTTCGCTCAATTGGAAATATTTAATTCGCGTGATAACTTTATCAATCAATTTGATTGTGTTAGAAATGCAACATTTAACATAGTAACTTCTAAATACATAATTCGATATAAAAAAAACTATCGATATATTTCGCAAATGCTTTCATTACTTACTATCAATCTACTTTCAACAATAATAATTCTCAGGTGATTACATCCATATCTTCTAGCACTAATGTGTGCAAAAATTGATGTGTCTAATAGGCGATTTAGGGGTACATCCCACAAGGCCGCATAGACACTTTAGTTCCCTACTCATATTAATCTAATTAACTTCTTATGGATGTGTAAAACGGAGGAAAGGATAGATTCAATTTAACACTTCGGACTCTGGTGCCTCTCACAAAATTTTATTCGATTAGCACCACTTTTTTAAGAGAATTTTTCTTGAAGTAGACACCCGTAAGACATGGTGACGTCACTGCAACGTCGTTGTGAAGTCACATTGTGACTTTGTGACCATCGATTGTCGATGTGACGTCACGTGACGTCGATGTGAAGTCACAGTGACTAAAATGTGAAGTCGTTATGGCCGTTTTAGAGCTTTTTTGTGACGTCACATTGTGACCACTTCGCGACGTCACAATGTAACCAATTTGTGAAAAGTGTGTCATTTGTGACTACTTTGACATTAACATTGTGACGAACTGTGAAAATTTTTTTAGAAAGTCACATCTTAGTCACATTGTGACGTCACTGAGTGGTGGCATTTTCGTCACAGATGTGATGTGACCAAAGTGACTCACGTTGACGTCATTGTGACGTCACTGTGAACATGCATGCTATGAGGGCAATTTCAAAAATTCTCTGATTAAATAAGGAAAATTTTATTCTCCTTTATTACTGGTGCCAAAAAGCTAATTTTGGAAGGAAGGATGATGTCTCCGCAGCGGAGACAAAGGAGTGCTAATGGTTAATACATATGAGACAGGATATATTCTAAAGACTAAAGTTTAAAGTAAATTACTTAAAAAAAAACTTCTGATTTATTAATAGGGGGATTAAAGTTAACCATTCACTTTTGTGTTATGCAGTTCTTTTGCTAAATTAATAAACTAATTCAAAAATTAAAAAAAAAAAAAATATTTTTATATGCCGACTTAGAAAAACTTAAACTGAAGATTAAACATTTAACATTGAATGTCGATGAATTTGTAATACATGTTACAAATAAATATTATGCTTGAATTTCAAAAACAACACTTAGAATCGTAATTTTGAATGTTTATCTCGATTTTAAAATATTCCAAGACTTCTCAAATATTTTCACTATTTATTGTCTGTTTACATTCAAAGGTAATAAATCTGGGGTGATTACATTCATATTTTACAGCGCTAATCAGGTACGAAAGTTAATGTATCCAATTGGAAATTAGGAAGTGTATTCCAACGGGTTATTTAGACATCTTACGGGGTGTTCAAGAAAGGACTCTCCAACTTTGAAATGACATAATTTCGAAACAGTGAGAGATATAAATGTGAAGCAAGTTATATGTTAGACAGATAGGTCTGGAATTTTTTATACATCAATTAAAAAAATAGTTCCAATATTGGACGGACAGGGCGGTGCAATCACTAAGCTATGTCTTTGAAATAGTTCCTGAAAGTGAGCTGTTTGAACTGAGACAAAAATCACATTACAATTGTTAGATATGGTTACTTTTTTCCAGCATCTACGTGACGTAACCTAAAGGTAAAGTTCCAAATCACTTGTTGCAATACTTCTACTGAAATGGATGCTTGCCTCACACATGAATTCTTGAAACTGTTCCAATGTTTGGGGATTCTTAGAATAAACAGCGTCCTTCAAGTAATCCCACAAAAAAACTTTTTTACACGTGTCAGCAAAGAAACAGATGCACAAATGAAATTTCTGTACTTCTGAGTATCATTTAAAGCTCCGTGTGCTTGTGCTGCCACCTATTATCCAATACTAGAACTATTTTTTTCAAATTGATGTATAAGAAATTCCAGACCTATCTGTATAACATTCAACATGTTTCACATTTCTATCTCTCACTGTTTCGAAGTTATGCCATTTCAAATTTGGGGAGTCTTTTCTTGAACACCCTGTAGTTCCCTACTCCTTATATTCAAATGCATATTTAAAGTATGTGTAAAACAGAAGAAAGGATAATATTAATTTAATATACAGGGTGTCCCAGACGTAATGGGACAAAATTAAAGGGGAGGTAGGGGACATCACAAGGATTCAGAATTGCAGAGCACCCCATGGTCGGAAACATTTTCCAGGAACGGTAATGACGACCCAAAACACAAGAAAGAAAGGACACGAACCGGGACAGAAAACATATTTATTATTCTTAGTTTTGCGAAAATGCCGTGATAACGCTGGAAAGTGGTGAGGATTTTGTTGCATACATCGTGGCAGCTGTTCAATGAAGTTCGGGACATTCCCGGTAGTTTCGGAAACAGTATATCATACTTGCTCCGGAGATGCGCTTCTATGCAACACCCCAGCGTCGTAATTTCGAACACCTACTATGATAATGCTCGTTGTCTTTTTAATGTTCTTTTTATTTATTTTTTTGCTGTACTAAAGATAATAAAGATGATTTCTCTTTTTATTCTTGTCCTGTCTTTCTTGGAATTTGTGTCGTCATTACCTTCTCCAGGAAAAAGGTTTCCAACCATGTGTTGCTATGAAATTCTGAATCCTTGTGATGTCCCCTACCTCTCGTTTAAGTTCGTCCCATTACTTCTGGGACACCCTGTATATGAGACAAAACCCGTCTAATAAGACATTAAAACATAAAAATACATTGCTTTGCAAAAAAATTCAGGTTTTTTTAATAAAAATTAATACAATTAACTATCTTTTTTTTTCTCTCAATAATAATAATAATAACATTATATAAAAGGCCGTCTTTGAAAACTTAAATAGTAGGTAAAATTTTAACTTTGACGATGCCACTGAATTTGTAATCCATTCATACATATAAATAATATGCTTAATTTTCAAAAAAATATAACTTACATCGTAATTTCCAATATTTATTTCGATTTAAAAACTATGCAAATATTTCACAAATGATTTTACTATTTACTGTCTTTTTACTTTTAAGAGCTATAAATCACGGATGATAACATCCAAATCTTCCAGCCCTCATGTGTGTGAAAATTGATGTTTCTAATCAGTGATTTGGAAGCACGTCCCTTAGATATCTTAATGTCCTACTCATATTAATCTAATGCATTCATTATGAATGTGTAAAACGGATTAAAAAATAGATTTAATTTAATAGATATGAGAAAGGAATCACCTAAAGAAACTTTAAAGTACATAAATTAAAAAAAATACTTCTGATTCCTTAATAGGAGGAAATAAAGATAATAATCTTATTTTAACAGTAAACAAATTAAATAAATAAATAAATAAATAAATAAAATAAATAAAATAAATAAGTAAATAAATAAATAAATAAATTAGCAAATAAATAAATAAATTAAATAAATGAATAAAAGTTCTTTTTCAAGCAGACTTAAAAAAAAACCTAAACAAAAGCTAATACTTTAAAGTTTACAATGCTACTGATTTTTTCATATATGCATACAAATAAATAATATGCTTAGATTTCATAAACAACTGTTAGAATCGCAATTTCGAATATTTATTACGATTTTAAAATATTCCGAATATTTCGCAAATTTTTTCACTACTTACTGTCTTCTTACATTCAAAGGTAATAAATTCCGGGTGATTACATTCATATTTTACAGAGCTAATGAAGCAGGAAAATTGATGTTTTTAATCTGAGATTAGGGACGGAATTAGGGACTGTATCCCCAGTGGTTAATTAGAGATATTAGTTAAATACCTGTACTAATCAAATGTACATGAAAAGGATGTGTAAAACTGAAGAAAAAATAGTATTAGTTTAATATATATGAGACTAAACACGCCTAATGAAACTTTAAAATACGTTAATTCAAAAAAAAGAAGAAAAATCTGATTTATTAATAGGAATAAAAAAATTCAAATATGTACATATTTTTCACAAAAAATAATAAATAGAAAAAAAATCACGTCGACTTGGAAAAACTAAAACCGATACTTGAAACTTAAATTACTATTTAACGTTTACGATGTCACTGAATTTGTAATGATTAAATACAAATAACTTATATGCTGCCTTTCCATAAACACTGGTTAACATCGTAATTTCCAAAAGTTATTACTTATTGTAAATATTCATAATATTTCGAAAATGATTTCATAGCATATCATCTCTTTACGTTCAAAAGTAATAAATGATCGTTGATAACATTCATCTCGTTCAGCGCTAATGAGGCACGAAAATTGATGTTTCTGATCGGAGATTTGAGAGTACCTCCCGAGAGGTTACATAGAAATTAATTTATATAAAAAGAAAGAAAAAAAGTATTCTTTTAAGTCGCCTTTGAAAAACTTAAATCTGAAACTCTCACGTTGACGATATTAGTAAATTTTAAAAATGTAAAAAAATCTGTAAAATTGCTAAATTTTTTATAAAATGGATAATAAGTTAAATAAAAAAAAAACAGTTAACATCATATAATTTACATAATTTATTTCTGTTTATAAATATTGAAAATATTTCGAAAATGCTTTGACTACATACTATCTCTTTATGTTCGAATGGAATGAATCTTTACCGATAAAATTCATATCTTTTACCGCGACTGAGGCACGAAAATTGATAAATCGGAGATTCGGGAATATCTCCCGTGAGATTACATAGACATCTTAGTTCCCTACTCATATTAATCAAATATGCACTTAAAATATGTGCAACATGGAGAGAAGGGCAGTTTTAATTTAATTGATATGAGACAGAACACACCCAATGAAACTTTTAAAATACATTTCTTTAAAGAAGTTTCCAATCTTTTGATAGCGATAAACTAAGTTAACTATCTTCATTTGTGATTATTTATTTATTTTGCTAAAAAAATTAAAAGCAAATATTTTTTTATACAAATCATTTTTGAAAAACTTTGTAATCCATGCATACAAATAAATAATGTGCTTAATTTTCACGAAATTTAGCCAGCATCGTAATTGCCAATATTTATTTCTATTTAAAAGCTATCCAAATGTTTCGCAAATGATTTTACTACTAACAGTCTTTTTAAGTTCAAAAGTAATAAATCACGGGTGTTTACATCGATATCTTCCAGCGCTCATGTGCGTGAAAATTGATGTTTCTAATCGGTGATTTGGAAGTACGTCCCAAGAGACTGCTTAGACATCTTAATTTCCTACACATATTAATCGTATGCACTCCTCATGGATGTGTAAAACGGAGGAAAGGACAGATTTAATTTAATAATTGTGAAACAGGATACGTCTAAAGAAACTTTTAAATATGTTACTTTAAAAAAACTTCTGATTTTTTAATAGAAAGGAATAAAGTTAATAGCCTGCTTTTATTTATTTTGCTAAATAAATAAATAAAAACCCATAAATGATAGATATATGATGATTTCTAAAACTAAAAACATTTATCTTATTTCATTTAATCAAGTACTTTCACTTTCAATGTGTAATCGAGATATTTCGAAATAATAATGACTGTTTTTTTTCCTATAATTATGTATTTCAAGGTTGTGATGCAATCGATGGGACGTCAGTGGTGAAAGTGCAATTCTTTGTCAGTCTTCCATTTTCTTCTGTAAGAATAACATCAAAATAATGTTTCTGTAAAATTTAATTCGTTTTACTAATCCTTTTTGTTTAATTTTGAATGTAGTGAGTAGAATAATACAGTGTGTTTGAAAGGAACTTTCTCAGCTATGTTGATATTTTCGTGTCTGCTTGTGATTCTTTTTCAAGTAGGATAACGCCACGCCGTTCGGATATTATGTTACAACAAAGGTAAGATAGACTAACTAGCGACAGACAAACTTATTAAGCGGAATAACTAGAGTTCAAGTTAATATTAATAGATTATGGGAAAGAAAATAATTGAACTTTTAGCAATATTGCTCTCTTCTAAAGGAACAACAACAAAACTGAATTGAATTAAACTATAGTTGAAAATAATTAAAATAAAGTTGTAAATTAGTAAAAGTTATAAAAGTTGAATTAAGGCAGAAACAAAAATAAAGAATATGGCTTCTTCTTCAAAAGAAAGTTTTAGTATAGACAAACTTAACTCAAATAACTATGCAATATGGAGTTTTAAACTCCAAATGCTTCTTATGAAGGAAGATTTATTTAGTCATATAACTGACGATCCACCAACTCCATTAAATAATGAGTGGACGAGGAAAGATAATAAAGGTAGAGCTACGATAAATTTAACATTAGAAGATTCACAAATGATTTACGTAAAAAATGAAACAACAGCTAAAGCTACTTGGCTAGTTTTAAAAGGAATACATGAACGCGCTGACTTATCAAGTAAATTATATTTATTACGTAAGTTATACAGCATAAAACTTGCCGAAAACGGCAACATGAATGATCATATTGTAAAGATTTTAGAAACCGCTGAATTGAAGGCAATAGGTGAAGAGATAAAAGATTCTCATCTATCAGCTCTCATGTTATGCTCTCTCCCACCGAGTTACGATACTCTGATTACTGCCTTAGAATCTAAATCTGAGGAGGAATTAAATTCTAAGTTTATTAAACGGAAATTAACAGACGAATTTCAAAGGAGACAAGATAGCTCCAATTCGTCGAATAAAAATGCATACAAAGCTATAAAATCTAATCAAAAACCATTTCCAAAGCGCGAGCAAAACCTTTTTTGCACGTACTGTAAAAGAAAAAACGATGTGAAACAAAATTCTTAGTTTCTTAAGAATAAAAATTCTAAAAACCAAACAAATGATAAAATTAAAAAAAATTCGTCTTTATGTTTTGAAGTAAATAAAGTTACTCCGGAAACAAAAATTCAAAGAAATACATAGACTCTGAAAAATAATAGCGAAGAAAAACAAATATCTTTTCTCGCACAAAATGATTATCAATCTACCTGGATTATTGACTCAGGGAGCAGCTCACACTTGTGTAATGATATAAATTTATTCGTTGACATTAACACAAATAATAAAAATACTGTCACGATAGCGAACGGGAAAACTCTCGAGTCTCAAGGTACAGGGACTATAAAACTACAAACAAAAAATAACGACATAACTGAAGGATGTTTTGTATGTGCCGGACTTACAATCAAATCTAATGCCCGTGAGCAAAGCTGTTAAACATGGTTGTAAGCTCACATTTGAAAACAAAACATGTAAATTAACCCAAAATGGGAAAACATTCTTAGAAGGAAAAATTGAAAATAATTTGTATGAAATAGATCTGTATAAATCTAAACAAGATAACTATGCAAATCTAGCTCATCAATGCAAGAATAAAAACTGCATTGAGCTTTGGCATAAAAGACTTGGACAAAGGAACATAAATTTAATTAAGCAACTAATATCTAAAAATTTAGCAACAGGAATAGAAATAAAAGAGTGTAAACACGATATAATTTGCGAAAGTTGCATAAAATGTAAATTAACAGATGCACCGTATCCAAAACAAGCAACAAACAGAGCTCAGAAGGTCCTAGACCTGGTACATTCAGATATCTGTGGGCCGATGCCAACAGAAAGCATAGGAGGAAAGAAATTTTTCTCACATTTACCGATGACTTCAGTAGATTTACGATGATATATCTTTTATCAAAGAAAATTGAAGGAATATGTAGCCTTTACTAAAAACAAATTCGGGTACACGATCAAAGAATTCCGAACAGACAACGGCGGAGAATACATTAGCGAGGAAGTAGAAAATTTTCTATCCCAAACAGGTATTCATCATCAATTAACTGTACTATATTCTCCATCTCAAAACGGTGTTTCTGAGAGGAAGAACAGGACATTAGTTGAAATGACACGTTGCCTATTATCGGAAGCTAATCTACCTCAGAAATTTTGGGGCGAAGCTTTAAATACAGAGGTGTATTTGCTAAATAGACTACCAACAAAATCGCACAACTTAACACCATACCAGTTATGGACAAATAAAATCCCGGATTTGAGAAATATAAAAACATTTGGCTGCAAAGCTTACGCTTACCTTGATAAATCCCAAAGAAAGAAGCTCGATAACAAAGCAATAGAAGGAACCTTTGTCGGTTACGACAATAGATCAAAAGGTTATAGAATTTATATTGGAAATAATAAAGTAATACGCGCACGAACAGTAAAATTTATTGAAAACTCTAATTCAAACCAAAGGGTACAAAGCTTTGAGATAACAAGTGACATTAACGTTCAAAAGCAACCCGAAATAGCAGGGGGGAAATCTTCTGAAATTGTTATAAATATGCAGGAAAATAATGAAACAAGCGATGAAGATATTGAAATAAATCAACCTAGAAGATCACAAAGATCAAATAAGGGTGTTCCACCTGATAGATTTGCATATTTTTCAACAGAAAACAAAATAATCGAACCATCAGAATGGAAGGATATTGAATTAATTGATAATCCCTATGATAAAAGGAATTGGTATGAAGCAACTAAGGAAGAAATTGTTTCGTTAAGGAAAAACAAAACATGGGATTTAGTTAATCCTCCACCTGGCGTAAAAGTAATAAATTGCAAATGGGTATTTTCATTAAAATATAATTGAAATGGTGAAATTGATAAATACAAAGCACGTTTAGTCGCTAAGGGTTTTTCTCAAAAATTTGGAACCGATTATTACGAAACTTTTGCACCAGTAGTATCATATACAACATTGAGGGCATTTTTAGCCTGTGCGGCATACAAAAATTTAGTTGTAAACCATACTGATATAAAAACAGCATTTCTTCACGGAAATTTAGAAGAAGACGTCTACATGTCTCAGCCAGAAGGATACGTTGTACCGGGAGAAGAAAATAAAGTTTGTAAACTAAGAAAAGCAATTTATGGCTTAAAACAAGCCGCAAGAGCATGGAATAAGTGAAAGTTTGGAAAAAATAGGGTTTGTGCAAAGCACTGCCGATCCATGTCTTCTAATGCAAAAAACACAAAACAGTACTACTTATATCATCATTTATGTGGATGACATGTTAATTTCAGGGGATACTAAAGAAATAGACGAGATAATAACTCAACTTAGAAAAGAATTTGAAGTAATGAATTTATTAACTTTAAATTATTATTTAGATATAAATATAAGCAGAAATAAAGAAGGAAATTTTTTTCTCGATCAAAGAAACAAAATAAAAGAACTAGTTGAAAAATTCGATCTAAGTGAGGCAAAACCCTGTGATACTCCGATGGAACCAGGTTATTTAAACACAATTGATAAAGAAAAATTACTTCAAACAACAGCAAATATAGGCAGGCAATTGGGGCATTGTTATATATAGCTACTATCAGTAGGCCAGATATTTCAGCGGCCGTTAGTATTCTTAGTCGAAGAAACGAGAAACCGAGAGAAAAGGATTGGAATGCAGTGAAAAGAATTATAAAATATTTAAAAACTACAAAATATATAAAATTAATTATTTGGAATAAAAATAAACCAATCCTAACAACATACGCAGACTCGGGCTGGGCAGGAGATAAATATGATAGAAAATCAACCAGCGGAAATTTATGTAAACTAGAAAATACAGCTATTTCTTGGAAAACAAAGAAACAATATTCAGTTGCTCTATCCTCAGCCGATGCTGAGTATGTAGCAGTTGCCAGTGCTGCCCAAAAAACAACGTGGATAATTAATCTTTTAAAGGATCTAGAGTTAAATCAGACTTTGCCAATAACGATTTTCGAAGACAATCAGTCTTGCATAAAGATGATACAAAATGAAAGATATCATTTGAAAACAAAACACGTGGACATAACATTTTACAGTATAAGAGATCTTCGAAATAAAGGAATTATAGATGTGGAATATTGCCCAAGCAAGGACATGACTGCGGACATCTTTACTAAGCCCTTACCTAAAGCTGATTTCCTTAAACATAGAAGCCAATTAAACCTAATGACTATAAAAGCTTCAGAAATCAAGCAGGGGTGATAGATATATGATGATTTCTAAAACTATAAACATTTATCTTATTTCATTTGATCAAGTACTTTCACTTTCAATGTGTAATCGAGATATTTCGAAATAATAATGACTGTTTTTTTTTCAAGGTTGTGATGCAATCGATGTGACGTCAGTGGTGAAAGTGCAATTCTTTGTCAGTCTTCCATTTTCTTCTGTAAGAATAACATCAAAATAATGTTTCTGTAAAATTTAATTCGTTTTACTAATACTTTTTGTTTAATTTTGAATGTAGTGAGTAGAATAATACAGTGTGTTTGAAAGGAACTTTCTCAGCTATGTTGATATTTTCGTGTCTGCTTGTGATTTCTTTATCAAGTAGGATAACGCCACGCCGTTCGGATATTATGTTACAACCAAGGTAGGGCAGACTTTATTATTATTTTTGACTGTTGATTTTATGAAGAGAAGCGGAATAACTAGAGTTCAAGTTAATATTAATAATAAATATTTTTTCAAGCCCATTTAGAAAAATTTAAGTAGAAGCTGAAACTTTATCGTTTACAATGTCACTGAATTTGTAATCCCTGCATACAAATTAGGGATGGGCATTATTTAAAATAACGGAATAAAATATTCGTAATATTAACCTGAAATTTATTATTCAGAAACAGATTACAAACGTCAGTGTTGATAATTTAACGCATCGTATGATAAGCATTAAAAAATATAAACAAATAGCAAGGCTGAAAATTATTTTAGGAATATATATTCATAGAGTAATAAAAATTAAATTATCGAAAGTCTGTTTCCTAATTTCTAAACCCCATTTGAATCTAAGAATTTCATACTGCATAAAACAAAATCCTCCAACAGTATTAACCCTTTAAGCGTTATCTTATGTAATTCAAAAAATTATCATTAATATGAATTTTGAGTTAAACAAGTCTTTGAATCCAAAAACTATGTGACGGAAAAACCCGGTTAAGACGCTTAAAGGGTTTTAAAACGCTTTTCAGACAGAGGGAGGGAATAAAAAGGAGACACACAAAGAAAAACTACCAGACTTTCCTATATACGCACTACTGTCCCTCTGCGTTTCTAAGATATTAAATATCCGTATTGCCTAAACAAGGGAGCCAATCAGAGCAAACATTGGCCGTTTATTATCTAAAATGATCATCTGATAAAATATCTCAAAAGTTATTGATTGTTCACAAACGTATATTCGTAGATTGGGTAGTTTATAGATATTTAAAAATATCTGGCTTCAATTCTTGTCAAAAATTATTTTATCTTTTGAATATTTTATAATGCCCACAGTTACAAAGATTAAAATAATAGAATCAGTTTTTAGAATAATAAAAACCGCATTTATTACAAGGAATGGTTGAAATATTGAAAACTACATTTATTTAAACAAATGGTTGGAATATTGGAAATGAAATGGGGAAAATGCATTTATAATCTTAGAGTACGTGACAAATAGAAGTGAGTAACGGTTCTAGATTATTAAAAAGCAAGAAGATAATGTCTGCCATCTTTGCTCATAATTTTAAGGGAAGGAATCTGAGTTTCAATTGTAGAATTAAAGAGATTTATAGATTTAATTGTTTATAAAAAAAAAAGCTGTTTTATCACATGGGACATAATCTTTGAATTGTATATTTAGAAGGTAAAGAGATGGCATTTGGATATGAATATTTAAAAGGAATATTGCTATTTGATATTCATGGTATTTCGGAGTGTCAAGTTTGAAACTTCAAGTCGAGGTACCAATGAATTGAAGATCAACATTCTTTTTTGAACAAATCGCGTTATTAAAATCGTGTTAATTACTATAAAGAACATTTCTTCTTATCGTTTACAAAATGTTAATTTCTAAATCGTTAGTTATAGAGCCATAGTAACAGTTGCAAAAATGTTTACAAAATTTTTTACATCATAAAAAAAACCTTTTTACATTAAAAAAATATTTTTAAATACTTAAGAAATTACATATTTTATACAATTTTCTATAAATTATACAATTTTCTATAACTTTTACTTAGAAAAAAGTTCTATGTGTTTTAACAAGTAAAACAGTACAAAAATTAATCTTTTACGGGCAAAACTTGCTAAGTACTGCGGGCTACGCTTATTTCTGAATTTCCAAATGTAAAACACGTTTTTAGTGCAAGATAAGGCCAATAATGTGTAAAACGCGAATTATCATTACTAAGTAAATTTTTGTCTAGCATATATTACATTTTTAACCCCAAGCTGCTTTTAATGGTGTAGATTTATCTAAAGTAAAACAGCGTCAATATTTATGTTCCAAAATTATTCAAGATATTTTAATTTAAGGCCTTGTAATTAAAATTTCTATAGGCAGCATACCCATCAATTAGTTATACGTTACAAAAAAAGTGGTCGAAATTTGTTACTTGGGCAAATGTGGAATTATGTAAGCTGTCAACTAAAAGTAACTCTACTTCTCACCTCTAATACAAATAAATAACATCCTTTTATTTCATAAAAAACGTACGCTAAAATCGTAATTTCCAATATTTATCTCGATTTAAAAATACTCCAATTATTTTCCAAATTCTTTCATTACTTACTGTCTCCTTTCATTCTAAAGCAATAAATCTCGGATAATTACAATCATACCTTACAGCACTAATGAGGCACGGAAATTGGTGTTTCTAATCGTAGATTAGGCAGTCAATTCCAAGAAGTTACATAGACATTTTAGTTCATTACTCGTACTAATCAAATGTACTTTCAAAAAATGTAAAAAAAACGGAGCAAAGGATAGTATTAATTAAATATATATGAGACAAAACACGTTTAATAAAATTTTAAAATACATTACTTTACAAAAACTTCTGATTTTTTAACCCATGGCATTTTGTTGTCTCCGCACATCATCTTTCCTTCCAAAATTTATTTTTGGCACCAGTAATAAAGGAAAATAAATTTCCAATATTTAATCAGATAAATTTTTGAAATTGTCTACTATAAAGAAAGTTCGTTTAAAAAAGTGGTGCAAAGCGAATAAAATTTGTGTAAGAGGCATCGGAGGCCGAAGGAAAGAATAAGCCTAACTATCTTCATTTCTCTCACAAAATAAAAAAGTAAATAAATAAATATATATATTTTAAAACGGTTAACGTTAAAATTTCTTTATTTTAATTTTCATCTTAGGAATATGACATTTTTTTCATGTAAACATTTTGCCAAAAGCGTATAGAAAATCTTCAGAAAAATTTCCAATCCTATTAAAATCTTTAAATTTTTAAACAAAATTTTAAAATGCTACTCGTGTCTTAACTTTTGAGATATTTTCTTGCTTTTAAGCTTTTATCACTTAAAATTATATTATAATCAAATTTGTATAAGATTTTTTTATCTCTTGAATAGTTAATATTTTACAGATTTTTTTTTCTAAATTCCATATCGATTTTCATCAAAGTTTTGCCTTTTAATAAGTAAAGAATCAAATTTGACTATCTTAATGAAAACAAATTTTAAAAAGATTACACAATATCTTTTTAAACAATATCAGAATACTTCCTTATCACAGGGCTCCCAAGAGGTCCGCGAACTGAACATAATTTTTTTTTAGCAGAAAACTATATAGTAGGTTTCTACAGCATTTGCTCTAAAACTAATCTCCGAAGGTGGTTTCTGCGCAATTTTCTAGAAAAATATAAAACGAAAATATTGATGTTTAGTTGGCGGACCATTTGAGAGCCCTGTTATAAATTTCATAAATATCGATCAAAAATTACGTCGCAATGAACATTTAAAAAAATATAAAAACGGTGAAAAATTACTTTTGAGAAAAACAGATTTAAAGTATATATATGCATTTACCTTTTTTATTTACTTTTTAAAACCTTCATAAATGATATTTTAATAAAAAAAACTGTTTTGGTACTATTATATACCACAGAAATATACCTTTTTTGCGACGATTTTTATATAGACAATTTTGCTCAAATAAAGGTCCACTGTCCCCTTAATCAAATGTATATTTAAAGGATGTGCAAAACTGAGAAAAGGAAATTTTTTATTTAATAGAAATGAAACAGAACACAGCTAATGTAACATTTAAAATGCATTTCTTTAAACAAAATTCTTATTTTCTAACAGGGTTGAATAAAGTTAACGGGTCTTGGTTTTTATTTATTTATTTATTTCTCTAAAAAAATAAAAGTGAGTAAATATTTGTTTTTCAATTCGTCTTTTAAAACTTATACAGTAGGTAATACTTTAACCCTAAACTGCTGTTAGCGATCTCACAGACCGCTGAGTGTTTCAAGTTTTAGAGTTTAACTTGTAATTTTAGGTAGATTTCGTATGAAATACTACCTATTGCATTCTCTCCCATGTTGGAATTTCTGAAAAATTTTTGCAGATCTACACCGATCATGACTCCTAGACCCTAAAACTACCCTCAGTAAATAAGTTTATCTATCTATCTATATATCTATATATATATGTATATTTCACTTTCTTCTAGACACGATAACTTCAATAATTATGCTCAGATCTTCTTCAAACTTTTACATAAAATCTAGGGCATAAAATCTCGGTCGAGTTCGTTAATGGGCAAAATCGGACCAAGGGGGTGGAAATAGGGAGGGTTTTTGTGAAAACAGAAAAAACGCGATAACTTCTTAATTAAAGTAGATATTGAATCAGTTTAAAGTTTATGTTACTATATTAAATAAATTAAATGATATTAAATAAATTTTGTATAAATGTTCTTAATAGTATCTAAAACTTTTGTATTTACAAGTTTTTGATAGGATCAACTTTTACCGATGAAAAAAAATTAAAACGAAAAAAAGGGGGGTGGAAAAATAAAAAAAATCATAACTTACTCAATTCTTAAGTAATCAAATCTAATTAAATTTATTTTACATCTTCTCAATAATATCTACAACTTTTATATTAACAAGTTTTTCATAGGACCAATTCTTATAGCAGAAATATATCAAACATAAATCGGAGTTGGAGAAAAAACCTCAATTCCAAACTGCTTATATTGTGACTCATTTTTTGAATTCATTTTTGATTTTAAACGCATCCAAACAACAAATCCTCTTATTTAGGAACTGTATAATGTGACTTATTGGTCAGTTTTTTGGTAAAGGCAAAATATATTTCAAAAAAGGTACTTTGAACAGAATTTCCCTAAGTGGTCGTGATTGAAAAAATTGAGGAAGTATAACAAATTGCGTTTTTTCTGAGTCATTTTTATATCCATTTTTGTTCTAAAACGCATCCAATTTACAGGTTCTCGTATTTAGGAACTATATAATGTGACGGATTGGCCAGTTTTTTTGATAAATGTAGAATATATTTCAAAAAAGACTGCCAAAGTGGGCACTTCGCACAAAATTTCCCACAGCGATCATGTTTGAAGAATTGAGGATGTATTCAAATAACAAATTGGTTATTTTATGACTCATTTTCAAATCAAATTTTGCTCTCAAATGCATTCAGTTGACAGTTTTTTGTTATTTAGGAACTGTGTAATGAGCCGTATTGGTCAGTTTTTTTGATAAAGGCTAAACATATATTTTAAAAAAGCTGTCAAAGTGGGCACTTCGCACAAAATTTCCCAAAGCGATCTTGCTTATAGAATTGTAAATGCATTCAAATAACACATTGGTTACTTTATGACTCATTTTTATATTCAATTTTACTCTCAAACGCATTCAATTGCCAATTTTTTGTTATTTAGGAACTATATAATGTGCGTATTCGTCGATTTTTTAATACAGTCAGAATGTATTTCAAAATATGTTGTCAAAATGGGCGTTTGAGCCGAATTTCGCTTAAGTTGATTTTGATAAAACCACTTCTTACGGAAAAATGAAATTAAAATTTTTTGAAAAGCGCATAATATAGTAGTTAAACCGGATTTATCTTTAATAATATTCTTTTTTTTTTTGTTGTTGTTGATTTGAAATCTTTTCGAAATCTACCTCGGCCTATAGGCCAAGCCGACAGGGGTTTTTTAGTTTATAGATACTGGTCAAATTTTGTTTCGTTTGGATATCCATTACTATCTTTAGAGACTTTTGAATAGCTGAATTTTATTTATAATAGTCTTGTATATAAATTTCTGGTTCGAATCCAGCTAGCGGCATGGATGTCTGTGTTGTCCCTGTGATGTGTATTAAATGTATGTACTGTATTTCCTGTAATAATAAAGTGTTCTGTATTAGTTTCTGTGTATTATGGATCATTCGAGGTAACAGCCACTGTAGCTACAGACCTCAAAGCATTGTAAACCCAAACCCAAACCCTGTAAATAAAGTTTAATAAAATAATAGTATGATGAGAGTTAATTTAACATTTTATTCATCTTTAGATTAAGAGGTCTGATAGACCGCTTACAGTAGTTATGCGACAGTTTTTGTCACAGCAGTTGAGGGTTCACATTTATGATGTCAGTGAATTTTTAATTCATTCGTACAAATGTATAATATGCTTAATTTTCATGAACTTCATTTAACATCGCAATTTACAGTACTTATTTCGATTTTAAACCTAACCATATATTTCGCGAATGATTTCACTACATATTTCTTTAACTGCAAAAATAATAAATCTCGAGTGACTACATCCATATCTTCCAGCACTAATGTGTGCAAAAATTGGTATTTCTAAACGGAGATTAGGGAGTGTATCCCAAGAGGTTACTTAGACATTTTACTTCCCTATTCATATCAATCATATGTACAGTCGACTCTCGTTAATTCGAACTCGTCGGGACCACAAGAAATGTTCGAATTAATTAAGATATGAGAGGAAAACGTGTTTGAAGTGGTACTATTACAAAGAAATTAATGTTATAATGTTTTTTTAAATTTATTTCGGCTGTTATCATTATAATGTGACTTAATATTAAAGAAAAAAATAAATAAATTTATTAATGGATTAGGAAAAAGACACAAACGAAAATGGGTTCGAGATGTCATCGACGGATAAACGGAGCACGAAAAAAGGGGATGTCAAATGCTAAATCAGACAAAAATTAAAGAAAGAAAATATTTCAAGAAAAAATAAAAATAAGGAAAAATGAAAAAGCGGAATCTTGTTTGTTCGAATTAAACGAAGTCGAGAGAAAATGAGTTCGAATTAATTAAAAGTTTTTTACGTTATTTTTCAATCGAAAATTTCGGGACTTGATTTATCCGATTTCGAATTAACGAGAGCTAACTTATTTTAAAGTGGTTTGTAAAACGGAGGAAAAGATAAATATTTTAAATAGATAGGAGACAGAACACATCTAACGAAACATTTAAAACACATTTGTTAAGGAAGCATCTAATTTCTTGATTGGGGTGAATAAAGTTAACCATGTTCGGTTATATATTTTTTAATTTGCTGAAAAAAATTTAAATAAATAAAAAGTATATTTTTGAAGTCGTCTTTGAAAAATATTTAACAGAATCTAAAACTTTAATGTTTAAGGTGTTTCTGAATTTGTAATCCATGCTTAGAAATAAATAATATGCTAAATTTTCATAAACTGCAGTTAACATGGTAATTTCCAATTCATATTTCGATTTTAAAATATTCAAGTATTTCACAAATACTTGCACTACTTAGTGTCTCATTAAATTGAAAAGTAATAAATCTCGAGACATTACATTCGTATTTTTCAGCGCTAATGAGTGCAAAAATTGATGTTTCTAATCGATGATTTGAAAGTACATCCCAAGAGATCACATAGACATGTTAGTTTCCTTCTCATATTAATCTGACGCACTTTTTATGGATGTGTAAAACGGAGGGGAAGGATAGATTTCATTTCATAGATATGAGACAGAATTCGTCTAATGAAAATTTAAAATACAATACTTAAAAAAACAAAAAACTTCTGATTTGTAATAGGAGTGAATAAAATTAAATATCTTTATTTATTTGTTTTTCTTAATAAATAAACGAAAAATTTTATGTACATGGTCAGATGATGATATTAACTGCGTTTTGAGGGTTCCATACAATAAACGTATGTACACTGTTTAAATTAATGGTGACACATTGCGCCTTTTAAGGATGAAAGGCTTGTCTCACTGGTGACGCCCTAGCCAGAATGCTACCTTTAATTAGGGTGAAAAGATGGCATCTTTAATTCAAAGTGCCCAATAATAAAAAATTAAAAAATACACAAACCGACTTTTGGCCTTCGAAGGATTCGAACACACAATGTCTGATTACAAGCTCAGCGATCTAACTTCTCGTCCATCGAGCTCACATTCACAGTCTCCCTGAAATGTTAAAATGTCCTGAAATTAAAATGTTGCTTTATATAAAAAAGCTCGCCAAAAGTTAGCCATCCGAAGTTCTAAACGAAATTGGGATAGCGTATTGCGGTGATAGTCATCGTAGGGAAAAATTGCTGTTTTGATCCACCAGTGACGACGAGTTGAAGGGCAAGGTTACACCACACAGAACATGCGCAAACGACTAAGAGGGAAAAATCCTTCAACGCATGCATTGCGCGGCACCCTAACTAGCGTGAATCATCCAGTGAGAGATTAAACGGCACCCTAAACACATTTTCAAGCCCGCAGGTGTCTAATAGTAACACCTTTTCACCCCTGGGCGCCAAATGTAACAGGTTTGTCACCATTAGTTTTTACAGTGTATTATTAATCTCTTGTGAATGAGCGTGTGGTATGCGTGCCATTTAAAATTCTCAGAATCCTTAATTATTCCCATGAGCTACTTTTTAGGGCAAAGATTACCTTATTTAGTTGGAGCATGTTCGCGATTTAAGTACATAAAATTTTCTGTTTTGAAAACCGTTGGTTAAATGTTAAAAATTAAGCAAAATGCTTTCATCGTAAAGGAGTTAACTGTATTATTAATAGAAAATCGTTGCTTAAAAAATAATAAGACTTAGTAAAAAACTATACAAAGCACGGTTGTTTATAGCTGTATATACTAGTAAAGTGTAAATGGGTTTACCATAAAAGTTTAAACAGATATGAAGCCTATACAGTATCAAATATTGCTATTCTGTATAAATCTCTTTTTTATCTTATTCTTATCTATTTATTAGGAACTTCAATCTATACTGAGAATATAAGGTCGTGCATATTTAAAACTTCATCTGTCATTTTATACAACTAAATTCAGCGTAGTAATGATATTTTCCAGTGTAGCTAACACAAAACTCTTGTTCAATGTTTAAACTTGGTAATGTGCTAAAAAAAACTTGTGTAGAAAGTATCTCGCAAATTTTGGAAAGCCGCTTTGGTCCGCAACATGTTTTCCCTGACATGTTTTTAATTAACTTTTAAATACACAAGAGTCTTAATGAGAAACCCACTCAGAGCAAACTAGTCGCAAACTCCGATAATATTTATGAAGAGTTCGCATGCATAAGGAATATATATTAAAAAAAACCAAACGTTTTATTAATAGAAAATTTCTTAATTTTGGGGCCACTATATCCGAAGTGAGGGACGTTTTGCATTAAAAATAGCAAAGAATACTTTGAAAAATTCGTGGTACTAAAATGGATATATATGTTTTTTTCATTTCTTTTGCATACGAACTGTGATTTATGCAATTAATTATAATCAAATTAGTATGTTTTCAACAATATGACGTTTATTGCTTTTTTGTAGAAGTTTATTGCTACAAGGTATTGCATTACACAAGTGTATTACACAAGTGTATACCTAGGCTTTAAATTCGATGCTATGCAGAATCACCGCCTCTGTCATTATTTATGTCCAAACCGTCCCTTTCTTAATATCTTGGCTAATTACCGACGATTTTTTTTCAAAAACCATCATCAACAATGCATTTATACTTCTAATAGGAGAGGTAACTCCAACGCTCCTCAATCTCTTTGCTCAATTACTTTTATCAGCTCCCTCAATTTGAGCTTTCCATGTTTTTCAGTTTATGAATGAAATAGTTGTAACAAACGGACAGACACACACGGGAGTGATCTTATAATGGTTCCGTTTTCATATATACGTACGGAATCTTAAAAATAAATAAATATTTTTCAGGTTTACTTAGAAAAACTTAATCAGAAATCAAATTTTAACGTTTACGGTGTCACTGACTTTGTAATCAAGGCATACAAATAAATAATGTGCTTAGTTTTCATAAACTATAGTTAACATCATAGTTTCCAATACTTAATTTGATTTAAAATATATCCAAATATTTCGCAAATGCTTTCACTACTTAGTATCTCTTTACGTTCAAAAGTAATAAATCTCCGAGCGATTACATTCATATCTTCCAGCGCTAATATGTGTGAAAATTGATGTTTCTAATCGGTGATTTGGAAGTACGTCCCAAGAGACTGCTTAGGCATCTCAGTTCCCCACTCATACTAATCTAATACACACTTTATGGATATGTAAAACGGAGCAAAGTCTAGATTTAATTTAATAGATATGAGACAGGATACGTCTAAAGAAACTTAAAACTAATAAATAAAAATTTTAAAGCTATCTTTAATTATCCTTATCTATTTATAAGGAATTTAAATAATCGGTACTGAGAATATAAGTTAGAGCATATTTAAAACTTCATTTGGCATTTCATAAAACTTAATTCAGCGTAGTAAGGATATTTTCTTTTTCCAGAGTAGCTAACACGAAACTCTCTTGTTCAATGTTTAAACTTGGTATTGGACTAAAGAAACTTGTGCAATACGATACGTCTAACAAAAATTAAAACTAATAAATAAAAATTTAAAAACTATCTTTAATTATCCTTATGTAGTTATAAGGAACTTAAATCGGTATTGAAAATATAAGGTAATGCAAAATATAAGTTAATAGAGAATGTAAAGTAGTGGTAAATATTCCTTACTCATATTAATCTAATGCACACATTACGGATATGTAAAACGGAGCAAAGGATAGATTTACTTTAATAGATATCAGTCAGTATACGTCGAAAGAAACTTAAAGCTAATAAATAAAAATAAAAATAAATCAATTATTTCACTTCTTACTGTTGTTCGAAATAAGTATATCTCGGCCGATTGTATACATATCTTTAAGAGCTAATGTGTGCGAAAATTGATGTTTCTAATTCGGGAGTACGTCTCAAGAACATATTTATACACCTTGCTTCTCTACTCATATCTATCAAATGTATAGTTATGATAGATTTAATTTAATATATGCGAGACAAAACACGTCTAATTAAACATCAGAATACATTACGTTTAAAAATCTTCTGATTTCTTAAACGGAGTGAAGAAAAATAATCAATTCTATTTATTTATTTTGTTAAATAAATAAATAATAGTAATTATAAAATAACTTTTCAATTAGACTTAGAAAAACGTAAATAGAAGCTAAAACTTTATCGTTTACATTACTTCTGAATAATCAATGCAAACAAATAAATAATATACGTACACTGTAAAACATTTGTGTAAGGTTAACCGAATTTGTTAACGTTGTGTACTTTAACCGATATAACTGGTGTAACATTGCGAAGTTACACCAGTAATATATGTTTAAGTTACACCATTATATAAGTGAAAAATTACTCTGTAAAATGGAAGTCGTAGCTTTCACCAATTTTATGGAGTAAAGTTAAACAAATGTTTTACAGTGTAGTTTTCATAAACAACAGTTCACATGGTAATTTCCAATATTTATTTCGAATGAAAAATATTTCATATATTTCGCAAATGATTTCAGTACTTACTGTCTCTTTACGTTCAAAAATAATAAATCTCGTGTGAATATATTCATATCATCCAGCTCTAATGAGGTAGATGAATTGAGCTTTCTAATAAAGGATTTACAAATACATCCCAAGAGATTACATAGACATCTTAATTCCCTATTCATATTAATCCAATGCACTGTTAAATAATGTGTAAAACGAAGAAAAGAGTAGTTTTAATTTAATAGATAGGAGACATAACCTGTCTATGGAATATTTTAAGTACATTTCTTAGTGCTCGTGTTTGTAATAGTAGTAAATAAGCTATCCATGTTCAATTGTTTTTTATTTATTTATGTTGTAATATATATATATATATATATATATATATATATATATATACACTGGTGTCCAAAATTTAAGCATAATTGGTAATTAAGTAATTATTTTTAAGTAATGAAAGAAATATGAATCGGAATGTGCTGAAACTCCAAGTGTGTAAATAAAATAGTACGCGTCACATATTTTCGCTAAGAGTTTTCCCCGAAATCGAACAGGGGACCGTCAACAAATTGAAAAAGAACGAAGATCTTTTGGATAACCCTGTCAAAACTAATGTAGCAAAAGAGTTCAAATTGCACATTATGATTAATTGGCTTATTTTAATGTACTGTGTTAATTTTTACAAGGATAGCATGTATACTCGTAGAGAAATTAAGGTTTTTGTAAAAACAGTCCTAAGTTTTTTGCTTATAATTTGCAGAGTTCTTAATATAAAATAGTGTTCTTTTTTGAAAAAATGACAAACATCATTGTACACAATACCTTGTCATCAGAATCAAAAAATAATAAAAATTGCATGACAAATGAGCAGGTTTACTAAATAATTTTTTACTGCGCATGCGTGAACGCTATTAAAATTTCATTTGCATATTATGTTAGTTAAATGTATAGAGCAACTTTTGTGAAAGTCTCAAAAACATAGCTTAAAAATTCTGAAAATTATCGTTGATAGAATGAGATCAAAATCCTTTATTCCCTAAATGAAGCAAAAAGATGAGGGGCTGTATCCATATCCCATTGTTTAGTGCCTACACAATATTGCACGTACAACTATATTTAGGTAAAACCCCTGATTTTTTTGCTTCCTTTAGGAATAACGGATTTTGAGTTGATTCTATAGGCTCCCATTTTCAGAATTTTCAAGCTATGTTTTTGAAACTTTTACAGAAGTTGCTCTATACATTTAGCTAACACAATATGCAAATGACATTTTGATATCCTTGACGCATGCGCAATGAAAAATTATTTACTAAACATACTCATTTTTCATACAATTTCTATTATTTTTAAATTCTGATGACAAGGTATTGTGTACAATGATGTTTGTCATATTTTCAGAAAAGAACATTATTTTATAATAAGAACTCTGCAAATTATAAGCAAAAAACTTGGAAAAATTTAGGACTGTTTTTATAAAAACCTTAATTTCTCTACGAGTATACATGCTATCCTTGTAAAAATTAACACAGTACATTACAATAATCCAATTAATCATAATGTGCAGTTTGAACGCTTTTGCTACATTAGTTTTGACAGGGTTATCCAAAAGATCTTCGTTCTTTTTCAATTTGTTGACGGTCCCCTGTTCGATTTCGGGGAAAACTCTTCGCGAAAATATGTGACGCGTACTATTTTGTTTACACACCTGGAGTTACAGCACATTCCGATTCATATTTCTTTCATTACTTAAAAATAATTACTTAATTACCAATTATGCTTAAATTTTGGACATATTATGGACATATTTGGACATACACATTTGGACAGTGTATATATATATATATGAGTAGTCTTTGAAAAATTTAAATAGAAAATAAAACTTTAACACAATCAAATGATTGGTAAATTTATCATACGAATTGAATATTCCCATCTGAGCGAAAAATTGCCCAGGCCGGGAATACCCAGATACATGGCTTACAAGGTCAGTGCTTTACCTGTTAAGCTAACTGGGCGGTAGCCGGCTGCGATTTTTCGCTAATATAACCTTATTGGACAAAACATCTCGTCTGTCATTTAGACAGCTCGGCAGAATACACCGCAGGTGATGGAACTCCATATAATATGGATACGTAGATATAATGTTATTTTCAACAGAATCAACTGATCGGTAACTTTATCAAGCGAACTGAACATTTCCAACTGAAACTAACGGGCGACTTTTTGCTCAGTTGAAAATATTCAATCCGTAAAACTTTAAAGTTGACGATGTTACTATTTTTTAAATCCATCCATAATCATAAGTAACAGGCTAAACATTAATTTATATTAATTTATATAAAAAGGGAAAAAACAAGATAGAAAAAATATTCTTTTAAGTCGCCTTAGAAAAACTTAAACTAAACCTGCAATTTTCACGTTGACGACATTACTAAATTTTTACACTGTAAAAAAAAAAAAAAAAAAAAAAAAACTGTAAAGTTACTAATATTTTTATAAAATAAATAATAAGTAAAATTTTCATAAACAATAGTTAACGTCATAATTTATAAAATTGGTTTCGGTTTATAAATATTGAAAATATCTCGTAAGTGTTTTCACTACATACTATAAGTTCGAAAGTAATAAATCTTTAGTGATTATATTCATAATTTTGAGCGCTAATGAGGTGCAAAAATTGATGTTTCTGATAGGAGATTTGGAAAAATAGCTTATTAAAAAGAAAAAACTTTTGATTTTTCAATAGTTGTGAATAAAGCTATCAATTTTCATTTATTTACTTATTTATTTATTAGTAAAAAATGAAAAAGAAGAAAAAAAGAATAGAAAAGAAAGAAAGAAAGGAAATATATTTTTTTCAAACCGTCTTTATAAAACGTAATACGAAGCTAGATATCTTAGTTATCTTACATATTTGAATCAAATACACATTTAAAACACGTGAAAAAAGCAGGAAAGGATAGTTTTATTAAATAGATATTAATTATATAACATAGAAAATTAGCTCATAATACTCATACTAATTTTACACTACTCATACGATCTCAAAAGTAATAAGTTTTTGGAGATAACATTAATATCTTCCAGCTCTAATCAGGCATGAGAATTATTGTTCCTACTCAGAGATTTGCGAGTACGTCCTTAGATGTTATTAAGACATCTTAGTTCCCTACCTATATTAATAAAATGCAAAATTAGAACCTGTTCATAATGGAAGAATGAATAGTTTTAATTTAATAGATATCAGTTATATTATATTAAATTAAACACAGTTTTAAGGAGGTTCAGGGCACAGAAATCTTCAAATATTTAAAAAAAACTGCATTGGCATTTTTTTAATTTTTTATGCTCAAAATGGCCTTTAAATCATGTTTATATCTTAATTAGAATATGAAATATTAATTTTTTTAAAATTTTTATTAGTTTTCATAATCTAGCTCCCAAGCAGATTTGGAACTTATTTTATATTCCTTTCATCCACCACCTGTCAGGAAAAAAACTATTGCGCAATTTAAAAACTGAAACTCTGTTTTTTCTCTTACGTAAAGGTGCGGCGCATGCGCCGAAATGTTTTATTCCGTCGAACTTTTTTATTAGACTAAGAACTTTTTTGTTTATTAATTTTCATTCTCTTTTTTCTGTTTTGTAGTTAGAAGTTAGAAGTTGTAGAACCAAGATGTAATAGTGAAAGTGTCACGGCCATTTGTAAATATTATTGTTGTGTGTGCCTTTTTTTGTGAATTGTGATCGTCTTTATTAAAATATGAATAAGAAGATAGACTAGTGTTTTTGAGTGAAAATAGTCTTTAATATTTATGCTGCAGAAGAAGGCATTCGAACATTCTGAGCCCCGATACCCGAAGAATTGGAATTTTGGAGGTAAGCCTTTTTTATGTCTTACCTAATTTTCATGATATGATTTTTATAGAATCAACGTGTAGCGTTGATAATTCTTTTGAGACAGCTCTGGCTGTGGTTATCTAATTTAGGCAGTCGGAGTTGTCACATAAAAGTGGCATCCCTGCCGGGATCGGGTGCTCCGTAGTTTAGTGAATAAGAAATTAGAAAAAATTTTGATTTAGAATTATGGAAAAATTACGAAAGTTAAGAACGCCAGTGCGTTCAAATTTCACGAAATTAACTAAAGAAATTGAAGATCTTATACAGGCTAATTGTGAAGATTTAGATAGCTTGTCTTCAATTCTAATTCGATTAGAAGCAAAACAAAACGAACTTGAAAATTTAGATAAACAAATTCTTGATAATTTGTCTGAAGACCCAACCTGTAAGCAAGATGCTTTTGATACTGAATATGATTCTATCGATAAATATAATACGATTTTTTACGAAACAAAAACCAAATTATCGCGTTATATACAAAAATTAGAAAAAGGTCTTAATCCAGATAGTTCCGTAATATTAGATGGCATGGCGACAAGAAGAAAATTTAAATTACCTAAATTAGAGCTCCAGTCTTTCAACGGTGAAATTAAAAACTGGTTAACTTTTTGGGGGCAATTTGAGAAAATTCACGAAGATGATAATATAGCAAATGAAGGTAAAATTCAGTATCTTATAATAGCTACACAGAAAGGATCGCGAGCCAGAGAAATAGTGGATTCTTTTCCCCCCACAGCCGAGAGCTATCCAGAAGCGGTACAATCGTTAAAGGCACGTTTTGGTAGGACAGATGTTTTAATTGAAGTAGTATATATTCGCGAAGTCTTAGGATTTGTTATTAATAATTCCTTGGGACATGGGCAAAAACTGTCTCTTGTTAAATTATACGATAAAATCGAAACTTATCTTCGGTCATTGAAAATGTTAGGAGTATCGAGCGAAAATTATTCGTCGATTTTATATCCACTGGTCGAATCGGCATTGCCTTCAGATATTCTTAAATTATGGGAAAGACATCTTGGTACTTTAACTGTTAAGGATAAAGATAAAAATCAGGGAATTAATAAATTAGATGTTTTAATGCAATTTTTACAGATTGAAGTTGAGATGGAGCAAAAGGTTAAATTAGCTAAGAGTGGGTTTTCTTTCGATAAAGATGTTTCAGTAAACAAAGAAACAAAATTCGATCGAAAAGATAAACATTTTTCTCTTCCTACGGCGGCCGAACTGTATAATGCGGATGATAAAAAATCGGAAGAACAGTGAGTTTTTTGCGAAAACAAACACCGTAGTCAAAATTGTAGAGCGGTATGGAAAATGACACTGGCGAAAAGAAAAGATGCTTTATTAAGAAAAGGAGCATGCTTTCGTTGCTTCAATGTCAACCACTTAGCAAAAGTTTGTAAAACTAAAATCATCTGTTCTCATTGCGGGAAAAATCACCACCAGTTCATGTGCATAGAAAAGAGTAAAATTAATTTAGGCGAAAATTCTAAACAGGATTCGACTGCTAATAAAGATTGTATGCTTGCGAATACAACTTCTAGAAAACGAGTTTTGCTCCAAACATTGGTTGTGCGTATATACAATGGGGATATCGTACGAAATGTTAGAATTTTATATGATACGGGTTCGCAGCGATCGTACATATCGAAATTTGCTGCTAAAATGTTAGGATATAGTAGCATAAGTAAAGAGAGAATAGTGCATAGCTTATTTGGGGGGCGGCAATGTGAAGAACTACACGATAGATATTTGATTAATTTGGGAAATATGGATAATAGTTTCCGATGTAAATTTGAGGTATTAGACCAACAAAAAATTTGCTCTGAAATTTCACCTATACCGGAAGGACCCTTTATTAAGGACATAAAGCGGTACGGAATAGTTTTGACTGATAGAGTAACTAAAGTTAATGATTTATTATATGAATTTTCTCCTGATGAGATACATGTGTTAATTGGTGCAGATGTCGCCGGGAAATTATTTACCGGACATTTAAAACAATTACAGGGCGGATTGGCTTGCATGGATACTCGTTTAGGTTGGACAATTCTTGGGAAAACTGAAGGTTATGAAAATAACAATATGAACAATTTAATTTTTTCGCTGCATGTCAAAGAGGCAAAAATTACCGAGTTATGGCAACTTGACACTTTAGGAATTCGCGATCCTGGGGAGAAAAAGAGTAGAGAGGAAATAGAATTAGCCACTAAAGAACATTTTCTGAGTAACATTAGAGTAGATGACGAGGGTAGGTATGAGGTTAGTCTTCCATGGATACAGGGCCACCCTCGTTTACCCAGCTACGAAAATATCGCTCGGCGTAGATTAAAAACATTCGTCGGTTCGTTAAAAAGGGTAGGAAAATTAAGCTATTATAATCAAGTATTCGATGACTGGTTAGACGAGAAAATAATAGAAAAAGTTGATCAGAGAAAAACATTAGGTAGTGAGCATTTCCTTCCTCATAGAGCAGTGTTTAAAGAAAACTCCACTACAAAGGTGCGGCCAGTTTTCGATGGTTCAGCGCGGGAAAAGGATTCGCCGTCTATAAATGACTGTATTGAAAAGGGGCCTAACCTCGTAGAACTGATTCCTTCTGTATTAAATAGATTGAGATTAGGAAAAATTGGGGTAATAGCTGACATAAAAAAGGCTTTTTTGCAAATTGGCATTACAGAAAAAGATCGCTCATTCTTGAAATTCCTGTGGTATGAAGAAGGGGACCCTCAAAAAATGATAACACTTCAACATAAAAGAGTAGTATTTGCCATTTCTTGTAGCCCCTATCTTTTAGGTGCCACGTTAGAATATCATTTAAAAAACGCACCGGAACAATTTAAAAACACTGCGCTTAAATTGTTAGAATCATTTTATGTAGACAACTGTGTTACGAGTGTAGATAGTAAGGAACAACTGAACAGATTTGTCGAAGAGTCAAAAACCCTTCTTAGCGATGCAAAATTCGAGCTTCGCGGGTGGGAGCATAGTTTTCGGGAAGTTTTGATAGGGGAACAAGTCCCTGTTTTGGGTCTAATGTGGGATTTTAGTAGGGACACCTTAGCAGTTGATTTAAAGGAAATTTCCGAAGACGAACGCAAAGTAACCAAAAGAAACATTTTATCGGCTGTACACAAAATATTTGACCCTATTGGATACACGTGTCCTGTAACATTAGAACCTAAAATATTATTACAAGAGTGTTGGAAAGCTAAGGTGACATGGGATACGGAATTACCTATTTCTATCAAGAGAAAATTTGAAAAATGGAAAAAACAATTAGAAAAATTAGAGACTATTGAAATACCTAGGTTTTTTTCTCGGGATGCAGATAAACTGCATTTTTTGCACGTTTTTTGTGACGCTAGCAAAATAGCGTATGCTACGTGTATATTTATACGGTTCGAAGGTGAGAATGACAATTTCTGTCAATTGGTTCAAGCAAGAAGCCGAGTTGCTCCTATGAAAACAATTTCCATCCCGAGGTTGGAATTATTAGCTTGCAATATTGGAGCTAGATTAGCAAATAGTGTCAAAACGGATTTAAAACTAGATGATATTGACATTTTTTTATTGGACTGATTCGGCCAATGCACTTTATTGGATAAAAATAAATGAAAATTGGGCGCCTTTTGTTTATAACCGTGTATCAGAAATCCGGTCTTTAAGTGATTCTTCAAAATGGCATTTCATTCCCGGCCATTTAAATCCTGCGGACCTGCCTTCAAGGGGTTGTACCGCTGAGGTTTTAGCCCGAGACAAATGGTGGGAGGGATCACAGTGGCTAAAGAAACCAATTAACGAGTGGCCACAATCAGAAATATTTCCAGATTTTGAAATTATAGATGCCGAAAGAAGAAAAACAATAATTAGCGCCAACAATTTGGATATTCCCAATGAACAAATTTTTACAAAATTTTCATCGTATGAAAAATTAGTTAACGTAATTGTATGGATGTATAGATTTTACCAAATCTGCAAGAAAGCTAAAGAAGATAGAGAATATAGTATTTTAACTGTAAGAGGGAAGAATGAAGCTGAAAATAAATTATTGAAATTAGTTCAAAAACAATCGTTTAGTGGCCCCCTAGATAATCGATTAAAATCGTTCCAGATTATCACGGATTCCGCTGGAGTTCTAAGGCTGAAATCGCGTTTATTATTGAGAGAAGATACAATGAATTTTCGATACCCTGTCATACTTCCCCATGACCATCCCGTAGTTGAAAAAATAATTAGATCTAGACACCTAAAACTAGGACATGCCGGGGTACAAACTTTAATGTCTAATTTGAGGGAAGATTTTTGGATCTTAAAATTTCGAAAAACTGTAAGAAAAATCATTAGAAACTGTGTAATATGCAGAAGATACGATTTTAAGCCACAAGAAATATCCACTCCTCCCTTACCTGTAAATAGAGTTCGAGAAGCTGCCATTTTTGAAATCGTTGGTCTGGATTATGCCGGCCCGCTTATTCTTAAAGAAAATAGGAAAATATGGCTAGTAATTTACACGTGTGCAATTTTCAGAGCAGTTCATTTTGAGTTAGCCACCTCTTTATCAACCGAAAACTTTCTATTAACTTTGAGAAGATTTATCGCACGTAGAGGCAGGCCTTCTATTATCTACACAGACAATGGGTCAAATTTCGTAGGGGACGAAAATTTGTTGAAAGAAATAGATTGGAATTCTGTACAAAATCATAGTATATCCAGAAAAATTACTTGGAAATTTATCCCACCTTCAGCTCCATGGTGGGAGCGACTAATTGGAATGACAAAAAGAATACTCAGAAAAGTTTTAGGAAAAAGTTCGCTAAATTATGAAGAGATGCAAACCGTAATGCGTGACATCGAAAGTATAATCAACAGCCGCCCTCTTGCCTACGTTTCCGAAGACAACAATGATCTTGTACCCCTCACTCCATCAATGTTTCTGCAAGAAGTAAAAGGTAGTGGAACACCTGATATAGATATTTTGGATGCTGAATCGTTGAATAAAAGGCATGCCTACCAACAAAAACTAAGAGAAGACCTTCGTAAAAGATTTCGATCTGAATATTTAGGTCAATTGCGTCAACCAAATAAAAATAACAAAAAGGAGAAACCTTTTGCAATAGGCGACGTAGTGATTGTAACTAGTGACAATAACAAAAGACTCGATTGGCCTCTGGCCAAAATAACTGAAATTTTCCCATCTAAGGATGGACAAGTACGACTTGTCAAGGTAAAGATGAAAAGTGGTGAATTCATCAGAACAACAAGTAGACTAATACCTTTAGAAGTATCACAAAATAATGATCTCATGAGAAGTCATTTCAACGACATGAAAAATTCACGTTCTTCGGGCGAACAATCCAATGATCCTTCCAGTGGTTCGGTCATGAACCGAAATTCTGACTCTTTAGTTCATCGTTCAAGATACGGACGCATCATCAAACCGATAGTTGATTGGAAAATTTGAGTACCAGCTGAACCCCTGAAACTCAAAGGTGGGAGGATGTCGGGATTTGGAACTTATTTTATATTCCTTTCATCCACCACCTGTCAGGAAAAAAACTATTGCGCAATTTAAAAACTGAAACTCTGTTTTTTCTCTTACGTAAAGGTGCGGCGCATGCGCCGAAATGTTTTATTCCGTCGAACTTTTTTATTAGACTAAGAACTTTTTTGTTTATTAATTTTCATTCTCTTTTTTCTGTTTTGTAGTTAGAAGTTAGAAGTTGTAGAACCAAGATGTAATAGTGAAAGTGTCACGGCCATTTGTAAATATTATTGTTGTGTGTGCCTTTTTTTGTGAATTGTGATCGTCTTTATTAAAATATGAATAAGAAGATAGACTAGTGTTTTTGAGTGAAAATAGTCTTTAATATTTATGCTGCAGAAGAAGGCATTCAAACATTCTGAGCCCCGATACCCGAAGAATTGGAATTTTGGAGTTAAGCCTTTTTTATGTCTTACCTAATTTTCATGATATGATTTTTATAGAATCAACGTGTAGCGTTGATAATTCTTTTGAGACAGCTCTGGCTGTGGTTATCTAATTTAGGCAGTCGGAGTTGTCACAGCTGTCATGAAGACGACTTGTGAAAATGCGTCTTCCTTCTTGATGGACTTTTTCATCATTTTTCGTATTTAAATTGTTATATTATAGGATGCTATGTTATGTTATAGGATATTATGTTACAGGATGCTAAACATTGGAAAATGCAAAATATGAATATTTTGTCACAATTAACAAAATATGTCATTGTAAAAATTGGACAAAATTAATCTTTACCTCGTCGAGAACCGTCTTTGTAAAGTGTAATCAAAATCTAGGCATCTTAGTACCCTACGCATATTAATGAAAAGCACACTTAAAACCTGCGCAAAACGGAGGAAAGGATAGCTTTTATTTAACAGACAGATTATATTACAGTGGTGGTCAGAATTATAAGAACGATTGAAAATTATGCAGGAAAAAATTATTTCTAAGCTAAATAAAATGAAATTTATACACAAAATGCTTTTTTATGCTAGAAATCATTGTAGGATGCTAAACATTGGAAAATGCAAAATATGAATATTTTGTCACAATTAACAAAATATGTCATTGTAAAAATTGGACAAAATTATAAGGACAATGAATGTTTTGATACACACTGATATACACACTGATAGTTAATAATCTCCCCGCTTCTTCTCAATCACTGTTATCAGTCTTGACGTCATGGAGTTTGACAATTCCTTAAGAACGTTCTAGGAAAATTATGAATGATCTTTTTTCGATGGAAGACACGAGTTCTTGCTTGTGTTGAGATTATATACCATTTTTGCATACTTTGTGTGCCAGAATACCCAACAGATTTTCCATTGGATTCAGATCTGGACTTCTGGCCGGCCAATCAAGTAGTTTCACGAAATTAGGGAAACATGAATCAAAGCATTGTCCCGCTGGAAAAAATAGCTTCCAATCGCTATTAACGGTGCTTCTGGTAAAAGATTATCGCTCAATAAATCAATGTAACTCTCAGAAGCCCACCTACCCTGCACAAAAACTATTGAAGTAGTTCTACCAGTTGTGAAACCTCCCCGAATCGTTACTGAGTCACTTCCAAATACATTCTTTGAGAAAATTGTTTTTTCTCTACGGAGATCATACTAGAAGTTACAAAAACAATCTAGTCTATTTAAATTAATCTTTTTCTCATCGGAAAAGACAGAATCCCACTTTTTCCCCCATAGTATTGCAGTTTTTGGCAAATTCCATCCTCAGTCTTTCATGAACTTTTGTAAGAAGCGGTCTTGACATATCTTAACTATATCGAACCTTTTTCTTCCTTTTTATGAAGCACGTGGAACAGTTCGACTAATTTCATTCTAAGTTCAATTCACATTTTTTCCGTTATTTGGAGTAAGTTCGCCTTATTATCATTCTTTTCCCCCCCAAACAGAAACAGAAGATGGCCTCCTTGTATGACTTTACCGTCCATATTTACCAGTATTTTAAAGATAATTGTAAAAAACCGTTCTTGATCTATTAAACTTTGTAGAAATTTGCAATACAGAAAATCCTGAATTTTGAAAAGCATCCATTTTTCCTTTCTGAAAGTCCAAAAGCTTTGCACCTTGCGGCATGATTGAAAAACTGAATAATACGATTTCAAACGCTTACTACGTATTTAAGTTGCCAAGAACGTTCCGTGTGTAGAGCAAAAAACATGCAAATTTTACTTTTTAGAACACACAAATACAGTTGTTCTTCTAATTTTGTCCATATCAGATGGCTGTTTAAATTTATTATACATTTTACGAATATGAATTTACCACATATTTCCATAAAAACATACGAAAATAATCTTCATTTTTAATTGGTTTCTAGCCATTAAATTTGCACAAGTATCCCACCAAATATAACCAAGATTTGGCAATTTTTTCCTTGTCCTTATAATTGTGACCACCACTGTAGTTACATAACATATCAAATTAAACATAGTTTTAAGTAAATTTCTTCATTTCTTCTGATTCCATAATAGCAGGGTGCAAAGTTAGTGACGTTCATTTATTTATTTTGGTTAAATAACGGGTTTTTAAAAATCGTCTTGAAAAATTTAAATAGAATCTACAACTTTAACATCGACAACGTAACGGAATTTGCAGTCAATTCATTAAAAGTAAATTAGTCAGATGAGGAATTCAAAAACTTCGTTTTATCTTATACATGTCACTACCTGATGAAAAGTGCATCATAGCAGCACCATTGGTTACTGATTTACCCCAAAACTAAACAACACTAATCTATATCAGGGACTTGCTGAATCTAATTTCGCGCATAACTTCTTGAGCTAGATTTATTGCGATAATCATGTAATCATAAGAATAAAGCAGCATAGCAGTGTCACCTCTTGAACTATTTTCAAAAAGCAATCAGCCCCAAAATATATCAAGGACTAACTAAGTCTAAAATTGTGTGAAAATCCATCCATTAGTTCTATAGAAAGAGTTATTGTACAAATCAAGATTAATGCAACATGTCAGCGTTACCTATTGAAAGATATGCACCAAAAATTAGTAAAATTCAGTTTATATCAAGGTCTAATAAAATCTAAAGTTTGGTAAAATTATGCGTATTAGTTTTTAATATAGAGCGCCTACAAATATTTTGTCCTATACAGACTCGCAGTGTGACAGAGTGAGAGAGTGACAGACAGACAGACATTTTCTAAAAAGCATCAAACCATGTTAAGGATCTTATAAAACGTATAAATCTATAAAAAACCGGAAGTCGCATTTTTTTCTCAAATTCAATACTATCTTCTTGTAAAGATAGAAATATGTAAAAATCAGTTAAATGTTCATAAACAACTGTTAGCATCATAATTTCCAAAATGTATTTCAACTTATAGATGTAGAAAATATTTCGTTAATGCTTTCACTATATACTATCCCTTCATGTTCAAAAGGAATAAATCTTCCGTGATTTCATTCACATCTTTCAGCTCTAATGGGGTAAAGGTATTTGGGAGTACATCCCAAGAGGTTATTAAGAGATCTTACTTATCTATTCATACCAATCAAATGCACACATAAAACATGTTCAAAACAGAGCAAAGGATGGTTTTAGTTTAACGGTTTTAAGTTAAAACGTAACTAATGAAACCCTGCTTTGAGAAAATTTTTTCAAAATGTTCTATTTTTAGTAACAATTAGTAAAGCTTCTCATATTTATTTATTCTTTTTTGCTAAAATGCAGAAAGAAAGAAGGAGAAAATATTCTGTCAAATCGTCTTCGAAAATCTTATATAGATACCAAAACTTTAAGACTGACGATGCCAGTGAATTTGTAATTCATTCATAAAAATAAATAATCAGTTAAGTTTTCATAAACAGCAGTTACAATCATAATTTTCAAAATTTATTTCGGTTTATAAATATTGTAAATATTTCGGAAATGCTTTCACAACATACTATCGTTAAAATCTTGAGTGACTACATTCTTATCTTTTACCTCTAATGAGGTATGGGAATTAAGCTTTCTAATAAGGTATTTGTGAGTACATTCCAAGGAGTTATTAATACATCTTAGTTATGTACTGATATCAATCAAATGCACACTTAAAACATGTTCAAAATGTAGGAAAGGATGGTTTTAATTTAATAGATTTGAGTTATATATAATGTAACTAATGAAACACTACTTTAAATAAATTTCTTCAAAATGTTCTATTTTTTATTAACAGTGAGTACTCATGTTTATTTATTCCATTTTGCTGAAAAAAAAAGAAAAAAATGTAAAAAAAAAGAAATATATGTATTTTTTCAAGTCGTCTTTGAAAGACTTAAATCTCAAACTTTATCAATGGCTATGTTGCTGAATTTTCACAATGTAACAACAACAAAAAACTGGTTGTATGTGCCAATCCCGAAATTTTCTTCTTTCTCATATGTACACTTAACACTAGAACCGCGGAGCGGGTCAATTTGACCCGAATCGATATTTAATTTCTCGCCGCGCGAAAAGTACTCATTGAAAAAATATTTCCTTTTCTGACTTTTAATATTTTAAGTTAAACAACAATTTTTCATATTTAATAGCTAATAACATAAATAATTTTTCATTTAAAACTAATTAAACCTAGAACCGCGAAGCGGGTCAATTTGACCCGTAATAAGTTTTTACGCATAAATGACAAAATAGAGATGCATTTTTCTGAAGTAATGAGAAAGTATATCTGTCTTTCTCCTAATTCCTTTAATAGGCATAAAATGAAGGAGGAATAGTAATAATTTTCAATCAAGATCTAATATTCATGATGTGAAGAATGGATGATTGCAGTGGAAAATTACAACAAATATTTAGAAGCAGCATTGAAGTTGCTTTTATTCTTCATTTATTAAAAGTATAGATACGATTTCCGATGTCTTAATATTAATGTGAAAGAAAACTTTGGAATAATAGCACCTATTATCTAACAAGTTGGAAATTGCACGTGAAGCGTAGCAAATTAGGTGCGTTCGAACGATAACGAAGTTTTAAAAATATTACTTTCATATATCAATCTCATAACATTGTAAATAGTGAATTACAATTAAAACGCTCATCAAACAATGTTCTCCCTATACCATTATGTAATGGAATACTTTTGTGTGGCCTTGTAAATCAATAATAAATGTTCCTTGCACCACAAATTATGTAAGATGTATATTATAATATGTACTTTATAGTTGCATATAAATTTTATTAAGTTCGCATGAGTGTAACACGATTAAAATGCATTTGAAACATTTTTTACCATTGACCGTAATGTAATGGAATACTTTTGATTGTCCCTGTAATTGATCTATTCATCCGATTTTCATAAAATTTGAAATAACTCGAAAAAATTATGTAATAATTATGTATTTTAAATTTCAAACGTATCGAATATACTTGAAACTTTTTCCCCATTGACCATAATGTAACTGAATACTTTTGATTGCTCCTGTAATTGATCTATGCACCCGATTATCAAAAAATTTGAAATAACTCGACAGAATTATGTAATAATTGCGTATTTTAAATTTCAAACGATTAAAATGCATTTGAAACTTTTTTCCCCCATTGACCGTAATGTAATGGAATACTTTTGATTGCCCCTGTAATTGATCTATGCATCCGAGTTTCATAAAATTTGAAATAACTCGAAAAAACTATGTAATAATTATGTATTTTAAATTTCAAACGATTAAAATGCATTTGAAACTTTTTCCCCCATTGACCGTAATGTAATGGAATACTTTTGATTGCCCCTGTAATTGATCTATTCATCCGATTTTCATAAA
The DNA here is from genome assembly GCA_964019185.1 of Maratus speculifer. Classification (NCBI taxonomy): domain Eukaryota; kingdom Metazoa; phylum Arthropoda; class Arachnida; order Araneae; family Salticidae; genus Maratus; species Maratus speculifer. Next base: position 496,320 of record CAXHSM010000007.1, read on the forward strand.
ATTTGAAATAACTCGAAAAAATTATGTAATAATTATGTATTTTAAATTTCAAACGTATCGAATATACTTGAAACTTTTTCCCCATTGACCATAATGTAACTGAATACTTTTGATTGCCCCTGTAATTGATCTATGCACACGATTATCAAAAAATTTGAAATAACTCGACAGAATTATGTAATAATTGCGTATTTTAAATTTCAAACGATTAAAATGCATTTGAAACATTTTTTCCCATTGATCGTAATGCAATGGAATACTTTTGATTGCCCCTGTAATTGATCTATCCATCCGATTCTCATAAAATTTGAAATGACTCGACAAAATTATGTAATAATTATGTATTATTAATTTCAAACGATTCGGTTGGGTAGTTTTTGCGTTGTTATATGCGGACGGACAGACGGACGGACTGAACGACCACTATAGGTGCTACGTATTATATAATTACGAACGCACCTAAAAATGATTGAGATTGCAAAAGGTTGAGGGTGTATATCTGCCTGTAAATGAACAAAGCTAAATTCTAATGATAAAAATGGAAATGACAACGACTCTTTCTATACACTTAATATAGTAGGATATTTTTCATCAGAATATAGTTATATATAAAATTTATCAGTAATGAACGAAAGTTTGTGATAGTTATCATTTAAAAAATCAGATATAAAAAGGAAAAATTAAGAATTTGAATAAAAGTGACAAAATTTGAATTTTATACTCATGAAAATCTGAAAAATATATAAACAATAACTTATGCATTCACACATGGAAATAAATAAGATGAAAAGAAAACTGCAAGACTAACTGTATAATACGCCTTAACACAAGCATAGATGAGCAATTATTTCTTTCAAAATATGTGAGTAGGTTTACTCAGTATATGTCTACCAAAACCAGATAAATTCAGTATCATATCATGTTCTAGTTGCTTGCAGATGTTGAGAAAAAACTTACTTATAGAAACTGTAAAATGTCTACTACGAGAAATAAAAGTTTCTGTAAAAATGTCAAAATCAGAATTCCATGCGGCTATTCTTCTAAGACATTTAGACTTCAGCGAAACTATTTACCAAAGAGAAAAGGGTAAAAATGATTTGCTTCTTAACAGTCTATCTCTAACTGTTTAAATTTTAGATAATCCAAAACAATACTAAATACACTTACGTATACTAATGCATTTAAAGGTACTAAATACGCTAGAACGACACTGAATTCAGTGTAACTGTGTGATTTCTCATATGGCACGAAGTCTGTATATGTCAAGCCTGCTTCTTATAGGAGGCCGGTAAACTGCAATTTTTAATATTTTGCATTATACTACTATCAATGCTTGGATTTTATGTTAATCTCTAACCGGAAATAAAGTTAGTATATGTCTATTATCTATTAGTATACGTCTTTTTATTCAGGACTTAGTTGAAGACGTACTAGAACAGTTTGTTATTTCTCTGTCAAAAAGAAAAAAACAAAGAAAAAAGCTTGTTATTTTGACATGAAGAAACAAAAAACGATGAAAAACACAAATTAAGCATAAAAGAATATTTTATCGCAATTTAAAAAATGAAAATAAAACTTAAGATGGTTATTCAAAAAATCTTTAACTATGTTTATCAAGCAATGCATACAATGAAGTGGATTAGATATAACAATAAAACTAGTAAGTAACTTGTATTTTTTTTCTATTATTCTTCGATTTTATATCTAAACATATTTGAATGCGATAATCAATTTTTTATTGATGTTCATTAAGTCCAAGTTTATTTATGTTTAAAATATATGTTCAGTATTTGTCAAGTATATTTTCGTCTTACTTAATGAAATGTAGTTTTGAGTGATAGTATTTTCTAAAACGTAGGTAATTTCTGTTGTCTTTATGTGTAAAACATAATGTAAATACTTAGAAATGTTGATTATTGTAAGAAAATATAATATTTTAAATAACCAAATTATGTATTTGGGCATATTTATATAAAATTTTCCATCTCGGGTCAAATTGACCCGCTCCTCGGTTCTAGGTATACCGAAAATCCCGCGGTTCTAGTGTTAATATTTCAAAGAGTAGTTACACATTAATTCAATATTATACCAACTTTGGCTTTCACATTAAATTTCTGCTTTAGTCATTTAATCGGAGTAAAAACGAATTAATGTGGATCATGATACTTATTAAATTCTATAGTTTTCCCATATTCTGTTATCATCAGCTGTTTGCAAACAGCCAGCATAGCAGAAAGCGATTTCCCGTCTCTGCACGAGCCGATGGACAACAGAACGACAGAGAATCAAGAAAATGATACAAATAGCGCTACGCTATCACAAAGCTCTTTTCCCACGGAATGTTTCCAAATTCAATGAAGATTTACCGGCTATAGCGAAAAACATACACAACAAATTTGGTCCAATTCTGTACATAAATTTATACACTTTTTGATGGTACAATGATGAAAATAGCACGAAAATCGCTTTTGCAGAGCCCTCTTCTGGAATATTTTTTTTTCAAATTCAGGGAGAACCTCTTTGCCATGCCCCAAAACAATCATACACAAAAAATTTAGTTCACTTCTATGCATAAATTCATACACTTTTTGATGGTAAACTAATGAAAATAGCACAGATATCGCGATTACAGCGCCCCCTTCTGGCGGATTTTTTTCAGAATCAGGGCAGGTCTGCTGACCATAGCAAACACTTACACAAAAAATTTGGTTCAATTCAATGTATTGCGTCATGTATTTTTATGTGGTACAATATAAAAAATGGCACAAAAATCTCTATTGCAGTGTCCTCTTTTGGCGGATTTTTTTCAACTTCAGGCAGGATTAACTACCCATTGCCAGATTATATAGCCCATATCCATAACTATTCAATTCTATGCATAACTTCATACACTTTTAGTCGGTACAATATTGAAAATGACACAAAATCGCTATTACAGCGCCCCTTTCCGACGGATTTTTTTCAAATTCAGGGAGGACCAACTAGCCATAACCAAACACTTACACAAAAAAATTTTTTTTAATTCCATGCATAACTTCATACATTTTTAGTTGGCGCAATACTAAAAATGTCCCAAAAATTGCTTTTGTAGCTCTCCCTTTATTTTTCAAAACATTTCAAAATTAAAAGAGAATCTGCTAGCCATGGCCAAAAATATTCACAAACAATTTGATTCAATTCAATGCATATCTTCATACACATTTTTCATGGTATAATGGCGACATACGGACAGACACACACACACACATTTTGTAAAAACATTTTTTTTGAAATGTCTGACCTTTAAAACGTCTAAATCCGTCAAAAACCAGAAGTAAAAAAAATTCAATTACAATACTTTCTTCTATTGAAGATAGAAGAAAGTAAAAACCGCTGTCTGGTTGGCCTACAGCTAGAGGTACATTTCGAAATTAGGTACAAAATTCACTGACAAAAACTAAACCAAGATTAGAGATAACCAAAGCTTCATCGCAAAGAATGAGCTCTAAGAACCTGAAACTTTCATGAAAATTCTAATATACTCGCATACAAATACGCATATATATGTGGAATAGATTTAAAAATGGTGAAAACAAAATATGAAAACTTCAAAATGTAAAAATACGACAATATTTTCATGGTCTGTTTTTTTTTAATCATTTTTCAATACGTATTTAGAAACTTATTGGCATTACATATTCACTTTCTGCTTGTCCGTTATATTTAAAAAATTACATAATATTTGAAAAAAAAATCTACAAATTATTTATTTTATTCTTTATTTCCATGTGGGAATCTTGCTATACAAAAGTTATGACGTACTATTTAATTTTTCTTAAATTCTTCAAACTATTTTTTTTCCATTTTTTGTGCGCAAACTTTGCAATTGTAAAGTAATTGTTGTAGTGAGAATGTTATTGTGGTTTTTTTTCTAATTGTTGGCAACTGCTATAACGAAAAATCTTTATTTTTTCCTGTCATTTTTTCTGTAAGAGCTGATTATGTCAGAGTCATTTTAATGTGGTATTCAAATTTAAGTCTTCCTATTGGCAGACACTGCCGAAACATTCGCCATGTCAATGCATCCAGCGAGTTCGAAGACGATTTTCGCATAATTGCGACTTTTATTGTGTGGTCAAAATTTAATAAATACATACATATTAACATATAAATATAAGCTTTTTATATGGGGGTTCCAGGGGTCATATTATGATAAGTTATGAAGACATTTTTCAAAAATAGGCAGTATTTCTCACGAAATCTATCTAAAATCTCCTAAATCTACTTTAAAATCTACCTAAATCTGTAAAATTATTACAATTTTTCAAGGAAACTGAGATTTCAATATTTTTTTATGTAATGGCAACAGCAAAAATTCATAATGCATTTTTGTTGTTTCCATTATGTAAAAAAATGTACAAATCTTAATTTAACTAAAGAGTTTTAGCAACATTACAGATTATTATTTTCTTTAACAGCGCAATGCATATAGGTAAAAACTGGTTGGATGTGGCAATCTCAAAGCTTTTTTCTATCTCATGCATGTTAGTACTTCAAAAGTCGCTACCGCAGTGTCGAAATTAAATGACAATCTATGCTGATCGTGTGGATTCTTAAGGCATGAAATTCCGTGCATTCGCTCAAGAGATAAAATGTTTGCGGATATCGGGAAAAATGCAACACAAATGCGCCACATCTTGGGGCCATCCATAAATTATGTCACACTTTTTTCAATATTTTTGACTCCCCCTTCCCGCTTTGTCACAAAATGTCACACTTAACCATACCTCCTCCCTCTCCCTTGTTACATATGACGCTATATTCCATGTACATATACTTTCTGTTCAGAAACAAAGCACTATGTTTTAAATCATATTTCAAATTTTAATTTTAAATTTTAACTATGTGTTTTAATGACATTTGTGAGCATAACAATAAAAATTATTAGTATGCGTCTATTTTGTATGAAATAAGATTGAGGTTTACAACAAAAATCATAATTAATACACCATTGCAATAAAATATTACTATGAAAGAGCAATTAAAACCAGCAGCACGTTAAAATTTGAAATGAAATTTATTATATTTGGCTTTAAATTTTATCTTTACTTTATAAACACAAAATATTTTGGTACTTCTAGGTTATCCCGTTGGCCAAAAAATTATCGCCAAACTATAAGATTAATGCCAATAATGGATGATCGTGAATGTCACATTCAATGACATTAAATGCGATTCACGTGTTTAAAATTTCCTTAAGTGATTTTTATTCCGACTTTTTATTACTATTTTTATTAATATTCTTCTAATTATTTGTTTTTTCGCTATTTAAAATAAAAATTATGTCAACATGTATAACTTGGCTATTAGTTTGGCGATTTGTATAATTTGACGAAATTGGTCGACGGGATAACGTATAAGTACCAATATTTTAATTTCAAAATAACTGTAAAAATAAAAATAATTTAATCTACTGATTTCTTATGTTTTTATTTTAACCGTAATGTATGTTGTCAGATTTCTTCTTAACCCCTTGTCACAAACTGTCACAATTTTCCGGACCCTCCTTCCCCCCCTCGAAGCGCGATATCATTTATGGACGGCCCCTTGGATGCTTTATACTAAAACAGAGACAGCAATAATATTTATCAAAGTATATCAGAATCTGAGTTTGATGAAAAAATTCGTGCATTAGTATTTGAGATAGAGCTACTGCAAGAATTGGAAAAACTGTCATATGAGTATCACTTGTTGGGCTATTGGCGCCAAAGTATAAACAAAACTAGTTTATACCATGGATTTTCTGAATCTGAAGTTTGATGAAAATCCGTGCATTAATTTTCTAGATAGAGCTATTGTGGATATCGTGAAATATGCAGCATAGCAGTGCAACCTGCTCAGCGATTTACACCAAAATGTGAAAAATATCAATTCAGGTCAAAGACTAACTGTATCTTAAGATTCATAGAAATCCGTTCATTAAATCTTGAGATAGAGCTATTGCAGAAATCCTGAAAAATGCAGCATAACAGTGCCACCTATTGTTCGATTTACACCAAAAACTAATCATCATCAATTTGTATAAAGGACTACCTAAATAATAATTTTTATTAAATTCCGTGCATTGGTTCTTTAGATAGAGAGCCCACAAAATGTATGTCTTATACAGACAGATAGACGGATAGATATAGTGACAGAGTCTCAGACTCAAAGGCAAACATTTGTTAAAAAAAAAAAAAATTAATCCCTGACTCCTAAAACGTGTAAATCCGTCAAAATCCAGGACTCGAAAATGTTCATGAATCCATTAATTTCTTTTTGTAAATGTAGAAGAAAAAATAAATAGTCAGTTAAATTTTCATAAAATGCTTTTATTATATTGATTTCTAAATTTAATTTCGGTTTATAAATATTGAAAATATTTCGCGAATGCTTTCGCTACGTTCTATATCTTTCTGTTCAAAAGTAATTAATCTTTGGTGATTACATTCATATCTTCTAGCGCTAATGAGGTGCGAAAATTGATGTTTCAAATTTGGGAGATTTGGGAGTACATCTCAAGAAATTACTTAAGACATCTTAGTTCCCTACTTATAATCAAATGTACATTTAAAAAATATGCAAAAACAGAGGAAAATGTAGTTTTAGTTTTAATTAAATTTAATAAATAGGAAATGTGACATATCTAATAAAACTGTTAACTGCATTTCCTTATAAAGTTCTGATTTCTTAATAGAAGTAAATTAAGTTAGTCGTGTTCATTGAATTTTTACTTCTTCTATACATACAAAAAGAGAGTGTTGGATTTGTTAAAAAATTTATTTTCCGGTTTTCGATGGATTTATACGTTTTAGAAGATTCTGAACACAATTTCATAGCTTTTTGAAAATGTCTGTATGTGAGTTTTTCAGTCATTCTGTCACACTGTGAGTCTTTATATGACAAAAAAATTGTGAGTGCTCTATTTCAAGAACTAATGAACGGAATTTCGCAAAACTTTAGATTCTATTAGACATAGATATAATATAAGATGTTTAGCTTTTGGTGTACATCTCTCAGTAGGTGCTATGCTACATTATTTACAATTTCTATAATACCCATATCTCAAGGACTAATGCACGGATATGTATAAGATTTTAGATTCAGTTAGTCCAAGATATATTTTGGTGATAATAATTTTTAGGTGCAAATCTACCATGCTGTATTATACATCATTGCCGCAATAAATATATCTCAAGAACTAATGCACGAGTTTTCATCAAGATTCTTCAAGATTCATTTAGTCCTTAATACAGATTATTGTTGCTAAGTTTTTTGTCCAAATCGCCTGAAAGGTGGCGCTGCTATTTATCAATAGTTGTAACTCAAGAAGTAATTTATAGATTTCTCCAAACTTTTGTTTTATTTAGTATCTTATAAAATTTGATCCTGATTCATTTTAGTTGTAGAACATCAAACAGGTGGCTTTTTTATACAATTTTTTTGCAACTTCCTCAATTACTCTATCACAAAATCTAATGCAATGATTTTCATTAAATTTCAAAATTAGTTAGAAATTGGCATAAGTTGTTTCTGATCAGATTTCGGTGTAATCACCTAACCGGTTGCGCTACTATGCTGAGTTTTTCCTGAATTATTAACATGCATGACACAGAAATAGTTTTGGGGTAGCCACATCTAACAAGTTTATGTAGAAAAGAACATTTATATTTTGTCGGATTTGATAAAACTGACAAGCTGATTTGAAAATCTCTTTTAATCTCAAAATAGGGTTAACGAATTTATGGTAAACGTTACTTTCGTGCAAATAGGAGGGAAAGGTTAGTTCTAATTAGACATGAGCCATAACATGTGTAATAAAATATTTGAAAAATATATTTCATCAAAAAGGTTTTCTTTCTTAATGATAGTGATTAAAGCATTGACTTCTCATATAACTGGACAAAGAAATGGCAACCTTTTCTGAAGCTTGGACCTGCTCACCACCATCACGTGATGGTGGGGAGAATGCGCGTCAAACCGGTTTCTCCCGCTGATCCCACCAGCCACCAAGACCTTTTTCGACTGCGCTACTTTCTTTTATTATGAGAATGAAAGCAGAAAATGGCCAAGAAGGGATCATCGCCAAAAAAGACACCCTTTTGGCGAGGGAAACTCTTGCCAAATTTCGGAGGTTCCTGCTTCAAGTATCCCCGAAGAGAACAAAAGGATCCGTTATCTAGTCATTCCTGATCTAAGGATTAAATTTAGTCATGTTTGTACATTCATTTTTGATTTAATATAAAAAAAAGAAAGGAATGAAAAGAAATAAAACACCTTTTTTTTCAACTCTGTGAAAAAAAAATCGTATTAATTTAAAGGGGTCCAAAACACAAAGTTTTTTTAATTTTCAAAATAAAAAATATTACTTTCTTTTCATAAAATGACGTTTAAATTATACCTCTATCTTAATTGGAACAGTAAATATTAATTTTTTAGTTTTGGTTTATTTTCAAAAAATAGCTTTCAAGCAATGGTTGTCATGGAAATGACTTCCTGTGAAAATCTGTTTCTCTTCATGATGAATTTTTTCACCATTTCTTGTATTTCATTTGTTATAACTCGAGAATCGTTAAGGGTAACTTGTTCATAACTTAGAACAACTCGTTTTTAATTGCTTAATTTTATGTACTTTATAAACTTAAAGGTAAGATTTTTTTTTTAATTACATTCTTTTTTTTTTTAATTTTTGATTAAAATATTTTTAATTTATATAAAAGTCAATATTTTTAAAACTGCCGAATCAAATTTAAAGCTTGTATTATTTTAAATATTAATTTATTTATAAGTCTACAAATTTAGTCTTTGGAAAAATAATTTTCCAAATGATCGTTGTAATTTGTTAAATTACTTTTTCATTTATTTTTTTAACAGTTAAGGCGTTTTTGATAAAAGGTGATTTGTTAAAATATTTCAGATATGAAAAATAGCTTAACAATTTAATCATAATCGTTACTTTTGCGCAAAATGAAGAAAAGATAATTTTTGTTAATAAGATATGAGTTGTTGTTGTTGTTGTATGTATGTCGGCCAATTATCTACACTATGGGATATAGGCCCTAAGGGGTGGGATGCCCTCCGTGGGGGTCTTTCTAAGGGAACCGAACCCGTATTTACGCAAGGTTCGAAGAAAACCACGGAAAACTCCGAACGGTTAGGCCGACGGTCGCGATTGGGTTCGAACCCAACACCTACCGTCTACCAGTTTGAGGTCAGAACCTCTCGGCCACTGGTGGGGCCAATAAGATATGAGACATATCATATCAAATGAAATTTTTAAATACATTTCATCAAAAGATTCTCATTTTTAAATACAAGTGAATGAAGTTATCGATGACCATGATCCTTTAATAATAATAATAATAATAATAATAATAATAATAATAATAATAATAATAATAATAATAATAATAATAATAATAATATATTTTTTTTTTATAAAGGTAATTTGTAAATGTATTTCACATGTAACAATAATGGATACTACTTGGTTATATACTATTGGTTATATACTATATTATACTATTATCCCGCCGACCAAAAAACTGTAGCCAAATTACAAGATGCCAATAATGATGATGCCAATAATGATTCAATGCCAATAATGATTGATTGTGAATGTCACATTCAATGACATTTAACACGGTACACATATTTAAAACGTCATCAAATGGTTTTTGATTGCACTTTTTATTTGCATTTTTATTTATGTTTTAAAAATTTATTTGCCCTTTCGTTATTTAAAATGAAAATTATGTTAACACGTATAACTTGGATATTATTCTGGCGATTTTTAACCAAGTAGTACCCAATAATGATATAGATTTAATCACAAACGATATTTTACTGTAGGACGAACAAAAGGATAGTTCTAATTAATTTATTATGAGACATAACATGCTTAATCAAATAATTAAATACGATTTCTTTAAAATGCTTTGTCTTCTTATTACACTGTAAGGAAAGTTCTGTAATTTTTTCGAAAAGTATTCTAAGAAACTAGGATTTCTGAAATTTTTATGTAACGACAATAACAAAAATTCATGTGCACTGTAATGTATATATATATATATACACTATATTGCCATTGATTATGGGACACTTGCGATTTTAGACATTTTACTAAATATCTAGAAAAATACATGAGGAATCATCTCGAAACTCTTAGTGTATAAATATAATAGTATAAGTCATACATCTCCGTGAAGATTTTATCCCGAAACTCCAAAGGGGACCGTCAACAAATTAAAAAAGAATGAATATCTTTTGAATAACCCTGTCAAAACTAATGTAGCAAAAGCACTCAAACTCTAGATTGTGATTGAATGCCTTATTGTAATAAGCCTTGTTCATTTTTATGCAAATAGCATGCATACTCGCAGAGTAATTAAGGTTTTTATAAAAATGATCCCAAATTTTTCCAAGTTTTTTCCTTATAATTTTCAGAGTTCTTAATATAAAATATTATTTTTTTCAGAAAATATGACAAACAACATTGCACACAGTACCCTGCAATTAGAATTAAAAAATAATGAAAATTGTATAAAAAATGAGTTGGTTTACTAAATAATTTTTTACTGCGCATGCGTCAACGATATCAAAATTTCATTTGCATATTATGTTAGCTAAATGTATAGAGCAACTTTTGTAAAAGTCACAAAATCATAACTTGAAAATTCTGAAAATAATCGTCAATTGAATAAGTTGAAAATCCGTTATTCTCAAAATGAACCAAAATCAAGAGGGGTTGTATCCATATATTCATTGATTATTGTCAATATAGAATACACAATACGGGATGTACTACTACATTTGGATAAAATCCCTCATTTTTTTGCTTCATTTTGGAAACAACGGATTTTGTTCTTTTTCTATAGACGATTACTTTCAGAATTTTCAAGCTATGACTTTGAAACTTTTACAAAAGTTGCTCTATACATTTAGCTAACATAATATGCAAATGAAATTTTTATATCTTTGACGCACGCGCAGTAAAAAATTATATAGTAAACCTACTCATTTTACATACAATTTTTATTATTTTTTAATTCTGATTACAGGGTACTGTGTGCAATGTTGTTTGTCATATTTTCTGAAAAAAATATTATTTTATATTAAGAACTCTGAAAATTATAATGAAAAATCTTGGAAAAATTTGGGACCATTTTTATAAAAACCTTAATTACTCTGCGAGTGTGCATGCTATTTGCATAAAAATGAACACAGTGTATAACAATAAGGCATTCAATCATAATCTAGAGTTTGAGCGCTTTTGCTACATTGGTTTTGACAGGGTTATTCAAAAGATATTCATTCTTTTTTAATTTGTTGACGGTCCCCTATGGCGTTTCGGTAAAAAATCTTCACGGAGATGTATGACGTATACTATTATATTTATACACTAAGAGTTTCGAGATGATTCCTCATGTATTTTTCTAGATATTTAGTAAAATGTCTAAAATCGCAAGTGTCCCATAACCAATGGCAATATAGTGTATATATACCAGGTGTTCCAAAAATAACCGGTAGATTTTAAAATTCAATAACATAAAAACGGTGACAGCTATTTAAAAAATTTTTGCAGGAGGGTTATGTATAATGCCATAAGTTTTATCTCCGTGATTTTTGATTTTAGTTCGGAAACCAAACAATAGATGGCGCTGACGGCGATTGGCGCTCAGTCGAAGCCGAAACTGAGCTCACTCAGCATTGATACAAAGGAAGGAGATTAAGGATATGGAGTGCGTCTCATTCGATTTGATTTCAATGAAATGCATTTTTGCCATGGATGTAACAGATTCTTCGATAGTGGAATGCAGCGTTCAGAAATGGGTATAAATTTCGCAAACAGTATTTGAGTTTGCAGGATATTTTACATTTATAAAGTTTTATTTGCCCGGATAAAATTACTTTCATATGGCATGATTTAAAGAATATTTTATGCATCGTATTTTAAAACTACACTGTTAAAAATTTGAAACCTTTGCTGCATCATCACACCTCCGCTTTTATAGAAAAAGATTACTTCACTGTATTATGAAGCATCCTCATTGGTCAAAATTCAGATATTCTATAATAGCAATGCAGTGACGATGCAGCAAATGTTTCAAATTTTAACAATGTCGGTGAAGATATTTTGCTACAATCTTGCTCTTACACCGTAAAAAACTGACCTATTTGCTTCAGCGTCACTCCACCACCTTTATAGAAAACGATTACAATATTGTATTATGGAGCATTATCATTGGTCATAAAAGATATATTCTATAAAAGCTGTGGAGTGACATTCTAGCAAATGGGTCAACGTTTTTGCAGTGTTTCTACACTGGTCAAAATCTGCTGCATTTTGTTGCAACGCACTCCACCGCTTGTATATAATATCTCTATTCCAACCAATGAGAAAGCTCAATTTCACGGCTAAGTAACCGTTTGTTTTCTATACAAGCAGGGGAGTGCGTTGCAACAAAATGCGGCAGATTTTTAACAGTGTATGGGGAGGCATTTTTGTAATAACTCTATCGCATTTTGACATTTTTTAATAATTTTTTTTTGCATTGCATAGCTGAGGTCCCTCTCAAGATCTCTCCTTTATTATATTTCTTGATTATTTTCAATTATTTTGGCAATTTTCAACAACAGATGACGCTGCAGGTGTGATGAAAGCTACTGAAGAAAACTCAGTCTCTGAGTTCGCTATTCTGTAAGTTGTCTTTCTGCTGCAAGCGTATGCTGTTCACAGACTGCAAGTTTGCAGGTAAAAATGGTTTATTCTTTAGAACAGAGGATTTTTTTTGTGTTGGAATTCCACCGCCTAGAACACAGTGTTGCTGCTACAAGACGAAGTTTTCAACGGAAGTTTAATGTAACCAAAGGACCGAAAAGCGATACAATAAAGAATTTGTTTGAAAAATTTCAACGGACTGGAGACGTGAAGGATGAACGTGCTGGAAATGTAGGGCGACCGCGTACGACAACAACAGAGAGTAATACTCAGCTTGTGCAGAAGGTGATCGAACAGCGGCCTCAGGTTTTCATTCGCCGTGTTGCAGCTGCGGTCCAAATAAAGCCAACGTCCACGTACCGTCTCATGCGCCAGAGTTTACACCTCTATCCATACAAAATTCAAACTCGGAAACCCCTCAGCGCTTCTTCTATTGATGCACGAGTAACATTTGCTAATCATATGGTGCAAAGGATTGATGTCGGCGATATCCAAGTGGACAGCGTTTGGTTTAGTGACGAAGCTTATTTTTACCTGGACGGTTTCGTAAATAAACAGAACTGGCGCATATGGGGAACTGAAAACCCCCATGTTGCAGTCCCATCAACCCTACATCCTCCAAATGTGTTGGTGTGGGCTGCCATTTCTTCGAAGGGGCTCATTGGTCCATTTTTCAGATCCGAAACGATTACTGCACCACGCTATCTGGACATTCTTCGAGAATTTGTGGCGGTACAAAATGCCTTAGACGACACTGCGAAGACCTCGTGGTTTATGCAAGATGGTGCCTGGCCACATCGCACAGCCGAGGTCTTTAATTTCCTGAATGAACATTTCGATGATCGTGTGATTGCTTTGGGCTATCCCACACATACAGGGAGCGGCGTGGATTGGCCTCCCTTATCGCCAGACATGAACCCCTGTGACTACTATCTGTGGGGACACGTGAAAGACCAGGTGTACCGCCACAATCCAGGAACAGTCGAACAACTGAAGCAGTACATCTCTTCTGTATGTGAAGCCATCCCTCTTGAAACGTTTATAAACGTTACTGGTAATTTCGTTCAGAGACTACGCCATATTATTGCTGCGCATGGTGGATATGTGGAAAATATCGTTCTTTAGATTTTTCAGACTGCAGCGCCATCTGATGTTGAAAATTGTAAGTAATTTCGTAAGTTTGTCTGTCTAAAAATTTACTATTGTCCCAAGCACATTACAACAAACGGTGTATTATTGATTTTTCAAATATACCGTCATTTTTGAAACAGCCGGAATAAAGTTACTTTTACTTCCAAAACCGATTTTTAATTGAAATTAACTTTATAAAAAAAATCTGCAACCAAAATCGAAAATGTAATCAAGGAGTGATCTTGAGAGGGACCTTACTTATGCAGTGCAAAAAAAAAGAAAAAAAAAATTAAATTAAAATGTCAAAATGCGACAGAGTTATTACAAAAATGCCTCTCCAAAAGAACACTATAAAAAATTGACCCATTTGATGCAGCATCACTCCACAGCTTTTATAGAATATGTCTTTTATGACCAATGATAATGCTCCATAACGCAATAAAGTAGCCATTTTCTATAAAAGCAGCGGAGTGAATGACGCTGCAGCAAATGGATCAATTTTATTTACAGTGAATAGCTTTATCTTGCGAGTTTCTTCGCGGGCAGGGACAGAGGGTTTACAGAATGACAAATTCACAGATTGCGTTTTCTATTATAGCTTTCAAATTGCCTGCAGTGCCATCTGTTGTTGAAAATTTTAAGTGATTCCGAAAGTTGTATACCTGAAAATTTACTATTGTCCCAATCATATTGCAACAAACGGTATATTTCTAACGCTGCCCATATAAATTTTATTAATTTTTCAAATATACCGGTCATTTTTGTGACTCTCTGCATCGTCACCAACACTGTTAAAATTTGAAACTTTTGCTGCATCGTCACTCGATGTTATTATAGAATATCTCTGTTTTGACCGATGAGAATGCTCCATAATACAGTGAAGTAATCATTTTCTGTAAAAGCGGAGGTGTGATGATGCAGCAAAGGTTTCAAATTTTTAACAGTGTAGTTTTAAATACGATGTATAAAATATTCTTTAAATCATGCCATAAGAAAGTAATTTTATCCGGGCAAATAAAACTTTATAAATGTAAAATATCCTGCAAACTCAAATACTGTTTGCGAAATTTATACCCATTTCTGAACGCTGCATTCCACTATCGAAGAATCTGTTACATCCATGGCAAAAATGCATTTCATTGAAATCAAATCGAATGAGACTCACTCCATATTCTTAATCTCCTTCCTTTGTATCAATGCTGAGTGTGCTCAGTTTCGGCTTCGACTGAGCGCCAATTTCCGTCAGCGCCATCTATTGTTTGGTTTCCGAACTAAAATCAAAAATCACGGAGATAAAACTTATGGAATTATACATAACCCTCCTGCAAAAATTTTTTTAATAGCTGTCACCGTTTTTATGTTATTGAATTTTAAAATCTACCGGTTATTTTTGGAACACCCGGTATATATATATATATATCTGTAATCCTACAAATGTAAAGTTGCCGAAATCTGTAGGGCAACAAACATTTTATCTGTACACTGTACAAGAAAAAATGTAAATCACATTTGTAAAAATGTAAATCGCGTTTGTAAATTTACAGAAATCTGTAACTTTACAAAAGAGTCTACTAAAATTACTGTTAAATTATTAAAGTTTTACCTGTAACCTGAGTTGCAGTCGCATGAAAAATTCTTGGAATCCCAGTTTCCTAACAATTTTTAGTGACCTTACAGACTTTTGATTTTCAGTGCAAATCTGTATCTGCTGCATGAATTTTTGCTGTTACAGTTACATAAAAATTTCTAGGAATCCCAGTTTCCTAGAAAACTTATAATAACCTTACAGATTTTTTTTTAACAGTGTAATAGATACACTTTTGCACAGTAAATCAAAAAAAAAATGTTATATTACTAAACATTTTCTATAACATAAAAGTGTAATATGATTGCTGTTATTTTAGTACTCTTTGAAAAGCTACAGATTTCTGTAGCTTTACAAAAAAAAATTATTAAGTCTTATTAATGTTACATTATTAAGTTAGTAAGTTAATCTTAATCTTTTAAATTCTTAAGATAATCTGTTGAAGTTACATTATTAAGTGTAAACATTATTATTGTCTAGAAACATGCTTCCAATCTCAAAGATTCATAAAAAAAAAAAATAAAAAATTTGATTGTTTGTAGCTTTTGAAACTCATCCAAACAATCATTATAGTAAGATCCAAAGATTATATAAAAATATCAAAACTTTATAGAAAATACAAAAATAATTATCGTTACAGTAGACCAAAAATTACTACTTTACGAACTTTCATTATTTCATTTATAAAACTTCTTGAGTCTTGATACAAAGATTAATCTCCAAGTACAAATGACGTTTTCGACTAAAAACTAATCCATTCAAATGAATTTCTGCACAAGAATTTCATAAATACCCGCTAACATCCTAATTTTCCTTTTCAAAGCATTTATATTTATAAATATTCAAAATGCTCTGTGAATTGTTTTACAACTTTTCGTCTCTCCCCATTAAAGGATAATGTATCGCGAGTGATTTGATCCATGTGTTCGAGCGTAAATGAGCTGTACAACATGATGTTGCTAATCGGAGATTAAGGAAATCACTTAGGAAGGTCGAATAGAAAAGACAGCTTTAGTTCTTCGCAAAAATTTAAATGTAACTTACGGGAAATATGCAAAAGGAATCAAGAAATGTTTATTGATGATTCGTGATGAACAGATTCGTGATGAGTCAGAACATCTGAAATTGAATACGAAAATAATATTTTATTTTATATACTGTGAAATTTAATTATAAAAATTTCTAAATAAACCTATATCTTTAATTTTTTATAATTATTAAAACAATCTTTAAAATAAGATCCAAAAATTATATAAAAATTATCAAAGCTTTATGGAAAATGCAAAAATAGTTATCGTTACCTAAGTCCAACATTGACTGCTTTACTAACTTTCTTTTTTTCCATTTACAAAACTTCTTACGTCTAAACAAAAATGGTTAATTTCCAGCCATAAACGATGTTTTCAAGTTAAAAACTAAATCACATAAATGAATTTATGCGCAAGAATTGCATAAATATACGCTAACATCCTAATTTCCACTTTCGATGCATTTACATTTATAAATATTCAAAATGCTCTGTGAAATGTTATACAAAGAATCGAGTCTCCCCATTAAAGGGCAATGTATAGCGTCACGAGTGATTTGATCCATGTGTTCTAGCGTAAATGAACCGTGCAACATGATCTTCCTAATCGGAGATTGAGGAAATCACTCAAGAAGGTCAAACAGAATAGACAGCTTATTTAGTTCTTCTGATAAATTTAAGTGTAACTACAGGAAATATGCAAAATGAATCAAGAGATTTTTTGGATGACTCTCGATGAGACAGAACATCTGTAATTGAATACGAAAGTAATATTTAATAAGAAAAAAATCAGTTATAGACAACTTCCCTTCTTAGGAGGTTTAAATGTAGTCTATTTTCCTCTCAATAATTGTTATATTCATTCTGCTTGGATCAACACATTTTCTATTTAAGTCTGGATTCCGTCATAGGCAGGTTTTATTGAATTTTTTTAATAATTTTGTCTTTTAAAAAATGAATTTTAAAGTTTTTTGTAAAATAAAGGCGTTTTAAAAATATTTGCGTTTTTCGTAAATTTAAGACTGAGGCAAATTTTATTTATTTCATTCACGGATTAGGTTAGTCAGAGACAATGATTTTAATATAAGTTGTGTCGAGACTGGAACTGAAAATTTCAAACCGTGCAGACGTGTGGAGAAGGAAACCAGTCCCGGTACAGTATGAAGAAAGTATTGTGCGGTCCGAAACGTGTTCGGGGTTTTTCTTTTTCGTTTTTTTCCCTTGTTTTTTTCTAGTGACAGTACGCCTCTTTATTAGGTGCATTTGGACTCTACGAGCTACCGGACTCGCTCCAATGTGACAGCCCATGGAGCACTTTTTTTTCTTCCTTGGGTACGGTAGAAAGGAGGGATCTCGTCACCTCCAGCAAAGATTCGACTGCCTTGCATTTCGGCCCAAAAATTCTCCCTTCTCTGGCACTACTTAGTATTTCGGTCCTTTTTAGTTTTGATTATTTATTTTTTCTAATTCTCCCTCAAAATTGTCCCCCCTGTTGTCTACTAAGAACATGCCACCATTTCGGCTCAAAACATTTTAGCTCCAGCCCCATTTTACCTGGCACAGCGAGTGGGAGTGATGTGCGGCGCCAAACTCAGTACATTCACAAAGGCAATAAACTACTCAGTCCAGCAACCGTTAGCCACAATCAGCCGACCTCGGCACTTGTCTGCGTAGATCGCCCCCACTTTGGCGGCTAAAATTCCATCATGTACGCTAATGGCGCCTGGTGCATGTAAAATCCGTCGTGGGTGCAAAGTCCTCCAAGTTACCTGTGAATTATACCTCTGGAGGTGCCTTGCCAGGTGAAGGTCTCGTCATCTGATCAAGGCTCTAAATTACGAGACCATCTTGCGAAGCCATTTGCAGTTCAAACAACAGGATGTACCATTAATTAACAGGCAAAACAAAGTATGCTCAACGACAAGCAAATACTGCAGAAATGATGGAATGCGAAGCGAAGCTTATTGCCGCTACGTGGCAATTAGGCGGTCATCTGCCCCGATACCAGGTATCTAACCCGTTAAGCTGAGATAACTCGGTGCCCCTATGGGCCTGGTAATCGGTTAGAAAGAAAGAAAGAAGGTATGAAGAAAGTACGTTAGACCAGATCCGGCGTGGCATAGTCTTCAGAAGAAAGTAACATCCGGTGCTTGGCTTGCCCTAGTCCGAGAATACAGACATTTTTTTCAATAGCATCTTCGGGATGCAATCTCCTGAGATTGTGAAAACTAAAATTCTGAAAAAGCTCTTCATCCACAGGTTGAAAAAAACATTCATTTAAATAACTGACGGACATTTAAATAATACAGGAATGTTGTGGAAAAGGAAAAAGTTAAACTGATACGGAAAATTAAATTACAAGAAGGTATTATTTTTCCCTTGCAATTAATTAAAAAGCCTTTAAACATTTTATTAAGAGACAATCTTTATTTAAAAAATTAAATTCGCCTTTTGGCATGACAGTTTTTTTAGCATTTTGTTTAAATTATTAAAAGTCAAGAATCGTTTAAAAAAAGGTGCATAATTGAAACATGTCTTTTTCGATTATTAACGACGTTAATTTTGTTTCGGCAGATTTGAAAAATATTTATTTTTAACAATGGAATCTTTTAAAAAGTAAGCTACATATTATTTTTTTAAATAAATGTCTTTCATATTTTTAAAATTAATATTTAAAAAGAAAACTCGAAACAAAAGTAAAATTATATTTTCCCTTTTACTTAAATGAAAAGAATGAAATCTGATAAATAATTTTTCAAGTTATAACGATTTTAAATTATCTCACTTAATAAAAATACTAATCATTTGAAGATGTTATAAGTTTTATGAGAAGTTTTAGTATGTGATTTTGTTTGTACATTAAATAGTTAACTACTTAAAAAAAAAAAAAAAAAAAAAAAAACAAGAAAAGAGTAAAAATTCTAATTCAATAGATGTATTTTTTACATATTTCCTAGAACCATTAAAGTAAGCTTGGTTCTTGTATTGGGCGCATTTCAATCCCTTAAAACATGAAAAATTAGTTAAACGGCTATAACTCTGTGAGCTTTGGAAACATGAAGATTCAATTTTTTGTGTGCTTGAATTCTATACTTGATAAGGAAATTTTTCGTAACGAAAAGTTTTGCCTTACGGAGGCGGTGTAAACTTTTAAGTTTCGTACTTTTTTCCGAATAGACACCTACCTTATGGAATTGCCACTTGTGTCATCATATTTTGCACATTTTTTTTTAATTTAAACTTTGCAATTGGAAGTATGAGTCTAGGTGTAATATTTAAGTAAATAGCCTATTGTGTAGATATGAATCAACCAGTATGTATGTCATGTATTCTGAAGGTTAGAAATATCGATGAAGCATTCGTTTAGTGTGAATAGAATTTGGATATCTATATTATAAAGCAAAAATTTTTGTGAATAACACTACGCCAGAAAAAGGAATTTATTAAAACTAAAAAATATATTTTGTTGGGTGTGGTATTTTATACTTTTACTTTTCAGGTAAAACGGTAGATGGCGCCCCTTGTCCATTCCATGCAATTATTGTAAGGAACATAAATGTACTGCGTTCCAGATTAATTTTTCTGTGTTTACAATGTGTGTATGTCGTGTGCAGTGAATTAGGTGTATTAAATATGTTATGTGTAAACGTTCGTCCACCTCGATTATTTACTGAGTACTGTCTTAAGCCTTAAATTAATATGTTTAAAGACATTACATTGGGTACATTTTTTATTGTTTTAAGCGAATTTTTTAGTTAAATTAAAAAAAATCGTTTTGTTGCTCAGGCATAAAAAAAAAAAAAAAAAAAAAAAAAAAAAAAAAATCTTTATATATATAAATGTTTTGTGCGTGTGTTTGTCGCTGAACTCCTCCTAAATGACTGGACCGATTTTAATGAAATTTTGTATGTGTGTTCCAGTGGATTCGAGAATGGTTTAAATCCCATTTCACCGAAATTGATTCAGTACTTTTTTAGTAACTAGGCAAAAATAATAGTTAATGATTTTTAGCTAATTAAGAGTGCTGAATAAGTTTGCTGAATAGAATGCGGGCGGAATGGGCGTGCGGTCTAAGGCGCCAGATATAAGTTCTGGTTTTCGAAGAAATATGTCATGTGTTCGAACCTTACTCCTGACATACGTGTATGATTTGCAATATTTTTTTTCTGTATTATAATTTTAATTAACCAACTTCAGAATATCGTTAACTTTTAATTAAGAAGAGAAAAATAAACTTTTCTATCGAAAATTGAATCGACTTCAAAAACTACTGCAAAGTGAAAAATAATTTCCTTACATAATTGTAATAAGAAGTTAAATTAAGAGCGTAGTATTTATCATTCTTATTATTATATTTATGTACGTTTATTTGATTATTTGGAGTCGGTGCCAGGACAACGTCTGTCGGGTCCGCTAATACTCTTATAAAATTTTAACAAAATTTCATCAATTTTATTTCAGTCTTACTAAAGTCTTGTATTTTCAATTTCTAATTCCAACAAAATTTTGTTGCTTGTGCAAAACTTAAATTGGTGTGCAGTAAACATAACTTTCTCATGCAATTTTATTTAATTAACTTGTATAGCTATAAAGGATTAACATAATTTTTGGATAATAAAAACTTTTCAAATTGAGAAAAAAAAATGGCGCTGGAAAGCGTTCGTAATTTCGTCCCCGGTACTAAAATAAGAACTGAAAGGGGGCGAAATTCAAACAACGCTACTTCCCAATATGGTTCTCAATCAATCCTTGTAAAAAAAACTGAACATTGTAGAACTCACTATATGGTATTGTTAACATCTTACCTATGCTGAATACATGCAATGAATAGGAAATAAATACTTACGATAATGTAAATATCGTTCTACAAATGACGTCGCAAGAACTTAGATCTTCTAAAAATTGAAAATCTGACGTTAATAATACACGGATTACACTTGGAAAGTGAAATTTTCACTTCTGAATCATTTTATCTTCTAGTATTTTGCCTTGCGTGATCAGTGGCGGCACTTTCAGAAAAGCGGAGAAATGATTGGGACGAAATATGGGCACTTTACTTTATTCTATGAAGAGTAGAAACAGGGGAGTTTGTTTGTTTATTGAATAACATACATCTGACTTGTGTGCTCAACATGAAGCCTGCTTATAAACCATCGTCAACATACAGGAACGAGATAGCACACAAGGAAATATTACAACACAAGAGAAGTACAACCAGGAGCTCCACACAAAGAGTGTGTGCAATGGAGCCAGTGGGATTCGAACCGACAACCTCACGATTATCGGCGTGGTGTCTTAACCACTCAGCCACGGAGGCCCCAGGGGAGTCTAATGATCCATGTCTGCCAGAAGTGAAGTGGCGCATAAGCCAAATTTTTAATACTACTAGTCGTTGTCTCTTAGGTTTATCATTGTGCTTTCCTGTTGCCAGTCCTCCATGTTTTCATACACTTGATTGTAGGACAAACATAATGATTAACCCATAAGCAACCACTGGTGGTATTTTTGGCTTATGCGTCACTTCACTTCCGGCGGACATGCATCATAAGATTCAACTATTTCTACTTTCGATAAAATAAAGGTTATATTTTGTGCTCGATACCATAAGTTTTCGTTATGTTGGATTTTGGAATATTAGCTCCATACATGAAATTGAAGCTTCACCTTGTTACAATAAAACATATTGCTAGAAATCCGTAAAGAATACGATGATTCAATTTAATGAAGAACATTCATCCACCGCATTCAACAGCGCTTTGCATTGCCTCAACACTGCATTTTCGAACCACTACACCCCTTCACTACCGACAGACATAGATCATCAGATTTATCTATTTCTACTCTTCCATAAAAATAAAAGTTTTTTCTTGTACTTGATACCTTAGGGTTTTGGGCTGTGGGTTCCTGGATTATAAGCAAGGAAATGGTTCAGACCCTACCCACGTCCAACAGTCTTTAAGCTTGTGGAAGTACTATCCTTTAGTGTGCGTAATATATATCTTCCACCTCTCCAGGAATTCAGCGATATTTTACATTTCCCTTATCACGTACGGAAGCATAAAACAATCCACTCATGTACAACGCCTAATAAAGACACTGAAAAAATCGGCGTTCCGATGAAATCCTACCCGTGAACCGTAACATCTCAATTCATTGAAAATCCAAGCCATTTCTTTAAGCAATCCTATGCATGAAATGCATGGCAGCAAGCTCCGCATTGGCGATATACAATATGTTGGTCAAAATACGTAAACGAAATTGAGGATTCAATTTATTGAACAACATTGTGCTGCTTTTAAATCATCCTCAGCATACAAGGACGAGACAGCACAAAGAAAATGTACAAAACCAAAGAATTTTAGACCTCGAGACGGCAGCACAAACAATGAACTCATCGAGTTCACGGATGAAAATCTAGAATTAGTGAAATCTATGATCGCTTATGAAAACACAATAGGTCTGACAAGTCATATTTTGATGGAAAACACCTAAAAACCCGATTTTAGTGACTGACTAATAGGTTTACCATTATATTTTACTACTCCCATTGCTCCATGATTTCATATTTTTGCTCTACCGAGACTCGTTCTATTTCAGAAAGCCTCAAAGCGTGTACAACGGAGTCAGCGGAAGTCGAACCTACAAACCTCCTACTCTCTCAAGCCATTAGCGCGTGGTGCCTTAACCACTCGGCCACGGAGTCCCCTTTTTTTCAGATACAAAATGTCTGAAGTCTCAATGTAATCTTCAATCTTCTAGCATCAAAGATATTTTTGAATTTGAAACTAATGCATCTAAATGTATTTATGTGCAAGAATTTTATTAATATCCATTATTAACGTATGTATTTACATTATAAAATTTATATAATAATGTTCTGTGAACACTTTCACAACAAATCATCTGTCCCCATTAAACTGCAATGTAACTCGTTTGATTTGATCATTATGTTCTAGCGTAAATGAGCCGTGCAACATCATGTTGCTAATCGGCGATTAGCGAAATCATTCAGAGAGATTAAACAGAACAGACATCTTATTTAGTTCTTCTCGTAAATTTAAATGTAAATACAGGAAACGTGCAAAAGGATTCGCAGTGACAGAAAATATCAGCAATTGAATATGAAAGTAATATATTTTTAGTAATTTGAATTTTAACTTATTTAACCCTTTATTTACCAACGGTACTTATAAGTACCTTTAAAATTACATATTTTAAAATACTTTACATAAATCGATTAGTTGTAATACTGTTTAGAATGAGTTTCAGATGCAGTACATTTTTTTATGTTCCAAAACATTATTGGTTACACAAAACAAAAAAATATTTAAAAGGATGATTTATTTGCCTTTGTATATTTTCAGCTTTCTTGGCGCTAATGGAGAAGGATGAGGATTTTTCAATTCGGAAATATTCCTAAATATTCCTAAATATTGTAAGAAAATCATATTTGCACATTTTATGAAATTACAAAATACTAAAAAAACATTTTAAAACGAGAGATTTGAGTGGGATTTTAAATATTGCACAAAATTCCTGTAAATTCAAATTTAATTAATCCTTCTAAATCCTGGAATTCTTCTAAAATACTTCAAAAAATTTTTAAATGATTATATAAAACTTTTAATTTAATTTAAACAATTTACGTAAAATGATTTATAACGTAAAATTTTATTGAATTCATAATGCGGTAGATATATTGCTAAAGAAGAAGGCGGTCACTTGATTCGGCCTTTGTCTCTTAAGTTGTATGTATCTATTTTAATAAAATGAATGCATTTTCGATAATAGGGATCGTCCATATATTACACATTGTTTAACAGTGTTAAATAAGTGCCTTTGAATTTTAAATTGGTAACACAACAATTTAACACCGCAATTGAATTCTGTTATAAAGTCAGCGCAAAAAGAAATGTAATTTTTATACCGTCATTTTTTTATATCGTCATGGAATCAAAAATTTCAAATCATGAATATGGTAAATCCGATCTTAAAAAGTTTTATTGATATATTTCCAAATAATCCTCAGATTGGCTTTTTAATAACATACAGGCAAAAGATCTAACTATTTTCCATTCGTATTTTGTTATTTTAAAGCATATTATTAACAATCAAAATTATCAAGGAATTCCTATTGAAAAAATTGAATTATGACATACATTAAATTTTACATAAAACCACAATCAGTAAAATATACATGTGTAAAATGAAAGCCTATTCCTATCATACCCGGTTACGAGATATAAGGTGATTTGGGGAAATATTGCGAGGATGAGTAAATGCCAAGTGCTAATATTTCACGTAATTATAAAGGAATCCGTGAGATGGCACTTACGGGTTCTGCGCAGAAGGACTCTGAATCAACTGAATAACAAACAACTAATAAAAGTTAATTTCCTTCATTTATAGATCTTATCGTTAGAAGAAGCATGTGTACTAGTGTATATTAGAATAACATCTCTTTAAGAATTTTTCCCTTTTAATACGCAATCTATGCATATATATACCTACGGCTCCTACCCAGCTTGTTATTACTCACTCTGTTCGTCTGCCACTTGTCACGAGAGACCAGGCTATGCCCCGGTGGGCGGAGCTTGTTTCATATACATATTTTTAATTTCTTGCTAATTGTTAATCAATTCACGTGCGTCGCGGAGCACTCCGGGTAGAGCAAATAGACTATACATCGGACCTTTAAGGTCTGGTGGTTCTGCCCCACTTAAGCAATAAATAAATAAAAATATATAAACATTCCATTTCTTTTGAAACGAAAATATCAAATATTGTTTTATTTTTTCATAAACATTTCCCATTTTTTTTCTACTTGTAGCTTGGTTTCAATTTATGTTTCTTTCTTAGGCGAAAGCTAAAGATAAATCTGTAACATTTGATATTCCCCCCCCTTTTTTTCCGTATAAAGTATTCAGATGCAAATCTTTTTAGAAGTTTGGCAACTAGCAGTGATGTATTAGGCAAAGAATCAAATTGGCATAAAAAGTGCATATTTTAGAGAAAGAAATTGTGCGTTTTGGTTGCTTGCAGAGTAGTATGTATTTTATAAAGGATGTCGATAATATTAAAAAAGGGGTCTCTTATTATTTTTTTATAATTTTTATTATTCATTTCTGTTCAAAATTCAAAACTATTCATCATTACTTCAATTGTTAAAAGATATTGCTTGGTTGCCAAACTTAATTTTTATTTGTTTTGTATTTTATATTTAGTTTATTATTTATATTCATGGAGAAAGACACTTAAGATTTCGATTTTGACATATATTGTAACACAATTCGCTCATAGGGGAAAAAAACATTCATCAATATAAAATCAGTCCATTCATAATATAAAACAAGTCGGAATTTCGTTTTATAACGAAGTATTAAAAATATTCAGACCTTGGTGTATTAGTATGCAGTGCTTCGGATACAGTATAGCAGCTGAAATATTTTGTGTGTCCCTTTAAATGTTATCTGTTTTCTATTACTCAGGAAATAACTTGTTTCTGCTACAACATTACGTAGTGGAATACTTTCGTGTGACCCTCTAAATGAATGACAAATATTCTTTGTACCATATAGTCTACAGAATATCTATTTTAGTATATATTTTACAGATGCGTTTAAATTTATTTATGTTCGAAAGCGTATAACATCACTAAAATGCACTTAATACGAATTATTCCCATTGGTTGTAATCTAACGAAATAATTTTGATTGTCCCTGTAATTGAACTATTCCTCTGATTTTCATAAAATTTTAAATTATTCGACAAAACTATGCAACAATTACATTATTTAAATTTCAAACGATTCGGTTCCGTAGTTTTTGCTCTTTTATATGCGGATGGAAAGACAGATGGACAGCTGAACGACAACTAAAGGTGTTTCGTATTTACATAATTACGAATGCACCTACAAATGATTATAATTTTAGGCTATAGATATGTAAAATTCTCCTCTAATTATAAATTACCAGGAAATTGATCTCTTGTAGTCGTGTAGATTAAGATATCAAAGCACTGAATGGAAATCTTTGGGTATTTCGCACTTAAATACGGATCAGATCTAGACATGAGACATCAAACGATGTCCTTTCTTGAAAACAAAACATCTTAATTTGTGTTCAAAGCATCGTCACAATTCCACTATCAACTCCAGTTTAAACTTGGTACCACTATAAGATACCTGCATAAGAACAGAACGATATTTTCGCAATAGATATCCACCTTTTAAACGCCATATCTCACCAAGTGACAATGAAAAATCGAAAATACACACAAAAACTAAACTAAAGCTAAACTGACTCTTATTCCAAAGCCAACGTAATTCTTTACATAAGTTATCAGCACGGAAAAGAATGGATTTCACAACAAACTCCTAAATCACCAATTTGGAGAATTTACTTTTAACTTATGAAATTTAATCCGCTGACAAAAACCTGATTTAGTTTTCTCAGACGGCCGCATATTATGCTACTAGAATCCGTCGTTCAAACAAAAACGACTGAAAAGAATTCTGGGAAACCGAACGTTTAAGAGAATAACTATAGAGATATGTTGCAACAGATACAATGAATTAAGTTGTGGGATTTTCTTTTTAAGAAAAGAATTGTTTTAAAAGATTAATGTTTTTTAGAATAAAATAAAATAAAAAGAGTTCACTAAAGGTATGGAATCAAAAATCGTATGCTACAATATTATAAAAAGAAAAAAAAGTTCAGTGTTAAAAGAATGTGGAAGTAAATAATTTGGGATTAAGGAGAATTTTTTTTATTATTACACACACACACATATATATACATATGTATACATTGCTATTCAATGCAAATCCTTTAAAAATATTCAAATGCAACCGAGATAGCTTTAAAAATTTCTTCAATGGGATTAGTATTAACGAATGGGTATTTTCATTTGACTGAACTACCTTAATGTTTCGAACCAGAAACACTAGATAATGACGACAATGTCAGTAAATTTAAGTTGTCCTAGAGAGAAGGAGGAAAATATTTCTTACATTTCTACGAGCATTACTATAATCATTAAAACCAACATGAACAAATATTTAAAATCCCCCCGCCCACCCCCCAACTATAAACAAGTCAGAAACCCAAATGATTCCAAACACCAGAACGAAAATACCAACAAGTCTCAGTAGCCAATAGAATTAAACTGGAAATGAAGTATCATGACATAACAAATCTAACTAGAAAGCTGAGATGTTTTTTACTTTATTGATAAACTGTAAAGGAGTTACTGCCAAGGTGTTTTTTACTTTATTGATTTGGAATGGTAAAAAACTCCTTGGTTAATGATTTGTCTAGCGTACCGTACATCTCAACTTTCGGGTTAGATTTGTTATGTCACGAAATTTTATTTCCGGTTTAATTCTATTGGCTACTGAGACTTGTTGGTATTTTGGTTCTGTGTTTGCAATCATTTGGGATTCTGACTTATTAATAGATGGGGGGAAGGGTGGTTGATTTTAAATATTTTTTTCACTGAGGAAGCAAGTCCAAGTTATTCGGGAAACGTATACGTATGATTATGTGATTTTATCTATTGTGTGTTTAAACGTTGGTTTTAATAATTATAATTGTTCACACAAGGTTTTTATAGAGCATTACTATGTATTACATTTTTAAAATATTCTCCTTTCCATTTCTGTTGACAGTCAAGTACTTTTAAATAACATTTTCATGATGTGCATGAGCAAAAAAAAATTAATACCTGGAAATAGGTAACAATAAAGTAAAACTGTAAAACTAAAACAATTTTAAAGTTAACGTTTTTGCTATTAATTTATCTTTCGGACTGTAAAACATAAATGATGAAGATGAAAATGTTCACATGAGAATTGAACATTTTCAGTATTCTAAATGTCTATTTCCAGTGTGATAAAAGTAATTAATACACAATAAAATCTAGCACGCATGGTTATTGCATTACAGAATGAAGCTACTTCTAAAAAACAAGCTCAAATTTATTCCAAACGAGTCAGTCTTGCTCTACATTCATTCAAGAATAAAAGATTGGAAGATTTTGTCACAGCTAAGTCAATGATGTTGTTTCAATTGTTGGAACTTCCGGATGGATTTCTTGCAGTAGATCCTGAATTGTGGGAGTTAAGAGAAGACTATAAACAGGCAAAAGAGGTAATAAAATCTCTACAAGTAGTAAATGACCATGCCGAACGTGCAGTTGCACTTATTCAAGAATACAATGGATTGATAACTCATGATGAAAAGCAACTACAATTTTTACTACAAGTTGTTGAAGATCATCGTAAAATGTACCCAGATAGCAGAAAAATGTGTCTCTCTCTACCTGCACAAATGCAATACAATTTTAATGTACCATGAAAACCTAATAATTGTGCTATAAACTAAAGAAATAATCACAATTAAATCATTAAAACATTTAAAGTTCTTACTTATTTGTGTAGCTAATATTCTGAATTTGTTTCCTAATTTTATAAATTTCAGGTCAATTGAGCTACCTCTAAATATTTGAATATATTGCTCAAACTTTTTGCATAATGTTTTTGTATCAAAAGGAACAAAATAGGGGGGGGGGGTGAGACTTGTAAAAATAATTATTTAAAAAAATCATGGCATTTAAGGTCCACCCATATATATATATACTGAAAAAATATTTTCTATATGTAAAAAAAGAAAAAAAAATATTGAGAAAAATAATTTACACATTTACGCATATTCAAAAATAAAAGCCAGATGAAGTTGTTTCCATAGCAACAAAATTGAACCGACTTTGCTCAATTACACTTAATTTTGAGTTTTAAACAAATCTCTATAAATAAAAGGAATTCCGAGGATAATTAATTAATTAATTAATTGAGGCACAGGGGAAAGCAAATCTTGGCAATGCGCCAACTCGGTCCAGAGGAAGCAAATCTTGGCAATGCGCCAACTCGGTCCAGAGGTATAAAAGCAAGATAGAAAAAAACGCGCAGGTCTGTGCATTCAAGTACAACCACCCATATGTATATGCTGAAAGTTTGTTCTGACGCTCACCCGACGCACGTGGAGTGCCGATGGTCCGGGAAGCGTACCATACACATAAATTATTAAATAAACCTTCAAATTAAGCCCGGCGAAGCGGGCTGGGTATGCTAGTTTAATTAATTCTAATTTTGAATTTCGTTTTAAATCGTAACAACAGTTAAATTTCTATATAAATTCATGTAAATATCGATATGACAAAATTACAGTTAAAACAAACTAAAACTAACAAAAAAGTTATTGAAATTAAATTTGTTTAAATAAGTTCAACTTGTAACATTTTAACCTTAAAGTGTTTTTGACATTAAAAACAAGTTGGAAATTGCACGTTTAGCGTAGCAAATGAGGTGCGTTCGTACGATAACGAAGTTTTAAAAAAATTACTCTCATATATTAATCTCATAAAATTGTAAGTAGTGGATTGCAATTAAAATGCTCATCAAACAATGTTCTCCCTATACCATTATGTAATGGAATACTTTTGTGTGGCCTTGTAAATTAATAACAAATGTTCTTTGCACCACAGATTATGTAAAATGTATATTATAATACGTACTTTATAGTTGCATATAAATTTTATTAAGTTCGAATGAGTGTAACATTATTAAAATGCTTTTGAAACATTTTCCCCTATTGATCGTAATGTAACGGAATACTTTTGATTGTCCCTGTAATTGATCTATGCATCCGATTTTCATAAAATTTGAAATAACTGGACAAAATTATGTAATAATTATGTATTTTAAATTCCAAACGTATAAGATACATTTGAAACTTTTTCCCCATTGACCATAATGTAATTGAATACTTTTGATTGCCCCTGTAATTGAACTACGCACCCGATTGTCAAAAAAATTGAAATGACTCGAGAAAATTATGTAATAATTATGTATTTTAAATTTCAATTGATTAAAATGCATTTGAAACTTTTATCCCCATTGACCGTAATGTAATGGAATACTTTTGATTGCCCCTGTAATTGATCTATTCATCCGATTTTCATAAAATTTGAAATGACTCGACAAAATTATGTAATAATTATGTATTTTAAATTTTAAACGATTCGGTTGGGTAATTTTTGCGTTGTTATATGCGGACAGACAGACGGACGGACAGACAGACGGACGGACAGACGGACGGACTGAAAGACCACAATAGGTGCTACGTATTTACATAATTACGAACGCACCTAAAAAGTATTTTTCTAAATTGCATTCCATCTACAACCGATAAAAAAGCACCAAAATAACGAAAATTTCATCATTTTTTTACAGACGCTCAATCGAAGTTTCACTGATTTCTTTTATAAACATTTATATATCCTCATGAGAAGATCAATCAGAATTTTTTTCATATTTTTTGGATTATATCCGTATGGAGACCTTCTTTGTAAGGATCGCACAATCAGAATTTTAGTAAAATAATGGTAATAGTCCCAATTCAAATTTATGATGTTTTTAAAAATCATATAAATTTTTATCAATAATTTTAATGTGAATTTCATGAGGAATTCTTTTGGTTATTTTTTGTAATTCGAATATTCTTAGTAAGTTCAGTACTACAATTATTATTTTCGATAGAAATATTTATTGATATAAAAATGTGAATCTGCAGATATATGAACTCAAATGTTTCTGATATATTTCTGTAACAAATAATATAATAAAGCACTTGTTTGACTTACTTTGCAATGAAAAACATCGTGTTTGCTCATATTTAATTCATACATAAAATGCCAAACACTTTGAATTAATACATTAAATAAAATGAAATTTTTCATACAGCTCTTCATAAAAAAATAATCATATTTATTTAATTTTTGTTTTTAAAACATGATTTTTTTCGTTTTTATAAAAAAAATGGAGGAAATACATTATTATTTTTTAAATCAAAGATAAAATATTCGCTCCTGAAACTTATTTAACAATCTAAAAAAATACTAAACTGCGCAAAAAAAGAAAAGAAATATGTTTTTCCTGTGTTTATTTTATCTCGAAAAACTCTTATGTTCAAAAAAAGAAAATGAAAAAGTAAGAGTAAATAACTTGCGGATAAATCTTAATAAATATATTTTTTATCCCAAATATTCCATATTTCTTCAACAAATTAGTTTTGCCGATGATAAAGGAAGATCGGTATGAAGAAAATGTATATAAAAACATTTATAAACTTGGACCTCATATAAATATACGGATAAAAAATAATTCGTTCAACGTAGGATATATATTTTTTTAATTTCTGCTTAAAAATGCAATTTTTTTGTAAACGATAGTACATAAAAAAATTGTATTTTTTTCTTTTCAGTATGTTTAGTTTACATTATGTTATGTCAGTATGTTTAGTTATGTAAAACAAGTGTGGTAAACATTATTAACTCAAAACCATTTGACATCATTTACTCGGAATTCAAATACCTCTTTTTATTCGTAAAATACCTTTAATTAAATAGAAATAATTACACTCTACTATAACCGTGGTAACTTTGTAGGTTGGGATGGTTGTGTTTATGACGGTCCGTAATCTGTAAACGGGATATAAGCCCTCGAGGGTTCTGATAAGTTCAAGGATGCCGAAGTCGACGGGCTGAGGTTCTTTCTAAGGGAACCTGTACTAGAATTTTTGCAAGGAAAACCAAGGTTCGAAGAAAACCCCGGAAAACTCCTAACGATAAAGCCGACGGGCATGATTAAGTTCAAACCCAGCATCTCCTATCAAGCAATTTCGAGATCAAAACCTCTCGGCAATTGTTGGGACCCTGTGTAGGTTGGGCAACCCTGATCAAAAATATGAGAGTGATAGTTAAAAGAACAAATCTGAAATTGTGCATGGCAAATGAGGTGCGTTCGTACTATAACTAGTTTTATAAGTATTTAGATCTTGCTGCAACAGTTGTTGTACTCTTATTTAAAAATGCTTAAATAAAAAAATATTACAATTATCTATGTTAAATTAAGTAATGCCGAAAAAATATCACTGAATCTGAACTAGGACGTCATCACCAGGGTAACCTAGAACCATTACCTATCATGGAATATCAATGAATCATTTAGGTATGAAAAGGTTTAATAGAGTAACCACCATGGCAACCTAGAATCATTACTTATCATGTGATATTATTGAATCATTTATAGTTGTTGTCATGTTAACTTAAAACATTAATCAAAGTTAGTGTTAAAGTAAGTTTCAAATAAGTAAAATAAAATAAAAATATAATGTAATAAAACTTAACGGAAAAACATGCTGGCAAAACTTACTGCAAACATGCTATTACGCCATCATAAAATGCAAATGCTGTTAACAAACGAGCAGTTATGGCAAGTCGAAAATATCCGTCATTTATACAAACAACCTCACTAAAAATAATTTTAAGATTACCTGAAGAAAGCGGCACTTAAATTTTATATAAATCTGTATATTTTGAATATATTTTGAGTTTCCTAATCAGAGCGACCATACTGTCCATATGTATGTTTGAAGTATGAAAGAAGGATTGCCCAGCATGGCGCTTGTCTTCCGCTATTGGCACACAGCGTGGCAACTCCAAATTGGTACATGTCAGTGCCGCTGGTGCAATGGCTCCTCAAAGCATGCTCTGGTGAAAGTGGCTAAAAATAAGAGCCTCCCACCCACTAACTATTGTCAGTGTCTTAAATTTGTATAATTTTTTTGTTAAATTTGTCCGGTTTTAATTCTTTTTTTTTTCCTTTTTTTTTAAGAGTCCAAGTCATTCGGGTCATAAGTAAAAAATTTTGACGCTATCTGTGATCGCCTATTGGCGACAGCGCTGTCGCGCAAGAAAGTAAAGCTGTTTGAAGCGTAGGTAGAAGTCGCCGATGAAAATGGGCCGCTCACCGCGGCGATTGTAAATATATATTTGTAATAAATTTATTATATAAGTATATTATTATATATATTTCATATATTTTTTACATATTTATTATATATATTATATGAGGACCCCAGAAGCCAAGGGGTATAAGTGAAAAAATTGAAAAAATTGAGTTAAGTGCACAGGCTATCTGGAAATATGCTTTTTTCATCTCAGGTAAAGAAATATAGGTCATTTTCTTATTATTTGGGGAGTTATATAGATAAACCACTTTTTTCGAAAAACAAACAATATTGATTAATTATACATTTAAAGAAAATTGTACTCTATTTTTTTAACAGTTACTGAAATGAGAGTTCAAAGATTAGAATGCAACAAGCAGATGTTTCCTATTTCAATTTAGTCAATTGTTATTGATGTTCCAATTTAACATCAATTATCTTTAAACTCAATTTACTCCAAATCGACATTTTGTCACTTGTACCCCTTGGCTTCTGGGCTCCTCATATATATTAATAAATTTATTATATATTATCCCAAATATATTTGTCAACCGCCGCGATGAGCGGCCCATCTTCTTCGGCGACTTCTACCTACTACCCGAACAGACCCACTCTCTTGCGCGATAGCGCTGTCGCCGATAGGTGACCACGGATAGCCGAATGCCTTGGACACTAAATAGAAAAGGAAAAAAAAAAGATAAATTTAAACCAGACAAATTTAACAGGAAAAATAGACAAATTAAAGATATTGAAAAACGGTTAGTGGGTGGGTGGTGCTCTGAAACTAACGACCGCTTATGCTTACATCCCGAATATATTTGTCTCGGACAGCGGTTGGGAGTGGGTGGGACAACCGCCCCGTTGAGTGGCCATTCCTCGTCGGCGACCTCTATGTACGCTATCACCGTTTATAGGAACTAAATATTTATATAACTGAGAGTCAGTTACCATGGTACCAGATTGTTATAGTTTTTCTGATTTCTACTTCGTATTAAAATTTTGACCCAACTTGTTCACTTCACTCTTCTTTTTACAAAAATTCAACGATATTTGATTTATTTAAGTTATTAATAAAATATAAATTACAGAATATTACTGCACTGAGTATAGTAGCTTGGGGCAAAGACACGCAATTTAAATAAAATCTGATTTTGAATGAACGCGTTGGTCTAAATTAGGCTGAATTAATGGTTGAATAAACTGTCATATTACAACCTAACCCAATTTCACCATCAGCAAAGATTCTGTCAATTTGTAAATTTGCAAGACCTTACAGCTATTAAAAATATTGCTCTGCCTGTCGTTGATCCATTGATTGAGGTAAAAATCCGATTGAGGTAAAAAATAAAGAACTTTTACCTCAGTCCAATGACGAAGTCTTTTTTTTTTAATTGTATGAAACTGGCGCTAAACAATTTCCTTCTAAGCTTTCTCAAAATACACCCATTCGTGCACCCATACCATCAGAGAAGCTCTGAGAAGTTATTGCAGTTTAAAGTTTTAACCAAATTAAAAAGTCACACTGTATACATTTTTGTCATGAGAGAGCTGCTACCATTTTAGTTCTTTTGATGTAAATCTAGCCCATTTTTGTTCCTACTCCAAAAAATATTAAATACTTTTAAATCATCACCACATTAATGTTGCTTTTTTCGTGTCATCGTTGAATAATTCCCCTAAACAAATTTAAAAATCAAACATCAAAGGAATTAAAAAGCCTAAAAGTTTGGCAATAAAGATTGGAATAGTAATTATTTCACCTAAATCCTGAGTTATGAGAAGGAAGGTGACTTAAGTAATAACAACTTTCTCAATAATTTCACCTTGTTAAATAATATCTGAGAAGCCGCGCACCAAATCTAATTTTGCATAATATTTACTTTGTTTTAAGAAATTCACTCTCTTAAATCTCAATCGATATTTAAGAAAATTATAGTACGTAATTAGAGTGATAAGAGAGTTTCCCCTTTTAAACACACAGAGATATTTACGAAGACAAAATATCCACATCCACGTGAAACTTTTGTACTTTACGAGTTGAATTACGCATCAAGCCAATGTATACAAAATAATGAAACTAACTAGTGATATTACTGGACACTAAATTGTGTCACTGTTTTCCTCTTTACATTTATTATAGTTCAGAAATTATTGAATTGAAAAATTCACGTGCTTTTATTTTTGGTTATCGTGTAAACACTCATGATATGCAAAGCATACGTTAAATAAATAATGTATGGTCGATACAAAATGTCCGTGGTAGAATAATATACTATAACAGTTTAATTTAGATTACTCAAAACAAGTCATATATCAAACTGAAGATATTAAAAAATCAGTTTTCCTTGTTTATATGTGCCTAACCTAGTTTTATATGCGAATATTTAGTTATCTGGCACGCCAACAACCTAAAGTAAAATTCTTTCCATAGGCTTTTGTTAATAAGTCCGGAATAATGAAAATAATAACTTCCAATCATGGAATATCATTATGTAGCGGCGGACAATAGACACGATCTTTCAAAAAGCCCTAAAGAATAAAAATCGCTTTGCTATAAAGACTTTACACCTTGATCCTAGCAATACCATTTTATGCTCAGGGGTTCCCTACTTGGCGTATGTGGCACTGCCAGCAAGTAACTAACAAAGAAGTACTTGCCCTTTCACTTATTAAAATCTGCTTGGGATAGAGATAATTAGGTTCGTTCGTAAATATGTAAATACGTTAGAATCTTTCGTTATCATTCAGTCCGTCGATCTGTTTGTCCGTCCGCATATAACACAGCAAACTGTCCAATTAAATAATTTGAAATTAAAAATTTATAATTGCCGCATAATGATATAGGATCATAACAAATTTTAGGAAAATAGGATGTGAAGTTTAATTATAGGGACAATTAAAAGTATTCAGCTACATTACGGCCAATGAGTAATTCCAAGTGCTATTTAATCATGTTGCACTCTTTTAAATATAATAAAACTGAAATGCATCTATGAAGCATGTGAAAATACACTTTCTGTACAATATGCGGTGCAAACAATGTATGTATTTCGTTTACAGGGCCACATA
Source organism: Maratus speculifer (assembly GCA_964019185.1). Lineage (NCBI taxonomy): Eukaryota > Metazoa > Arthropoda > Arachnida > Araneae > Salticidae > Maratus > Maratus speculifer. The sequence continues at coordinate 532,718 of CAXHSM010000007.1, forward strand.
AAAGTATTCCACTACATAATGGTTAAGGAGGAAACATTGTTAAGTCATACTTTAGTTTCATTAAATTATTTCATATTTTAACAAATTCATACTCATTGCTGAGGATTATTAAAAGTTACTTTCTATGTAAAAGAAAGCAGCTAGTATATACAGGGACATACAAAATATTTCGGCTATTATACTGTATCCGAAATACTGTTCACAATTATACCAATTTCTGAATATTTTTAAAATTTTGTTAATGTACAAACGTGCCTCATTTGCTGCGTTACACCTGCAATTTACAGCTTATAAATAAGCTAAAAAACTTTGTAAAATCACCATAAAAAGAAAATTAAACAGGACGCGTTTCGAGCTTCAAAAATACCGCTCGTCATCAGCTAATCCAAACACGTGTCACAAGGGACAGAGTGGAAATAAAATAGTGAAAAAAGAGAGAGGAGATTACAAAGAGTGCGACAGGTGGCGCTGCCTGACAGAGCCAAGGAGGCAGAGAAAAGTAAAGATATAGTTAAAAAAAGAAAGAGGAGTTTACTAAGAGTGCCACAGGAGGCGCTGGCTAAAAGAACCCAGGTGGAAGAGAAAAATGATGATAAACTAATAAAAGAGAAAGTAAACAGTGGGAAAATAATAATAATAAAAAAATAAAATAAAAAATATATAGAAAATAAAAATATAAATAAATAAATAAATAAATATAAAATAAAATAAAATATAATAAATAAATAAAATAATAAAAAAATTGTAAAAATAGTAAATAAAATAAATTAATTAATTAAAAATTAATAATAATAATAATAATAATAAACTACAAAAGTATTTTCCATGCAGGAGAAAGGGAGGGGGATGATGAGAGATCATTGACAAGAGTATTAGAATTTTTGCAAATAAAATAAGCTTCGTGAATATCTAAAAGCTTCGTGAATATCTAAATGAGAAGGAGAGGCAGGATTAAAAATAATTCTGGACATGGAAAAATTGAAATAATGACCGGAAGACCAACAGTGAGAAGCGATCGAAGACCTAGATAATTCCTGATTTTTAATATATCTCTGATGTTCATCCAATCTTTTCTTCAACGCTCTTCTGGTCTGACCAATATAACCCAAATTGCAAGAACAAGGAATAAAATAAACACCCCACCGGTTCTCAACAGGAATAGGATCTTTCAAAGACGAGAATTTAATTTTATTCATAGGTTTGAAGATAACTTTAAAATTGAAACGAGAAAGGATTTTAGCAATTTTGAAACAAAGAGGGGAATAAAAAGTCAGAACTATAGAGTTAATATTAGACGAATTATTAGAATCAGTAAGAAGACGTTTAGGCTTATTAAATTTATACAGAGCTTTGTCAATCAAAGAGGGATTATAACCACGAGCGAGGGCAAGAGATCACTCTCTTGCCCTCGCTCGTGGTTATAATCCTGCCTCTCCTTCTCATTTAGATATTCACGAAGCTTATTTTATTTGTAAAAATTCTAATACTCTTGTCAATGATCTCTCATCATCCCCCTCCCTTTCTCCTGCATGGAAATTACTTTTGTAATTTATTATTATTATTATTATTAATTTTTACTTTTTAATTAATTAATTTATTTTATTTACTATTTTTACAATTTTTTTATTATTTTTATGTATTTATTTTATTTTATTTTATTTTATTTTATATTTATTTATTTATTTATTTTTATTTTTATTTATTTTATATATTTTTTATTTTATTTTTTATTATTAATATTTTTCCACTGTTTACTTTCTCTTTTATTAGTTTATCATCATTTTTCGCTTCCACCTGGGCTCTTTTAGCCAGCGCCTCCTGTGGCACTCTTTGTAAACTCCTCCTTCTTTCTTTAACTTTATCTTTACTTTTCTCTGCCTCCTTGGCTCTGTCAGGCAGTGCTACCTGTCGCACTCTTTGTAATCTCCTCTCTCTTTCTTTCGCTTTTATTTCCACTCTGTCCCTTGTGACACGTGTTTGGATTAGCTGATGACGAGCGGTATTTTTGAAGCTCGAAACGCGTCCTGTTTAATTTTCTTTATATGGTGATTTTACAAAGTTTTTTAGCTTATTTATAAATTTATCGCCAGTTTTTTCGGTGTTTCTCAATACAATTTACAGCTTGTTTAAGACTTTGAATTATCACTTTACAACGCTTATACTTTTTACTATTAAAATATATAACTGTAAATTATTTTATGAAAACCCTGTATGTTAATTTCTCTGTAGCATTGACTTATAAAAAAGACTACTGTATTATGTTTTCATAGCGTGAAACGTTTAAATTTTTAACGTGTCTACCATATTGCACGTAATTTGTTTTAAAAAATATAAAATTCTATTTAAACAACTATAATTATCATTCTTGTCAACAAGTTTCAAAATACTTTTATTTTAAAAATATAAAATTTTTAATATTATTCCTCTAATATAGGAAAAATGACATATTTTTCCATGCATATCTGAATTCTGAAACTCTAGGAAATCAATTTAATACTTTGTTCATTAATATTATTACGAGGAAAAAGGGATATTCTGAAAATATTAGTTCTTTGTTCTTCTGAATAATAATGAGTCTTCTTTTTCTGCTCAAATAAAACCATTTAAGAATATATTATCATATAAAATCGCTTTAAACAGTTTTCGTATAAAATTCACATTTGACCATTAATGCTTAGACATTATTTATGATAAAATTTCTGTTCAAAGCTTAGGCTTAACCAAGACAAACATTTTCCATCTTCTTTTTTTTTATTTCGATATAAAGTGAATGGTGTTATTTATTTTACAATAAAAAGAACTAATTTATAAATATCAATCTTCTCCTTCCTCCCCCAAAAAAGAAAGGATTTCGACCACCCTCTAAATTAAATTCTCCATGATACTGACTCAGAAATTAAACACTTTTATTATGTTTTTACAACGTAATACACATAACCTTTAATCGTGTCAATCATATTACACGTTATTGTTTGTTTTTAATTGATACTTACTTTTAAGAATAAGATATGTACACGAAAGCAAAGTACAAATCTATTTAAAGAACTATAATTACCATTCTTGTTAATAAGTTTCAGAATACTTAAAAACGGAAGCCTTTTAGTGGAAAAGCCATTTTATCCATCCAAATCTGAATTCTAAACTTCTAGAAAATAAATCTAATGATTTGTTCAATAATATTATTAAGAGGAAACGGAGATATTCTAAAAACGTTACTTCTTTGTTCTTTAGAGTAATAATGAGTCTATTTTTTCCTGGTCAGAAAATACCATTGAAGAATATATTCACATATAAAATCGCTTTAAACAACTTTCGTATAAAATTCCCATTAGACCATTAACACTTAAACATTGTTTTCTGCTAAATTTTCTGTTCAAAGTACAGACTTAACTAAGACAAATATATCTTACCTCTTCTTTCTTTATTTTCATAAAAATTTAGTGGTTTTTCTTATTTCACAAACTAAAGAACTAATTCAATCTCTTCAGTTCAAAACCACCCTGTATATGATATTCTCTATGATATTTGCTCAGAAATAGAAAACTTTTATCCTATTTTTATAACGTGGTACGTTGAACTTTAAACTTGTCAATCATATTACACGTTACTTTTTCAAATAAATACTATTTTTGTAAAAATAAAGTATGTACATGAAAAAAAAATGGAAATCCATTTAAGGAACTATAACTATAATTCTTGTTAGTAAGTTTCAAAATACTTTAATTTTCAAACGGGATCCTTTTAAACTGAAAATGCCATTTTTTTCCATCTATGTCTAAATCCGAAATTCTAGGCAATAAATTCTAATGTTTCGTTCATTAATGCCATTAAAAGGAAATAGGGATAATCGGAAAATATTAGTTCTTTGTTCTTCAGAATAATAATGAGTCCTTTTTTTAGCTCAAAGAATACCATTTAAGAATACATTAACATATAGAATCGTTTTAAATACTTTTTGCATAAAATTCACATTAGCCATTAAAGCTTAAATGTTATTTCTGATACATTTTCTGTTCAAAGTATAGGCTTATCTAAGACAAATATATTTTACCGATTCTTTCTTTATTTAAATATTAATTTAATGGTTTTCCTTACTTTAAAAACTAAAGAACTCATCTCCAACTATCAATCTCCTTCACAAAAAGAAAAAAAGAAAAGGAAAGGAAAAAAAGAAAGATTTTGATCATTTTGTATATTAAAATCTAATAAACAAAAAATATTAGTTCTTTTTCCTTCATAACAATAATGAGATTTTTTTCTTTTGCTCAAAGAATGCCATTTAATAATACATCATCATATAAAATCGCTTTAGAACTTTTGGTATAAAATTCACATTAGAAAATTAACGCTTCAATATTATTTCTGCTATATTTTGTGCTTAATGCATAGGCTTAGCTGAGACAAATATATTTTATTCCTTCTTTCTTTATTTCTATATAAAGTTAACGGTTTTCCATATTTTATAAACTAAAGAACTAATCTCCAACTATCAATATCTTTCACAAAAAAGATTTTGAACGCCCTGTATATTAAATTCTCCATGGTACTGACCAAGAAATAAATCTTTTTTATTATGTTTTATAACATTATACGTCTAAACCTTAAGCGTGTCACTAATATTACATGCAATTTTTTTTTTTGGAATGGATACTAAATTTGTAAGAACAAGGTATGTACACGAAAGCAAAGTAGAAATCTATTTAAAGAACTATAATTATCATTGTTGTGAATAAGTTTCAAAATACCTTAATTATCAAATGGAGCCTTTTTAATATTCTTTGTCATGTGTAGTGACAATGTACGATCAAATCTATTGCGCGTCGAATTCTGGAATTCTTGAAAAAAAATTAATGCTTCGCTCATTAATCTTTTCGGATCTGGCGTATTATTAATAGTACATGTCTTTTAATGGAGCATTAGCATAACCGACTATATACTACCGGCAGAGCCATTTCGCTAAAAACCGCCGATAAAGTGAAGTCGGATTGAACTTCAAACCCTGAAGCATTTCATTGGACCATGTGAGAGTCCACGTGACGCAAACCCTGCTCAAATTAGCATTGAGTAAGCTATTTTCTGTTCTGTGCACATGTTTGCACATGTGGTCATTGTTTTAGTTCAGGGTTTCTATGATTGGCCAGAATATTTTGGGCAAGGTATTAGAGTCCTCTGGCGGGAGACTTCATACATTAATCTCAAATAGACGGGAATTTAGATCTAGTCGGCCTTGGTATTAGTTTGTTTTAACAAATACATTTGCTATTTTTTAAATGGAGTAATGTCAGTATGCCTATCTATTTAATATATGATTTCATTTATGTTTTGGCATTCAGTAATAATAATAATTATTGTTGACTCCTTAATAGTCTTTCCACTGTTTGCGATTTTTTCATCTTAAACATATGTTTCATTGTTTGAATTTAAAATAAAAGTTACTACCCCCCCCCCCCAAAAAAAAAAAGAATCGTGTGTAATAAAGCGCAAAAAATAGTAATATAAGTTAAATCTTATTGTAATACAGTATTTTCTAAACAACTCCAAAATTTCTTCTTTAGTTTATTGTCATATGAATAATAATTGAATAGTAAGCAAAAGAGCAGGATTCGTTATGATTTAAACAATGATATATTCATTAAACACTAATTAATCTATTTGGATAGCTAGTTTTCATGCTATTAATGTAAAAGTAAATTTTTCTAAAAACTGGAAAAAAAATTCGGACCCAAAAGGATTAATACTATTAAGAGGAAATGAGGATATTCTTAAAATATTAGTTCTTTGTTCTTCAGAATAATGATGAGTCCATTTTCTACTCAAAGAATACTATTTAAGGATACATTAAAAGTTTAAGGATACATTAAAAGTTTAAACAAATGTTGGGATGGCTATATCAACCAACATTATGTCTTGATTGCTGATGTAGAAACCTCTCGCTGTGGCTGGTTTGCCACTTTTTTGAAAATTTGGGCTGATATGCACCACTTTAGCACAGAAATAAAGGGGGCACTATTCTAATGAAGCCCAAGCGAATTATCGTAACTTCAAATTTGTCCAAAGAATTTGACGCCCCGATTTAGGCGGGGCACCTGACAACACTAATGGTGAGTGAGAGTCACCTATGGAGTGAAAAAGGTTAATAAATTATATGTGTGGCCCAAGATGGCTGTCTGTACCTAAGTCTCAAAACTTTTTATTTTCATATAAAATAAAAAACACAATTACTTCATCCATGACACAGATTTTTTTTCTAATTATCCGAATTTCATTTGATTAAAAAATAATTTAGTTTTATGTGCAGGGACCTGGATTTATCTTTTATAATTAGTCTTGTAAATGATGATCTGTCATATTAAAATTTTCTAAAATATTATTCGAAACCCTTGTGCGGTTTTAAACTGAAAATTTTCTATTACCGTTAAGTCTGCAGCTTTTAATGATCACGTGATAAAATTTAGTCATAGACAGTGTGATTATAATTGAAGTTACCCTGTTTAGACCTAATTAAAGTTCACTCTGGTTGATTAGTATCGACGAAACTTGGACTATAAGTTACATGGACCATGGGAAAAAATCTGCAATAAAAAAATTTACTTCAAATTTCGACCACTAGGTGAGAAAGGGGCGCATGAAGACCAAAAAGCATCAAACTGGAAGCATAAAACTTTTTTTGTTTACAACCTATTTTTAATGCGCATTTCATTTGCAACAAACACATGTTCAAAGCGTGTTATAGCGGATTAAATAAGATGTGTGAACGAATTTTTAGGTCAATTGTAGCCACATGACGTGTTATGTTTGCTTTCACATTAATCAGAGCCCGTATGCTTCCGCCATACAATGATCTTTCAAGAATTCCCGACAGAAGTCACAAGGTTTCAATTCGGAAGAACGAAGAGGTTATGTTGTCGGTTAACTTCTCGAAATTACTCGATATCTCTAAAGTGAATACGAAGCAGTATCTTAACTCATTCGGCAGTCAGAGTTGGTGCACCATCTTTCATGAATACGATTGTCGCTACGATTGACACTATCGATTTTGTATGGATATAATAACTTACTGCTGAAGAAGATCGCATTAACGGGTACCATAATGAAACATCTTTCATAACCATGAAAAGTATTCTTAAAATAATAATAATAACAAAGAATGAAAACAGTCGTAAAACCACACCATTCTGAATGTAATCAGGATGCAAAATCTGCTCAAGGACAAAATTAGGACTTGCAGGACCCCATATGTGACAGTTCTTAGAATTAACTGCCAATGTGTTAAAATGTGTTCATTCCGTCTACCGAATGTTCTAAGGCCATACACTGTTAACAGTTTTTTTGGCCAAAAACATTCTTACAAATTAAGATCGAGAGTTCGGGTCTGCATAATTTAGAGCTTGCACAACGTGATTATTGAACAGATATCACTTTATAATGGATTAAAGAAACTTTATTCTGCTGATCAAGAAAAAGACAAATCAGTTTCAACAACGGTCAGAACGACTTTCAGTATTTTCATTTGAAATCTGTTTCTGTCCTTTTCCTTGCACCACCAAACACCCCAGTCTTTTCGAATTTAGACATCATCTTTTTCAAAGCATACCTTGACATCTTTTTTTTCGTAATCATTTCAATCGACGGTATTCTCTTGAAAGTATCGTCGCTGACATTTCTGAGACAAATTATTGCCTTTTTTGATACAAAAAGCTTCACCGGTAACGCACGTCCTTTATTCTCTAACGGCATGGTGCATAATGATTTTATGGCAGTGACTACTTGGCTTTTAAATCGCTCCAAATTTGCATAAAGCCCTTTCTCGTGGATGAAAAACGCAATCAGTCGGTCAAATTTGCACTATTTTTTTTATTGTACACTGCTGGCCACACAAAATGCAACACCCTGAAGGAAGAATGCAAATCATTTGATATTTACAGCAAGCGTTCGTGGGAATGAAATATGCAAATCATTAGCATTGCAGAGCAGACGGCATCACGAGCGACCGTAGCGCCACCCGTAAGCACTATATAAGGGAATATTTTTTTGGCGTAAGCTGTTTACCAATACGTCGTGGAAGACATCGAAATTTTTTAACTGAGTTTCTGGATTCGACCGAGGAAGAAAAGTAGCCTATAGGGACTGGTGATTATCCTTTAGGGAAATCGGTCGACGCATTGGACGAAATCAAGCGACTATGATGCGAATCTGTAATCGCTGAATGCAGGAGGGAACGAGGGACCAACGTGGCCGATCGCACCCACGTCCTTTCACCACTTATGTGATGACAGGCGGTTTCTGCGCATGGCAGAGATGGATCTCGTAGCCACATCATAAACAATAGCATAACAGATTCAATCTGCTACGCATCACCCGGTGTCCATTCGTACCATTCGACGCCATTTGCAGCATAATGGAATGTCCGCAAGGCGTCCATTGCTCCGTTTACCCTTGACTGCAAACCACAGGCGTTTGTTCCGCCAACAGTGCGAGTAACGCGGACACGGACAACAAAATGGAATGACATTGTATCTATCGGCGAAGTCCGCTTCTGTCTGTAACAGCGGGATAGTCGGATTCGAGTTTGGAGACATTGGGGTGAGAGGTTGCTGAACTGTTGCGTTATGCATCGTCACACTGGTCCTGCACCCGGTATCCGCACTTCTCTAATACGCATTGCCGGTACATAGAACAGCCAGCGCTACATCACTGAGGTGTAAGAGCCCGTGGTCCTCCCATACATACAACGCTTGCCATCAGTTATATCCCAGCAGGATAACGTTCAGACGTCTAACGCAATGTTCAAGAGTACTTCTATACACATCAAATTGAATTGCTTACTTGGCCTGCTAGTTCTCCCCATCTATCACCAACTAAAATCGTGTGGTCCATGCTTGCAAAATGACTGGCCTGGAATACACCAACCGCTACTACACCAGCGGTTACAAATAAACACAAAGATGGAAAATGTCAGAAAAGCTCAATGGTCTGCAATGATTCCTCGTCATTTCAAATCCCAAATACCGGGTGATCCAGAAGTCTTGGGACTTTTGAAATACTAATAATTAGAAAACCATAAACAATAGAAGTATGCGGTTTTCACAGAAATGCTGACAAACTTGTGGGATTTGTTTTTTCGATGAAAAAAAACATATTATGTTAGTTACACTTTTTGACAACAGGTGGCGCTAAAATAGTATTATTTTTATAGTTTGATACAGCTCATTTAAAAGAAAGAATTAGTGTCCAAGTGTTAAGAAATTTAATCATGACGCTCATGGCTTATAGGTACCACCGTGAACCGATGCAAAACAGCGTGCGCAGTATCCTCAGAGCAGAAAGAAATTCCAGAAGAAATTTCAGTTCATCGTGATATCACAAGTGTACTGCACTCACGATGAACTGATGATTTCCACAGAGTATTGGTATAGAATCCTACCTAATTTACGATTCTAACCGACATTTGGGACCTCCTGCTTCTATTACGATCTCCAAATGAGCCTTTTTTTCAAACCTTGCTTACCATAACATTTCACATTTGCAATAGCCATCGATTCTTTTGCAGTTTTAACTTGACGTATTGTACGATATGAAAACAACGCGACATGCAAAGATGTGTCTAAACATAGTCTAGACAATGTCTAAACATTGCAGTTCCTCATCAAATTTTGTATCAAATTTTTCTTACAATGCAATTTCAACTACCTTACAAAAAATGTTTGAACATAAACCACCCTTAAAACGAAATCTCATTTCTATCATAGAAAAGAAGTTTCGCAATGAACACATGTGTCTATATAACGCTCGGTATAGGTACATTCAGTCTTATACAACAACGCCACCTCTTTCTAAAAATGGTAACTATATATATTTAAAAAAATTCATTCTAAACAAAAATCACACCTGTTTCTGAGCATATATCTGAAAACAGGACCTTTGTATCATACATAGTTTCCTAATTATTAACTTTTCAAAACTCCCGAAACTTCTGGATCACCCGGTATTTGGATTGAATTATTAGATAATTTGAAAAAAAAAAATAAAGCAACGTGAAATATAATTAAAATATAACGTGCGTGATTTTTATTTATTTTTCAATTTCATTTGTAATAGTTTATTGTCATTTTCCATCTTTGTGTTTATTTGTATAAGGTACCCTGGGGTAATAACGCCACGTTAAGGTTCTACCAATTTTCACGGCTCAGTTTTAGCTTGTATTTTTCAAACAAATATATGATTTGATGCAGCACCTCATTGACTATCTATATAAAAAAAAATAATTTAACAGATATGTATTCATAAAATGTAATGGCGTGATTTCTTGACCAATGCTATTTTGCGTTATTACCCACCTATATGGGTAATAACGCCATGCAAACAAAATTATGAAATAACATGGAATAATTGCATGTAGATTGCCCAATTCTAAAAATGCAAACTCTACAAACTTAGAAATTGACAAATTGCATTCTAAGCTATTGAAAATGTTCAATTTTTTGTGAAAGTGTAAGAAAAATAAAGGTGTGGTGTGTGTGTGTGTGGGGGGGGGGAGGATGAGGCAAAAGAATATCAGACCGCGACCTTCTTTTTGCTTAAAAAGGACCGCTTAAATAGAATTATTAGAAACACTGCACAGTTTTAACTGTGTTTATTTGAATCAGTACTTAGGATGTTCCTCAGCCACTGTAGGGAATCAACCGGGGTATAAATGCCAAGGACTGGCGTTATTACCCCGTTATAGTTATTGCGCTGTACATTTTAAATTACAAATTATCTCGAGAAGATATCCAAAATCTTCAACAATATTTTGAAAGTCCATGAAATGTACTACAAATTTATGTAATTAACAAAGTATTTCCGGATAAAAAAAATAGTCTTTACATCACAAAACGTATCTCACAAATTTTAGATCAAGCGTTAATTTTAGTTGCTTGTAAAAACAATGACCTAAAAATGAAACAAATTAACTTGAAGCTGTTTTTTGCGATTTATATGACTCAAAACCCTTCTGTGCAGAACACATGGGTGTCATTTTCCAGATTATTACATAATTATGCAAAATATTAGCACTTGGCGTTATTACCCCGCCTGGCGTTATTACCTCAGACCACCTTATTTTGTTTTTTTGATGATGATTGAGTAAATTTAATCGAAACATTTCAAATTATTAAGATCATTTAATGTATTTTGACGTACTTTTTAGCAATTAAATATTTTAATATAAGGTACCCTGGGGTAATAACGCCACGTTAAGGTTCTACCAATTTTCACGGCTTAGTTTTAGATTGTATTTTTCAAACAAATATAGGATCTGATACAGCAGCTCATTGACTATCTATATAAAATAAAATAATTTTACAGATATGTATTCATAAAATGTAATGGCGTTTTTTCTTGACCAATGCTATTTGGCGTTATTACCCACCTATATGGGTAATAACGCCATGCAAACAAAACTATGAAATAAGATGGAATAATTGCATGTAGATAGCCCAATTCTAAAAATACAAACTCTACAAACTTAGAAATTGACAAATTGCATTCTAAGCTATTGAAAATGTTCATTTTTTTGTGAAAGTGTAAGAAAAATAAAGGTGTGGTTTGGGAGGGGGGGATGAGGCAAAAGAATATCAGACCGTGAGCTTCTTTTTGTTTAAAAAGGACCGCTTAAATAGAAATATGAGAAACATTGCACAGTTTTAACTGTGTTTATTTGAATCAGTATTTAGGATGTAGCTCGGCCACTGTAGGGAATCAACCGGGGTATTAATGTAAAGGATTGGCGTTATTACCCCGGTATAGTTATTGCGCAGTGCATTTTAAATTACAAATTATCTCGAGAAGATATCCAAAATCTTCAACAACATTTTAAAAGTACATGAAATGCACTACAAATTTATGTAATTAACAAAGTATTTCCGGATAAAAAGATAGTCTTCACATCACAACACGTATCTCGCAAATTTTAGATCAAGCGTTAATTTTAGTTGTTTGTAAAAACAATAAGACCTAAAAATGAAACAAATTAACTTGAAGCTGTTTTTTGCGATTTATATGACTCAAAACCCTTCTGAGCAGAGCACATGAGTGTCATTTACCTGATTATTTCATAATTATGCAAAATATAAGCACTTGGCGTTATTACCCCGCCTGGCGTTATTACCCCAGGGTACCTTATATTTTAGATGTGTTTTAAAAAAATATATTTTTTTGAAAAGTTTTATTTTAGCAGATAAAACACAAATCAATTATTTAATTTTGAAATTTTTAGAAGGAAGAAACGAGATAAAGAACGTTTTGATCGGGTCGAATTTTCCGCAACATTTTCGCCAAAAATGAATTTACGGAAAAACTCAGATTTTTGGCCGAAAACGAAAATGAAACTGAATTTTCGATCGATCTCTTATATTACTGAATAAAAATGAATCTTCTTTCAAAATTTTGAAAAATAAATGCTTTTTCTTAATTCAACAGAATTGAAATTGATAATGAATTTTTTTATTTATAAAATATGTTAAAAATTTAAACTACATACATTAAAGACGACAACTTGTTTCTTTTTATAGCGTCAAAAATATAATTGTATATATGTTATACTAAACATAAATAAAACAATAAAAATGTTTATAAATAACGATCCTGATTCAATTAATTAAACTTTTGCCAAGATCCATTGAGTTTACTCATCTTTATTACTAAACACCATTATTTCATTATGTTCGTTCTTGCAATCTATAAATAGCTCAGATGTATTTTACGATTCTCCATTTGTCCTTGTATTGCTTTATTTACGGTAAAAGTATAGCAAACTAATGATTATTTAATAAACTATTTAAAGAAAAATAAGTTTTTCTTTAAAAATCTCTATTCCATAATATGTTTATATTTATGTTAAAAGTATCGCGAATCAATGATTATTAAATATAGAATTTAATAGAATTTAAAGAAAAATAGACTTTTCTTTAAAAAACCTTTTCGGTTATATCAATAATTTGTTTTTAAATGCCAAGTCAAATTTTATTGGAAATAACATATTTCAATATAAGTATATTAAATATTTTCTTCTGCGACAATAAATTTTTTTTAATTAATGTGGCTTAGTTGTTTAGTAGCTTTATTGCCCTAGACTCACCCTTCCCGCTGTTTAGTGTCTTTAATTTGTTTAATTTTGCTTTTAAATGTGTCCGGTGTCATTTTTTTCTCTCTTCTTATTTCTCTAGAGCAGAGGTTCCCATAGTGTGCTTCGCGGAGCCCTTGGGGCTCCGAGTGAACTTTCCAGGGGCTCCGCGGCATTCCAGGAATATAAAACATGAAAGAAATTAGTATATTGCAAGTGAAAGATTTTTAAAAGTATGCGGGGATTTGTGTGTATGTGTGTGTCAAAAATAAATATATCTCTGAGTTGAAAAATACAATAATACACTTCAAAACCATTTAAACATTTGCATTATGTATTTATTTATTTTCTGCGTCATATTTTGATTAGAATTGCTTTATTTTATGTTTCTGTATTTAATGTGTTTTAAAAATTCAACTTAAAATGAGCTGCGAGAAATAGTATTCTGCATCGTATATGCACAAAGTGCTTCGAAACAGAAAAGGTCCACCAGTTCTTGCCAACCAAAAGCGAGAACAGTTTTGTTCTTTGGAGCTTCGCCTATTCATATGTTTATGCTTAATTCTTTTTTTCGCAGTAACAAGGTTCAAACGTCCTAATAGGTTCATTGGTTTCTCTACGTAACCACAAAATTTTAATTCCGATATACAACAGCGACACCGGTATTATAATTTTAAAAAATCCATTTTATTATGTATGTGAAAAATCACTTTTTCTTATTTATAAATATAGTTTGCGATAACCGGTGTCACCATTTATTTCAACCTCTTAGTATTAAAAATGCTTTGTTCGCTAAAGGGTTAAAGTATTATTTTAATTGGTCTCTGCCACATTTTCCAACCAGAAATAAGTCTGTAGCAATTTAAAAAATATATATATTGGTTCTTTACATTTGCCATCACACTAAGAATTAAAAAAATTGCTCAGTTTCAGCCCTTGCTTAGACTGCTTGTAAATGAGTATCAGCCCTGATATAAATTTAATCCCACTAATATATTCCATTTTGTTAGTAAAGTTTTAAAGTTATTATTAGTTGCAATTCCTTTAAAATGTGTAGTTTTTAACTGCATGTCTATTTTCAGGCAACAGCAATGACGAAAGAAAGTTTCTTTCAAAATTTTAATCAATAGCCAGATACTTGAATATCCAAAAAAGCGAAAATTGCTGCACCTAATAATACAGCTTATAGATTCTCACTTAAACATTAAAACGATGACCTGCTTCTATATGTATTTTTTAAATTGGTTCAAAAAAAGAAGCTGAGATGCGATTTTTTTTCATTGCATGTTTAGAAGTACTAGAAACTTAAAGCAGAACGAAAAAAAGCTCCATAATCGCATCATGCTATTATGAATAGGCGGGAATAGCAAAAATGTGTTACATAATTACTCATGTGTGATTGGAATTACGAATTCTCTTTTTGGAACTACGCATTCTCTTTTCATGGAGGCAGCAATGCTGCCACCAATTTTACGGAGTAACGTTTCCACAAATGTTTTTCAGTGTATAAGTATGCGCCAATGTGTGGCACTACAAGCAAGTAACTAATAAACTAGTATTCTTTCATGCGATTATGAAAACTCGTTGAGTTTCTGTTTATTAGGTGCGTTCGTAATTATGCAGTTCCGTAGCACCTATAGTCGTTCTTAATTACGTCCGTCTGTCTGTCCGTGAAGTTAAAAATATGTAATTGTTGCATAATTTTGTCGAGTCATGTCAAATTTTATGAAATTCGAGTGTGTAGTTCAATTATAGGGACAATCAAAAGCATCCCGTTACACTATAGCCAACGGAAAAAAATAGTTTCAAGTGCATTTTAATGTATTACACTTTTTCGTACATAATGATATTGAAATGCAACTATGAGGTATATACTAAAATATACATTCTGTATAATCTGTAGTGCAAAGAATATATGTTATTGATTTACAGTGCCACACGAATGTATTACATTACATAATGGACATTCCATTACATAATATAGAGGTAAACATCATCTGGGACGCATTTTAATTATATTAAACTATTCGAGATTTTATGAAATTGATAGAAGTTGCTGAGGTTTACTACAATTTACTTTTTTGCATAATAAAAAGCAGATAGCATTTACAGGGACACACAAAGGTATTCGGCTCCGAAATACTCTATACTATTAAACTGAGATCTGAGTATGTTAAAACTTTTCATAGTATAATCGCACCTCATTTGTATCCAAAGTACTATATACTATTAAACTAAGATCTGAATATTTAAAAACTTCGTTATAGAACGATCGCAACACATTTGCTACGCTTGATGTGCAATTTCTAACTTGTTTGTGATTTTCAATGAACACTCTACTTCACTTATATTCGATACAATTACAATTTTTAACTGGGACATTCTTTTATCTTGTATCGTCCTGTATATTTAATTCTCTTAAGAATGGACTTAGAAATATTTATATTTTCATAATGTGATATGCTTAAACTTTAAGGCGCAACACTAGTCACAAAAAACACCCGGATGATAATTTAAAGTCTATGGGAGTGTTCTTTTCAAATATCTCGCTCAAATTTTATTATTTTTACTTGATTTTTTCGCATAGTATAGCTGAAGACGATCCACAACCGTCCAAGTTTTTACTTTTTCATTTTTGGTTTCAGATTTTCTTAAAAATAATTTTAAATTTCAAAAATGGTTTAAACCGGTTCTGAAACTAAAACTATCTTAATATAAAAATATATTAGCAAAATCGAAAAAGTAAAAACTAGGCCGGTTGTAGATCGTCCTCAGCTATCCTATGCAAAAAAGAATCATGTAAAAATACTAAAATTTGAAAAGTACGCTCCCATAGACTATACATTATCATCTGGGTCTTTTTCAGTAACTATTGTCGGTCTTTAGCCGTGTCTATCACATTGCACGTTATTTTTTTTAGATAGATACTATCTTTCTAAGTATAAAGTATATACAAGAAACAAAAACGAAAATTCTTTGTAAAGAGTTATAATTATCATTCTCGTTAATAAGTTTCAAAATACTTCAATTTTTAAATGAGAGGCTTTTTAATATTCTTCCTAGCATACAGTGGAAATGCCATTTTTTCCATTCAGGTCTGAATTCTGAAATTCTAGGAAAGAAATTTAATGATTCGTTCATTAATACCATTAAGGAACAACGGGGATATTCCGAAAACATTGGTTCTTTGTTCTTCAGAATAATAATGAGTCTTTTTTTCTGCACAAAGAATACCATTTAAGAATATATTGTCATATAAAAATCAAATCGCTTTAAACAGTTCTCGTATAAAACTCAAATTAGACTATTACTGCTTAAATATCATTTCTGCTTAATTTTCTGTTCAAAGCTTAGGCTTAACTAAGACAAATATACTTCACCTCTTTTTTGTCTATTTCGTTATAAACTAAATGATTTTTCATATTATAGAAA
Source organism: Maratus speculifer (assembly GCA_964019185.1). Lineage (NCBI taxonomy): Eukaryota > Metazoa > Arthropoda > Arachnida > Araneae > Salticidae > Maratus > Maratus speculifer. The sequence goes on from CAXHSM010000007.1 coordinate 549,252, forward strand.
CAAAAGAACTAATCTCTAAATACCAATCTCCATAAGATAAAAAAAATTAAATATTTTGAACGTTCTATGTATTAAATTCTCTATAATATAGTCTCAGAAATAAAAAACTTTTATTATGTTTTCATAACGGTTTTTCGTTTAAACTTTAAATGTATCAATCATATTACACGCCATTTTATATCAAATGGATATAAAGCAGATTAACTTTGTAAAAAAAAATGTATGTACAAGAAAGCAAATTAGAAATCGATTTAAAGAACCATAATTATCATTCTTGTAACAAGTTTCAAAATCCTTTTATTTTTAAACTTGGCCTTTTTAATATTCTTCCTCGTGTACAGTGAAAATGTTACTTTTTTCCATCCAGGTCTGAATTCTGAATTTCTAGGAAATAAATTTAATGCTCCGTTCATTAATATTATTAAGAGGAAACGGAGATATTCCGAAAATATTACTTTTTTGTTCTTCAGAATAATTATAAGATTTTTTTTTCTGCTCAAAAATATATACCATTTATTAGAATATATTAACATATAAAATCGCTTTAAACATTTTTCTTATAAAATTTACATCAGAATTTAATGCTTTAAAGTTATTTCTGACAAAGTTTCTGTTCAAAGCATAGGCTTAACTAAGACAACTATATTTTACCTCTTATTTCTTTATTTCAATATAAATTGAATAGTTTTTTGTTATTTTACAAACTAAAGAACTAATTTAATATCCTTCACTAAAAAAGAAAAAAAAATGTATATTAAAATTTTTATGATATTGGCTCAGAAATAAAACACTTTTATTATACTTTTAAAAAGTAGTACGTTTACTATTTAAATGTGTCAATCATACTGCACATTATTTTTTAAAGAATGGATGTTAACATTGTAATAATAAAATTCATACAAGAAAGAAACGTAAATTTTTATATAAAAACTATTTTTATGATTCTTGTTAAGAAGTTTCAAAATGCTTGAGCCTTTTTAATGTTCTTCCTCGCATACACTGGAAATGGCATTTTTCCATCCAGGTCTGAATTCTGAAACTCTAGGAAATAAATTTGATGCTTTGTTCATTAATACCATTAAAAGGAAACAGGAATATTCCGAAAATATTGGTTCCTTGTTCTTCAGAATAACGAGTCTTTTTTCTATTGAAAGAATACCATTTAAGAATATATTATCATATAAAATTGCTTTAAACACTTTTCATATAAAATTTACATTAGACCATTAATGCTTAAATATTATTTCTGCTAAATTTTCTGTTCAAAGCATAGGCTTAACTAAGACAAATATATTTCCCTCCTTCTTTTTTTATTTCGCTATAAATTTAATAGTTTTCCTTATTTTAAATCTAAAGAACTTATCTCTTAATACCAAACTCCATCACAAAAATAGATAAATAAGTAAATAAATAAAATAAATAAATAAATATAAATATAATGAATTCCTTGTATATTAAATTTTCCATGATATTAACCCAGAAATAAAACCCTTTTATTATGTTTAACACAGTACATTTAAATATTAAAAGCGTCAACCATATTCTGCGTAGTTATTATTATTATTATTTAATTATTATTATTATTGTAGAATAAGACGTTCTTTAAACATTATATTAAATTAGACCTAACACCGATAACTTTTGAAGCTTATAGTCAACATTAATTACTTACAAAAGAAATATTTACAGGAGACTATTTACAATAAATTACAGACACTTCAAACATCGGAGTTCAACATTCTATTAGAATTCGTCATTCTGCGTCGTTCTCTCCCCTCCCCCCTCCAAAAAAAAAAAAAAAAAAAAAAAAAAAAAAAAAAAAAAAACAATCGTTTTCTTACGCTCTACTCACTTCAGTTCTAAAGTGTCACGGCTTTCATCTAGCTGCCTGAAAAGTATAGTTGCCGTGCTGCTCTTGTCTCCATTGACAGAACCCGGAATGAGACACACAGCTGCCCTGCTGTAGGAGAAGGAATCGCTCCCACATTATTACTATTATTATTATTATTATTGAGATGCGAACTAATTTTGTCTGATTAAAGTATGTACACAAAAGATATGTAAAATTCCATTTACAGAATTATAATTATGATTCTTGTTAACGAGTTTAAAATACGAGGCGTTTTAATATTCTTCCTCTTGTCCAGTGAAAATACCATATTTTCCATCCAGGTTCTGAAATTCTAGGAAATAAATTTAATGATTCGTTCATTAATATCATTAAGAGGTAACAAGGATATTCCAAAAATATTACTTCTTGGTTCATTAGAATAATAATGAGTCTTTTTCTGCTAAAAAAATACTATTTAAGAATACATTAATATGTAAAACCGCTCTTAAGACTTTTCGTATAAAATTCAAATTAGATCATTTATGAATGAAAATTACTTCTGATAAATTTTCAGTTAAAGCATAGGCTTAACTAAGTCAAATATATTCTACCCGTCTTCTTTCTTTATTTTGACATAAATGTAATGGTTTTTCTTATTTTACAATCTAAAAAACTAGTATCTAAATATCAATCGCCTACACACACAAATAATAATAATAATAATAATAACAATTTTGAATAACTCGTATAGTAAATTCTGTATGATATTTACTCAGAAATAAAACACTTTTATTTTGTTTTTTTAACGTATTATATTTAATCTTTAAGCATGTCAATCATGTTTCATGTTATTTTATTTTAAACGGATACTAATTTTGTAAGATTAAAATCTATACCCCCCCCCCAAAAAAATAGACATCTATTTAAAGAATTATAATTATCATTCTTCTAAACAAGTTCCAAAATACTGTGATTTTCGGACGGGAGCCTTTTTAATATTTTTCCGCGTGTACAATAAAAATGCCATTTTTTCACCCAGGTCTGAATTCTGAAATTCAAGGGGGAAAAAATCTAATGCTCTGTACATTAATCCTAATGATTAACTAACATTAATAATAATAATGTAGAAACGGGGATATTCCAAAAATATTGCTTTTTTGTTCTTCTGAGTAATAAAGAATCATTTATTTCTGCTCAAAGAATACCATTTAAGAATATATTATCATGTAAAATCTCTTTAAACACTTTTCGTATAAAATTCACATTAGACCAATAACGCTTAAATATTATTGTTGATAAATTTTCTGATCAAAGCATATGATTGACTAAGACAAGTATGTTTTACCTCTACTTTCTAACTTCTGATATAAATTTAATGTTTTTCCCTATTTTATAAACTAAAAAACTTATCCCTATATACCGAATTTCTTCTCTAGAAAAAAAAAGATTTTGAATACCTTGTATATTAAATTCTCTATGATAATGACTCAGAAATAAAACACATTTTTATGTTTTTACAACGTGGCACGTTTAAATTCAAACGTGTCAATCATGTTACACGTTATTTTTAATGCATAGTAACGTTGTAAGAATAATGTATATACATGAAATCAAAGTAGAAATTTATTTAAAGAATAATAATTATCAATCTTGCTCAGAAGTTTAAAAATCCTTTTTTTTTCAAACGGTAGCCTTTTTAATATTCTTCCTCGTGTTGAGTGAAAATGCTCTTTTTTCCATTCAAGTCTAAATTCTAAAATTCTAAAATTCTAGAAAATAAATTTCATGCTTCGTTCAATAATACCATTAAAAGGAAACAGGGATATTCCAAAAGTATAAGTTCTTTGTTCTTCAGAATAATAATGAGTCTTTTTTCTTCTGCTTATAGGATACCATTTAAGATTATATTATCATATAAAATCGCTTTAAACATTTTTCGTCTAAAATTCGCATGAGACTATTAATGCTTAAATATTATCTCTTAAAAATTTTCTAAGTAAATCATAGGCTTAATTAAGACAAATATTACCTTTATTACTTTATTCTTGTATAAATTTAATGTTTTTCCTTATTTTCAAAGAATAGTAAACTAATCCATACAGTTCAATCTCCTTCAGAAAAAAAAAGATATTTTTAATGCCGATGGCAAATCAAAAAATTAAAATATATATTTTTTAAACATTAGGTATTTTAAACTAACTTAATGTTTGCTAAACGTGATGAAATTTATTTATTAAGTAATGTTTTCACTTTGAGCTAACAATGATTTTGTTTAATGTTTCAAGTGATTTTCATAGACAGATTGTCCCAGAAATATTGCGACAAATTTTAAGAGAAGGCAGAGGACATTACAAAGATTCAGATTTGGATAGTAACCCATGATCAGAAACAATTTTCTGGTATGGTAATGACGACACAAAATACAGAGAAAGAAAAACACAAACAGGGGAGAAAGCGTATTTAATTATTCTTAGTCCTGCTAAAAAATTGGGACAGTGCTGGGAAGTGATGTGGAACTTATTGTACGTCTCACGGCAGTTGGAGAAAATTTGTTGTTATTTTTGAGGTCATTCGATTTTTCACGCACCGGAGAGAAGCATGCATGTATCACGGCCTAGTGTCATTATTTCAAACATCTATTTTGATCATGATCGTTGTCTCGTTAATGTCCCCCCCCACTTAGTTTTTTGCTGTATTAAGTATAGTGACGATGTCGTCCCCTCTTATATGTGTCCGTTCTTTCTTGTGTTTTGTGTCGTCACAACCGTGCAAGGAAAACGTGTTTGACCATGGGTTGCTATGAAAATCTGAATACTCGTATGCCCCCTACCTCTCCTTAAAGTTTGTTCCCAATATTTCTGAGACACTCTGTATGATTTTATTAGATATTTTGCAAATATTTATGCCTCTGTTTAAATAATTTTTTACAAATCTCATAACTTTTAAAAGTTTATGTGTGAAAACATTTCACAGAGATCAGTTAGGATTGCTGATGTATGGTGCAGAGAGATTATTGGAAAGATTTGAAATCAATTAATGAATATAAAATTTTATATGTACTGTATTCAATCATAGATGGAAAATAAATTAAAAAAAAATAAATATTGTTGAAACTTGTTAAAGGTGGAGTTATTCAGCATTCCTTATTTCATATTTAATATATTGTTAAATACAGGACACCTGCATTAAATAGATACATTTGTAAATTAGATCTTGCTTATTCCAATACATTTTGAAACATTTGTCTTTCAATTCAGTAGCAGCGTTTTGCACGCATATTTAATCATCCAGTCGTCAGATTAAGAGTACACATTATTGGCTGAAAAATACCCGGATGATAATGTAAAATCCATAAAATCCTTTTCAAGTTCCTCTCTCAAATTTTAATATTTTGGCATGATTTTTTTTTTTTCTGTATAGGGTAGCAGAAGACGATCCACAACCAACCTATTTTTAAAATTTTTGATTTTGGTAATATTCTTTTTATATTGGGATAGTTTCAGTTCTATAACCGGTTCAAACTGGTTCTAAAAGTTAAAGTATTTAAAAAAAATCTGAAATCAAAATTGAAAAAGTAAAAACTAGGCCGGCTGTGGATCGTCCTCAAATATCCTATGAAAAAAAAAAAATCACGTCAAAATATTAAAATTTGAGCTAGATAATTGAAAAGAACGCCCCCATAGACTTTACATTATCATCCGGGTATTTTTTTGTCAGTAGTGTGGGGTCTTAATTTGAAATTCGCTGTCTAAAGTCCTTTAAAACCTCTTTTTGGCCGAAAACGAAAACGAAAAAAAAATGCATACAACCATTTTTTTAAAATTAATACATACATAAATATGCATAATTATTAATTAATTATATCTAATCATGAAATATATATAATTATTAATTAATTATACGTATTTATTAAATATACATAATTATTTACTCTTTTCACTCGAGAGGTGATTCTCACTGATCACTAGTGCCCCGCGTAAATGGGTGCTCCTAATGCTCTGGACACCAGTATTTTAAAATAATTTTCTTCTCCTTATCGAATGGCTGAATAATCTGTGATTAAAAAATGGCTAAATAAGCTGTAAGTAAGTGTTGTACAAAATCATTTGGGGTCCCGATTAACAATAGACAAACGATTTCTTTCACCATTTGTGGTGATAAAGAATCCCCTCTTGTTTGAAAAATGTTAATAAATGTATTATTATTTACATGCATGGCCCAAGATGACTGACTATGCCTTAGACTCACATTGTTTCTTTTGATCTAAAATAAAACGCAATTAATTTATTAACTATACAGTAAGATTTTCTAATTATGCGAATTTCATTTAATTAAAAAATAATTTAGTTTAATGTATAGGAACCACGATTTATCTTTTATAATTATTTTTGTAAATGATTATGTGTTATGCTAGAATTTTCTTTGAGCATTTGAAATCTTTCTGTAGTTTTAAACTGAAAATTTTCAACAAATCTTAAGTCTGCAAATTTTAATGAGCACGTGAAAAAAGGTGAGTCTTATATTTGCATTGCTTGATTTATAGTTTGCTTTTACGTTTTGAGTCAGTCATGACTGATAAATATCAACAATGAAATACATAGCAATAAATAAATTTAGCCGGTTAAAGTTAAAGTCACAAGTTAGCCAATAAAGCATTGATTAATAATTTCGAAAATTTCAGAAGGAAGAAATGAGATACAAATAGTTTCGGTTAGGTCAAATTTTCCGCAGCGTTTTCGCCGAAAACAAATTTTAGGGAAAACTCATATTTTTGGCCAAAATGAAAACGAAACCGAATTTTCTGTCGATCTCGTACATGAGTATCGTACATGAATCAATATAAATTAATCTTTTCCTCCAGAAAGCTAAAAAAACAAATGTTACTTCTTAATTCAAGAAAATTTAAATTTAATATAAATTTTCCAATTTTTAAAATGTCTTAAAAAACTAAACTTTATATATTAAAATTGATCATTATTTTCTTTTATAGCGTTAAAGATATCATCGTAAGCATGTAATACTAACAATATATAAAACTATCAAATATGTGTGTAAATAAAATAAAAACCAGCCTGATTCAGTTAATTAAACTTTGGCCAAGATCCATTGAATTTACTCATCTTTATTACTAAACGCCATTATATCATTATGTTCTTTCTTGCAATCTATAAATAGCTTAGACGTATTTATCGATGCCCCATTTTTCCTTATATAGTCTTTTTTTCGGTAAAAGTATTGTGAATTAATGATTATTAAATATAGAATTTAAAGAAAAATAAACTTTTCTTTAATTTTTTTTTCGATTCCATTATGTGTTTTTAAATTCCAAGTCAAATTTGACTGGAAATAACGTATTTCAATATACATTTTAAAAAATCTGATGCGACAATTCCAAGATTTTATTATTTGTGGCTTAGTCAGGTATAGAGTGAAAAGTAACGTCTCTTTAACAGGGGTGTAGACGTAAAAATAATAGAGGATATACGCTCCAAGCAAAGGGTATACGCTCAAGGCAAAGAGTATGCTCCAGAGTATGCAAACTATAGATTTTTTGAGAAACAAAGGGTATACGGTGTTCCTTTAAAACATCCAGAACGTATACCGCGTATACCCCCGTATACCCTCCTCTACTTCCCTGCTCTTGCCTGAAAAATATTGCGAACGGAGAGAGGCTACAGTTACTCAAGTATGACATTGCTCTAGTAAAATCAACCTATTCCAACATACGAGAGTGATTAGTGGTTATTGTCTCTAGTGCATATGAAATATTTGTGCTGCGATTGTATATGTTTAATATCGAAGCCTTATGTATTTGCTTCCTATATACTTAATTTCGGAATCCTTGATTTTATATTAACATATTTTCCAAGGGAGCGTGGGGCGTGGGGTCGAAGTGAAAGAGCTTATGGGACTAGATTTGTGACATTGGATGAGATGTCATGGCTACTGACGTTTGAACTGTGGATCACAGTGATGTGGCCACATTTTATCCACTGTCACAAATCTAATCTTATAAGCTTCACACCAACATTTCTTCCTCTCCCGCTTTTAAAAACCCTTTTAAAATAGGTCTTTAAAACTTCATCCCAGGCTTAAAAATGTATTAATGTAGCAGCTGCACAACACACAGTTGAACAAATTTGTATCTGAGACATCAAAATTCAATATTTTACATCATCCATCGCAATTTCATATACACTGAGATTAATAATTATTGAAACACTCTTGTATACATAAACCGCGTCCTTATTGTTGAGTTTTAAAAGCTTTCGTCCCTATCTCGAAAATACTGACAGAAAAAAAAGTTATTTACAAATGTATATAGGGTTATCGATTTAGTACGAAAAATTCTTTGCGTTTAAACATAATTTTATTTGAAGGCCTGAAACATTTTACATTCAATTTTCAACGTAAACACACCACCATTTAAAATCGAAAACGTAGCATTAAAAGACAAGGACACATCTGCTAATAAAAGAAAGTTTAACTCTGCCTGTCTATGCGTGTGTGTCTGCAATGGCTAGCAGAATCTACTGCACGTACGAGGCTTGGATTTTTTAAAGGCTAGTGGGAAGCCTTTCCTGATGCACCTAGGACATACAATTCAAAAATTTTAATAATCAGTTGCGTTGTTAATTAAAAACTACAACTTCATTGCCCACATCAAAAGTACGATATTTGCCAACGCTCACTGCTTTCGGTTGGTTGATTTATAAAGCTTATTTTATTTTATTTAGTGGACACATACATAAAACTTACTTGACATGAAAACCCGCTTGTAAATCATTGTACAAGGATGAGGCAGGACAATGAAATTTACAACAGAAGATAATTACAGACGAGTGCTTCACAAAGAGTGTGCAACACAGCCAGTTGGAATTGATCCCACAAGCCACCCACGCTCTCAAGCGATTAGCGACAAGGTGTCTTAACCACTAGGTCACAAAGGCATTTTTTAAAGCTTATTCGCTCATCGAAAATATGATTTTTTAAACATTTGCTTCCTTTCGGTTGGTCTGTTGTGTCAAAATTTTGCAGAAATAATTAAATGAATCGATGTAAAATTAAATAATCGAATGCATCCGATCAGCGATGACGTCACTGGCAACTCAAGCCCACATTCTAACCGAAAATTAGTTGCAAACAAACAACAGAGTTCAGACAAAAATAGACAAAAAATGTGTTGGTTTTGTGTGAACCAAAAATTGCAACTATGAAATAGATTCAAAAAAAGGTCATAATTCGACTTAAATACATGCTGCTCGATTTGTTAATTTTTCCTGGTTAAATAAATTCAGTTCTAGTTTCACTTGCTTGTTTTATTTTGAACAATATTTGGGTTCCACATTGTAAATGGTTTCATGGTATAGTGCATCTGCAATAGACTCTAAATTCTATGGGGTTTTTTGGAATCAATTTTCAATTGATACGTGGAAGTTGAGTTGCCTGTGACATCATACTGATAGAGTCTATTTGAATATTTGATGTTTCATGACTGAATGTTTTTTCAACTAAGTATTAAATTTTAGCACGAATTGTCAACGGTTGCTTTAAAACGTATTTATTCTTCATGCAAATTTAAAAGAACAGATCAATTTCGAATGTCGTCACACCCTAAAAACTAAATTGACGATCTAGAGAGCATTTTCTTTCTTTTTTGGTTTATCTGTTTTCCGATGAACATATTTTTTAATCTTTTTTTATTGGTTGAATGATATCTGCAATAATATCGGAGATTTTGATAAGTTAAGGGGAGATCGGGGTCACGTGTATTCTAAAAGTATCGTGAATGATTACTCTGTTTTTAAAATCTATCTGTTTTCTGATTGTAGAGAACGCTCCATAGCTCTTTATGTAGCATTCTCACCAATACTATGCAGCATTACTTAAGATTTACGTACTAGTTTAAACTCAAGAACGAATGCACGAATTTTCATGGAACTTCAGATTCTGTTATTCCTTGACATGAAATGACAATTTTTTGGAGTGAATCGTTCAACATACGCTGCTAAGCTGCATTTTGTACGACTTTCGCAATAGCTCTATCTTCGGAATTAATGCGCGGAATTTCATCAAATTTCAGACATGTTGTTGAGATGAATTTAAATTTTTTTTTACATTTTGGTAAAAATCTGCCAATAGGTGGCACTATCTATGCTATATTTTTTTTAGATTTCCACAATAGCTCTATCTCGAGAATGAATGTACGGATTTCTACAAAACTTTACATTTCATTAGTCCTTCATATGAATTGATTCTCCTTATATTTGTTGTAAATAGCTCCGTGGGAGGCGCTGCTACACTGCATTTGTTATTATTTCTCTAGAGCTACGCGGATTTTCACCAATCTTCAGATTCAGTTAATCATTGACATGAATTTGTTTTGTTTGCATTGTGGTGTCAATCACCAAATAAGTAACGTTGTTATGCTGAAATTTGTAGATTTACACGATTTTAGCGATAGTCCTATTTCAAGAACTAATGTACAGAATTTCATATCTTTAGAATCTTCGTGAAAGGCATAGATTGTCATTTAATTTCGGTGATAGCAAATTTCGAAAATTTAACATTTATGAGGTAGAAGTAAATTTTGGGATTCCTACATCCGACTGGTTTATTTTAAGCGAAATAATGTATACTTACTGTAATAATTTATGTATACATATATATATAAACATATTTTTTTCTCAATATATTTTATTTCCGTTTTTCCAAATGTTTATACTTGATATTTAACAAGATGAAAATAAATGTCGTTATGTAAAAATAATTTTTATCAAAGAAATAATAATCATTTCTAGAAAATATTATATTTGAAGCAATTTATCATTAATTTAAATAATATAAACCGTAACGTCATACTTTACTTTATATGAACGTTGAAGAAGGTATATGAAGGAAATTTTGGAATAACAAATGAGCAATATTTTCATTTTTAATAATCCTTTGTTTGTTTTATTTTTCAATGATTAATTTCCGTGAAAGTCCTTATTTACGATAAAATTTTCTTTCTTTTCCTTTCATTTTTTTTCTTCTTTATTTATCCTATTGAATAAAGCTAATAAAAGAACTAATTTTATAGCATAAAAAAGTATTAAAAAACTTGAAAGTCTTAATACAGAAAAAAATTATAGCATTATTATAGCTATAACGGTGTAAAAAATTTATTAATAATGGCAAAAATAAGGATTAATTATTCATGAATTTCTATTGAGCTAAAGAATTTCATTATTTTCAACATCCTTTTTATCATTATAAATTCAATAGATAATTTGAGCTTATATATTTTAAAGAAACTGGTAAAGGTATTTTCCGGATATTGTTTGAAATAATACAGAAAAACTATGAAGTTGCCATTTTAATTTTAATTTTAAATGCAAAAAATAATTTTGTAGATTCGATTGTACAATTTTTTTACATATATTCGTCTATTTAATTAATTAATTAATTTATTTATTTATATATTTTGGTAAAACATCCTCCATACGATTTAATATATGCCTACAATTCTTTTATACTTCGCATATGAAATATGTACAAAAAGCCTAAAAATATGATTTCATGTCGACTTTTTGGCGTCGAAACAGTCGTGAGTTTGAGTTTTTGAGTAGACAGTGCTTTGAGGCCTATCGCTACAATGGCTGTTGCCTCGATTGATCCAGAATACACAGAAACAAATACAGAACACTTTTATTATTACAGAAAATCCAGTACATACATTAATAACACATCAAAGGGATAACACTGACACCCAGCCGCTAGCCGGTTTCGAACCGGGGACCAGCGGTGTGGAAACAGCTGCTGCTACCAACCACTCCACTGGGTCGGCAACAGTCGTGAAACATGTTAATATATATGATCATAAACAAAGAAAATCTTCATTGAGTTACGTAGCAATTTATAGACCGGGAGGCGGTAGTATATTCGCATCGAGTTTACAGATGAAAATCTAAGATAAATTAAATTTCGATTGGCATATTAAAACGTAAATGGTCTTTCAAATCATACCTTGGGGGAAAACGATTGAAACGCCTATTTTAAGGCTGACTACTAGCTTTGCCATTGTATATTCCTGCAACCAGAAGTACACTGTAAAAAATTTGACCCTTTTGCTGCATCGTCACTCCCCCGCTTTTATCGAATAGATCTCTTTTGACCCATCAGAATGCTCCACGATAGGCTGAAGTAATCGTTTTCTATAAAAGCGGTGGAGTGACGATGCAGAAAAAGGGTCAAATTTTTTACAGTGTATGAAAACATGGATTATTGGGAGCAGGAAAACATAATACCCTATGAGTCCTATGAGTCACTGGCTAAAATCGAGTTTTTATCAGTTTTCCAATAAAAATATGACTTGGCAGATCGATTGCTTTTGAATCGTGATTTTAACTAATCCTAAATTTTCATCCGTGAACTTGATGAAGTGATTGTGTGTGTTTCCACTTCCCGATCTATTGAGGACTATAATGTTAAATTCACAAACAAAATTTTTATTTTTACATTAAAAAGCATCACTGAAATGGTTTTTTAATGGTGAAATGAAGTGAGTAGACTGAACACCCAAACATAGTCTCGGCATGTTTTAATTCAGAGCGGGCTCCGTGGCCGAGTAGTTAAGACGCCGCTCTGCTTACTTGGAGGTTGTGGGTTTGATTTCCGCTGGCTCCATTGCACACACACTTTGTGTGGATCTCCTGGTTGTATTTCTCTAGTGTTGTACATTTCCTTGTGCTATCTCGTCCTTGTGTATTGACGATGACTTTTAAGCAAGCTTTCATGTCGAGCACATAAGTCGGATGTATGTTATTCAAATAAATAAATAAATTTAATTCAGAAATACATTTTTTAATTTTGAAAATAAATAAATATGCGTTAAAAATTTATAAATTGTAGCCTGTTTGAATTTACATCAAAACGAACAACTATCGACTAGGATTTACGTGGTTTTACAGTTCATTCATATCGTTAGTATAAGCATTTAACCCTTTCCGGCGTAGTGTGTCCCGTCTGGACACACCTAATTTTCATTCCAAATTTGCAATTTGCACCAATAATATTTTAATAAAATTTTGCTTTTATAATGAAAGCTTAAATTTAGGAGTTCTTGATTTCTTCAAGAGTCGCTTGTAAAGTCCGGTGTCAGTCAATAATTTCTCATTTTACTAACAGAAATTTTCCGCGCCGGAAAGGATTAAGGGACAAGCTGTTGCGTTTGGATAATGCTGAATTCCCACTGGAAATTTAGAAAAATTATGTTTCAAAATAAGGAAACTCAACTTTGACAACTAACAAGGAAGGTCTCCATACGGGCATACTCCGAAAAATCTGAAAAAATTACAGAATGTTCTTTTCATGAGGATATATACGTTAATAAAAAAAAATTTCGGCGGAACCTCCTTACCCTGTCCGTAAAAAAATAATGAAAATTTCGTTATTTGGCGATTTATCATCGGTTGGCGATGAAAAGCAAATTAAAATAAATAAATAAATAAAATAAAATAAATATGTCAAATACATTTTAAAAGGAAAAATGTTTTATGTTCAACGTGTTTAGATAAATTTAATATATTTTGTTTTGTCAGCTTTAGTTTGTTTTAAGCATAATTCGTTATATAGATACTTATATTCAAATTTAATCATCAAAATTTGAGATTTAAAACGAAATTCAAATTTAAATCCTTTAAAATTATTTCAAATTCAAAGTCCAGTTGAGTATTACCATACCAATTTTGTTGCTGTGGAAACACACGGCTTTTATTTTTGAATACGCTTAAATGTATGAAAATAATTTTACTGAATAAGAACTTTTTAAGTATGAAAATATTTTTTGAAAGGTAAATTAAATAATTACAGCAACAAATAATGTATATATATATGCAATTTAATATATATATATGTGTATAATATATTAAACTCGCTCATTGTTTATGTTTAAATTCATTAATGTTTTAATTTATTTATGTTTAAATTCATTTACACGGATTCTAAAAATCCAAAAGTTTTCAGTTGCATTAAAATCGCCTTTCGCCTTTTTATGCCAAATACTCGAAAGTATTTTAATTTTTTATGTGTTTTCTAATGCAATTCCGCCGCTAATTTTTACTGATCCTTTATTACATACATGAGTAGTTTAATTGGTATTTTTTTCAAAAAAATCTGAGTATGCCCAATATGGAGACCTTCCTTGTAAGTAATCTTATGTTTTATGTGCCATTGGGAAAAAGTATAAATGCAGATAAACTACTTAATATAATAACGAAAAATAATAGAGAAAAATTAAAAAAATTAAAATCAAACATTTGCATTTAATAGAATAAATTAAAGTTAGGATTAAGATAATGACTTAAGTCTATTAAAATAGTTAAAGAAAAATAGGCAATGGTACAACTGTAGTTATGAAACTGTTTTTTACCCAAAGTTATAAAAGAAAAGTGTAATTAAATTTTTCTTGTGCAAATCTTCAATAATAGTAAGTGAGGTGTAATATTCCCCGCCCCCTCAAGGAGTTAAGACACAAAGAAAAATTTTAGTTTTCGGCAAAGAGAAATTTATTATGTAAGAATGGAAAGAAATATACCAAAGAATTAAAAGTGATCATTAAAAAAATGATAATCTTTGCCACTAATAATATTTCAAAAATTATCGGATTCAATAGAATTACGATAAGTATTTCAAGTTATCCAAAAACAGGAAATAGTAAGAATATAGCATCATGCATTTTTTAAATGATGAGTGATTTTCTATTGTAGTTGAGCCTTTCAACCAATGCAGAGTTACAGACATTTATGATTTTCTATCACAGTTATGAAAATAGATCCATTTATCCATTTTGGTATAACTTATTTGAATAATTTTGCAGACTCTAATAAGAAAATAATTATGTTTATTTCTGTATGATTTATTTAATAAACAGTATTTTCTTATGATGAATTTATGATAATTTTTCAGACATAGAACTGTAATACTGAAGAATGGACACCATCCGACGTATCTTCATAGATTTTCGTAGCTTTCTTAACCTTCAAATGCAGTAAGTTTATGCTTTCGTCACTTTCGCTCTTTGCAGACGACATATCTTTGAAACTTTTGAACCTAGAAGATAATAATTACAAATTTAATAAACAGTATAGTCTTAATCGGAATTTGCCACATATATTGCACAATTATCATATCACACCCTTCCCAATAAAAATGTCATAACTCAAAAAAATTCGTTTTTCAGGAGATTTAAAAAACTGTTTCAGGCTGCGGAAGCCTCAATGAGCATGCTGCAAACACAACTGCTACATGATAGCTGGATTTTAGCACTATTATTTACCAGCTACTCCGACCTCGAGTTATTAGTAGAATGCTCCAAAGGTGTTACTCTTTTATCCTGATTGGACGTCTCCTTGATAATGTCCAATCAAATATAATCATTAAAACCAAAGTTTAAACACACGATACCTAAAATCACATAAACATACGTATACGTTTTGCGAGTAACTTGGACTCGCTTCTTCATTGATAAAAATATTAAAATCCACCCCCCCCCAACTATTAACAAGTCAGAAACCCAAATGATCGCAAACACAGAACCAAAATACCATCAAGTCTCAGTAACCATTTTTTTGAAGCACTCCATATCAATAAAGTAAAAAAACTCCTTGGTTAATGATTTATCTAGAGTACCGTACATCTCGACTTTCTGGTTAGATTTGTTATGTTACGAAACTTCATTTCCGGTTTAATTCTATTGATTACTAAGACTTGATGGTATTTTGGTTCTGTGTTTCCAATCATTTGGGTTTCTGACTTGTTAATAGTTGTGGGAGGGGGGGTGGATTTTAATATTTTTATCACCCAGGAAGCGAGTTCAAGTTACTCGGGAAACGTATACGTATGTTTATGTGATTTTAGTTATTGTGTATTTAAACGTTGGTTTTAATGATTATAGTTGTTCAGACAAGGTTTTTATTGGTCCAATTGCATGTTATCACGAATTTTATTTCAGCATTCGACCGACGTTTTCTAGGTTGAGGTAGATAATAAATACGAGCATAAGTGTACAATCTTCTACTTTAGGAAATTAGTAGAGCAATGAAAACCACGTAGGCATAACTCATCAGTTTTTGAGTTGTGACGCTTTTGTAGCAAGGGTGCGATATATGTAACTAAACAATATGCATATATAAGGGTAAACATTTATTTAAAAAATTATTTTATGACGAAATGTAATTATACAATTATAAAGAAGTAACGAGAATTGTAACATTATTTTTATTTTATTACAAAATGGATTAGAAATAAAATTATAACCATAATTTGATTCTTTTTAACGTAGCATATCTAATTCAAATACACCTATTGAACTTATAAATGATTTCAAGTGATATTCTATAGAAGTTTAAAAATTTTTAAAACGCGAATTTAATTCTCTGTAAATGGCTTTATAAAACGTTGTTGTTTAAACAGAAGATTGAAGAAAAATAAAAATAAAATATTTATTACTTACTGATTAACATGCTTAATTATTGTGAAAAAACAAAATACTAAACTATTTTATGAACCAAACTGGTATAATTAGCAGATTTATTTTACTATAACAATTATGTCAAAGGAATTAATTAGAGACAAATGTTGAATTGTAATATTTTTAACACTATTAATAACAAATACCAATCAAAAATCATATGCTATCCTTCGATTAAAAAACACTTTCAAATATTAAGTGAATATCACTGTGATAAAATATCTATAATAAAATCTAAATCTAATAATAAAGAAATTGCATGATGACAAAATATTTGAATAAATAAATACATAAAGAAAAATATAGCACGAATTTTTAACTATGACAACTTCCTAATACCAATAAGTCTGAAAAAATTCACAAAACACAGAATAAGGAAAAGTATAGAAATTTTTTTTGCGGATTCATAAACAGTTTTCACTGGTATATTATCTCTAGGAGGAACATTTGTTTGGTATTACTATGTAAAATTAATAGCAGCATAATTTAAACAAGTTTGAAATTGCACGTGAATCGTAGCAAATGAGGTGCGTTAACGATAACAAAGTTTTAAAATATTTAGATCTTGCTTATATAGTAGAGCGTACTTTGGATACAATATAGTGATCGAAATCTTTGTGTTCCTGTAAATATGCAGTGAGTAAATTTTATTATACTTCATTAACGTATATCTTATTCGTAAAATATGAAGTAGTTTAATATAATTAAAGCCCGCCCCAAACAATGTTTCCACGTATAACATTATTTAGTGGAATACATCTGTGTGACTCTGTAATTTAATAATAAATATTCTTTGCATCACAGATTGTACAGAATGTATATTTTAGTACATACTTCATAGATTCATGTCAATTCTATTATGTTCAAATGAGTGTAACACCATTAAAATGCATTTGAAACTTTTTTCCCATTGATCGTAATGTAACGGAATATTTTGATTGTCCGTGTAATTGATTTATGCATCCAATTTTCATAACATTTGAAATGACACCACAAAATTATGTAATAATTATACGTTTTAAATTTCAAACGATTAAAATGCATTTGAAACTTTTTTCCCCATTGACCGTAATGTAACGGAATACTTTTGATTGTCCCTGTAATTGATCTATGCATCCGATTTTCATAACATTTGAAATGACTTGACAAAATTATGTAATAAAAATAAGTTTTAAATTTCAAACGATTAAAATGCATTAGAAATTTTTTTCCCCATTGACCGTAATGTAACGGAATGCTTTTCATTGTCTCTGTAATTGATCTATCCATCCGATTTTCATAAAATTTGAACTGACTCGATAAAATTATGTAAATATTATGTATTTTAAATTTAAAACGATTCGGTTGGGTAGTTTTGGGGTTGTTATATGCGGACAGACAGACGGACAGACGGACGGACTGAGCGACAACAATAGGTGCTACGTATTTACATAATTACATAATTACGAACGCACCTAATAAAAATCGGCAATGAGTTCTCCAGAACAAATTTTTAAAAAAATCATCGGTATTTTTGTTCACTTCAAAGAATTGGCATAATCGCTTCAATGTACTTTAAGACGGCACACTACTGACTGAAAAAGACCCGGATGATATTGTAAAGTCTACGGGGGCGTTCTTTTCAAATATCTCGCTCAAATTTTAATATTTTGACGTGATTTTTTTTTTTTTTTTTTTTTTTTTTTTTTTTTTTTTTTTTTTTTTTTTTTTGTTTAGGATAGCTGAGGTTGATCCACAACCGGCCTAGTTTTTACTTTTTGGATTTTAATGTCAGATTAAAAAAAATACTTTAACTTTCAGAACCGGTTTTAACCGGTTTTAAATTGAAAATATCCTAATATAAAAAGAATATAATCAAAATCAAAAAAGTAAAAACTAGGCCGGTTGTGGATAGTCCTCAGCTATCCTATGCAAAAAAAGTCACGTCAAAATATTAAAATTTGAGTGAGATATTTGAAAAGAAAGACCCCGTAGACTTTACATTATCATTGTGTCTTTTTGAATCAGTTGTGTGGGCTCTTAGAACTTTAAAGGTAAAAGATGTCTTGTACCAAGTTGCGTTTGCTGAAATACTCCACTTCTCTAGGAATCTGGATAGAGAAAATTAATTATCAAATACTACACTTTTGCATTACACGGAAATCTTATAACGAAATGAGGGATTTTAGTTAATATTAAGTCAAACTGAATTGGTAAAAAAAATTATTGCACTAGAATTTACCAACACCATATTTTGTCTCTTTTTTATGCTTTGAAAACTTATTAACATAATCTGCAGTTATTTGTGAACAACCTCAATGACAGAAGAGATTTAAAAAAAAAATTAATATAAAATTTAAAACTAAAATGAAAGAAAAAGTGAAAAATATCTAGTTAGCTTGTTGTTAAATTGAAATGTCTAGGAAGTTTGCTACACTATCTACCAAAAAGTATTTGTACACTTTCAGTTTTTGACATTTTGTCAAATATTTAAAAATATACTCGTCGGATTCTTCTGGAACTTCAGAAATATAAAGATTATGTTTCACTTCATATTTATTTACATTCATTTGTTAAGCGGGTAATTAGGGGGCCGGCAAAAAAACAAAAAATAATAGAAAAATTTGGGATCGCCCTGTGCATGAAAATGCACGAAACGACTTATCGCTTTAGAATACAAATATATGAATACAGTAGAATATGTACACTAATTTTTGTGAGAATAGCATGTATATTTATGGCGATAGAGCGATATTTTTGAAAAATTCAAAAAATTCTGGTATGTTTTTTGTTTATATCATGCTGGGTTTTTGACCAAATTTAACGCAAATTTCAGAAAAATTGGCAAAATGCAGTAGAAAAAATGTAGCGCAATTGGAATATAAATATATTAAATATTTTATGAAATATGAGTAGTTGTATAAAATAATTTTTATCTGCGCATGCGCGAACTAGAAAAACATTTTTTTTACATCATTTAATAGTCAATTCTATGGAGTGACTTATAAAAAAAATCCAATCAAATAGCGTGAAAATTCAAAAAGATATCATTATTTTAGTGAGATGTTTTTACTCTGCTCTCTAAAAACGGCTGAATCTTAAGGGATTCTCCACAAATTGACATTTTTTAATAACTGACTTTAAAAAAAACTAGTATTGAATTAATGCAATATCTAATACAATATTGCTACTAATAAGTACTTGACAATTGTGATAGAAAAGAAAAAGAGCTTTATTCACATTCAGGGCCAAAACTAAGAGAGGGTTGGGGGAAAAGGGCATGTGCCCCGGGCGCTAGGATGAAAGTGTCCCAAATGTACATTTTGTTTGGCGATTTTTTCCATGTCTATGTTTAGCATGATATTGTCAAAATCGTCCCATTCAAAGCATTTCTCCTATACCAAAGCATAGAAGAATCTAATGATGATGGCATAAAGATCCCGCATAAAGCAGATTTTTTTTTTTTTTTTTCGTTTTGATTCGGTTTCACGATTTTAAGGTATCATTTTTTTTAAACAAAGCAGACTACTTTAATCAATATTACATATTTTAAGTTTTAAAATAAGTCGGCTATTAATAAATTAGAAAATTTTTCTTTGCAAATACTTTTGCAGATGCTTTGCAAAGAAGAAAAGGGAGGGGGGGGGGAGTTCACCAAAATTCATTGAAATATAAATATATTAAATATTTTCTAAAATGTTCTATGTCATGCAATATTTTCAACCAAATATAAAGCCACTTTCAGAAAAATTCGCAAAATGTAGTAGAAAGAATAAGGTGCTATTGAAATATAAATATATTAAAAGTTTTCTAAAATATGAGTATTTGTATGAAATATTTTTTAATCAGCGTATGCGTGAATGATAAAATTTATCATTTTACATAATTTAATATTCAACTCTATGGAGCTACCCATAAAAAAATCCGATCGAATTTCGAGGAAATTCAGAAAGTTATTGTGGATAGGAGTGAACTGATTTTCAATTGGTCTCTGAAAGCAGTTGAATGACGTCAGATTTTACGCAAATTGCCAAATCTCCATTTACGTTTTTTACTGGTGATTTACTTCTTTTCTTAGATAATTACCAGAACGAACCTGTTTCAGGATAAAAATAATTATAAAAAATCGAAGCATTTGTGTCAAATCTACCCATTGATACATAATTGATAATGGCTCTTATGCAAATGCCGATATCTGCGATCCTGAAATACGTCAAGTTCTAAACTGTTAAATGTGGTGTCGAAAACAACACTGACATCAATCGCATGCATGATGCCAAGAAGAACAGAGCTGTCTGATTTTAAGAAAGGTGTGATCATCGGGTACCACCGAAATGGCCGATCTTTAATAGACATATCTAGAGAGCTTAATTACCCCAAAACGACTGTGGCTTATGTGATTAGAAAATGGAAGCTGAATGGTGATTGTCAGAATGTGGCCAGAGTAGGCAGACCGACGAAACTGGGAGATAGAGACCGACGGGTTCTGTCTAGAGAAATTCGGAAGAACCGCAACCAACCAATGTTACACATACGCCAAGAATTTCAACAAGCTTCAGGATGTGTTGTTTCCATGAATACCATCCGTAAGGAAGCTCATCTGCTTAATTTTTATGGCCGTGCTGCCACCCATAAGCGTTTAATCACCAAGTCCAGTTGCGCAGCTCGGTTAAGTTGGTGCAAACACACCAGCAATGGACTGTACAGCAATGGAAACAGGTTCTCTGGAGTGATGAATCAAGGTTCACCCTCTACCGTTCTGATGGTAGGGTCTGGGTCTGGCGTCTGCCTGGAGAACGCCTCCTACCAGAATGTATTGTGCCCACAGTTAAATTTGGCGAATGGGAATTATGTTCTGGGGTTGTTTTTCCTGGTTCGGACTAGGACCCTTGGTCCCAATTCATGGTAAGCTCAATGCCGATTCCTACTGTAATATACTGGACAACAGTGTACTTACTACGTTGTGGCAATACTATGGATTGGACCCATGTTATTTCCAGTATGACAACGCAAGCTGCCATGTAGCGAGGTCCAGCATGGATTGGTATGCTGATAATGGAGTGCATCGACTCGAGTGGCCTGCCCAGAGCCCAGACCTGAACCCAATAGAGAACCTCTGGGACGAGTTGGATCGTCGAATTAAGGCGGGTGACACACGCCCAAAATCAGTAAAAGAGCTTACCTGCCTTGTGCAAACAGAGTGGAATAAAATACCATTAAATGTAATACAAGGACTAGTTGAGAGCATGCCCAGGAGAGTCGCAGCTGTAATTGCCTCTCAAGGAGGATCTATAAATTATTAAATGTGAACAGGGCCAAAACCAGTCTTTTTTTCCCGAGGCAAACGTGGATTTTGAAGGTACCCCTTTCCCCCTCCTTCGCAAAGCATATTTACAAAGAAAATTTCTCCAATTTATTAATAGCCGACTTATTTTAAAACTTAAAATATGTAATATAAAATAACGTATTCTGCTTTATTAAAATACTCCAATTTGATACTTTAAACCGAATCAAAAAAATTCTACTTTCAACAGGATCTTTAAGGCCCTCGTCCCTGCCCGCGAAGACACTGCTGAGCTAATGCTATTCCTGTGGGGAGGCATTTTTCTAATAACTCTTTCGCATTTTGAAATTTTCAATTTTTTTTTTTTTTTTTTTTTTTCATTGAATAGCGGAAGTCCCTCTCAAAATCGCTCCTTGACTACTTTTTCGATTTGAGTCATAGATATTTTTTATAAAGTTAGTTTCACTTTCAGAACCGCTTTTGGAAGTGAAAGAAACATTATAAAAATATCTACGCCAAAATTGAAAAAGTAATCACGGAGCGATCTTGAAAAGGACTTCCGCTATCCAATGCAAAACATATTATTTAAAAATGTCCAAATGCAAAAGAGTTAGAAAAATGCATCCCCATAGGAATAGCATTAGCTCGTGAGCATCTTCGCGGGTAGGGGCAGGGGCCTTAAGCCATTATCATTAGATTTTTTTATGCTTTAGCATAGCCCAGATATAATAATTTTATCAATATTATGCTAAACATAGCCATGAAAAAAATCGCCAAACGAAAGATACATTTGGAACACTTTCATCCTAGCACCCGGAGCACATGCCCTTCCCCCCCCCCCTCTCTTAGTTTTGGCCCTGAATGCGAATAAAGCTCTTTTTCTTTTCTATCACAATTGTCAAGTACTTATTAGCAGCAATATTGTATTAGATATTGTATTAATTCAATACTAGTTTTTTTTTTTTAAGTCAGTTATTAAAAAATGTCAATTTGTGGAGAATCCTTTAAGATTCAGCCGTTTTTAGAGAGCAGAGTAAAAACATCTCACTAAAATAATATCTTTTTGAATTTTCACGATATTTGATTGGATTTTTTTTATAAGTCACTCCATAGAATTGACTATTAAATGATGCAAAAAAATGTTTTTCTAGTTCGCGCATGCGCAGATAAAAATTATTTTATACAACTACTCATATTTCATAAAATATTTAATATATTTATATTCCAATTGCGCTACATTTTTTCTACTGCATTTTGCCAATTTTTCTGAAATTTGCGTTAAATTTGATCAAAAACCCAGCATGATATAAACAAAAAACATACCAGAATTTTTTGAATTTTTCAAAAATATCGCTCTATCGCCATAAATATACATGCTATTCTCACAAAAATTAGTGTACATATTCTACTGTATTCATATATTTGTATTCTAAAGCGATAAGTCGTTTCGTGCATTTTCATGTACAGGGCGATCCCAAATATTTCTATTATTCTTTGTTTTTTTGCCGCCCCCCTAATTACCCGCTTAACAAATGAATGTAAATAAATATAAAGTGAAACATAATCTTTATATTTCTGAAGTTCCAGAAGAATCCGACCAGTATATTTTTAAATATTTGACAAAATGTCAAAAACTGAAAGTGTACAAATACTTTTTGGTAGATAGTGTATAGTAATAATCAAAGCCTCGTTATCTTGATAACATACGGTAGGATAAGATCATATACCATTTTAGAAGTTTAGTTTCTCTCACTGTGGTTCATTATTTTTCTTTTCTTATATTACTTTTTCTTTTTTCTTTTGTTTTATGTTGTCATTTTTAGTACAATTTTTAAACGACAGGAAATTTTGAAAATGCCCAAACTTGACACGAGACAGAAAATGTATCTATGGTTTAACTTTTATTTTGAAGAGTAAGTTTATGACTTCATTAGAGATAACCAAGACTTACTTGGTAATGGGTGCTTTATTGGGAATCTGGGTTCGAGATTGAAGAAGGTCACGCATTGGTGATATTTTACCATCAGGATTTCGATTGGAATGTATGGATGCGATTTTTGCTTTTTACAAGCATCATTATTTTTTTTTCTTTTAAATGCGATGACATTTTCACCGATGAAATTGTAACCTCCGTGAACTTGTAAAAATTCAATTTGTTGTTATGACAACAAAAAATGAAAAACGATATTTTAGTTATTAAAAAGAATAAAACTTCTGTGTTTGTTCTTGATATGCAGAAAGCTTTTTATTTATTTTTATTTTACAAATAACTTAATATAGTGAAATAATTTTAGTGATTTTTTGATATTATGTAAATCGAACTATCGTAATACCGGCATATCACAAAATCTAGCTTATGATTGGTGGAAAGTGATAAAGCAAAATATTTTTTTTTTTTTAATTCTAGCGAGAAAATCTTAATTGCTACTGTTTTGAAGAAATATCATAAAAAGCCTTTAAAATTAAAAATAAAATATAAAAATGCAAATAAATAAAAAAATAGCTAGAATGAACACATCTACAAATGAACAGCTTTCATTTAAAAAAATAATTATCAAAATAGGCCGATATAAAGCTCAGGGCTGATGACTAAAAAAACAGTTAGATGTTTTAAATATATACGTAGATGATTATAAAAATATAAATAAAGATGCCGAAATCTTGGGCAGCGTAAGGATGCTCAAACAAATCAAGTGATAAATTCTTCAAAGAAAATAGTATGTCTTTTCAACGCTTTCCATTAAAAAATGATGAAATTTTAAAATAGTGGTTAGTGAAGTTAAAACGTGAAAACTTTACTCCAAATAAACATCCTGTGGTTTGTTCTAGTAGTTTTGAAGAACATTGTTTCTTTCACGAGAATTTCACAAATAAAAGACTGCTTTAAAATAATGGGAGGAATTTTTATATTGTATATTAAACTGCAGTGCTCATGAATTGCTAACAATATTTTAAAATGTTTGTTTAAGCGTACTATGGGAAGAGCTCCATATCTTGTTTTTCTTCTTTTTATGGCGAACATTTGTTTGGCATTAAATAAATTGATGTGGTTGAGATATCGAGTTTTAAGGTTGTTTCTTTTCTGGGAGGTTACAAGTTGGTGGTATATGATGACGTCGTGCCAATAAAGCCTATTGGTTCTTGTGGTTAGTCCCGTGAGTTTGGTTCCTGTAGAAAATTGTAGAAACAATACTAATTGGAATTTTAAAAAAATGTTGCAAAATTTTGCTGCCTGACTCCAAACAAACCAGAAACCAGTACATATACTGCGGGTCTAAACTGAATCTTGATAGCGAATAATATGTTAGACTCATTTCTCACACATATCTAATTATATTACTACTACTTATTATTATTATTATTATTATTATTATCATAATTTATGTTCCTAATATAATTTTCATTTTCTTGTTAAAGTTTCTTTAATGTAACACGGTAAGAACTCTAATACACGCTTACTTTCGGATTTGACTATTACGACTGCACAAAACATGCTTTCTTCTGCTTCAAGACATGTACACTGTTAAAACTATAGGTGACACATTGCTCCTTTTAGGTGTGAAAGGCTTGTCTCACTGGTGACACCCCTAAAGGAGCCAGAATGGCACCTTTAATTAGTGTGAAAAGATGGCACCCCCAATCCAGAGTGCCAAATAATAAAAAAATGTTATAAAAACGACGTTGGCTCGCGAAGTTCATGAACCAACAACGTCTGATTGCAAGCTCAGTGCTCTGACCACTCGGCCATCGAGCTCACTTTCAAAGTCTCCTTGAAATGTTCAAATCTACTGAAATTCAAAGGTTGCTTTATATAAAAAGCTCGCCAAAAATTAGCCATCCGAAGTTCTAAACGAAATTGGGATAGCGAACAATCGGTGATAGTCATCGTAGGGAGAAATTGATGTTTTGATCCACCAGTGACGGCGAGTTGAAGGGCAAGTATACACGTCACAGAGAATACGCAAATGACTAAGGGATGAAAATCTTCCAACGGTGTGCAATGTATTGCGGTGGCACCCTATTTATGGTGAATCGCCCATTGCGGGATCAAACGGCACCCAAACACATTTTCAAGTCCGCGGGTGTCAAATGGTAACACCTTTTCACCCCTGGACGCCAAATGCAACTGGTTTGTCACCATTAGTTTTAACAGTGTATAGCCTATTCACGTATTTTATTAAGTTTTTATGCTTCTCTTCACTTTCCTTTCACAGCGTAATTTTTTCGACGTATTTTATTACAATTCCATTAGATGATATACGGTTGTGTAAAAGAAAAGAAAACAGGTCTAGCTGTTAAAGAGAAGTCGTTAGCGTAAAAAAAGTAATAATCGTATACTTATAAGTAATAATCAGTTATTTTCTATTAAAAAAAATAAATGAATTGCTATATTCTGCAATTAAATGGTCTAAAACACTCTGAAACTTTCTTTATATGAATATTTAAAGCATTCAGTAAAAATAGTTAAAGTAAATTTTGCATTAAAAATTTGATCGATTTTTCTAATTAATTTTTTGCATATGCGACGATGTAAAAATTGAAAATGTGCATTGTTCAGAATTTTAAACGTTTGCAGTACCGTATTGTAAAACTAAAACTTCATTTAAAATTTTAAAGTGTTGCAATTTGTAAGAGGACGTAGGCGTTACAAATAGATATGTTTGATCTTTATAATATAAATAGGTAGAGTAGGTCTAACTATATAAGAAATTTAATGAATTCAGAAATGAAGATGCACTATATCCTCTTTATTTTATTTTAAAAAAAAAACAAGATGGAACCCGTCGAATTTCAACGAAAGTAAATGTTTAAGAAGGAACAGCTTCATTGATTATGAATAAACCTGCAAAATTAGCTACGGTAAAAAACACATCTTAAAATGGTCAATCAAACTTTCAAACAAATATTATTTAATGTTAAAGTTAAAAGAAAAAAAAATTACTATTTCTCTAAAACTCAGCTGTCCAAATTATTAAAATTAAACTTTAATCGCATATGTAAAAATATATAACAAACTAAAATAAATATCAGTTATTAAGATAAAGTTTCATTTGAGGCTCTTATGTTTGGTATGAATGAGTATGGAAAGAAAATAATAATAAATTTTATTTCAAATTGATACGATCTTAGAATTTCACGAGAAATCTAAGCTCATAATTTTCATCCTCTCAGAATTTACATGCGCACATTTTAATTTTTATCAATTTTAAGAGAAAATGGCGTATTTATGTTGTCACAATTACAAAATTCGTACTAAAAACTATAAAAAAATTATGTGTCAAGAATTAGTTGAGATACAGCTTTCAAACAAACTGCATTTAAAAGTAAATATTTTTCTCTATACGATGGTGTAAAAATTTAAAATTTGCGATGATTAGAAGTATAAAATTTGCAGTACCAAAAATTGCAAAACCGAACTGCATGTGAAAGCGTTGCCATTCGCAAAATGACGAATGCGTTACGCAAAGATACTTTTGCCTTTTATAACATAGATAATAATCTCTTTAGGAACAATATGACTGGATAACCTCTTCGAGATATATCACCATTATTTAACTTCAAATGTAAAATAAACATTTATAGTTTTATAAAAAGAAGGATATACATATTTTTTAATATAGAATTTATTTTAAGTTTTAAATTTTAGTTTCTGAAAAAAAAAAACATTTTCCAAATAATTACTGTAATTTGTTAAATTTTTATTATTATTGTTATTTTCAAAATTTATATTTCTATATTTTGAAGACAATTCTACTTAATAGAATTATATTATATTAATGCCCATACGTTATTTATAATTTCAAATGTACCTCTCTTTCAGGCATTAGTTTTTCTCAATACAAAAACTACAAACACAAACAAATTTTCTTATTTAAACTCATTCATTTTAAATAGAACGGGATTTTTATTTTTATTTTATAAAACAACTATTTCGTTAAATAATTTTATCCCTAGATATTCATCTTAAAAAATGTACAGTTTCTCTTTTTTATAAAAGGCAAGCACGATAATTTCCAATTTTAACATAGAGTGACCACTATCCTCAAAGTTCAATATTTAAAAATCAATTAAAAATAACTCTTAGGACAGTCTTTTACAATTACCACAAAACATAGTTCTTGACTAATATATAATCGATCCCAAAAGTTTAAGTGTATTTTTATTCCGTACCAAAATTACTTTAAATTCATAATTGTCAAAACAGTTTTCCTTTTTTATAAACAAGACATGCACGATTAGTTCCAATTAATCTAGATTCACCACTAATCTAGAATATCTAGTGATAAAGTTATTTAACGAAATTGTTATTTGATAAAAATAAAAATAAAATCCCGTTCTATTTTAAAATAAAGAGTATAAATAAGAAAATTTATTTGTGTTTGTAGTTTTTGTATTGAGAAAAACTAATCCCTGAAATATTTCTACTTCTATTACAACTTTCATTTTCTTGTTAAAGTTTCTTTAATGTAGCACGGTTAGACCCCTAATCCTAGCTTACTTTCTAACCTGACTATTACACTGAACAGTACACAGAGTCACTGACCTTCTTAAAGTGTTCATATAGTAGTTTTTATAATGTCTTCTCTCTTCTCAAAAAACAACGGCAGTCTGTTGAAATTTTAGTCAAAATACCTAGATTGTTGTGAAAGTTTTGAGCACTAATTTTACCGATAAAAAGATATGTGAAAAACTAGCTTAAAGATATTTTTTATATAAACATAAATTATACAATTATTATAAATTTATATGAGTCTTTAGATTATAACTTATATTTTTTTGTTAAAGTTTCTTTAATGTAGCACAGTAAGAACTCCAATTTACGCTTACTTTCGGACTCGACTATTCGCCCAATCCACAAAAAAATGGACATGAGGATGAAAATTTAAATTTCTTTAAATATGATTGAAATTTTGCGTATTAACTGTTAAGAGTGTACTATTTCATATTTTATCAAAAAAGAATTAAATTTTTGTCATTAACATACTTATTTTAATTAATAAAGTGACACTATGACTTTGTCAAATAGACTGCGGCAAAATTCTTTACATTTCATGGTCTCGTACAGCTGAACAAACATTCTGAAAATCTCCAAACTTAGATATATATGATCTGACAGCTATTATTGAGAGTTTTTGTCTACAGAGAAGTGTTCACTAATCTTCATTATAAAAGGTAAGCATGTTTAATTACTCTTAATTATTCTGAATTAGAGACACAAAATAAATTAATTAATATTTTAATCATAATTATTGAGCGTTGCGGGCGTGACATGTCCCTGTTGCGGGTGTGATATTTAATTAAAGTCACACCCGGAACGTCTTTTAAAATTGATTACAAATGTATATTTGAACAAATTATATGTAAATTTATAAAAGAATAATATACTAGAAAACATGTACTTGGCAGCTTTAATTATACCCTTTGATTTAATAGAGGGAATTCCAGTTAATAAATAAAAATTTGCATCATCTGAGCATGTGACACTGTGTGCAGTTGATTTATTCAGTTTGGATTGATAAAATTGTTGCTTTACTGCAAGAAAATAATTTAATTAGTGATATATGATTAAAAAATTAATTTAAAAGGTAAGATTTTATAGAAATTAAAAAAAAAATTACGAATCAATATTTCAGCAATTTTCTTTAATTTTTTTAATTTTGTTTTGTTTTTTATATACATTTTTTAAATTTTGTTATTTGATAGTATTTATTTAATATATATATATATTTAGTTTTTTAAAAGAAGTAAATCAATATTAGGGGAAGATTTTTTTTCTCTTTTAATTCAAATCAAATAAAAAGTAGAAGTGAGAATAATAGAAACTGTTAAAATGTTTATTAAGTTAGCATAAAATGTATATAGTCAGTTTGAAATTAACCATAATTTAACATAATTAACTTTATGTAAGATTAGAAATTTCAAGGGATAAATATTAAAAATTTGTTAAGCTTATATTTTTGGACTGGAAGTGCTATATTACTTCAGTTTACACATTAATTTTTTCTCTTTTGCAGAGAATGAAGAGCACAGAAAGATCACGATATCATCGAAAAAAGATTAAGGAAACCCCTTTTAAATATGAAGGATATCTACAACAAGAAAAAGAAAGAGACAAAGCAAGGAGAGAAAAGAAGAGACTATTTAAAAAAAATCATGGTAAAGGATGGCAATCCTTTTGCATTTCATTTCATGGTAAAGGAGTTGTCGAGGGGGTTGGTGCAGTTGCCAAGAAAATAGTAACATTAGCAACACTCTGCAACTATAAATTCAGCTTCAGATTTTGCCATGTGCGTAGAAAAAGTCCTCAAAAAATATAAAAGAACTTTGCTGAATGTGAAATTTTAGAAGATATTGTGAAAATGCTTCATGAATGCTGGCACCAAGCACAATCGGAGCTCAACATTCAATCGATATCATGTTGTTTTTACTGACGTAGGAACAATTAATGTAGCAATAACTTCAGAAAGTGATCACAAGAGAATTTGTTTGTTACCATATTTTGTCAAAAATATAATATCCATGATAAGAGTGCAGTTGAAGATTTTGTAGAAGTTGTTTTGTTCTCCACATTTAAAAAAAAGTGAAAACTTTGATGGACAAATAAGACAAATGAATGGGGATGTTATAGAATAAGAGTATCTGAATAAAAATCAAGAAAATGTGTATATTTGACTCAGTCAATTAGATGTATCCATATTTTGACAAGGATATAATATCCAACGATGAATGTGCAATTGGAGATTTTGTATAAGTTGTTTTGTTCTCGACATTAAAAAAGTGAAAACTTTGATAGACAAATAAGACAAATGGATGGTGACGATATAGAATTAGAATGTTTGAAAAAAAATGTAAGAAAAAGTACATATTTGGCCCAGTCAGTCAGATGTATCCTAGAAAAAAAAAGAGCATTTTTGTAAAAAATGTTACCACCACCAGAAATTATAAATTCAAGAAATGGAAATGAAATTTGTTTGATATTTTCCTCTCTAGATATTATAATTGTAATATTGATTAATTCTTTAATTAAAAAAAATCTGCCTTGAAAATATTTGTGTATGTCATTATTTTATTGGCTCCACAAGTCACACCCGCAAAGAAAATTTTGAATATTTTCCACAAAAACAAGAATTGAGTAAGTAATTTAATTTTTTCATAGAATAATTATTTAAGTATTATTGTCTAATATATAAAAATATCAATTCACTCAGTTGTCATAATTCACAAAGTTTTGCATTTTTGCACTGAAAGATGAAAATGCATGTCCTTTTTATGTCACACCCGCAACAGGTGGAATTTTTTTTTTTTTTTTTTTTTTTTTTTTTTTTAAATAAATGATACATTGGATAATTTTCAGATTTGGATAAATGTATGTGTAAGTGGTCTACATTGAAATTCATACAAATTGAAACCAATGCTCAAAAATATTTTTGCTGGTGATTAAATTAAGTTGTGTAAATGTCACACCCGCAACTTTGGATTGGGCGTATTATGACTGACAAAACTTTCTTCTGCTTCAAGACGTTTACTGCCTATTCACGTATTTTATTAGGCCTTTATGCCTCTCTTCATTTCCCTTTCAAAGAGTAATTTTTCTAACGCCTTTTATTACAATTCACACAGACGATATACGGTTGTATGAAAAAAAAAAAAAAAAACAGGTCTAATGGTTAAATAAAAGTGATAAGCATAAAAGAGATATAATCGTATAAGTAATAGTCATCAATTTTTTTCTATTTTTCCTTTCAAGAAGAAAATATAGTACTACTCCGTAATTCCATCGACCGATTTCGCCAAATTATACATATCGCCAAACTAATAGTCAAATTATACATATTGGCATATTTTTTATTTTAAATAACGAAAAAACAAATATTTAGTAGAATATTAATAAAAATACTTATAAAAATTCGAATTAAAAATCACTTAAAGACATTTTAAACACATGAATCGTATTTAATGTCAGCGAATACGACATTCACGATCATTCATTTTTGGCATTTAATCTTTTAGTTTGGCGATAATTTTTTGGTCGACGGGATACCCTAGTAGTACCGAAAATATTGAACATGTGAAAATTTTCGAATTCAGGCTTTCGATGGATTTATACGTGTGTTTTTACAAAATGTCTGTCTCTGAGTCTGTCCGTCACTCCATCATTCTATCACTCTGTCCATTTGTCCTTCTGTCACTCTCTCATTCTGTCATTCCGTCACTGTGTCATTTTGTCACTCTGTAGTAACAAAAATTTTATGGGTGCTCGATCTCAAGAACTTATGCGCGGAATTTTACAAAACTTTATATTCAGTTACATCTTGATATGAACTTGTGCTGATTAGTTTTTGGTGCACATCGCACAACAGATGGTGCTGTTATATTGCCTTTTTCCGCAATATCTAAATGTCAAGAACTAATACATAGATTTTTATTAAACTTCAGATTCAGTTAGAAATCACTCAAGTTGTTGCTGATTAAACTTTTGTGAAAATAATCTAATCCGGTGACTCTGCTATGCTTCATTTTTCTAAAAAGCATCAACATGTATGAGACATAAAATGTTTTGAGATTGCCACATATGACTAAATAAAAAATAAAATGATTATTTTGAAAATCTTTCTGAAAGGTACACATAAATATAAATTGTAAGCGTTTAAAATTCCGCGGCATTCTAAATCTATACATAAGCAACATAAAAGGGGGATAGAAAATATTATAACAAATACTTACTATTCCCTTTACTAGATTAGTATTAAATAGTAAAGGAAATTTAACTGATTATGAATTTATTTAGACTAATTAACAGAACTAATAATTTTAGCAACTAGATTCTTTTTGCAGCTTACAAATTAATGAAGATATTTTCTTCAAATCTCAAGCAGATTTTCTCTCTTTAATAAAAAAAAAATACAATGATATGTTAAATAGTCGAAGTGACTACAATCTTTATATATACAGAACACAATTATACATGCTACATTTGCAAATCCACTTCACACTGTACCCAAAGTCACTGACCTACTTATAGCATTCATATAGTGTTTTTTATAATGTCTTTTCTCTTCGCAAAAAAGCAACGGCAGTCTGTTGAAATTTTAGTCAAAATACCTAGATTGTTGTGAAAGAATATAAGAGCTAATTTTACCAACAAAAAGACATGTAAAAAACTAGCTTAAAGATATTTTTTATATAAACATAAATTATATAATTATTATAAATTTATACAAGTCTTTAGATTAGTGATGCACAACCTTTTTGCCAGAAAATCGTTTGCCACCAGAATATTTGAAAAGTGACGTTTGTTTTACTTAATAGCAAAGTTTCTGACATTATTATAAGGATTATTATATTCTGAATAAAAATAGTGGTTTCATTGTGGCCCGCGGGCCACAGGTTGTGCATCCCTACTTTAGATTATAACTTATATTTTTTGTTAAGTTTCTTTAATGTAGCACGGTAAGAACTGTAATTCGTGCTTACTTTCTAACCTGACTATTACGACTGAACAAAACCTTTTTTCTTCTGCTTCAAGGCGTTTACTGCCTATTCACGCATTTTATTAAGCTTTTATGCCTCTTTTCACTTCCCTTTCACTGAGTATTTTATGACGTCTTTTATTGCAATTCCCACAGATGATATACGGCTGTATGAACGAAAATAAAACCGGGCTAGATGTTAAAGAAAAGTCGTAAGCATAAAAGAGAAAATAACGATATACTTTTAAGTAATAGTCATCAATTTTTTTCTAATTTTTAAAAAATAAAATTATTGTTTTGAAACTCTTTCCGAAAAGTACACGTAAGAATAAAATATAATCATTTAAATTTATGCGGCATTCTGGATCTACACATATTAACATCAAATGAAAGTAGAGAAAACTTTATAAGAAATATTTTTGCAAAAAAAAAAAAATTAAATAAATAAATAAATAAAATAAGTCTAAATTTATTCCGTCTAAATAGCAGAACTTACAATTTTAGCCGTTTTTCAGATGCTTTTCACAATTTTCAAACTAATGAATATAATAATTCATAATAGTATTTAAGTAATTAAGTAATAATTAAGTAATAATATAAGTAATAGTCATCAATGTTTTTCTATTTTTCCTTTCAAGAAGAAAATATTGAATACCTGAAAATTTTCGAATTTCGGCTTTCGATGGATTTACACGTGTGTTTTTTACAAAATGTCTGACTCTGAGTCTGTCCGTCACTCCATCATTCTATCACTCTGTCCATTTGTCCTACTGTCAATCTCTCACTCTGTCATTTCGTCACTGTGTCATTTTGTCACTCTATAGTAACAAAAATTTTCTAAGCGTTCGATCTCAAGAATTTATGCGCGGAATTTTACAAAATTTTATATTCAGTTACATCTTGATATGAACTTGTGCTGATTAGTTTTTGGTGCACATCGCACAACAGATGGGGCTGTAATATTGCCTTTTTTCACGATTTCCGCAATACTTAAATGTTAAGAACTAATAGATAGATTTTTATTAAACTTCAGATTCAGTTAGAACTTGACTCAAGTTGTTGTTGATTAAACTTTGGTGTAAATTATCTAATCTGGTGACTCTGCTACGCTTCATTTTTCTAAAAAGCATTAAAATGTATGAGATATAAAAATGTTTTGGGATTGCCACATATGACTAAATAAAAAATAAAATGATTATTTTGAAAATCTCTCTGAAAGGTACACATAAGGATAAAATGTAAGCATTTAAAATCCCGCGGCATTCTAAATCTATACATAAGCAACATAAAAAGGAGATAGAAAATATTATAACAAATAGTTTTGTAAAGGAAATTTAACTGATTATGAATTTATTTAGTCTAAATAACAGAACTAATAATTTTAACAACTAGATTCTTTTTGCGGCTTACAAATTAATGAAGATATTTTCTTCAAATCTCAAGCAGATTTTCTCTCTTTAATAAAAAAAAATACAATTATATGTTAAATAGTCGAAGTGACCACAATCTTTATATATACATGACACAATTGTACATGCTACGTTTGCAAATCCTTTTCACACTGTACACAGAGTCACTGACCTACTTAAAGTATTCATATAGTGGTTTTTGTAATGGCTTCTCTCTTCCCAAAAAGCAACGGCAGTCTGTTGAAATTTTAGTCAAAATACCTAGATTCTTGTTAAAATTCTGAGCACTAATTTTACCAACAAAAAGACATGTGAAAAACTAGCTTAAAGATATTTTTATGTAAACATAAATTATGTGATTAATATATATTTATACAAGTCTGTAGATTATAACTTACATTTTTTTATCAAAGTTTCTTTAATGTAGCACGGTAAGAACTCCAATTCACACTTACTTTCTGGCCTGACTATTACGACTGCACAAAACATTCTTTCTTCTGCTTCAAGACGTTTACTGCCTATTCACGCATTTTATTAAGCTTTTATGCCTCTTTTCACTTCCCTTTCACGTCGTAATTTTTTTGACGTCTTTCATTACAATTCTCTCAGATGATATACGGTTGTATAAAAGAAAATAAAACCGGGATAGTTATTAAGGAAAAATCGTAAGCATAAAAGAGAAATAATGATATACTTTTAAGTAATAGTCATAATTTTTTTTTTAATCTTTAAAAAATAAAATTATTATTTTGAAAATCTTTCCGAAAAGTACACGTAAGAATAAAATATAATAGTTTAAATTTATGCCGCATTCTGGATCTACACGTATTAACATCAAATGAAGGTAGAGAAAACATTACAACAAATATTTTTGACAAAAAAGAAAAAAAAAAGTAAGTCTAAATTTATTCCGTTTAAATAACAGAACTTACAATTTTAGCCGTTATCCATATACTTTTCACAATTTACAACTTAAAGAATATATTTTCATAAAGCCTCAAGCAGAATTTCCCGTTTTCCCGGAAAACGCAATGATATGTTAAGTAGACGAAGTCATTGTCATCCATATATCTATTTTATAAAGGCCAAACGTATCTGTGCGTAACGCATACGTCATTTTGTGAATGGCAACACTTTACCATGCAATTTCGGTTTTGCAATTTTTGCTACTCAAATTTTACGTTTCGAAACATCGCACATTTTAAACTTCCACACCATCGTATAGAGAAAAAAATTTAAATTCAATTTGTTTGAAAACTGTACCTCAATTTGTTTTTGAGATATTATTTTTTTTAATAGTTTTTAATACCAATTTTGTAACTGTGGCAACAGCATCACTCTATTTCTCTGAAAATAAAAAAAATGAAATAAATAGGAATTAAGATGTGTATACTTTGTCAAAAATGTCGTCTGTTATATAATTTAGTGATTTCGGTTTCAATTCGTTTTTATTCATCAATTAAATGTCTTCAAGTTTTGAATTAAAGTGAGTTTAAAATGATAAAATGAAAATACCATTTTTTTAAACGTTGTGAATATGAATATGGGAAGTGCGTGTGTAAATTTTGAGAAGATGAAAATGATGACGGGTTTTAATTTCGCGTGAAACTCTATGATTGTGACGATTTGTAATAACTCATCTTTATTATATTTTATTATTGCACATATGCGATTAAAGTTTAATTTTAAAATTTGGACAACTGATTTTTATTGTATTTTGTTAATCTTAGCTTAAAATAATATTTTTTGAGAGATAAGATGATAAGATGCATTTTTTTTTATTGTAACTAATTTTATAAATTTGTAATAAATCAGTGAAACAGTTCCTTCTTAAACATTTTCTTTCCTCGAATTTCGGCGGGTTCTCCCTCGTATATATACAGAACATAAATGGATATGCCACGCTTCGAAATCCAGTTCACATTGTTCACAGCATCGCAACTACTTATCTACTTAAAGTATTCATGTAGTGTTTTCAGTTGCGATGGTAATTATGTTAATACGTAGCACCTATAGTCGTCGCGTCGTTCAGTCTGTCTGTTCGTCTATCTATCCGCCTGCATATAACGCAGCAAAAACTACCCAGCCTAATCGTTTGAAATTTCAAAAATATAATTGTTGCGTAATTTTGTTGAATCATCTGGAATTTTAGAACAAATGGGTGTATAGTTTAGTTACAGGAATAATCAAAATTATTTCGTTACATTATGGCCAATGGGGAAAATATTTTAAAGTGCATTTGAATGAAGTTACACTCTTTTGAACATAATGAAATTGACATGTATCTATTAAGAATATACTAAAATATTCATTCTGTACAACCTTTGATGCAAAAAATACTTGTTATTAATTTACAGGGCTACACAAAATTATTCCATTACATAATGGTATAGGGAGAAATATTGTTTGGGATGCGTTTTAATTATATTAAACTATTTAACATTTTATGAAATTGATATACTTTGCTGAGGTGTACTATTAGTTATTTCATGTATAAAGGAAGGCATATAGTATTTACAGAGACGCACAAAAGATTTCGGCAACTATACTGCATCCGAAATACTGCATACTATTAGACCAAGATCTGAATATTTTTAAAACTTCGTTATTGTAACAATGCACCTGTTTCTATATAATGTCTTCTCTCTTCACAAAAAGCAATGAAAGCCTGTTGAAATCTTGGATAAAATACTTAGATTGTTGTTAAAGTTATTAACATTTTACCAGTTTTGCCATTTGTGTGCGTGTGATTTTTTTTTTTAAATATATATAACATGGCATGAACTCTAATTTATGCTTACATTCAAATGGAGGTAGCGAATATCATAACAAACACTTTTGTAAAAGAAATTCAAGTGACTTTCTATTTCGTCAGTCTAAATAACAAAGCTTATAACTTTAGCCATAACCCAGATAATTTTTGAAATTTACAAATTAATGAAGATAGTTTTATAAAATATCTAGCAAACTTGTTCTTCATATAAAAAATAATGGCATGATAAGAATCTAATTAGCAGACCATGCTTCACGATTTTTAAAATACCTCACTTTTTAGTAAATTTTAATTTTTTTCTTTAAATTCTCAGAAATTGATTTTCAAAATTTTTGATGCTTTGATGAAATGTTTCGATTATTGATTTTTCACATAGGTTATATTGAAACTAGGTTGGCCAATGTCCCTTCTTATTTTTAAATTTATATTATGAGCATATTTAACAATAGACATTTTGTTTGAATTTCGAAATCTTTGACCGACTGACACCCTCCAAATACTCATTGTTTACAGTTCTTATGAGAAAACTGTGTTGGCAACTGTCCCATTTTATTTTTTCAATCACGCCTCGAGCAATAGAGCGCGATGAACGGTTGCCACCAGCAAGGTGTTTAATCAAACACAGATCTTCCTTAATTACTTTCATAAGTTCGGTGTTTCATTAATACTCGCCTATTATTCTGTCGGGTGAATACAGAATGACTAATTTGTTTCAGTTGTTTGGTGTGACTTCTCGTCTCCCGCTAAAAGAACAACGGATAATTTAAATAAGAAACATTCATTTAGTTTTGCGAAAAACATTACCTTGAAAATCAATGGTTTATCTTGAGCTATTGTTCCGAATATAACTGTAATTTAGAATTCCAACTCACCCCTGAAAAACCTAAGTTTATTAAGGTCACGTTTAATGAAATCAATTGCTACAAACATTTTTACACAATATATATATAAATAATAATTTTTAGGTTTATCCTCATTTCAAATCAGAAATCAATCGTACTTAATGTGTCTATTTGGTATTATGCTTGAAAACGAGCCAAATACCACATTTCTATAATTGTTCCAATATTGCCAAACCTTCTTTGTTTGTTTTGTTTTGTTATTTTATGGGTTTTTCCATATTCATTATAGATTTTTAAATAGTAGTATTGTATAATGATTCTCTCTCTCTCTCTCTCTCTCTCTCTCTCTCTCTCTCTCTCTCTCTATATATATATATATATATATATATATATATATATATATATATATATTGCAATAATCCATTTTGTACTGAATGCTGAATAGATCATTTGTATGAATAATTGTACAGTTATATTAATTAAATCTATTAATATAATTTAAAAATTAATGATAAAGATTAACTTGAATCTAACATTTAACAATTTAGAAATACCTAAAATATTATTTTTAAGCATATAAAATGCATATATTAATTATCTGTTTTATTCTTTCGTCTATGTTATACTACTGTATTGAATTTAGGTTAGTATTGCCTCATTAAATGAAATTAATTTCAAATTTTATTTTTGTTATTTTGTCCCTCTTTTCATATTTTAAATATCTAAAGATTATGATATTGCTTAACAATTAATTATCATTACATTAATAATGATATGATATAAGAATAATTTAATTATTGAGCTATTATAATAGGGTACTATTAATTATAAAAATCCTTAAAATGATTCATCCATATTAAATTTTACATACTTTTAATATTTAATAAATCAACTATTATTTATACTGATGTTTTTCATTAAATAAATAATTTGAATTTTACTTATATATCTAGAGAGATTATAAGCTTAAGGCATCTCTTTCAGTAGATATATTATAATGCATTTAATTAAATTATAATCCTAACAATCTATTTTAATTACATCATTTTAGGGGTAACTATAGTATCTGGTATGTTTTTTTATCCATTTTAATAATGTTATTATGATTTATTTTTAATGTTTTTCTCCATTTTATTTTTGTTTTATGCGTATTAGCAGTCCCAGTTTCAAATTATTTAGCTACATATTATTATTTCATATTATTATATTAAAGGAATAAAGTGACGATTCTGTAGGTTTTTCGTAGTTTATTATTATGCATTTCTAATTTATCATCTGCATTTCTGTTCTTTTTTAGCATTCTGTCAGTTTCTTTACATATTTGTGATTTAATTTTTCTTATATATATATAGCAAATTTTAATTTTTAAATTGTGTTGGTATGTACTAATTGTATGTAATT
This sequence comes from Maratus speculifer, assembly GCA_964019185.1. Classification (NCBI taxonomy): domain Eukaryota; kingdom Metazoa; phylum Arthropoda; class Arachnida; order Araneae; family Salticidae; genus Maratus; species Maratus speculifer. The sequence continues at coordinate 588,754 of CAXHSM010000007.1, forward strand.
GTGTGTTGGTAATTTGACATATCCATTTTCTTTTTACACTTGAACACCTATTCAATATATGCTTGTTCATTAAATAACTTTTTTTTTTCATTATTGAACACAAGATAAAAGGAGGTCAACTTTATTTTACACAAATTAATGACATCTTTTAATGTAAATGAATGCACGTACATCGAAAATATCAAAAACTTTTAAAGGATAAAGAAATCCCCCCCACACACACACACACATACACTACACGGAAGTGAAATATGGTGCACTTACCAAACCAAGTTTTTGAGTAACATTTGGAATTATCTAATACTATTATTCTAAATGTTTTAGGAAATAATGTTTCATGTGAATAAATTTATAAAAATATTAATGATAATGTGTTGTTTTATTGTCTCTGTTTTACATAATGGTTAAAAAAATTCAATTTTTTGTTAGTATTAAAATTGATAAGTCCAGCTAAAAAAATTAATTACTTGGGTTTTACATTTCTTTAAGTTTAAATTCTTTGCCAAATTTCTTGACTTATCTTCACTTTTCTGTTTTCTTTGCCATAAGCAAGTGTTAGCATTTCTCTGGATTCTAAGATAATGGAATTTTCAATAATGCCCTATTTTATGCATCGGCTCATATATCGCGAATATAGATATGTATATTTTATTCTAGCATTCCTTGTTATTTTGAAAGTGTCAATTTCTTCTCTAATTATGAAATATGTATTTATTTTTTATTTTTCTGTGAATAATTAAATTTTTTCTTTAGTAAAGTATTCTTTGTATTAAAGCATAGCACGGCAGTGCCATGCTTTATTTATTTCCAGTGCGACTCCGTAATGTTATTTTAATACGGAATTTAACATTGAATGAGTTATTTACTAGACATTTTCCCACATTTTGTACGCACTTCCACAAATTTTCTTCAAAGGATCTAATTGTTTAAAAAATAATTCCCTCCAATCAAAAAAAATATATATATACAGAAGATATATATATAGTATATATATGTGGGTATAAAGGATGAAGTATTAAGCAATAAAAGATAATATACTCAATGATTTAATGAACGTGATATCCCAATTGAGACTCACGTGATGATGCATAAAAAGAACGAGGTGTTCTATAGATTTCAGCGATGGCCAGTTGGATGGATTTTTAATCAAAAGCTCAGGGAAGCTTATTTATTTTAAATATTATTCAGTTCTACTGTTATCATTGAATGTTACTTACATATTTTATGTCTATTAAACCTTTTTATCTTATCAAGAATATTAGTTTTACTTAAATCATAAGATAATCACTCAATATTCCCACATATATATATATATAAGATATATATATATTTTGTATATATATATATATTTATACAAAAAAATATCTATACATATTTCCTGTAGCACTTAATCATTTTTACGTGATAAATAAAAAATAAAATTGATTTTTTTTTCTTTTTTGTAAGAATTAAAAATGGTATATTTATGACGTCATATTAGAAATGAAACGGAGATTTGCAAACATTTGGTACAAATACAAGAATCGTCAACAGAAAACAATATGAAGCATGATTTTTAAAATAAAAGGACATTTTCAAAGATATTGATCAAAAAGCTTCTAACTGAAGAAATATAGAAAATAAGTAAATTAAACTTTTTTCTACCTATTGTCTGTGCAAAATAATAGAAAATAAATTATATATATATATGTAACTGGTATTTGAAAGCGAGTTTTTTGACACATTGGCATCAGAAAAAAATTGCACCGTGTTAAAAAAATTGCAGTGCGTATATGACATTTGCGCCGGGATTTCGTACTTATACCACATTTTTAAAAATTTCTTCGCCTTATATGTTCGAAGAAAATCAAAATAAATTTAGGTGAATAAAATTTTTCCAAAAAAAATAGTATTTGAGAAAAATAGTGTTTCATTACATCCTTGGTATGTAATGAAACTAGAAAATCTGCAGAATTTGATCTTCAAACATAGCAATTTTTAAGGTTAAACCACAGAAGTGTCAACTACTTAGTGTAAGACTTTTCGGCACTGCAATAACTTCGCCAATTCTATCAACCTAAATATTCAAATGCAATGTAAACAAGTATAAACAATAACGTTTACAAATATATTTGTTTAATTCCCGATTTGGTGATTTTTTTAAATCGTGCCTAAATTTGTAATTTTACAAATAATTAATCATTGGATAAAATCAATTTTAAATCAATGGTACTACTTGGTTATCCCGTCGACCAAAAAACTATCACCAAACTATAAGATTAAATGCCAGTAATGGATGATCGTGAATGTCACATTCAATGACATTAAATATATACGTATTTAGAGATGCCATAAAATGATTTTATTTTCACTTTTTACTAGTGTTTTATCCATTTATTTGTACTTTACTTATAAAAAATGCGAATATGTATAATTTGGCTATTAGTTTGGCGACTTATATAATTTGGCGAAATTGGTTGATGGGATAGCCAAGTACCGAAATAACTTGTATTAAATTCATTATTCCGATGATTTTAATATGATAAAACACTATACGATTTAATTTTTAAAATATCGCAAAGAGTTTCTGTTGAAAAATAGCTGTTTTTTCATACTTTAAGTTAATATTTTTATAAAACTCTTTTGATTCACTATCTCTACGAGTTAATAAAATTTAAGCACATTTGGAATATTCATAATGCGTCACCTTTATGCACAGATGTCTAATACTTACCATGTTGGCGCAATTTTTTTCTGACGCCAATTTGGCGAAAATTTTGTTTTCAAATACGTATCACATATATATTTTTGAATTATTTTCTAATATTTAAAAAGGGAAATAGTGATAAATAAAAAAAAAGTTTATTAATAACTATAGAGCAAAACGATCTACATAATTTTTCTAAAAAAGAGTAATAGAAAATAAAAAATTTATTAGTAAATAGACAACGCTAGCCAGGTTAGCATGTGAGGCATATAATATCCATTTTGTTCTAATTGCGCCAATGTGTTGCATATATGACATCTATCCCCAGCTTTTCTTCGCTGAACCCTGCCCAGAGCTTTGATAGCGGTTTGAAGTTCTGTTGAAGTTAAATTTCAATTTTGGGCAGAATTTCAATTCAAACATTGATTAATTTATCAAGAAGCTTCTATGTTGTTGTTGAGGCCCGAGTGGCCCCGGTGAGCAGCTTTATATTTCTTTATAGCTGTCTTAATCCGCAAAAGAAGCTTCTAAGTGAAGAAATACAGAAAATAAATAAATATGACTTAAAACAAAAAAAATAAATAAATACATTTTATTGATACTATGTTTTGAGGTATTGTTGAAGGAATATTGTCTAGGGTGAGTCTAGAACTATACTTCTGACGCAATGTATCAATGCTGATTGTTAAATATAAATATCAGTTTCATGCAGAAGAGATTTTTCTGCCGAATATGGGACCGTTCAAGTATTACGTAAACACTAAAGGGGGAGGGGCGGGGTCCAGAGTCTGCTTATTTTTTCTGACAAGGGGGAGGGGGGGGGGTCACGATAATTCTTATGTAAGTATTAAACAACGAAGCAACTGCAGTTCAAATTCAACAAGCAAACAAAGTATGTTGGGGAAAGAGCATTCTACAGTCCGTTCGAAATTCACCATTTATTTTCGATTTTATCCTTTGCTTATCCATCGGCAATCATGTGACCCGCATCACCCACTCACCCTTTGTCTTCATTGTTATCTGTTAAGTTGTGGGCCAAGTCAAGTACATTGGTAGACTATAAAACACAGGAACCAGTGTGGCTGGGTTATATTGCCAGAGTAACTGGTTAGTTGACTTTATTTTAGGTAAGTCCGGTATTTTCTTTTCTACCGTTCAATCGGTCATGAAATTCCGGGAATTTTTGCAGAATTTCTGGAAATTTTTGTCTTTCCGCTGCTATTGTCGAACTTCCTTCTCTACAGGTTTTGGAACTTTAGAAAACAGAAAACCTACTTGGGGTTTTTCATCTCGGATACATAGCACAGATATTTATTGTTATAGTTCAGTTGCATAGTGAATTTACATGTTGAATTTTTAGTGAAAGAGTATTGCTTTTAGTGGCATAGTGAATTTAATCGGATTTAATAACGGATACTAACATTGACAAAGAACAAGGCCCGGAAACCTGCAATACCCCCAGGCCACTGTTCCAGTGAAAACTTTATAATAGACAATGTTGAAACATGGGTCAAGGATCCTGGACACCAGATTAATATATGAACACCAAATTGAATTCCAACATTTATGATTCATGTCAAAAATTTTAGTTATGATGCCTAAATAAGTTAAGACTTCTTGTATATCTTGTTTTATTGTTCAATGTGATAAATAACAATATATTTAAACCATTTTGTATTCTGTGGTTTGTTTAATGCAATAAGCAACAATATATTAAAACCATTTTATATATTTTGATATCATAATCACTATATGCCTACATAAATTTGTAGGATTAATAATGTAATTGATTGGTAACTTTTTATAAGTCAAGAAGTATTGATGTATAAACTGTCATAAAATCTTACGTAAGCAAAGGGGGGGGGGGGGGGTCTAGCATTTGCTTATATTTTCTTACAAGGAGGTGGAGGGGGTACAAAATGACTAAAAATATGCTTATGTAATACTTGAACGGTCCCTATGACTTCATGATTCATAAGAAAAGAATTCGCCAAAGAAAAAAGTGACATCTGATTTTTGCGTGATTCATCGTTAAAAGGGTACTACTCTGTTATCCCGTTGACCAATTTCGCCAAATTATACCAATCGCTAAACTAATAGCCAAATTATACTTATTGACATAATTTTTATTTTAAATAACGAAAAAAAAAACAAATACTTATTAGAATATTAATAAAAATACAAATAAAAAGTCGAAATAAAATCACGCCATGACGTTTTAAACACCTTTATCGTATTTAATGTCAATAAACGTGACATTTATGGTCATCCATTATTGGCATTTAATCTTAGAAATTGGCGATAATTTTTTGGTCGACGGGATAACTTAGTAGTACCGTAAAAAGTGAAATTGATTTTAAGAATTAAAAAGTGCACATTTATTACGTCATATTGGAAATGAAACAGAGATTTTGAAATATTTGGTATCAAGACAGGAAGCATGTAAAGAATTCAGTTCTAGATGTAAAAAAAAGTTAACGATTTGGAAATGAGGCAGGCGATTTGGAAATGGATCAATGAAAATCTGTGTAAAATCCAATGGAGAAATGAAAATCTACGTAGATACCGCAGAGGTAGATAAATAGAGTTTTTAATTGAGGGTGGTTTTGGAGTCTAGGTGTCATGATCGGTATAGATCTGGAAAAATAAATCAGAAATTCCTACTTAGGGAAAAACGTAATAGTTTGTATTTCATCAAATAAAATTTTTTTCAAAAATCTAATTTAATTTTGGGGCCCTTTGACAGTTTTGCAGAATTGCTAAATTGTAACTAAAGTGCTTCAACACTCGCTCATCCTGCTTGCACATATGAAGCCAACATTATGTTTAATCTTGAACTAGTTATACACTCAAATTTTTTATCACCATATTATTTTTTAGCATAAAATGGAACTATTACAACGATTTAATAAGAAACATGGAACTTACAATGTGAATATGCACTAATATATTTTTTTGCGTCAGAGGAAGAGAGAGAGAGAAATATGAGCCCCTCAGATGTTCACTTGAGCGCACCCCCCCTCCCCCCACCTAGTTCACTTGTAGCTATGGCCCTGGGTAAACTACATTTGTAATTGTGATACGATACCGCATAAATGAAGTCTTGATGATGGTACCCTCAGTTAATTTTGAAATGAGCTCATCTGAAGGCAGTAGTTATTAAAAAACTTGATATATTAAACAAAAACATAATTTGCAGAACAAATTAAAAAAACAAAATTTATTTCCTGCACTATTTAAGCCCGAGAAGGAACAGATATTAAGATATTTGGTTTACTTATTTCATAATTTAGTATTAAATTTTTGTATCAAATAATTTAAATTATGTGAACATTAAAAAAATAAAAATGAAATTCAAGCAATATGGTACTTAAAAACCCTAAATCTTAGATTTCGTTCAAACGAAATCGAAATAAATCTCAGACTTTTTTCCAAACTTAACTTGCAAATATTTGTTTTGTAGATTTTGTATAATGTTTACGGTAGGTATAGATAAAAAGAATAGACACATCTAAAAAGCAAATGTTCAGAAAAAGTCTAAGATTTATTTCGATTTCGTTTGAACAGGACCTAAGATTTAGGGTTTTTAAGTACCATATTGTTTGAATTTCATTTTTATTTTTTTTTAATGTTCACATAATTTAAATTATTTGATACAAAAATTTAATACTAAATTATGAAATAAATAAATCAAATATCTTAATATCTGTTCCTTCTCGGGCTTAAATAGTGCAGGAAATAAATTTTGTTTTTTTAATTTGTTCTGCAAATTATGTTTTCGTTTAATTGTATTAAGTTTAAAGAAATTTCAAATTTTCTTACGTATTAAGATTGATAAGTCTTGCTTTATAAAAAAAATTACTTGGGTTTCATTTACATTTTTTATATTTAAATTTATTGCCAAATTTATTGACTTGTCTTAATTTGTCTGTTTTCTTTACCATATCCAAATATTTGAATTTCTTCAGCTTCTAAGATATGGGGTTATGCAAATATAACCTTATCAATATTTTCATAATTCTGGATCCCCTCCCCCCTCTTCCGACATGATTCGTTATCATCCCTTGACACCGGCAGTGATATCGTTATCAAAGTGTAATTTTGTTTTCTGATTTTTAGAATATATTTCTTTGTTGGGAGTGACATTCAAAACTGGTTACATTCATTTTTCGCATATTGCATTGTCAAAGTCAATAAAATATCACTATTTATCAAATAACACTTAAAAGACAATTGCTATTTAAAAGTATTTTATAACTTTTTATTATATAATATATTCAATAATGATAAAGTAATGTTGCGCTTGCCCCAACAGGAGGAGAGGTAAAGAGGGGATAGAAATTCTTATCAACAAAACAAGTGTACAACATTCTTTCTCTTTTATTAAGATTTTACTTTGATTTTTATTACTCTTATAATACATTTTTTTCACAAGCTTGTGTTTGCTAATAGTAAATGCAAACTTCATTTCAAATGTACTTCACACATTGTTTTTCGATCCGTGATTATATAGGTATACACATATGAAAAAGAATAGAATGTCAAACGTTGGAGTGTTTCATATTAGAGAATTAAGTTAATTTTATGTTAATTTTACGATTTTAATAATAACTTTATATTTTTTCATAAGTATAGGTAAGGGACTAAAAAAAATAACATACTTGTTTGAACAAAAGACCATGATACAAATGAAAAAGAAAATTTTTTGATTAGATCAAAATTGATGTCGATATCAAAAGACAAATCCCTTTTCCTCTAGTATGTTTAATTTTTATGTATGTGTAATTTTTTTCTGGCATTCCTTGTTATTTTGAAAATGTCAATTTCTTCCCAAATTATCAAATATGTTTTAAATATGTATGTATGTATTAAATATGTTATTTTCTGTGAATAATTATTTTATTTCTTTAGTAAAATAATCTTTATATTGTATTAAGCATAAAAAAAATTAAATTAAATTAAATATCGAAAGCCAAAAGAAAAAAAGTACACAGATGTGGCAATCCCAAAACTTTATTCTAGCTTATTCAAGTTAATCACAACCGTTTCTTATCAGGTTCTACCTTAATTTGAAGTTTGATGAAAATCTATGCATTAGCTCTTGAGATATTGCGAAATCGTGAAAAATACAGAATGGCAAAGCCATCTGTAAGGGATTTATATCAAAAACTATTGAGAGCTACTTTATATCAATATCTAACAAAATTTAAAGTTTTGAGAAATTCCGTACATTAATTCTTGAGATAGAGGTATAACGATAACGAATAATATTGCACCATGGCAGCGCCACCAGTTGAGCCACTTGATTCAAAAAGCCATCAGTACCATTTTATATCAAGTAATAACTATATCTATAGATTTATGAATATCCATGTATTAGTTCTTGAGCTATGACTGTTGTAGAAATTGCAAATAATGCAGTATAAAAGTGTTACCTTTTGAGTGATATTCACCAGAAACTAATAACATCTAGTTTTAATTAAGATCTAACAGAATCCAAAGTTTTATGGCGTTCTGTGCATTAATTTTTGAGACAGAGCGCCCGAAATAGTCAGATACAGACAGACAGAAATTTTGTAAAAACATATTTTTCGGGTTTTCTGATCCCTAAAACATGTAAATCCGTCGAAAACAAGGTTTCTTAAAATTTCTTGAATCCAATACTTTCTTCTTGTACAGATAGAAGGGAGTACTAAAAAAATCGCCAAAGTTATTGATATCTTTTCAAGATCAGCATAATTTCTTTGGGGCTATTGTACACCTAAACTGCAAATTCGTGAAACATTTTTACAACACTAACGGAACATAATAATTAACACTTCTAATTAATATTGTTTTTGATAGTATTGTGAATGCAATGTCAATGTATTGTACCAGGAATGAGATTGTGCAAAATGTGTTGCTGAAGATAACATAATCTTTCAAAAAGCAGTTATTGACATCTATAGTAACATTAACCAACTCACTCAGTTATCTCCTATATTTTTTTTGCCTTACCAGTGGCTGCGAGGTTCTGATCTCCAAATTAGTAGACGGTAGGTGCTGGGTTCGAACCCAATCGCGACCGTCGGTCTAACCGTTCCGAGTTTCCGTGATTTTCTTCGAACCTTGCGTAAATACGGGTTAGGTTCCCTTAGAAAGACCCGCAGGGAGGGCATTCCATCCCATAGGGCCTATATCCCATAGTGTAGATAATTGGCCGACATACAAACAAACAAACCTATATTTTTTTTCTATAAAGCAAACAGTTTTTAACTTCCTTTTTAAAAATTGTGTAATTTGAAAGGAACTATGTAAAAAATGTTTTACATGTTTGATTTTAAGGTGTTCTAAATTGAGTGGTGTTCTTAATTTGGTGGCGAAGTGTTGCGCAACATTATTGTAAGAAAATAATTTCCTCAACGGGCTATTTCAACACCGTTAACAACACTATTTTTACAATAAAAATACTTTTTCAATACTTTTGCATCATATTAAAAACCCATTTCTAGATAGCAGCACTTTTACAACATATCAAGAACTAAATCAAAACACAAAAAAATATTTTGTATAAGGAGTTTTCTAATTCGCAACACATTAATGTGTTATAAATTTGCTGAAAAAAAAATTTCGAAAATGTGTTTATTTTCTTGTGTTGAGAATTTGCAATGAAAAGAATGGTTTTCTGTGCAAGCTTATTGAAAAAAAAAATGGAATAAAATTTCAGAAGTAGTAACAGTTTCTACTATTATACTTTTGCCTATTTCAATCTAAAAAAAAAATAACTTATCGTTATTAAAAGGCTCACAATCATAGTAGACAAAGTCCATTTTGAAATAAAAATAAGAACGAAAAAAATCATTCGCCAAGCTTAGATTATGATACAATTTCCAACACATTCCGAAAATTGCAAAGAAACTGCAGTTTCGTTTGAAAAATTAAAATGTTAAGTCTCATTTCACCATAAGGAAATATATAACAAATTTCAAAACTGAAATTCAGCTGTGCCCATCTACAAAATCTGTAAGTTATTCGGATTTTTTAGCAGTCCTATATAAGATAGACAGATTTGTATCTATTAACAACATACATTCCGAAATTTAGTTCACTTAAGAGACACATATACTTCAGTTGAAAAATCTCTCTCAGCAATTTCGTCTAATAAGAAGAATGACACGCGAATACGTTTGTGCAACCCTGTATATGAGGTATATATATTTTTTATGTAACGATTAATATCCAAAAAACTCATTAAATTTAAAATTGCATTCTAAATTTTAAAATGTACTCTTTAGCAATTATTATTCATAGACGAACTATAACTGAATTCTTTTGTGTGCCCCGTTAAGTGAATAAAAAATGCTACAAGTGCTCAATTTTAACGTGATCGTAGTGAAATTCAGAGATTTAATGCATTTTTAATACTTTTGAAATAGCGTAATCTCATTAACCTTTCGCCGGACGCGCAAATTTTCATTACATGAGCGGGCGCGCGTTGTAAATAGCGCGAAAAAGCATCAATTATTACTGAGTTTTTTTTTTTTTAATTTTACGAATACTTTAACATAAAAATATCATATAAGTTATCTCTGATAACAATTTATGAAAGTATTTCGCAATACAACTTTTTTGTGATAACATACTAAAACAGACGTTTAGCTTTATAAAATGCTATTTACTATTACAATTACAAAGAATAAAAACTAACAATGAATTACTAAACAAGAATTAAGTCATTTCGGATTTACAGAATTTGTCCTTCATTTTATCTATATTAGTCGTTTCATATATCAAGCATATGAGTTGTTTTTTTGAAGGCTGTTTGCAGAGATAAACCATGCGCATTTCATGCACTGTTAACTGATTAAAATGTCAGGTGCAGTTAATTGCGTAATATGAAATCAAGGCCCGATTATGACTAATTGGGTCCCTGGGCAAAGATAAATTACGGGGCCCCTTTCGAATCAATGCAACATTGCTGAAATAGAACTGATGGTCACTCATTGTGTTTGTGTAATGCATAAACATATTTTCGCACCTTGGATATAAATAGAAGAAAATTCTTACTTGCATCAATTTTAAATTAAATACCTTAATTAGTAAAAGTACACCTTTTGTTTCCCTTAGTACAGAACAAAAATATTTTATATAAATTTAGCAGTTTATTATACTACTTTAAGATGATTTTAATAACTTCCACATATGGAGGAAATGGAATTGGGAAAAGAAAGTAAATATTTTATAATTCAATGTATGGATTTCGGGGGCCCCTTAAGGTCTGGGAGCCCCGAAATGTCCCGAAAAGTCCAAAGTCCCGATTTGCCCATGCAGAAACAAGGGCCTGTCTGAAATACAAATAACTTTCATAAACTAGGTAAACAGATCCAATAAATGAATGCAAATGGTTATTAACACCCTCTGCTGGTTGAATGTTGCTTTGAAGGAAAAGCAAAGTGAGTGTTGTACTTTTTACAACGGCGCGCCCGACGGAAGATTAAAACTCTCTGCTAACGATTTTTCCCTATATATCATAATGTAGTCGAATTTTTTTTTGAATGGCCCTGTAAATGAACAATTAATCGTACATATTTCATATGCGATACCAAACATGCTTTGGTGACACTAAATAAGCTTTATCAATTGCATGAAAATCCGAGTATATTTACAGGAGTTATAACGTGCACTGATGGAATACGAACAGACAAACAGAATTCATAAAGACTTTTCAACCTTATTAGAAAGTACTTAAAATGAGATAGGTAATTTAAAAAGTGCATAAGTGCATTATTCGTTCCCACAGTACTAAGACTGTAAATGGATGACCAGTATGAGACAGTATGTGAAAACAAACTTGGTTCACTACAGGAATAAATGAAACATACTTTATGCATAAAATATAATAAAAAATACTTCGAAATGATCTTGCTTTACTATGTTTGTGAAACCCTATAATTTATAAAATTCCTATTCATGTAAAGCCGTGGAAAAAAAAGTAAATACACGCTAATAACCCCTCGATAAATTAATGTAGAAGAAAGTTATTAGTACCGAACGATTGGAAATTAAACCTGATATTAAATGATGTACATAAAATTTACTTAGCTTGTCATCTACTAATTAAAACGTACGTTTTTCTACGGAATACTTAATTTTTAAAAGATATTTCAAACCTTCTGTTCAAACTATGCCTAGACACGAAATTTCAATGACATTTGAACGACAAATTTTTGAATTATAAACATTCGAAATTTAGTGATTCTACTATTAAATTGCATTTCCATTTTTTTATTAATATCTCCTGAAATTATACTCCTAACTTGTTAATTTTTTACGTAGCGGTAATATTAAAATATCCAAACATAAATATTTTGAATTTGCAATTTCTATAAATTTTGATATGAATTATGTATTATGAAATTAATATTCGAAGAAAAATATATTAATTGCAACCTATTATTTTTTGATGGATTTAGATTTATTAAAATTTTCTTTATATAAATCCAAAATTTCAAAATTTTCTGCAAAGTAGCTTTTAAATTATGCTTAAAAACTACAGAATGTAGTTAAAGGGGCTGTCTAAGATAGAAGTGACTAGATATGTTGAAATTTCTTATGGCGCATACTATTGACTGAAAAAGACCCGGATGATAATTTAATTCTATGGGGGCGTTCTTTTCAAATATCTCGCTCAAATTTTAATATTTTTACATGATTCTTTTTGCGTAGGATTGCTTAGGATGTGATCCATAACCGGGCTAGTTTTTACTTTTTCGATTTTGGTAATGTTTCTTTAATGTTTCAACTTCACAACCGGTTCAAAAAGGTAAAGTATTTTTTTTAAATATATATGAAACCAAAAAGTCTGGTTGTAGACATTCCTCAACTATTCTATAAAAAAACATGTAAAAATTTTAAAATTTGAGCAAGATATTTGAAAATAACGTCCCCATAGACTTTACATTATCATCCGGGTTGTTTTCAGTGACTAAGTTGCTCCTTCAGCTATCTTGTAATCGAGCAATCTTCTATGACTGTTTTAGTGGCGCCTAAAAAGCTTTGATCAAGAAGGAGGTTCTCTCGGTCAACAATCTAGTTCCGAACTTCAATTTGGATATAGCCACTAAAATATGCTCGTTTTGAAGTAATTAATCAATTTCTTGGAAACATATCGTACGAATTGCATGAGATTTTTTTATTTGCTTAGTAGCGAGTGTTTACTTTTATTTCAAAAATAGTACTTCTTTTATTTTTTGCAGAAATATTTTATAAAACAAAATTATATTAGTAGAAATTTTATACATGTTTCTTATGGTGATTATATTTTTCACTCAAATAGATACTCCTCCACATTTCTGTTACAATACAGGCTGTCATATTTTCAGGTTGCTTGTCAGTCATCATTCTGGGAAATGTTAAATCTATGGTTGTTTTATGCATTCTTATATTCAAAATATCTCTCTAAGAAATTAATATTTTGAACTTGTTTTTTCATTGTTCTTTTCTTAAAGGATGTCACTTTCTTTCTTACTTGTCAAAATACACTGCTCAAAACAATTAAAGGATATTGCAGTTTTAGGTGGATTTTGTATCTGGGAAACTTTTTAGCTGATTAATACATGGTCGACAGACATAGTAGGTTATATGAGAATAAATTACACATGTTTGGCAGAAAAAATGCATTTTATTGCGCATTTGTGTACAAAAGAAAAAAAAACACAATTTGTACATATGAAAAAAAAAGAATAAGAAAAATGTATTTTCTTCAAAGAAAATCATTTTCAGTAGGGGGTATGGTTTCCACGGGCGGCCAGCAACGTTGAACACCTTTGAGGCATGGACTTAATGAGGCTATTAATGACGAGTTGGGGTATTCTGCCTCACTCTTCCAAAAGAGCACTTTCTAGTTCTTGGAGAGTTTGTGGGGGTTGTTGGCGGCCAGAAACTCGTCTTCCTAGAGCGTCCCAAACGTGCTCGATTGGATTCATGTCTGGAGAACACGCTGGCCATTACATTTGAGCGATTCCTTCCTCGAAAATGAAATCCTCCACCAGGTTTGCACGATGTGGCCGGCAGTTATCGTCCATTAAAATAAAGTTATCTCCGATTGCTGCAGCGTAAGGGACAACAATAGGTCTGAGGATCTCATCCCTATATCGGCGACCAGTCAGAGCTCCATCTCGAATGATGTAGAGGTCAGTGCGCCCGTCAATGGAGATGCCACCATACACCAACACTCTTCCACCGCCAAATCTGCCCCTTTCGTGCACGAACGCAGGATTATTCCTACTGCACGGTCCCTCCTGATGAAAATACGTCTATTATCCGGATGCACAGAAAAACGGGACTCGTCAGAAAACAGAATATTGCTCCATTCATTTCTCCTCCAGTTGACATGCTCGGTTGCTCACTCCCTGTGGTCACGACGATGCCTTGATTTTAATCTAACACATACCATCGGTCGGCGAGCATACAGACCTACAGCATGGAGCCGGTTTCGGACAGTCTGAGTTGAAATCGTGGTGCCTGTAGCCGAGCGAAGGTTCTGTTGCAATGTAGGTTTTCTTTTATTCAAAAAGGCTGATTTTCGTTTAATTCACTTAATTTTAATGCAGATATTGTTAAACTGTTATTGTTACACTGTTACTACTAGAAGACACTATTATCCGTATATATATACATATATTTGTTATTATTATTATTATTATTATTATTATTGTTATTAGAATGTTAAAAATGCTTCAGTCGCATTTCTTCAGAAAAGTATATTAATTTATTTTAGAGAAAAATATATTATAATTTCATTAGTAACGCTTAATAGAATGATATCTTTTACTTAATGGTATTACGTATTTTTGATACTTTTCTTTCCGTATACGTGTATGGTAAGTGGCTAGGTGCCAACTCTTCCGATTTTTCGAACCAGAAAAAAATAACTGAAACTTTTCTACAATAAAGCAAAAGATATTGGCAGCTATGAAAGTGTTATATCCAGGATGTAGTAGTGTGTGAGGATGTGAACATAATAGCTACAGAATTGTGCTTTCGATTGATTTGCAACTTGTCAATTATGCCATATAACCACTATCGGAAGAACTGTGTACATTTTAGTACAAATCGTCCAACGGATTACATATTTAAACCAATCTAAAAGTATTTTGACACGATTCTATAGTGGAAAAAACCCCTTTCAGCTTGTTTTACAAACGGGGGTATATTTCAAAGATAAGTACTAATTTCACTAACAAAAACTACATCAAGATTATAGATAAGCTCATTTGAACATTTTTATCCGGTCACTTTACACGAGTTGTTATTTTATCTCTTCTGCAAGAGCTGTTTTTATCAGACTCATGTTGATATGCTCACTTGTTCTTCAACCCCCCTTTTTTTGCTATAAGAGTTGGTTTTCTAAAAAAATTGTCAATATAAATGTTGTAGATAATATTAATAAAATTTACAATAAATCCAAGCGAATTTAATATCTTGCGTTTTATTGGAGTATGAATATTATTTTTTCTTTATCCTAATACAGTTTTTTTTTTCGTTTTTAATTTTCTATTTCTTTTGAGATAAGATTTGGCTCTGCTAAGAATTTGTGACTATACATTGGCTTTTTTTAAATTATCTGTTATTTAAATTACATTATTTACTACAATACTTATCTAAGTTATTTGTTTATATCTTTTGTTTACATTATTTTTTACATTAATCAGTTAGCTTATTCAGGGTTTCGAGTGGTCAAGGAAAAACACAGTCTAAAAAGTTATTAAATACCAGTATTTTGTTAAAGAGAAATTAGTTTTCTTTAATCCTTTTATATATTTTTTAGTATTTTCTATAATAAAATACTGGTAGTTTCCTCTTTCTTTACTATACTTTCACCTGACCACTCGCCACCCTGTTATTGTTTATACTATTATTATTTTACATTGGATATGAATATTTCATTGATAGAATTAACGAATTTATCCCAGCGCTGCCAAGTCATACATCAAGTAGTCGTTAATTCTGCGATTCAGCTAATTATATTTTTTAAATAAACATTGTAATTGAACGCAAAAAATTCCAGTCGTGATATTTATCTTATTTAACGTCCGAATTTTTTCCCACTGAGTCATTGATGTCAGTAAAGTAGTAAATAACAATAAGTATGTTCAATTACATTAAAAAAAACACCATTTTACTTTTTTAATTTCGTGAAACTGTGACCATAGTCAAATCATACACTAAAAATAAAGTTAAATTATGTATAACTTTATACATTTTTCGAAGGGGTGCAACAATGTCAAAAGAATGGCGACAGATGGACAGGCAGACATTTTGTATAAATTTGTTTCGGGGGATCTCTGATCCCCAAAACGTGTAAATTCATCGCAAACTGGAAGTAAAAAAATTTTTCGATTAGAATACTTTCTTGTATTGAAGATAAAAGAAAGTAAAACGTAAACTCATCTAAATTTAAAATCACATATCACTTAAAATTAAAAGGAAGGCGTAATGATAAATGAGAAAAATTACATCTTACTATATATGTAATGGTCAAAGAATAAAAAAAAAATAAGATCGAATCACCTTCGATCTTTCCAAATAAAAAGACATTTTCAAAGTAAGAAAAATACTGTACGATCAACTATTTTTCCTAATTTCAATATAATATTCTCAACGTAAGCTATAGCGTGTTATTACAATAATTTAAAAATTAAAAAAAAGAAGCTTCTGTGAAATAATCATAACATCTTTAAACTTGAAAAACAATTATCTTTTCTTATCGCCACAAATTAACCTACAAAAAAAAAAAAAAAAAAAAAAAAAAAAAAAAAAAAAAAAAAAAAGATAAGCAAAAGTTTTAAGAAATTTTATAAATAAGGATTTCCTTTTTAAGTTTTCGTTATAGAATAATGACGCGTTTGTCTTTGGCTTTAAAATTAAGTCCGTAAAGCTATTTAACTTCCATTTCAGCGATAAAAATCTATTATGTACACTGTAAAAAAAAATATGGGTTTTCACATAAATATATTAAGTATCTTTACAGTCATTATTATAGTTACTAGATAATCTTTAGTAATCAATCGCTTCGCAAAATATTACAAAAATATTTCTAGTAGAGCTGCTGATCAAACAGCTGTAACTCAACTGACGCGGTGTGTTGAATCAACCAGTCAACACACCAATCTAAGATCTTTGGCTAGCCCGCCCAGCGAAACTGCTGAACGCTGAACTTTCGCCGGTAACTTCGTGATCCAGCGGAATTTTGATTTGTGAAATGATTTTCATCATTTTAAGGTAAGTTATATTTTATTTAATCTAGAAACATTTACAAATATTCAGTTTATTTTTATTAAAAGTTAATTTCACCACTAATCTCTTATTTCTTTTAGGCCTAACTTAAACCTCGCTTGTCAATTGTCGCGAGTATTACTAATATTCTGTGCGTAATTTATGCAGTTTAAAACCTGTTTTTTTTTCGTTTCTTTCTCTCTCTTTGATTATATAATTTTAAAAATGAAATGTTAATTAATCTACTGGTAATCTTTGATATTGTAAGTTGAGATTTAACAGTCTGGGATAAATATTGTATCGTTCAAGTTTTTGTCATGTTTTGGGACCATAAAAATCTTTTATTAAACTAATCTACTTATTTAATTTTATCTGAAATCTCAATGTTCTCATGCACGCTATTTATAAAATAACAAATATATCGCAAACTATACGTGTTTGCAGCCTTTTGTACAATTACCCCTGATAGCTCAGTCAAAATGTAATTTAAAATTAATAAAAACAACTTTTTAATCACAATTATCGCCGTTTTATTTTATTGTATGTCATTAAAAATATTAATAATGTAAATTAGACTTAAAGGTCGACTTGCCCCCATCTGTTTGTTTACGTTTTGAATGCTTGAATAATGCAATATTATCAGCAAGCAAAATTTTTGTTTGAGTCTAATTCGTTAAACATGGGTTGAAACTGCTGTTCATGTTTATTGTATTGACATCAGGGTTGGGATGATTTAAATTGACAGATTTAAATCAGCGGATTTTAATCAATTTTTCTTTTTTAAATGCTAGAAATTAGTTAGCAGAGAAATAAAAAGTTGGTGTAAATAAGTAGCAGGTCTTTTTCTGATATTGCCAGGATTGCTATCAGAAAGAATGTGGCAGGTGCAGGTTAAGTCCAGGTGTCCCCCTCCTAATTTTTTAATTCTTTGTTATTTTGTTAAAAAATTTAGACGATGAGGAAAAACACAGAAACGCTTAATAATAAATCATACTTTGTTTGCCAATATTTGCAACTAAATGATTTTAATCTTTTTTTGTTTCACAAGTTAATAATTAAACAAATTCATTAATGTTCACCAAGAAATCAGATACTACATGTAAGGAACAAGTTTTAAAACTCGCCATATTACACTGTCAAATTTCAATTAAAGCTTATGAATTTTTAAAAAGCATTCCAAAACCAAAATAACTAGTTTGTATAGTGTAGTCACAAATCGTAGACAAATGATGTGTGCATAGTAATTAAAAGTCTGCACGGGCAGAAATTTCCGGGCCCGGCCCGAACAAAATATTGGCCCGACACAGCCAGGCCCGAAAGTTAAAATTTCGGCCCGGCCCGAAAAAAAAATAATGGCCCGGCCCGACCCGAAAGTTAAAATTTCGGCCCGGTCTGGAAAAAAGTTTAAAATTCGGCCCGAACCCGGCCAGGCCCGTGTGAATTTCTACAGAACATTGATCTTTAATCTTATGGAAGAGTTCTGACCAAAAAAAATTATATTAGTCTTTTTTTTTCCATGTTTATAATCCCGATTTATGCAGAAGCCGATTTATGCATGTTTATAATCCCGATTTATGCGATATTTATGCTTTTAAATGAATCTTTGTTTGTTGTATGCAAATGTTTCAGTTATCACTAGTATTATTAATCCATATTCCCTGTAATGGAGACAAAAAATCGAAAAAGCGGTATATGGTAAAATTTCCAAAGACGAAATCGCTTTGGAACGAAAAAAATGCATTCTCTTCTTAACAGATGTAAATGTTTAATATATTTTTTTATCCCGTATTGTTGTATTCATTTTGCATGGATGAACATTTTAAAAGAAACTTTCAGTTTTCAGTTTTAAAAAAATTCCGTCATAATCATATATATATATATATATATATATGTCAGGGTTGGCACGTTTTTTACGCTTGACGGTTTTTACCATGGGTTTTACCGTCATGTCAAAAACCTCTTTGTCAAAAATGTCGAAAACTGTCAAAAACCTATTTTTTAGCAGTGTGCTTTTACATAATAATAATTATTTTTTCCATTCTATCTTTAGTATTAAGTCATTTAACGTGAAATAATATTCAGTATCAAAAAGACTCTAAAGTGTATTCAGTTTCCCCCAGGTTTAAAAAGTGGCAGGGCGCTACTGTTCTGAAAAGGGCACTTTTTACATTTTCAGGGCACTTTTTTGATTTTTAAGGGTACTTTTAAGAGTTGAATCTAGAATCTAGAGGTTAAAAAATCGTGCAAAAACAGGAACTTGATCAAAAAATTGAGAAAAAATAAAAAATTTCGTCAAAAAATGAAAAAACGAAGAAAACAAAAGGCCGATTTTGCTATAAAAAAAATCATGAAAAAACGACAAAGATCGCAAAAAATTGCTATTTTTGTGAAAAGACCACAAAAAATGGCAAATTTCTTCAAAAGATATCGTTCAACTATTGTTGAAATGCTGTGTTTTTTCAAATGCAGGGCAAGAAGGGCGCTATTTTTTGAATGAGTGACAAGAGGGGTGCTATTTTTTGGATGAGGGGAAAGACAGGCGCTATTTTTTAAACTAAAGGGCAGGAGGGGCGGAGCACCCCCCTGAACCCCTCTGGGGGAAACTCTATATATTTATTCATCCAAAAAAACAACAAAGGAACTTCATTAAAAAATAAATAAATCATTTAAGAATCTCAGTAAATGTAATAATAATTTTAAAGATTAAAGATTTTTACTCATACAGTCATGCAATACGTTATTCTTTCAATCCAATTGATCAATCCATAATACCTAAATAATTTTAAATAAAATGTAAACAGGACGTAAATAGTTAGACTTTATGGTAGCTTTAATAAAGTTCAATAAAAAAAATATTTCATGATTATCCAGGTAAAAATTTATATCTAAAAATATATGTGCTGAAATGGTGTAAATTCATATATATTTACACTAAAGTTAAATAAAAACTATGGTATATAAATAGTACATAAATTGTTATTATATTCTGATTTTTCTTAAATAGTTTTGCTATTCGTTAAATTTTAATTCTTAGAAGTTTTAATTGAATTGGGTCTTAGAAGTTTGTATCAAAATTTTAAGATTCTACTTATTGAACTGAAAATAAAAAATCACCGTTTAATTGCATTTATGAAACTAGTGAAAAATGCTCCAAGGAGCAGTGCAAAAGCAGAATATGATTTTAATTGAGCATTAAAAAGTAATGGACAAATGCTTCTGTTAATTACTGAGCATGAGGAAGGATGAGGGATCCCTTCTTGGCTACAACTCACTTCAATGCCAACTTTGAAAAAATCATATTTGCGCTTTTTCCATATAAAAGAAATTTGCGGTTCTTTAGTAGAATTTTCCACCGTGCTTTAGATGTTAACCAGGGGTGTAGTCATAAAAATAACATAAGATATATGCTCTAAGCAGAGGGATATTCTAGAATGTGTATACTATAAGCTTTCTTGAAAAACAGAGGGTATATGGTGTTCTATTAAAAAGTCCAGAAGGTGTGCGGCGTATAGCCTGTACTACATCTCTGATGTTAACAGCACTGTTCACTCTGCACTATACTACAAATCAATTTACTGTGCAATTATACACTTAGGGTATGCTTGGTGGCAGTGCATGAATGTGATACCTGCAGGAACTAGGTATCTGGCATTATGTCGCCTTCCTTTACATTTATGTCTAATTAAGCTGCATCTTTAATGGTTACGTCTTTACACTATACATTTTTATAGTAACTGCGACTGATTTGTTTTCACGAAAAAAGCGCAAATATGATTTTTTCAAAGTTGGCATTGAAGTGAGTTGTAGCCAAGAAGGGATCCCTTATCCTTCCTCATGCTCAGTCATTAACAGAAGCACGCTTGTCCATTACTTTTTAATGCTCAATTGAAATCATATTCTGCTTTTGCACTGCTCCTTGGAGCATTTTTCACTAGTCCTTCTATTTTTCCATATTCCATAGGGATACTGCACAACTTGTTTTGTATTTTATATATAGAAAACAAAATCTTATTTGTATTGAAATTAAAAAAGGCTACATACTCTAATACTCTGGTGTTACAAATTAAAAAAAAATTTTTAAACAGGTTTTTCTATACCAAAATTCTACGGTGGTTTTCAAAAAAAAAAAAAAAAAAAAAATCAGTTTTTTACTAAAGTGAATAAAATAATAAATTCTTTCAAAGAATAGATTTTTCATTCAAATATCCATTATTTTTGCCAAAAACAGGAACTTTTTTTATGCAAGAGTAAAGTTTGATACAAAAACCATGCTTCTTTGTTTTCTTAATCCGTATTTATTACGGACTTATTAAAAACGCACTCCACCGCTTTTATAGGAAACGATTGCTTTACTGTGTTATGGAGCATTCTCATTGGCCATAAAGAGACATTCTATAAAAGCTGTGGAGTGACTCTGCAACAAATGGGTCGAATTTTTAACAGTGCACTGTTAAAAATCTGCTGCATTTTGCTGCAACGTCCTCCACCACTTGTATATATCTCTATTCCAACCAATGAGAAAGCGCCATTTCACGGCCAAGTAACCGTTTTCTATACAAGCAGGGGAGTGCGTTGCAGCAAAATGCAGCAGATTTTTAACAGTGTGCATATCCTTGGCGCTATAGTTTACAGGAGTGGTACATTGTTCAAAATTTGAAACTTTTGCTGCATCGCCACTCCATCGCTTTGATAGAATAACTCTATTTTGATCGATGAGAATCCTCGATAATGCATTTAAGTAATCGTTTTCTACTTATCTACTATATCGTTTCCGTATATTTATTTTTTCAATCAGCACCAAGGTGCGCACTTTATTAGAAGACGCGCTCTATTAGAGGGCGCATTCTATTAGAATAAATACGGTATATACTTATGGTAAATACACTTTGTTAAAGTACAGGGCCCCAATATTTGACAGGTATGCCAGGCATTTTTGCCATTGATGCCATTGTGCTAAAAACAAAATATAAATAAATGAAAAAAATGGATAAAATATAAATTTGGTATGGTGCAAAAAATTGCCTAATTTAAAATTAAAAATCAAATTTAACAGCCACCAGGGCTAGACATCGTGCATAATTATTCAGTAAATGATTCATTAACACTAGAACGCCCGGAAATTCTACTCAAGTTTGAAAATAATATTTCTCACCAGAATTTTTATTCAAAATTATTTAATTGATTTATTTAACGTAAATTTGCGTGGATTAGATTTAAATTATTTCAAGAAAATTTTTCTGGTTCGAATTGAAATTTAGTTACATGATTGGAGTCGAATCGACTCCATCCGGGCGTTCTAGTGTTAAAAAATGACAAAAATCAACATGTCAAAAATTTCAAAAAAATTCATAATTCGTTAAAAAATTAAGTTAAAAATAAAAGAAAAAAAAGCATTCTGTATTTTTTTATGCTTAATCGAATGGTGTAACTGGTTTTTCTCTACGATGATCACAAGTACCTTAGATTGATGACTGCCATTCTTTTATTTCATCTTGTAAAAAAACTGTTTAACGTAAAGCTATGAATTTTTGCAGGATTAATTAGCATAGCAAAATCTTTAAAATAAACTTTACCGCAACATTCTATCTGCAATAGAACGTTAGATATACCCATTTATGACCAAGTTTGGAAAATACGCAATTTCAGAAAAACCGCCCAGCGAAATAACGTTTTCTCGATGAATACCCCGGGATAAAAAGTTTGTCTTTTGTTTAAAAAAAAATTAAGTTTTTATCTTTAGTAGTTTTCGAGAAAAGTGCTGTGACACAAAATTTTTGTCCGATTTTCAGAATACTCTACAGTACACCTACAGTATGCCATAAAAAAAAATAATTTTTGTGCTATGTTGTGCTTCTTGGTCAGACGAACATTTAAAAAAAAATCATCAAAATTGGATAAGTATTTAGTTAGTTATTGCAAAAAGAAAAATTGAAAAATCCGTGTGCACCATCGCTCAATCATATTATTGTAGCGCGCTGCCGCGCGCACAATGATGTACCAGATAAGCATTTTGAAATATTATATCTAATAATATTCAAATTTATTCAATGACCAGTCCTTGAAACCTACTGTTATACCATATAGCAGCATTTTTGCATCTCTAAAATGATTTAAATATTTTATTTAAAATGTATATTGAATGTTATTTAATAATTATAATAACCTTTTATCATCATTTAATTTTAATGTTCATTGCAGTTAGCAGAATATATATTAATGGAGTTTATGACCATTGTTCTTTAATTTTAATCTTGTATTTAAAAAATTTTCCCATTTAGGAAATCTTCCTTTTAAATAAATTTAACAAATGTAATTGAAAATAATAATAATGACAAGAACAACAAGGAAAAATCAATTTAGAAATGAATTGTATGTGCACTTACATTATAAATCGGAGAAAAATAAAAAATGATAGGTTTTTGACAGAATAAACCGGTAAAACACACAGTTTTTACCACTGTCATGTCAAAAACCAGTTTTTGACGTCAAAAACCCAACCCTGATATATATATATATATATATATATATATATATATATATTTGTGTGTGTGTTTAATTCTATTTTAAAACGCCTAGTAATCTACGATTCTTTAAAAGGAATAAATTCTAATGTTTAATTGTAGAATAACGACGACTTAAAAGTATATGCTTTTTTGCAGAAATTTTTGGACAAATCCAAATATTACTGATTTATAAAAAGTCGAGAAAAGGATTTTCATATAGGAAGATTCAATAGGAACTGATTATTTTGGCTTATGAAAACTAGGAAGAATGGAATAAGTCTCTGCTTCGTACGAAAAAAAAAAGTCAGGTCCGGCCTGATACTCCAGCAAAAAAATTAAGGCCCGAGCCCAGCCTGGCCCGAAAAGATTAGTGACTAGGCTTGGCCTGGCCCGAAAGGATTAGTGATTAGGCCCGGCCCGGCTCGAGTCTTCAAAAGTAAGGCTCGAGGCCGGCCTGAACGCCATTATCAGAAATCGGCCCGAGCCCGGCCTGAACGCTATTATTAGAAATCGGCCCGAGCCCGGCCCATGCAGACCTCTAATAGTAATACATTGTTGTTGTTTTAATTTAAAACTTAAAACCTTAATTCTTACTTTTTATATAATGTTAATTTTAACTTTGATCTTATTATTAATAATATGCTATAATTTTTTAAAAAGACATTAGGTAAAGATAGAATTACAAAATTTAAAGCAAGATATGAACAAGCTTTTAATGGCTGTCATATTGCTAAAGTTTTATTAAATTCCTCTGTTTTAATTCAAAATGAAATTTCACTTAGTGTAGAGGAAAATAATGAAGGTTTGGCATTCATTAAAGAAAATTGTCCAAATCTTCTCACCACTGTAGCACAATTTTTTGAAATTTGGTCAGGGAAATTCCGGGAATCTTTTGAGATTTGGTCAGGGAATTCGCCTGTCATGTTTTGCTGGGAACCCTGCATTCAACAAAATTTCCAATCCTCATCGACAAAATTTGTTCTTTTTCTACGCTCTATCAATGAAATTCATGCTTTTTTTTTCATAGCTAATTGGTGAAATTTACAATTTTTTTCTGTGCCCTACTGATAAAAATTGTAATTTAAGCTATATCATTTAGAAAAAAAAATTTTTATAAAGAATTTTGTAAAAATGTGCCATAACTACATGGATGAAAGTTTTCAGTGTTAAAAATTTCCAAGGACGGAAGCGGATTGCAGAAAAGATGAGCTTCTCAAAAAAGATGCAATGAAGATTCGAATGACCGTAAAAAGAGATTTCTGTGAAGCAATGGAAAAAAAATGCATTTTTTGTCAAAATTTTACAAAAAAAAAGGAGGGGGTTGTTGAAGGATTGCGAAAAACATGCTAATTTTGTTAAAGGATCCATAACCATTTCCATTGCAAAATTATGAAAAGCATACTGTTTCTGTCAAAGGATCACGAAAAAGACTCCATCTCAGTCAAAGAATGCGAAATAGACATGGTCTCTGTCAAAGAATAAAAAAAAAAGCATCTTCTGTCAAAAACTTGCAGAAAAAAACAAGATTCCTGTCCTAGGGACGCGAGAAAGACTCTAATTCTGACAAAAGATTGTGAAAAAGATGCACTCTCGGTCAAAGAATGCAAAATAGATGCAGTCGCTGTCAAAAGATCTCAAAAAAGACATATCTGCCAAATGAATTAAAAAAAATTAAGATTTTTATCAAATGATTATAGAGGAAACTCAAATTATGTCAAAAGACGCAAATTTTGCAAAAGGACCACGAAAAAAATTTGATTTCCATCAAATGATTGCAAAAAAATACTATTTTCATCAAATGATTGCAGAGAAAAGTGACTTTTATGAAAGGATCATGAAAAAGACACAAATTTTGTCAAAGGGTCTTGGAAAAGACTATTTTTGTCAAAAGGTCGGGAAACAGACATGATTTCTGTCAAAGAATCACGAAAGACAATTTCTATCAAAAAGATTATGAAAAAGATGTGAATTTTGTGAAAGGATCATGGAGAAGACGTGAATTTTGTCAAAGGATTGCAAAAAAGATGTGATTTCCGTCAAATGATCGCAAAAAAAAGATTTTCATCAAACGATTGGGGAGAAGATGCAATTTCTATCAGAATGATCGCAAAGGCGCAAATTTAGTCAAAGAATCTTGGAAAAGACGTGAATTTTGCCAAACGATCACAAAAAAGACAATTTCCGTCAAATGTTTATATAAAAAAAAAAAAGCAATTTTCATCAAATGATTTCAGAAAAAGCAAGATTTCTGGAGTCAAAGGATCATGAAAAAAGGCATGGTTTCTGACCTAAGATGGTGAAAAAGGCATGATTTTTGTCAAATGATCGCAGAAAAAGTGCTAATTTTGTTAGAAGATTGTATATTGTTAAAAAAAATGGATGACCGCGAGTATCTCCTTTAATGGCACTAAATATGATAAAGATGTTTAACACATCATTAAATGCTTTTTATTTGAATTTTTATGAATATTCTACTAATTATTTGTTTTTTTCGTTATTTAAAATAAAAAATGTGTCAATACTCAATATATATAATTTTGCTATTAGTTTGGTGATTTGTATAATTTGGCGAAATTGGTCGCCTGGATAACCAAGTAGTGCCCAATTTTTTAAATATTTTTGTAAAATTTTCTCCCAAACTCAATCTCTTCCCTTAACTAAAGAATTATTTCTAACTGGTTTTAATTTTATAAATACTTAAGGATTATATTTAGGTATACAGCTAAAAAAAAAAAAAAAAAAAAAATCATTAAATCGCATCAAATTCATAAAGTAAGAAAGTTTTATTTCAGGTTTAACCAGCGTTAATAATTAAAGCTAGATTAATGCACAATTAAAATCTTTTTACTAAATATTTATCAATAAAAACAATATCTTTTTTTTTTTTTAAGTAAAAAAAAAAACCTTGAAAAACTATGAGTTTTGTCATATTGATAATATTTAGAATTACATATTAAAATACAAACAGAATGTTATAAAAGTAAAGTATTCTGAAATTTGTCATGACATCTAAATTGAAAGTTTCATTATTTACATCTGTAATGTGCAGATTTCAGGAATTTGTGGATTTGAGGGAGTCTACTATATATTCTTAAGGCTTCTGTCAAATTGTAAAATTTTCTGGATTGAGGGAATATTATCTTCAAAGAATTAAATTATGAGTGTCAAATCAACATTTTTTTTACCATTAGATTTAGCATGTAACAGAAAAGATTAAGATTCAACTTCATATCTTAATACTCTTAAATTCTTTAAAGATAATCTTCCCTATTCCAGAAAATCTTTCAATTTAGATGTCGAGAAACAAAATAGCCAGAAGTTTTTGTAGATTAAAAATAATCTCAGAATAATATATATTCATTGAATTGTATCAAATATGTATTATTAAATTGTTAGTCAAAAGTTTCTTAATAAGATTTTCAAGGTATCAATGTTACACTGTGTAAGGCAAATTTTGCTTTGAACATAAGATATAGCTGTTACCAATAATGTTTAAATTAGAAATGATTTCAATTCTTAGCATAGTTGACTGCAACTATTTGAGTATTTTAAAATGTTATATTGTTATATTACTTATATAATCATGGGTGCAAGTTTTTCCGTCCTGAGACGAAATTCTGTCTCTTAAAAATTCCTGAGAACGGTAGCAAGACGGAAAAATCTCAGAGAACGGAAGCGCATAGTGAAAAACACGCGCTTTTCATCAAAGGATCACGGAAAAAAACATGATTTTCATGAAATGATCGCGAAAAAAAGTGCTATTTCTGTCAAAGGACTGCAAAAAAAGACACATTTGCCGTCAAAAGCTTGCGGGAAAAAATGCGATTCTTGTCGAAGATCGCAAAAAACACTCTATTTCTGTCGAAAGATCGCAAAAAACACTCTATTTCTGTCGAAAGATCGCAAAAAACTATTGAAGAATTGCGAAAAAAGGCATGATTTTTGTCAAAAGCTTGTGAAGTAAAGTCAATTCTTGTTAAAAGATTGCGTAAAAGATGTCATCTCGGTCAGAGAATGTGAAATAGACGCTGTCTCTGACAAATGATCGCAAAAAGAGTTTTCTGTCAAAAAGTTGCAAAAAAAAAAAAAGCAATTCCTGTCGAAGAATCACGAAAAAGATGCTATTTCCAATCAAAGAATACTAAATAGATGCAATTTTTGTCAAATAATCGCAAAAAAAGCAAAATCGCATGAATTTTGTCAAAGGATTGAGAAAAAGAGATTTCCATCAAATGATCGCAAAAAATTCCACAATTTTTGTCAAAGGATCGTGAAAATGATGTGAATTTTGCCAAAGCATCGTGAAAAGACACTATTTCCGTCGAATAATCTAAAAAAAGACGCTATTTCTGGTCAAAAAATACAAAATAAGTACATTCTTTGTCAAAGGATCACAATAAAGATGTGAATTTAATCAAAGGATCGTGGAAAAGACGCAAATTTTGCCAAAAGATCAAGAAAAAAAACGCGCTTTCTGTGAAATGATCGCAAAAAACCCACGATTTTCATCAAATGATAGCAGAGAAAACGCAATTTTTGTCAAAAGGATCGCGAAAAAGATGCAATTTCTGTACAACGATCACGAAAAAGACGTGAATTTCGTCAAAAGATTGTATAAAATACTTGGATTTCATCGAAAAATCATAGATTTCTGCTGAAAACTGTAGAAAAATCGCAAATTTCGGTGGAAAATTGCAAGTTTCGGTTTAAAATCATAGAAAAATCACAAATTTCGGCAAAATATTGTAGAAAAGTCGAAAATTTTATCGAAAGATCGAGGGAAGAAACTAATTTCATCATATGGTCATGGAAAAAACACGAGTTACGTGCTTATGTTCTCACTCAATGGGAGGGTGGGGTCAGTCTTGGCAAAATTTCAAACTTGCACCCATGTCGGCATATAATATCCAAAAACATTTATTTTATCAACAGATATGCATTATATGCAATTGGAAATGAAATTTAAAAATTAATTGCTTAAACTAGGGGTGCACAACCTTTTCAAGTGAAGGGCCACTTAAAAATATGTCTGAGTGGTCGAGGGCCACATCATGATCTGTGGCCTATAATCGGATAAAAAATATGATTTTAGGGGGGAATGGCAGGGGGGGGTGTTACCTCTTTAAGTTTGCTTACCCAGTCAAAAAATTTAATTCACATGGTAAGGATATATCAGCAGATTTTAGTTTGTATATAACAGATGTTTAAAGTTTTATTTTCAAGATGTAAAAATATTCTTTGACTTTTTTCAAGAGAGTAAATTTTCCTTTATTACAAGTGCTAAAAAAAAAGCATAAATTGCTGGTACTGAAAAAAAATGTGAACTTTATGAACGAAAGAGAAAGAAGGAGCCGATCAACAAGAATTTTCGTGCCTGAGCAACAAAATTCCCGATGTGCCCGATTAACGAAATTTGTAATTCTTCCACGCCTGATCCACCAAATTTGCACATTTTACAAAACCAATCGACAAAATTTGCAATTTTTATGAAGCTGAATGAGAAAATTTGCATCATTTTCTCGCCTGATCAACAAGATTTGCAATTCTTATGAAACCGATTGAGAAAATGCAGGAGTTTTTCACACTTAATCAACAAAATTCGCTATTTTTACAAAGCTGATTGACAAAGTTGGTGATTTTTTCTCACATGATCAACGAAATTTGCAATTTTTTTTCTGCACATGATCGACAAGATTCGCGATTGACAAAAACACTATTTTTCTGAAACCGTGCGACTAAATTAGCTATTTTCTTCGCCTGATTGACGAAATTCACGATTTTAATGAAACTCATCGATGAAATAGGCAACTTTTTTTCACATAATCGGCAAAATTCGTATATTTTTCGAGCCTGATCGACAAAATTCACAATTTTTACGAAGGCGATCGAAAAAATTCAAGATCTTTCCGCTCCCGATTACGAAATTTGAAATTTTTACAAAGCTGATCGATGAAAATCACGATTTTTCCTTGCATGATCAACAAAATTCATTTTTTTACAAAGCTGATTTATGAAATTTCCGATTTTTCCTAGCACGATCAATAATATTCACAATTTTTTCGAGCCTAATCAACAAAATTCATGAATGTCCCGTGCTTGACCAACGAAATTCGCAATTTTTATGCATACGATCGATGAAATTCGAAAATCATAATTTTTACAAAGCCATTCGACGAAATTAGCGATTTTTCTCGCTTGATCGACAAATTTCGCAATTATCCACAGCTGATCGAGGAAATTAGCAATTTTTCTTCTCCTGTTGGAGGAAATTTGAGATTTTATTAGAACCTAATCGACGTAATTAGCATTTTTTATGCGAGTGATCAACAAAATTCGCAATATTCCCGTCTCCGATCAACGAAATTTGCGATTTTTCGGAATCCGATCTATAACATGCACAATTTTTCGCTGTCCGATCGATGAAATGCACACTTTTTCCAACTTTAATTCAAGAAATAGGCATTTTATCTGCATTTTTTTACGCGGGAAGATGAAACTCTCTATTTTTTTTCTCAGGATAAATTGATAAAATTCATGATTATTTCGCAGCCTATTAACTAAATTTTCATTTCCTCGCATCATCGATAGATTCGCGATTTCCCCGTGCCTTATCAACGAAATTTGCAATTTTTTCGTCCGTACCTGATCAACAATATTGGCGGTTTTTTTTTTTTTTTTTCAACCGATGAATTTAATTTGCAATTTTTTCGAGCATCATCTAGAAAATTGACTATTTTCTCTTGCCTGATCAACGAAATGTGCGATTTTTTGCGTAAGACTGACAATATTCACGATTTTTCTATGCCTGATCGACAAAACTCGCGATTTTTCTGTGCCTGATCGGAGAAATTTGCTACTGTGATTTGCAAATGTGATTTTCATTAAATGATCGCAGAGAATTTCATCAAAAAATAGCAGAAAAATTAGATTTTCTTAAAAAATCCTTTAAAATATGCAAATTTCGTCAAAAAATCATAGAAAAAAAATCCAAATTTCAGAGAAAGATTGTGAAAAAAACTCGTCAAATTTAGTTTTAAAACAATCCATCAAAAGATTGTGTAAAAGATGCAAATTTCGAAATCGATCACGAAAAAGACACAAATTTTGACAACTCGCAAAAAAGTGGCACATTTTGTCAAAAGATTGCAAATTTCATTAAAAGATTATAGAAAAAAAAGCATATAGTTAGTGACGGGTAGGTATCCACCCCCTTTCCTAAACTGTAACCAGAGTTGTATAATATAGACACATGCCGTACGCAGAAAATTTTAAGAAAGAAACAATTTTTATTTTATAACTTTTTTAGTGCCAAAAAATAAAATATTCCCTATATTTTAGGAACGAATTTTTTACTGTTAACAAGAATGTTGTCAAGAGACCTCGAAAAAGTCATGAATTTCAACAAAGAATCGCGTAAAAAACATGCATTTCGACAAAGAATGGCATAAAGAACATTTCGACAGAATGGCATCATAAAAATATGCATTTGAACTAAGAATAGTGTAAAAAAGACAAATTACCGCACAAAAAACGTGAATTTCGTTCAAAAGTTGTCAAAAATCCGAATTTTGTCCAAAGACCGCACTAAAAGTGTAGATTCCATACATAAATTGCATATAAAATGCAGATTTCGTCCATAGGTTTCGTAAAAAACACTAATTTCGTGCATGAATAGCATAAAAACACGAATTACATCCATGAATCTCTCAAGGTTCATAATCTGCATAAAAATACAAATTACGTTTATGAATCATTTAAAGAAACACGAACTGCATTAAAACTGTGAATTGCATAAAAAATGCAAATTACACCCATAAATCGTTCGAAAAAGCAGGAATTTCATCGGCAGAAAGATCAAAAAACACAAATTACATCCATGAGGCATGAATCTCATAAAAATAGAGAACTACGCCCATAAATCGAGTAACAAACACAAATTACATCTATGAATTGCATAAAAAACGTGAATTATGTCCATAAATTTCTCAAAGAATGCAAATAACATTCATAAATCATGTAAAAAACATGAATTATGTCCATAAATCGCTAAAAAATGCGAATTACATCCATGAATCGCAGAAAAACACGAATTATATGTCCATAAATCTCTCAGAAAGCGCAAATTATGTATATGAATCGTGTAAAAAAACTCAATTTATGCTTACAAATTGCATAAAAATGCAAATTATGTTCATGAATCGTGTAAAAAACGTGAATTACATTCATAAATCCCATAAAAAATGCAAATTACATCCATAAATTGCTCAAAACATGCAAATTTAGTTGGTAGAAAGCTCAAAAATGCAAATTGCATCTGTGAATCACATGAAAATAACAAATTATGTCCATAAATCGCATAAAAAATGTGAATTACGTTCATGAATTGCATAAAAAATGCGAATTATGTTCCTAAATCACTCAAAAACGCAAATTACATTCATTAATCGCATAAAAAACATGAATTACGACCATTAATCACAGAAAAAACGCGAATTACATCCAACATTAATTTGCAGAAAGTTTTTGACTGAAAATTACGTGCACAGGAAGTTTTTGGTTTTATTCAAGTCTGACTGTAACCTTTCAGAAAATTTGCTGTGACTTTCATACGAAAAATTTCTACTCGGAATTCCCCTTGATTTTATGTGTCATAGCTGTCAACTTTATTGATTTTAGCTTTACCCTGTCTAAATTAAACTTTTCAAATACTGTTGACATGGCTATAAATGTTTCAAATGCACTTTTTTTTTTCAACATAATTGTATTTTATCGCGTATAATTTTCAACATGTTTAATTTTGTTTAAATGATGCATCGAAGCAAGTGTATGTGTGTGCATTCATTGGGGGGTAGGTGGGGGGGGGATTCAGAATAATTTTAGTCTTAGCCTAATTTCAAAGTTGCATCCATGCTTTGTAGTAAAAATAATTTTAATACCTAAATCCCTCCCTCCTCTCCAAAATTATTTCTAGTTATACCAGAAGTTAATTTTCACAGTATAAATTTCTCCTTTTTCTACGAGTCTGCAAAATCAGATTTCAAACTTTTTTTTAATTTCTGTCAGATTTGCAGAATGCATACTAATTGAAAAATTTTACATTATTAAGCTCATAAAACCTGAAATTTATATTATGCCAAAATAAGTTTTTTTTTTTTCTTTGTTCGTGCAGTAGAAAAAGAAGTAAGACAGTTTCAATTTCATTATTTTGTTTATTATGTTTTTGCATACTTCAGTGTAATTAATTATCTTGTGTTTGCACTAGTATCAATTTTATCTCTGAAAAATTTCATTCTTTCATTATCAAAACAGGTGGAAAGATTAATCTGATGTTTGGACCAATTCCCATTTTATTGTTACCTTCATACAAAGTATACCAAGATTGCAGATTTTGATGCATTAAATGTATTGATAAGTAAAGTGACTACTTCCTTTCCCCAAAGAACTGGCAATGTTTAGCAGCCTCCGAACACTGTCTGCAGAAAACTTTGTAAAATGTATTGTTATTGAATATTAGTCATATATACCTTTCAATATATATAATTTGTACTTTCAATAAATGAAGAGTATATTGCAAACCAACTGAATTGTGTTGCTTTTTTATTGTATATGTGACTTTTTATTTCAGCTAATGATGGGCAGACATTGACAACTATTTTTTTTTCTTTTCCAGTTACCACTATTTAAAAATAATTGTATATTATTATTGTTAAAAAAAAAAAAAAAAAAAAAAAAAAAAATTCAAGAACATAAGAAAAATTTAGAAAATTGCTTCACTGTGGCAGCCCTGTTTTTTTAAAATAAGTCTAATAGAGTAAGTATTTCAATTTGTTTTTAAAGAGTTGTGCTAGAAAATTATTTTAAAAATCTTGAAAAATCAATAATTTGAAATAGTTTTCAAATAATTTAGTGCATTGTTAGCTTTATTTTATGCAGGGATGAGATTCTTCAGACTTATAAATTTTTTAAGAAATAATTCATGTCACTTGTTTTATTATTGTTCTGTATCTTGGTAAAATAGACTTTTCACTGCAGTAAGTAAATAATTTCTGCCTAATTCTACCTAAGTTTCTTTTTAATTTGCTTAAAGCTAAATTGTATGTAATATATAAATTTCAATAGCAATTATAATATTTATTCCGCTGGAAATTCATAAACATTATTGCTATATGTCGTTCGTGCAGATTTCAGATTTTTTACTTTTTTGTCAATCTCATCCCTGTTTATGGTTAGAAGAAGAGGAGAAAAGAATTCTTGCCACTGCCTGTATGTGTCAGCTTTGCTCTCAGTCTAGACCATTTTTGAAGAGGGTATCACCCTGCCTTTTTCAAATTTACAATGCACCACTAGTTTTACCCAAGATTTTAAATAAAATATTTCTGTATAACATGTATTTCTAAATTTGTGTGCCCCAATTTTTTTTTTTTTTTCATTTCTTTATGAATAAGAACATGAAACTATTCAATCATGTTTTAATTTAATTGTATTTTTATTTTTATATTATAAAATCATTTGAAATTAATGTTACTTGATTTATCATACTTCAAAATTACATATTTTCCTACCTTTTTTTTCCCCTCCTTCCAAAAGCAATCATTTTTTTTTTTCAAAAGTGCCTTTTTTAGTGAATAGCACCATGCCCTTTTTGTTTCTGGAGTGAACACTAACATATAGCATTGATTTTAATTTGAAAAAAAAAAAAAAAAAAACTAATTTATTGCATAAATTTTAAAGAATTTAAGTAATTTTGCACCAAGTAAAATTATTATTTGAATCTAATATCTAAGTATATGCAGTAGTGATTTCTTAGAAATGAGGTTTTTGACAGGAATTGTAAACTTAAGTCCAAAAAAATTAAATAAAATAAAGACAATATCAAAAGGAAAATTATATTTCAAGTCTACATATTATAAAAGAATGCTGTTTGAAATGAAATATGGGGCGGTGGATAGAACTTTTTTCTGCATTGGTGTTTTTATTTCTATTTCTGTGCGAAAATCCTTTTTTAAAGAAATTACTAAAAATATAAGTATAGTTTACTAAAAAGATAATAAAACAAGATATATATTTAAATCAAAGAAAATTATTTGTGAAATATGTATTTATTACAAACATTTATATATAAACAACCATTAAAGCAATTATAAATAACTAAAAAGTGTTACGGAATTTACAAGGGCAGAGTAGTGGTAATCGATTATTTAAAAAAATAATGAATATGCAGTTACATTGCAAATGCTACTTAGAGCAGTTAAAAAGAATATGGAATATAGTAAGTGAAATATTTCTTTAATATTATATTCTACAAACTTAATTTAGTTTAAATATAATTAACATTAAAATATTTGTATACTAAATATAGATGCACTTATTATAGATTTAATTCTTTATATTGAAAATTTAACAGGGGAAAAAAAATGGAAGTTAAATTAAAGGGTGCCTCTATATTTAATGAAAAAAGAAAAGTTGAAATTATTTAGCAAATTTTGTAGCATAAAATATGAAAGGCATACAGAAAATTGTTGCAGAGAATTTGGCTTAATAATTATTAGATATTTCTTATTTTTTCAAATTTCCCAAACTGGTATTAGCTTACCTCTTTAAAATTCTAGTGTAAATTATGAGAAAAGTAGCTGTAACATTACTACAGTTTCTTAGAAGCAATACATATGATTTCTTATAAATGCTGTAATATGGAAATGAATGTACAAAAGTTTTTGTAATTCTATTAAAGATTTCATAATATACATGCTAAAAAAGACCTGTAACTGCTGCTAAAAATTTCTTAGTTAAGATACAAAAGAAGTATCTATAATAGTAGTAACTATTTCTTAATAAACATCTGTAGTACTACTAGGACATTTCTAGGCAACTGGGATTCCATAAACTTTTCTAGTAACCTATACAGTTTCTTCTTAAGTAACACTACTGCATTAAACTTAGTAAACAGCACACAGATTTCCTTAGAGAACATACTAAGAAATCATTAATAGTATTACAGATACTTCTCTTGTACCTTCACTAAAATATGGTTAGTAATATTACTAACCATATACTAAATAAATACCTGTAATGACTACTAAGAATTTCTTAGTAAAGATACAAGAGAAGTATCTGTAAAACTACTAGCCATTTATTGGTAAACATACTTAAAAAGGACCTGTAACGGCTACTAAGAATATTTTAGTGAAGATACAAGAGAAGTATCTGTAATACTCCTAATCATTTCTTAGTATTCCAACTAAAAAAGCACCTGTAATGTCTACTAATGATTTCTTAGTACGCTCACTTAGAAAGTATTTGTGCTGTTTACTAAGTTTAATGCAGTAGTGTTACTTGAGAAAAAGCTGTATTGGTTACTAGAAAAGTTTATGGAATCCCAGTTGCCTAGAGATTTTCTAGTAGTACTACAGATTTTTTTTACAGTGTAGATTTCATAAGAAATATCATTTATTACATTTTCTTCTAAGTTGGAATTTCGGAAAAAAGTTACAGATCTAAATCAAACGCGATCCTAGACCCATGAATCACACCCAGTTAAAAACTTTACCAATCAATCTGTCTATCTTTCTATGTATATCACTTTTTGAGTACACGATCTATGAATTAAAAATTTTTGAGTTGCTGAACTCGGCGAACTATTTTTTTTTTTTAATACAGCCTTAAAATGATTCTGATCAAATTCGCTCTTATATAAAAATGAAATTAATAAAAAGAACATTGCTCAGTTAAACTTATGGCATTGATCTCACAGGCTACGCATACTAATTGTACATTACAGCCTTATATTTTCAAGGGTTAATTCCGTTCGAAAAAAAAATTAAGAAGGGGAAACAGCTCTCCCCTTTCCCCTTTTTTATACTTAATAATTGAACCTCCTAAACCATCATGGACATGCTTTATCATATAAAAAATCTATATCCAAAATTCAGAGCAAATCGGATAATTCTTAATAAAAACCCATTTAGCAGTTATATAATTTAAAAAGAGTTATCCCTTTCTTTTATACTTAACCATTAAACTACAAAAACTATTCAGAGATTTGAACGAAATCTGACAATTCTTCTTAAAAAAGTCATTTATATAATTTAAGGGGAGTGGCATTAGAACCCCCGTTCCCCCTGTTTATACTTATTCAATGAACACCTAATAACAGTCACGGAATCGCCTCATCAGAATGATCCTATATCTAAAATTTGAACGAAAATTTACTTCTGCATGAAAAACCCATTTATATCAATAAAGGGGAGGGGCATGAGTCCCCCATTTCCCCTTTTATACATATCGAATGAACTCCAAAAACTAATCAGGGAAGTGCCTTGTCAGGATATACCTATATACAAAATTTCAAGTGGATCGGATATTTTTATCATGAGTTATCGCGTTACGCACGTACGAACGAACATACATACAGAACGGGCGGGCACATAAGCTCTCAGTAGCCCGTGAGCTAAAAACTGTCCAAAATCGGCCAAATAAAATTTTTGAACAGGGTTTATCTGTAATCGTAATTTTCTATTTTTTGTGAAATTAGCACTTATCTTCGAAAATTTGCCTGCGCCTGTAAGCCAAGCCGGCGATGATTTTTTTTTCTTTTAAAAATGAATCTGAAAATATGCCAGAAATTTTGAAGTTTTCGATTACGGAAAATTATTTTTTTGAATAGTGCTTTAAAATGATTCTGATAAAACCAGCCCTTATTTAAAAAGGACATTAAAAACTTTTTAAAAGCGACCAAATAAAATTGTTAAACTGGGTTTATCTCAAATCTTAATTTATTTTTTGCGGGTGAAATTAGCACGAAATCTACCTCTGCCTGCAATCCGTACCGGCAGGATTTTTTTTAAAGATGAGGGTAACCGACACATTTTTAAAAAAATTTTATTTATTGAGTTTTTTTGTGATGGATAACCGTATTATATGTAAAAAATCACATGATAAAACCTTGTCATAGTTCAAAAAACGTTTTTAATTAAAATTTAGTATATAAGTGAGGTAATTTAAAATCGGTATAACTCAAAATATTATTTGTAGAATTTCATTTTTTTTACATTTAAATAAATAAAATTATCAATATTTTAATTTCGATTTAGTATTTTTTTAAATATTATTTTTTAAATAAAAATATCTAAAAAAATGAAGTAACTTTTATTTAAAAAAAAAAAACATATTTTCAAAAGTTTATTTTTTTTTTCAAATTTTTTGAATCAGAATTAAAGTAAAACAATAAAAAAGATATGTTCCAAGTTTGAACCATTTATTTATCTTTAACGATTTTTAAGTCATAAAAATTTAAACCTGGGAAATTGTGAAAAATCCATCATGAAGAATAACCCATTTTCACAAAAAGTCACTTAAACCATTGCTTTGATTTTGAAAATAAACCAAAATGAAAAAAAAAAATAATGTATCCTCTTTTAATTAATATAGAAACATGATTAAAACGCCATTTTAAGGATAAAATTTGAGAAATATTAAATTTAATAAAAAAAATTTAGTAAATTTGAAGATTTTTGTGTCACGGACCCCCTTAAAGACCTTTCTAACTTCGAACTAATATATCACTTAAAATAACATTAAAAACTACTGTGAGAAATTAGAAAAAGTTCGGCTTACCTATGTGTCCAGTTCGCAAAAAGTTTGCAGTTTTAGATCCAGTCAACTTTAGATCTTTTTACGAGTATCTGCATAGAAATATTCACCGTCGTAGAAATGGAAGAAAAGGAAATATTATTATTTATTATTATTATTTGCCTTATGATATACAGAAACCCATCTTTGTCATGTTTGAAATTATACTACATCAAGCATATATCTTTAGACATGTTTTCTCTAGAATTTTTCTTGCTAATTACTTTTCTGTATAAAAATATTAACACCAACATAACCCATTTTCCTTGAGGAGGCTTGTCATTTAGCTTCGGAATTCTCCTCCATATTGTAAAGTCTGTGAAAATTTGATGCATTCGTAAATGTAAAATATCTCTTGGGAAAAATAATAATTTTAGCTTCCTTTTTCTGTGTACTCTTAAGGAGGTTTCTTTTTGTCATAGTTCCTAAAATACTTCTTAAATCTATGCTTCATTTAATATTTTATGTATAAAAGAGCCAAGAATTGGGAGTAAACTTTTAACACTTCGTACAAAATTAAATATACACTTTAAATAAATTTTGAAAACTAATAAAAGCAGACATATCTTTTAAGAAGTACATACAAAAATAAAAGCTAAAAGTTTTAATTTCCTGAGGAGATATTTTAAATATAGGAATACATCAAACGCCCATGGAATTTACATTAGTGAGAGGAATCCGAAAGTTGAGCGGATAGCCCCCTTAAATGTTTTTATTACAGTAATAGTGATTAAAAAAATCTATGACACAGCGATTTGGATTATTTTTCACCTAAATAAATAAATATATAATAAAATGTAATTTAACTTTTTATATTGGTTATTAAACGATAAAAAAAAAGTTACTTGTAGCAAATCTTGAGAAATACTCGGAAATAAATAAGGAATTAATCAAACATTTCAAGTTTGAAAGTCTAATCTTTGATCGTAAATGAAGTTTGTAAAGATATTTAAATTTCCACTTGAACGATAAAGGGAGATTCTAAGATTTAAAAGATCTTCCTAACTCAGAAATTACGCATCACACAAAATAAAATTGAAACTAGAATTAAAAAATTAGAAAGAAACGTTAAACTTTTCTATGCATTCAGTTCTCAGTGAATCTGAAAGTTCAGTTCTAATCGAGCGTGAGGTTGGCTGTTCATCAATAACAAGAAATCTCAATTTTATCTACCGCTTTATTTTTATTTATTTATTTATTTATTTATTTATTGGCTTTTAATATGTACAAACCAGCTCTGATATGTTTAAAATGGTAGTGGATCAAGCGTATAAAGCGTATATGCTTTCACAATTTTTCATCATAATTTTTCCAGATAATTGTTTTTCTATCTCAAATTTTTAATACCAACCTAATCAATTTTCCGTAAATGTGTTTATTACAGAAAGAGAAAATTTTTAAACCTATGATTCACTAGTTATTTTTTTAAACCTAAATATTATATGCATTTTTTTCGTTTTATGGAAAGCTGAAAAACATTTAAATCAAATGATGTTCTTATATCAGAACTAGTTTACACTTTGCAGTAATACACAGATGAATGAAATAACA
The DNA here is from genome assembly GCA_964019185.1 of Maratus speculifer. Classification (NCBI taxonomy): domain Eukaryota; kingdom Metazoa; phylum Arthropoda; class Arachnida; order Araneae; family Salticidae; genus Maratus; species Maratus speculifer. The sequence goes on from CAXHSM010000007.1 coordinate 628,378, forward strand.
TTTATTCTTTAATAAATTAACAGGGTTTGTACTTGCACCGTTATTTTAAAAGGAAATATCTGTATCTTTTTAATAAAAAAAATTAAACAAGCTGACACGCGCGAAATTTCATCTTATTTAGACATCTTTATATATATATATATATATATATATATAAGAAAATGTTGGTAGCGATGAATTTCCTGGTCTAAAAATTCTAGGACCCGTGCGAACCTGATTTAGTACCTGGCTACCATTTTCTTTCAGCAATCTTCGACTTATGTAATCACGTGGCTCTAAATAAATAAATAAAAAATAATAAACAAAATAAAAAATACTCTAAAAATTTGTGGTATCGATCCTTCAATACAGATAAAAATATATGTACTTCAAAAACAAAAAATCGTGAAGTGTAGGTTTAAAAACATTTCATTCACACACATGCTGGCCTTACAATGAAGTGCTTTCAAATATTTTTAAGTTTACAAATTTCTCCCTGCATCTAAACTTAGTTTGTAAAGTTATTTAACTTGCGCTTAAACAATATATATTGCAGTTTGTGCGATTGTTATATTAAAAAAATAGAAAAAAAGGAAAAAAGAAAAAGACGTAATTTGAATCATAAACCTTAAAACGATAATAAACCTTAAAACGATTAAAATTTAAAGCCAGAATGAAGATTGAGAAAAATATAAATCTATCTATCATCGTGCACTCATCGTGCACGCAGAAATTTAGGTTGCAAAGTTATTTAAATTGTCCCTTAAACAATATATATTTCACTTATGCGAAAGTTATATATTTTAAAAACGGAAAAAAGGAAGAAAAAGACGTACCTAACCTCAAAACCACTTACGGCTCAAAATAAAAATAATACCCGGAATGAAGAATGGGAAAAAAGTAAACCTATCTATCCATAATGCTCTCAAAGAATCTGAAAGTTCAGATACAATCATCTTTTCATCTTCCCACACACGTGTAATCAGGGGAAAAAATCCATTGTCAAAGTAACCTAAAAAACACAGAAAATTTAATTTAACCTGTCCCTTAAATAATATATATTGCACTTGTACGATTGTTATAATTTTTTAAAAAATAAGAAAAGACATACCTAGCCTCAAAACGACTTATGGCTCAAAATATAATTAAAACCCGGAATGAGATAAAAGGTAAACCTATCTATCCATCGTGCTCTCAAAGAATCCGAAAGTTCAGATACAATCATCTTTTCACCTTCCCACACGTGTAAAAAGGAAAAAAAAATCCATTGTCAAAGTAACCTGAAAAAACAGAGAAAATCCCATTCCTTTTCCCATATCGCCTTTATATTCTTCGTGGGGGGCGAAGCTGCGACAAGTTTTGTTGGAAAAAATACTTAATTTGTCTCTTAAACAATATATATTCCATTTGTGCGAAAGTTACACATGTATATGTATATATGTATAAAAGAAAAGAAAAGGAAGAAAAAGAAAAACATACCTAACCTCAAAACCACTTACGACTCTAAATAAAATTAAAACCCGGAATGAAGAATGAGAAAAAGTAAACCTATCTATCCATCGTGCTCTCAAAGAATCTAAAAGTTCAGATACAATCATCTTTTCATCTTCCCACACACGTGTAATCAGGGGAAAAAAATCCATTGTCAAAGTAACCTCAAAAACAGAAAATCCCAATCCTTTTTCCATCTCGCCCTTCTATTCTACGTGGGGGCGAAGTTGCGACGAGTTTCATGCGGAACGTGACATCTTTCTTGGAAGTTCTTTCGGAAAATTCGTGGCATCACCCACTCCCGGAGAGATCCTGAAAATCCTTTTCCGTCCCGCGCGGAGGAAAACTGGGGGCGCCACTGAAGCTATCGAAGGCCAAGTCCCCGTAACTGTTACCGGTTTATTCCGAGTTTGTGCGGCAAAAGAGATGGTTTTTGAGAAGAAAGATTCCACAGAAAGTGCGCATTTTGACGATTTGTGAAAATTTTCTTTACTACTTTCTAAAAAGAAAATTTATTTGAATGAGAATTAATAATCTATGAAAATTGATTGATTAAGATTAGTTTTGATACGGGAAAGAAAATAGAGAAAAAAAAGTATAGGATTTTTTTTAAAAAAGTTCGAAAGTTCGCCAAACAGTTTTCTTCTAGTGCTGAAATCAATAGTATGAGCTTGGTATTTCATCAAAGAAAAGTTGTACCATGAAAAGTTTCAGAAAGTTTGCGAAATATCCCTATGGATGAAGTTCACAAGTGATATCTGCTTAAAAATTTCTCGTTCCGTGATAATTTCGCTGCAGTTGCAAAGCCGAAAATTAGAAGATGAAAATTTTTTTGAAGATTTAAAGGTAAAACATAATTTTTGTGCTGATACTTAAAATATTAGTTTCATGATCTTTAAATTAATACTGTTGCTTTATATTATACTTCTGAGTATAAAATCGTACATAATATTCCAAAATAAGTTCCTTCCGCCTAGAAATGAGAGCGATGTTGAGACAACCACTGAAGTAAAATGAATAATAAGGGCATATGTATTTTAATTTGTTTTACTCATTATTAAAAAAAAAGTAATTGCGGAAACCATCGTTACAGCATCATCATTAGGAAAAAAATCATAATAATCAAGTAAAATTAATTAAAATATTAATTAATGCCCTTGATTATATCATAATAAGGAATGATTTGTATAACAAACACATTTTAATTAATTTAAACAAGGGTAATTTAATGTTAGAGAGTTTGCATAGGCAAAATTATTAATTAAAAATGCTTTAATATATAAAGCAGACATTAATAGCAAAAATTTCTTAAAGTGAAATTTTAGAATTTTTAAATTCATTTTAATATGGTAAATACAGATTAAATAATGTCAGTAAAATATTTTTTTTGGTACATGAAATGAAAATAATATAAACCAATATGAATTTATCAAAAATATTAGTTATTCAAATTGAAACGAATTATTTAAATTGTTACTTTGTATAACTATTGTTGTTCCAAGTAATAAATTTAATTTCTTTAACTCAAGCACTTTTAGCTAAACCCAAATTAAAGAAAATTTTCGAAATTATTTAGTACAAATAGTTTATTAAATAAACTTTCCCAAGTTGGCGGGCATGAAGGTTAATTTGCTTCAGCAAAATCGAAAAATATGAATAAAGAAAAAGAAATCGAATCAAGCAAATGGGTACAAATGGAGATATAGTATAGATCCATTGTAGAGGAAGTCTCATTTGTAGAAAAATAATTAGGCCTAATTAGGAAAAATAATTTTATACCTCAAAATAATTCCCCAGTGTTGAAATTTTATACATAGGTTGATAGATTATCTCTGTTCATCACCATTTGCGCATTCTCTTGAATAGACTATTCATTTAACTTTCAAAGAATTATAAAATCCAAATTTTAAATCTCAGTATAAAAATACTAGAAGACTAGCAAATAATAGAATATTGTATAAGCGTGAAAACATTATTGCTAAAGGTGTAAAATTTTTAACATACGCTACAAAAAAAAAATTAATTTTTCTTAGATACTGATATTGTGCCTTAACAAAAAATTTACAGGAAATATTAACATTATACTAAATGGTCATAATTGAAATAGTTAATTGATTAAGAAAGTAGAATTCTTTTAAGTAATGTTCTTAGCAATAAATTACAACACCCGATCTTAAATGTAATGTATCAATTGTATTTATAGAAAATTCCTAAACTCAATTAACGACCTAATTCGTTCTATCACTTATTAACTCGAGGCACGCATTAATCATTGTAAGCCAATCATTGTTGATCGTTAGTATATAATGTGTAGATAACAGTATTGGAGAACTATTAGGCAGAAAATAGATGTATTTGTTGATAAATATATATATATAAAATAGAAAACGAGAAATATAATGAAATGAATTGCGACTATGGCGTCAATGTTGTAGATTACTCAACAAAAGGAGTAAATTATTTTAGGTAATACATAGGACTCTTTATTTTATAAATAAATCCATTTTGCTACAAATAGATTCTCTTAAGAAAGAAAACATCAAAGAGAATTTTATAGTAAGATTTTTTTAAAAAACGGAAGTTCTAACTGCAGCACAACAATTATTATCTATCCTTCATTTTGAATTCCTTTATCAATAGTCATTGAGTGTTTTAACATTCATTACCCGTTCATGTTAGTTGAAAAGAAATAAAAATACAAAATTTACATAAGTGTAAAACAAATACACTTCTCAAAAAAATTTTATAGTATATCTATTAAAATTTTTCCGTAGATATGGTAATGTATTACTTTTAGAATCCTGTGTATGTTGGAAGTTGTTATAAACGATTTCATAAAAATCGCACTTGGAAAAAAAATCTCTATAGTAGATAGTTGAAATTTTATACTCTGAAGCCCATTCTTTAAAAGAGCTCTCGTCTTTACATCAGAAAGCTGAAATTAATATATATATATTAACACAAATAAGCTACTAGATTTCTCGGACGCGGATTCTAGATTTTACTTAAAATCAGAGCTTTTAAATATCTATCTAAACCATCATATATGAGCTTATATCCGCAGAAAGTTCCCTTAAACTCCCTCGAGCTGGATTTTGATTCGGTGAGAAAGATCACCAAAATCCCGCGACCATTGCGGTGTTCGACCGCTGCATACAAACCTTCATGCCCGGCACCTCTAATATCTCCATCAACCATGTTGGATTTAGAGTGTGTAAAGCGGCATTGCAACAGCAGCGATACTCACACAACCATGGAAATAACAAACTTACCGCTATCATGCGATCAAAGAGCTGACCACGATGAACACCATGCGGAAGGGCCTCGATTCGACGGCCCTCGAGTCTTTTATTGGTGGTCCTGGACACTCGGACTGACAGATTTGTTGGAGGATCCCCCACGAAAAGATGCCGCGCACTGTTTCCTCCGTCCGATACTGAAGACTCTGGTAATCGTAATTCTGCATGTTTTCGCTGTTCACTACATCATACTGCTGGGATCTCCCAACCGGAGTGGTCACTTATGGTTTACTTTGGTCGTATCAGTCGATGCTGTAACGACAGTAATACCTATGGACATTTTGTTATACAAGGTAAAAAAAGTACGCAGACTCACTTGTAAACTTCAGACACTTCATTTTGAAAAATCCGCATCAGAAATTAAAAGCTACAAATGGGAAACATTCACTGTGGTTGTTACGATATTGTTCTTGATATTTTACGTGGTTGCGTTATCCATCATAATCCAGTCGTGGGATATACACCACATGCTTGAAGCTCACCTTCCGTACGTACAGCCAGTGTGTGTGACAGAACTCTGTGCCTACAATGTCGTGCTTCTTGTGTGGGGCACTCACGTTATGCTTATTTGGGGCGTGAAGGCGTTTCTTGTCCTGTTTTTCTGCTTCATTTGCACGAACTGCCAATTCCAGTTCGAATGCCTCAATAAAAGTTTAATAATGATGAAAGGTAAAGCTGACAAAGTAGAAGCTTCGATGATACACGATCTAGCTGTGGATCATAACACACTGTGCGAGCTTGTTTTCGATGCCGACAACCTCTTTAATGTTTCGCTCTTTATTTGGTTCGCTTTTGTACTACTGGTAATATGTGTCGAAGTGAATAGCTTCTTGAGGCAAGAAAAAGGCCTAATATCGGCCGGCGGCACGGTCATCATGGTCTTGGATTTCCTCTACGCCATAGCCATAGTGATTTTGATAGTAATAGGTGGATGCCGCGTCGCTGAAGTTGCACTTCAAACTATACCGTACATCGTTAACTTTGCTCGTTCTAAAGAGATGCCCAATCAGAGCGTCTACAACGAAGTACAACTTATTATTAACCGTGTGACAGTGTTTCCTGTAACATTTACGGTCGGGAAATTTTTCTACATTACACGCAGCATTCTTATAACCCTAGTGAGTGCACTGTGTACCTATATCATCGTGTTGGTGCAAATGAGCCCACAAGTTATGGAAAGTCTGAACTCTGGCTCATGAGATATTGTGATTCTGTTAGATACTTAATTTTCATTGTTTCTTCCATGTTTTATAATGCCAACTGATTTTTTTTATTTAAAAAGATTATGTTAATTATAGCATAAAGTGAACCTTAATGGATTTTTTTTCACTGATGTCGTGGAAACCAACCATTGTCAAATATTGTGGTGGTATTGTGCTCATATTGACTCTTCGTAGAACAATAAATATTTAAGAAGGCGCCATGGTTTTTTGTTTAGAGTGTTATTTTTTTATTGTTTGCATGCTGATTTACTTAACGCCCTTCACAGATAGCTATCTTGGATTCTAAGTAAGTAATATTTATTTCTTTTATACAAGCAGTAAATATAAACTAAGGAATTTGTGAAGAAATTTATAAATAGTTTTAAAATATACAATTGCTTTATGCATAAAACATCAATTAGATATAATATGTGAGGAATTCAGAAGCCAAGTGACAAAAATTAGATTCGATGCGAATTAAGTTAAAATAGTTGACTAATCATTACTAATAGACTAAATAATAATAAAATTAAAAATATCTGTTGTTTTTTCACAGTGGTCTTTGATCTATTATTTATATAACTGTGAAAAAAAAGTGGAATACAACATTAAAAAAAATATATGAATAGAGATTAGAGAGATTAAGTAGTTAATTAATTTAAAATGCTTAAGTAGTTGACCTCTGGAACGCAGCTAATAATTAGAAAATTACTTATATTTCTTTATGTTCAATCCTTATTTCTAATTAGTCTGCCCATTTAACTCAGTGTATTTAATTTTGTAACTTATACTCCTTGGCATCTGCGGTCCTCATGTATATTAAAGTTTTTAAATCTATTTCCTTTTGAAATAATTATGATGTCCATTTATTTGCAGAAAAAAGATGACATTAAAAATGTATAACTGTTACTATAATGGAAATTAATGAATAATGAAAACTAAATTGGAAGGATAATTTATAGTGATACTTTAAATGTGTCCTCTAAGCCAAATCAAGTATAGAAAGTGAATTAACAAGATAAAAATGAGGCGATTAAGAAAATTGACAATATATGTATATAGATATATATATGTGTGTAAATAAAAAAATAATAATAAATAATAATAAAACAACAAAAGATAAAATAAAAAATAAAAACGAATACCTGACCTAAAGTAAATGTCTTCAAAAGAAAGAATATGTATACTAATATATTTAATTTGTTTAAATGCTTCTGAAAACGCATTAAATAACAATGAATTAAATAACAATGAATGCACAGTCTTATTTGGTTTTATTTATAGTATATTTTACGGCATATGTACATTTTTTAAATAAAAATTATTCTTCAAATTTAATTACATTATTTTTATCAGTTTTATAATTATTTTTTTATGCTTTCGTTTCTGAAATAACATATTTTCTTTGTTTTTGATACTTTATTCCGATGTATACGTGATTTCAATGACACTATAAAAATAAAAGTTGTGTTATTGGACTTTTTGTAAATTAATTAATTATATTCATAGTTAGTGATTATACTAAAACAGTTTAATATGATTACTGTAAGTATGATTCAATTTCTTTAAGTTCGAGATAAAGTTCTTTAAGTTCGAGTTAAAGAGAGTTTTAGTCCATATTTTTTCAAGTGTATAAATACGAAATTTTCTGCCTATCAAGAAATTCATATAGAAATAAAAGTTGCAGTATTTTATATGAATAAAAATAAAGCTTTTTAAAAAATAATAGCGATATTAATTATTTAAAATATTTTTATGTAGTATAAAATACTCATAAATATGTCTTTTTTTTTTTTTTTTTTTTTTTTTTTTTTTTTTTTTGCCTGAAAGCAAAGTGAATGTAATAAAGAATTCTTCATAGAAAATCAGTAACTTTGATTCTATCATCTTTACTAATATTACGCTTGCATTTTGTAACGATTTTATGAAAATTTAACTTTGTTTAATTTTAAAAACAAAATTACTTTTAAAATAATCTATTTAATTTATTTAAAGCTGTTTCTTGCTTAATTAATATTAACATAGGCTTAATTGCTTAGTAATAAAACAAATTTAAATAAATTACTAACGGTATTTAACAAAACTAATGCTAAAGAAACATGGCTTTACAGTTATTTTAAGTTAATATGGCTTAAAACACATATAAGTGCTAAATATATATGATATGTATATTATTGCTCCAATACATGGTATTTTTTAAGAGTGAATTCTAATTAAAAATTCCTTAACTTATTTTATGCGGTGCATAGTTAACACCATAGCACTAACAATTTAGTATGAAGTTTTAAGCACTACCGAAAATCACAGGCGGAGAAGCTTTTTTCACATTGTAAAAAAAAAGACAAATGTTTTTTAATCTTTAAAACTATAATATAACAACAACAACAAATCACATTAAGTTCTTTAAAATTACCCACGTTTCTGAAAATTTTGATCATTAGAACTTCAGAAACTGTATATTTTCGAGATTTAAGCAATTTTTTATAACAACAGTTTCTTTTGTTACCACCGATATTCGGAAATATTTAGGAGTATTTATTGCAGTATATTAATTAGTTTTTCAAACCTAAACATCTCTTTTTAGAATGATATCAACTCCCATTTAAACATTTCTAGCTGCAAAGCTATATTTATGAAAGCAAAATTAACAAAATATATTTATATATTTTCAAATGTTAATGGTGTTAATTTATAACATTTTTGCCAGTAAAAGATGTCTGTCGAATATGAAAATGTTTTCTTGTAAATCGATAACACTCGTAACACCAAGACTTTGTATTGTGACAACTGATTTAATTACTAAAAAAGATTACTCGGAAACGTTTTCGAAAACTAATGGTAGAATCGAAATTTGATTTGATTATAAAATATACAAAATTATATTGATGTCTGATATTTCTAAAGATAAAAAATGCTTTTGGGAATAGTGGCTGACTGGAAAGTGGTTATTATGTATTCTCGATTTTACTTATATTACATTTCCCTAAATTAACAATAATATTTTATTATACAGTGTGAGTAAAATCCGTTAACTCATTTTTATAAGCTTTTAACTGAAAAAAAAACAAACAAAAGGAACTAGGCTAATATATTTGAAGTATCCAATACAATATAAACATATTTTGAAGGTTTTTAAAGCTATTTTTATAGGATAGTTATTGAGATTGGTTATGGTTCAATTCATTTCATTTGGTCTAGAATATATCTATCTCTCTCTATATATATTTGATTGCTTTACCATTTTTTAACAATTTGAAACTTATTGTAAACCAATCCCAACATGATGGAAGTTAATGTGACAAAATGACAGTTATTTTAATTTTACTATTTTTTGTTTGTGGATGGTGGCAATCTTTGTTTCATCATGTGCAACAATTTTCTCACATTGAAGGGTTTACGGGATTGTAAAAATATCATCTTTTATTTCTCCAAATAAAATAGAGTTTACAGAATTTGGTTCATAAAAAATGAGATGAAAGTTTGGTAATATAATAGTTTCTTAAATTAAACACTTATTGATGAAATTTCAACATAAAGTTTAAGATTTTTTTTCCAAAATCTGTTCTTTTACAAGGGAAAATTTTTCTTGCAAGAAAAACTGCTAACATGATTTTTTTAGATATAGGTTGAATATATCTGGTGAGGAACAAGATAAAAATCTAAAGGCTAGGTTTTTGATACCATTTTATTGCAATGTAATGCACAAAAACTTTTAACATTGAGATTCATCTACAAACTGAGATATAGCAAAGATAATTTGTCAAAACGATACTGCCAAACGATTGATTTATCGCAGTCAGGAATAGCTATATTTATCTCAGAATATTATTTAGATTTATTTTTTAATTATCATTTTTAAATAACAGAAATGGATTGTAAATCCTTTAAAAATCTGACCAATTAAATAAAAAAATATATATGTGCCTGAGAACTACATTTTGCAGTAAATTATGTTTTGAATAATTTTAGTATCCAAAAGAAATCTCATTAATTTTACATAAAAAAAAGATTTTTTTTTTACAAGGCAGTTGTCAAAAGCAGAAAAGGAGTGGGAATGAATAAAGTTGTTATTGTTGATCTAGGACTTGCTTTTTCTTCGCTAAAACAAAATCTAAAATTTTTCAAGAGATTAAAAAATTGCACTGTTAGTCAGCTTAGTTATTTCTGGTTGGACATGATATAGAAATCTGAAATTCTATCCTCTTGTAACATTTTCTGGTAGTATTACGCAAAAAAATTAAAGATGGAGATTTGATTGCAAGCTGAGGTATGGTGAAGATAAGATATCTACAAAGCTATTACCAGCACCTTAGAGTGAATTAGATTTATTTATTTCATTACAATATTTACATGCAAAATATGGTTTGGGGCAAACTGTGTAGTAACAATTATTCAATTTACCAAGAGACTATAAATATTCAACAAAGATCTGAGAAATATCTTCACACAATTTAGGAGAGATATCATAAGTTCGACCACTTATTGTTTTCCATTCCATGGAGAGGATTTTTCCCAAAATTTTATTTCGAGGAGCAGGCTTTTTCATCTTCTGAGAAATTGAATGAAATTCTTGGCCCTGATGGCTCATAGAAATGAACTTTGACAGATATGTTCAAGTCTCGTTACATTAATAATTCTAAGGTACCGTTTCTTATCATATACACTTGCATCAATGTTATTTTGCTGGTACATAAACATTGAAGGAGCTTAAATATCTTCACTTTCACAAAATTACTTGAGGCTGGTGCATAGTAAAATCACATAAATCGCTTATTTACTGAAATAAGTTTAAGTGCTAGAAATAAGATTCGGGGACTGCTAAGCAACTTGAAATTGTGGCTTTTAAACAAACCAGCAGGAATGTGTTTTGACATATTTGATTATGTCTCAATAAGTATATCAACTTCAACAAATTTCCTCTTTCCTTATTCCTTTTCTCTTTTTGCCCCATGTCTTTTATAATATATTCTTTTTTATGTAAAATTATTGGGAATTCTTTTAGATACAAAATTTAAGTAAAACAAAAAATTACTTAAAACAAAAATTACTGAAATCATAAAAATTTTATGCCTTAAGCACACTTTAAAAAAAAAAAACTTTTACGCTTTGTAAAAGGCTTTATTTATTGTTATTATTATTTAAAGATAATTGACTGCAATAAAACAGTAGTTTCCGAGTATTGTTTTGACTTGTTGCCCTTGCCATATCTCATCTTGGAGTCAAATCTCCATCTTGATTTTTTTTTGTAAATAACATTACTATAAAATAATATCAGAAACCAGAATATCAGATTTTTATATTGCTCTCCAATAGCGATATAAAAATCTTAAAAGTGTAATTTTTTAGAATTCTTAAAAAAATTTAGATATTTTTTTTTTTTTTTTTTTTTTTTTTTTTTTAACGAGAGGGAATTAATTTCCAGATTTGGGAGTTGATTACAAGTTCTCGTATGAGTACAAGTACTTTCGAACCTAGTTGTAAAAAATTAGGTCATGTTCAATGTTTTCCTTGCTAAAAAAAACTTCCTCTTGCAAACAAACAGAATTTTAAAAAAAGTCTTAACATTTAAGCAAAAATTTCACCAATAATGATTTGTTTTAGGAAAATATTCTATTATTAAAGATTTAGCCCATTTTATTCTGAACAAATTGCCTTAAACTGCACTTGAAGTGAGAAATAAAATATGAGATAATCACAATTCTGCAAACCCGTCAATCTGCAAAAATTGCTGTACACAGTGAAACAAACATGGCCGTAATGCATAGACAAAATAAATAAATAAATAAAATTAAAATAATAGTCATTTTAAACTTTCATCATGTTACGGTTGTTGTACAAAAAAATTCACATTTTTAAAAAATGGTAGAGCGACCAGTGCTGGTCCACATGACATGGATTGACACTCATAATACTTAGATAATTCTATCAAAATTTACCTATTCTTCTTTTTGCTTCAACATATGATATTTTGGATGTAGATTTCAAAGTGAAAATTCTTAATTTAGCTTGAAAAATATTCATTCTTATTATGATATGCATTTTTTTTTATTGTGAGCTTTCCAACATTCATTGAGTCTAAAACTGGATGTTAAGAATCGACCGAAACAGTTTAAGGCTTCATAAATATAAAAATACACAAAATTATTGGTTATTTATACATTATACATTATTGATTATTAATAATTATTGATTAATGGCACGTATTTATTATTCGTTGGGCCCAAATTGGCTGCAGGGCCTGATTAATACAGAGGCCTTCGGGGCCTTGGCCCTGAACCCACCAATTTCAGGGGCCCACAAATTAAGTGCCTGATTTTTTTCCCCTTTATCAAGTACTTTTAAAATAATACTGTTTTATAAAACATCAAACGTAAAATTTAAATATTCTGAATGACTCTATAAAATTTTTAGTAGCTTTTAACATAAGTACTTTTCTGTAAAAGCCCTTTTCATTTTGAGATTACCTATAATTTTCAAAATTTGACGTATCCAAAAAATCAAATTGGGGAAAAATGCCAAAAACTGCATACTGCGTTTATTGTATTCAATAGAAACGAGGATTTTACAATGTCAGAAATATATATTAAAATGATTACTATATTATTAGAGAAAACACAATATTTATGATTTTGGATAAGGCAAATTTTGAAAAAGATGTCCTCATTTATTCTGCAACATAAACTGAAAATCGCAGATGTTTGTGAATTATACAAATGCTTATTTGAGAAAGTGGGCGATAATTCCTTTTCTTGATTATTCTTGTAAGTTAATTTTTTTGTAAACTTGAAACTTTCACCTAAACAACTTTGTCAAGTCATCAAATAAGCCTACTTTTTTTCTGAAAGTGTTGGCGGGAATGGGGAGGTAGGGAAGGCCAATTCTTTAACAGGCCCTGGGTCAACTTCAACTTGATCGGGCTCTGGTTGGCTGTTTGCGGCATAGACCCATTTTTTTCATGTAAAATAAAATGTAACTATTTCATCAAGACCACGGCAAGATTTTCTATTTATACGAATTTCATTTATTTTTTGGTATATACACCTCAATTTATCTTTCATAATGATTTCTGTATATGATAATCTTTTGTACTAGAACTTCTTCAAAGAGTATTCGAAATACTTCTGCGGTTTCAAATTAAAAATTTTCTATTGCTATTTTCTCTGCAGCTTTAGTGCACGCTGCAGTGCACGTGAAAAAGTTAAGTTACATACACATTGATTGCTTTATAATTTGCAATCACGTCTTGAGTCAGTCATGACTGATACTTATAAAAAACAAAGTTCGTAGCAATAAATAATCTTATTTAAGCCGATACAGTTGAGATCGATGGATGATATAAAATTTTCCAAAGGAAAAAAATAGATGTTTGGAATCCTGATAGTTTCCGTCTGGCCAAATTTTCAGCCACATTTTCGCCGAAAATGAAACCAAATATTCGGCCAATCTCTACATATAATATATTTAATACAGTCTTAATATATTGCTTTTAAATAAGCCTATTTAAATTACTTCAAACCTTTTTTTTTTTTTTTTTTTTTTTTTTTTTTTTTTTTTTTGCTCTGAAGTAAAAATATTAGTTAAAACATTAATTGAAACCTTACTGATTATAGTAGACAAATCATTTATGAATTTTTAATGTATTTAAAATAATTTATAAACTTTAATACGGATTAAAACGCATATGAACGTTTAGTTTTATATAACTGCGCAGTCATAGGATGTTTTTAATAATGATTCTAAACATAATTTCAATAATGTTGTCTGCTTCATATTTATCATAGTCACAATAGTCTTTAATTTTATTTATTCATTTATTTATTCATTTATTTGTTACAGTTCGGTGTTTAAAACTCATTAAATCGATAGTTGAAGAACCAGTTTTTAAATAACGGTGTCTAACTGCTATTTCAACATTCCTTTAGTTGAAAAATAAGCAGCGGTTTAAAGTATCATCATTCGCGTTGAATATTGTTTTTAAAAAATGCATTACATACGAATACATGAGCCATAAATGCATCAGAATTTTTAAAATTGTACGGATTTACCTAGCTGCTGTTTTTGTATTTAAATTACACTAATTTTAATAATGAGTTCAAAATGTAAATTCTTTAACTAAGTTTACGTAATGATATTTAACATACCAAAAGTGATATTTAGTGTTATTTTTTAACTTTCATAGAGCTACATATGCTGGAGCCTTTTCTAAATAAGGTCAGATAGTTTCCTTAGTTTCTGACTTAAAAAAAATCATAGCTGATATGCATTAGTCGTACTCAAAATTGAAATAAAAACATAGCCAGATAGATTTTTAAAGCTGTAGAGATTATTATCCATTTTGAAAATGGTTGTTGTTTTCGGTCGAGAAAAGATATAATGGAATCCTTGACATTTATGAATTCTTGTGATGTCCACATTTTATTCGTTTTAGGGATGCTCAAGGAATATTAATGTTTAATCCATGGCGTATGTAATATATGAGTCTCTTATTACATAAGCCGTGATTTAATCATCATAAAATTGTTTTTTTTAAAACAAAGAAATACAGTAATCTACTATTTTCCTTTTACTTTCAACAGAAATGTAACACTTCAATTTCCATATGACAAAAAAAAAAAAAAGGGTATTAAAAAGTACAAAAATTATATGACTGAAAAACGAATTGACATGTAGTTTCAAACAAATTGCATTTAAAGTAAATTTTTTGGCCCTGTACGACGGTTTAAAATTTGAAAATGTACCATGTTTGAAAACTTAAAAATTTTAAGTACCGAAAATTGTAAAATTGAAAATTTATATACAATTTGAAGATATTGCCATTCTTAGAAGGACATATGCGTTACAAAAATATATGTTTGATCTTTACAATATAAATAGATATAGGCTAGATACAATTATATAAAAAATCGAATGAATTAAGAAAACGCAGAAACACTATTATATTTTTATTTTTTTTTCCATTAATAAGTACTTTAAGAGAAAAATGACTGTATAAATTAAATTTTATCGAGATGTTTCACTTTTATTATAAGTTTATAATCCTTAAATGGTCCGGGATTCTTAAAAATGAAAAAAAAAAAAATTTTCAACATTTAACATCTTAAAATTTTGATGATATTAAAACAAATTTTTATTGGGACAAAATGTATAAATACATTCGTTCATTTTATTTATTTAAAAATTTGAAAGATTCAAAATTAGGATTTATGAAAGGCTCCAAAATGTCAACCATCTGAAAAGCATAAAATTAATATAACAGATTACGGTTTATCTTTTTAATAGAAAACACTAATGATTAGAAAAATAAATTTTGAAACTAGAATGAAAGTTTTAGTACTTACTTATACTTAAAATTATAATAATTGCCATGAACCTAAATAAACTTGTATTTAAAACATTTATATATTTTTAATACTAAGTTGTATTTAACTAATGCTAATTTTTGAAAATTTTAACACTATAAAAACCTAAAAAAATTTAAAAAAAAAAAAAAAAAAAAAAAAAAAAAAAAAAAATTAGGTTTATTTTATACAAAGTATCACAAAGCATACAATTTTAGAAAATTTCATGAAAAAAAGAACATTCAGAAGTTCTTTAGATATCGTGCGCGTAATGTTCAAAAACGTCATTTGGAGAAAAATTATTTCAACATTTTGGAAACGCAATTTTAGCAATTGATCGGGTATAATTCTAAAAGCCATAACATCTGTTCCAATAATAATTATAAGGAAATAATTATATGAAAATGTTTAGAAAAAATAGATCTTAACGTTGTAAAAAAAAATTAAATTTTCTAAAGTTTTGAAACTTCACGAGTCCTGAGACCCATTCAAACACTTAAAAAAAATTGCTTTTTAGTTTGACCTCTGATATCTTCAATAGCAATTTCAGAATGCAAATTCCTTAACTTAGTTTGTATGATACATTGTTAAGATCACGATAGCCATATTTGTTTTGTTAAGCCTTCAAAACTCATTGATATTTAATCTGAATAATATAATTATAAAGGATTACCTTTTCATTTTAAACATTTTCTTGTCACTAAATAATTAAGATATTCAAAACATTATTAATTTCAACTATTGTAGAAAAACACAACGTTACAATTTTCTTAATTTAAATGATTTTTTCTGAATTTATACAAATGACAATATCTTCGAAATTTTTCAACTTTATTATTCCTTTAAAATCATGAAAAGATCTTGCTTTTTTTTTAAATGAAAAAAATAAAAAAACACTTCTAACATTTAACATCTTAAAATGTACATGATATTAAATATGCAGAAGTAACATTTATGAAAGACTCAAAACTGTCAACCATTTGAAGAGCATAAAATTGGTACAACGTATAACGGTTTATTCTTTTTAACGGAATACGTAGAGAATTTCAAAATAAATTTTTTAACTAGGATGTAAATTTTAGTACTTATTTAACATCATAATAAATACCGTGAACCTAAATAAACTTGTATTTAAAGCAGTTTTTTTTACATGTTTAATATAAAATTGTATTTAGTTAGTACAAAATTTTGAAAAGTTCAACGGTATAATCACATAAAAATATTTTTAAACAATAGAAAGGAAATTTTAGGTTCAGTTTATACAGAATAACACGAAACATTCATTTTTAGAAAATTTTATTAACAAATATTCAGATGTTTTTGAGATATTGGGCGCATTTTGTCCAAAAATGTCATTGATGATGAATGAAGAAAAATGGCTTCAAAATTTCGGAAACGCAGTTTTAGCTACTCAGTGGGTATAATTCTAAAAACCATAACTTTGACCTCTGATACTTTCAATGACGATTTTACAATGCAAATTCCATAACTTAGTTTGCATGATACTTGTTAAGATCACGATAGATATATCTGTTTTATTAAGTCTTCAAACCTCATTGATATTAAAACTGAATAATATACTTATAAATAAAGCGAAATTTTTCATTTTAAATATTTTCTTGTCAATAAACACTTTGGATTTTCAAAATGTTATTGTTTTTCAACTATTGTAGCAAAAACAATTTTACGATTTTCTTAATTTAAATAATATTTATAAATTTATGTAAATGAAAATACCTCCCAGATTTTTCAACTTTATTATTCATTTAAAATCCTTCAAAGGTCTCGGTTCTCCTAAAAAGAGAGAATAAAAAAAGAAAACCGTTTTTAACATTCAATGTTTTAAAATGTACATGATATTAAAACAAAATTTTTATTGGGATGAAATGTATAAGTTTTTTCGTTCATTTCACGTATTTAAAAAATTGAAATATATAGAATTAGGATTTATGAAAGGCTCAAAAGTGGATAGCATAAAACTGCTATAACAAATTAGGAGTTATGATTTTTAACAGAATAAATTTTAGAACCTACTTATACTTCAGAATATAATATTTACAATGGACTTAAATAAACTTGTATTTAAAGCATTTTTATATATTTTAATGAAAGTTGTATTTAGCTTGTGCAAAATTTTGAAATTTTCAACAGTATAATCACCTAATTTTACTTTTTAAACAAAAAAAGGAAATTTTAGATTCAATTTATACATATAACACGAAACATACATTTTCAGATAATTTCATGAAAAAAAAATATTCAGAAATTTTTTAGATGTGCGTATAATGCCCCAAAATGTCATTTGGAGAAAAGTTGCTTCAAATTTTCGTAAACGCAGTTTTAGCTATTAAACGGGTATAATTCTAAAAGCCATAACTTTTAAACTAATAATAATTATAAGGAAATAATTATACAAAAATGTTCAGGAAAAAAATTTAAATTATTAAAGTTTTAAAACTTTACGGAGTCTTAAGACCATTTCAAACACTATAAAAAAATAATATTTTTTCTTTTTGGTTTGACCTCTCATATTGTCAAAGGCGATTTCACAGTTAAAATTCCTTAACTTATTTTTTTGTTATACTTGTTAAAATTACGATAGCCATATTTGTTTTGTGAATCCTTCAATACTCTTTGATATTGAAAGTGTATAAGTTCCTTTTAAATAAGCCTAGCAAATTCATTTTAAAGCTTTTTTTGTCATGTAAACAATTTAGATTTTTGAAACATTATTGTTTTCAATCTTTTGTGTAAAAACATAACCTTACGCTTTTTTAAATTTCTATAAATGAATTGTAATACGACCTTAAACATATATAATTGTTTACTTTTTATTTTTCTGCAAAGATTATGGACTTTTTAAAATAAGGTTTTATAAATGAAACTTCTTTAACTTATATGATTGTTGCTTGCATGATCATAGAAATTACCTCAAAAATATTTAGAAATTGAGATATCGTGCGCGTTATGTCCAAAAAACTTCGTTTGGAAAAAAGAATAACTTGAAAATTTCAGAAATGCAGCTTTAGCTATTGAGCATGTATGATTCTGAAACCATAACATCGGTTGTAATATTAATTTTAAGGAAGCATTTTTTTTAATGTCCAAAAAAAAAAAAAAAAAAAAAAAAAAAAAAGATAATAAGTCTAAAATTTTTTTAATTTCTAAAATTATAGAAACTTCAAGAGTATTGAGACCCCTCAGAACACTATAAAAGTTTATTGTTTCTTTTTTTTAGTTTGACCTCTGATATCTTTAATGGCGATTTCACAATGAAAATTTCTTAACTTAGTTACGTGATACTTGTTAAGATCACGATAGCTATATTTGTTTTATAAAGACTTCAATGGTGAAACTGAATAAGTTGCTTAAATATCCGCCTAGCTAATTAATTTTAAAACTTTTCTTGTCATGTAATCAATTAGATTTTTTAAAGATTATTGTTTTCTATCTATTGTAGCAAAACGAAAAACGAAATTTCGAAATACAGATGTAACTCTTGAACGGATATAATTCTATAAAAGTCATAATTTCCATTCTAATGGTAGTTTTAAGGAAACAATTATATAAAATAGTCAGGAAAGATAAAATTTTAACACCGTAAAAAAATCTAAATTTCAATTTTTTTTATATTTTAAACTCATGAGATCCTTTAAAACACTGTAAAAATTGATTTTTTTCTCCTTTCTACATTGTCCTCTGATAATTTCAATGGCGATTTCTCAATGTAAATATCTTAACTTAGTATATAGCATGATACTTGTTATGATCACGACAGCTATATTTGTTTAGTGAAGACTTCAATAGTCATTGGTATTGAAACTTAATAAATTGCTTAAAAATAAGCCTAGCTAATTCATTTTAAAACTTTTCTTGTCATGTAATAAATTAGGATTTTTAAAATATTATTGTTTTCTATCTATTGTAGCAAAACACAACTTTACGGTTTACTTAATTTATGTAAATTATAATACAGCTTAAAACTGTAATAAATGTTTACTTTTAATTTCGCTGCGTCGACTTACGATCTTATAAAAATAAGGATTTTTAAATGAAATTTCTTGAACTCAGTATGCTAGATAATTTGATAATCACGGATACCACATCAGAAATATTTTGAAGTTGTCGACTTATCATGCGCATTATGCCCAAAAACTTCATTTGGAAAAAATAATTTCAAAATTTCAGAAACGCATCTATAGCTATTGAGCGGGTATAATTCTAAAAGCCATAACTTCTATTCTAATAGTATTTTTAAGAAAACAATTACATGAAACTGTTCAGTAAATTAAAGTCGAAAAAAAGCAAAATTTCTAAATTTTAAAACTTCAAGAAACTTAGGACACTTTCAAACACAATAAAAGCTTATTATTTCTTCTTTTTAGTTTGACCTCTGATATTTTCGATGTCGATTTCACGATGCAAATTCCTTAACTTAGTTTGCGTGATATTTGTTAGAATCACGATAGCCATGTTTGTTTTGTGAAGCCTTCAATACTCATTCATACTAAAACTGAATAAGTTGCTTATAAATAAGCCTATCCAATTCATTTTAAAACTTTTCTTGTCATGTAAACAATTAGGATTTATAAAACATTATTGTTTTCAATTTATTGTAGCAAAACACAACTTTATTATATTTTTAACTTGTATAAATCAATTGTAATACAACTTAAAATAGTTATAAATGTTTACTTTTATTTTTCTGCGCCGATTTATGATTTTTAAAAAATAAATATATTCAAATGGAATTTCTTTATCTTAGTGTGATATAATGCTCGCCTGATCACGGAAATTGCCCCACAAAATTTTCAGAAGTTGTTTAGTTATTGTGCGCGTAATGCCCAAAGCTTCGGAAATAAAATCTTCAAAAATTCAAAAACGCAGCTTTAGCTACTGAATCAGTGTAATTTTAAAAGCCTTAACTTCGGTTCTAATGGTAATTTTAAGGAAACGAATGTATCAAAATGGTCAGGAAAATAGAATTTTACCACTGAAAAAAATGAATTTTGAACATTTTCAAACTTTAAAGTTCTGAGACTCTTTAAAACACTGTAAAAGTTGATTTTTACTTTTTTCTACATCGGCCTTTGATAATTCAGTTCGGATTTTCAATGCAAATTCTTTAACGTAGTTTGCTTGATATTTGTTTTGATCACGATATCCATATTTGTTTTGTGAAGCCTTCAATACTCATTGATATTGAAACTGAATATGTTCCTTATATATAAGCTTAGCTAACTCAATCTTAAGCTTTTCTTGTCATGCAAACAATAAGAATTTTTAAAACAATATTGTTTTTAATCTATTGTAGTAAAATGCAGCTTTATGTTTCCAAAAATTTATATGAATTAATTGATATACGGCTTAAGACAGTTATATGTACTGTCATATAACTGTATATAGATGCACTTTTTATTTTTCTTCACCGACTTCCGACTTTTCAAATTTTTTCATTAAATGAAAATTCTATAACTTTTATGATTGATGCTTGCACGATCATGGAAAATAACTCAAAAATATTTAGAAGTTGTTCCGATATATTGCTCGTTATTCCGAAAAGTTTCATTTGGAAAAAAATAACTTCAAAATTTCAGAAATGCAGGTTTAGTGATTGAGCTAAACCTTTTGACATTTTTAGCTATAATATTATTTTTTAATTCATAATTTCGATTCTAATGGTAATTTTAAGGAAAAAAGCACATAAATATATTCAGGACAAAAAAGAATTTTAACATTGAAAGAAATTTAATTAAAAACATAAACTTTCAAATCCTGAGACCCTTTAAGCATCATAAAAGTCGTCTTCTTTTTTATTTGACCTCTGGTATTTTCAATGTCAGTTTCACGATATAAATTCCTTAACTTAGTTTGCGTAATAGTTTTTAAGATCAGATACCGTATTTGTTTTGTGAAGACTTCAATATACTTTGAAAATGAAACTGAATAACTTGCTTATAAATAAGCCTAGCTAATTTATTTTAAAACATTTTTTTATCATGTAAAAAATTAGGATTTTTAAAACATTACTATTTTCAATCTATTCGAGCAAAGCTCAAGTATACGATTTTTAAAATTTGATTAAATTAATTGTAATACAACTTAAAAGAGCTATTTACTTTATTTAGTTTGTTTATTTTTTATTTTTATGAACCAATCTACGATTTTTTTAAATAATTATTTTAAATGAAATATTTTAAAACTTACTATGCTTGATGCTGGAATGATAACGTAAATTACCGAAGTTGTTGAGCTATCATGCGCGTTATGCCGCAAAAAGTCATTTTGAAAAAGTTACATTAAAAATTTCAGAAATGCAACATTAGCTATTGAAAGAGTATAATTCAAATAGAATATAATTCCATAACTTCAGTTTTAATGATAATTTTAAGGAAACAATTATATCAAAAGTTCAGGAGAGATAGAATTTTAACATCGAAAAAAAAAAAATTAAAAATTTCGAAAATTTTGAAGCTTCAAAGTCCAGAGATCTTCTAAAACACCATAAATTTGAGTTTTTCTTCTTTTTACTTTGACAACTGATATTTTCAGTGGCGAGTTCAAAAGCAAATTCACAAATTTAGTTTGTGTGATACTTTTTAAGATTATGACAGCTATATTTGTTTTGTGCAGACTTCAATACGCCTTGATATTGAAACTGAATAAGTTGCTTGTAAAACATCTTACACTGTAAAAAAAAAAAAATTCAAGAGGTTATTAAAAATTTTTTAGTAAATTTGTATTCCACAGAATTTTTTAGTAACCATTACAAACTTTTATTTTGCAAGTGAAACAAACATTTCTTTTGTAAACTGAATAAAAGAATTTTTTGTATAACTAACTTAAAACTTTTTAGTATGAGCCACCAAGCAAATTTTAGTAATAGCTCCAAAATTATTTTTAGTAACCATTACGTGTGCCCGACGGTCAGGAGCTTCCTTCGAGCTTCATCCAGTGGGTAAAAAGACAGACTTCTGAAACGGAAGATTTTCGGCAAAGCCGCAAGATATGGCAGCATGAAACATTGCTACTTGCTGTATTTTGACATGTTTCTAAAAGGGAGTGAAAGCTCAGAGACCATTACCCATGGTAACTGCTACGACAGAATTTTCATAATCCCTTTATTTAACAAGTACTTACATTGCATACATTCGGTGCATATTTGGCGGCGGCCAGCATCGAACCTAGATACTTTCAGCCTGGAGTTTGGTGCTATGACCAATGGCTATCACGGACACACCAAGTGAGTTTTAGTAATAGCTATTAAAAATGTAAAAGTATTAACTCTATTCGTTGGTAGCTTTTTTCTAGTAATTCTTACAGATTCCTTGTAACCGAGTAAGATTTAAAAAAAAATTTTAGTAATTACAAGGATCACTAAAAATTTTTTAGTATATCGACCCTTTTTTTTTACAGTGTAGCTAATACATTTTAAAAGTTTTCTTTTCATGTAAACACTTGTTATTTTCTAAACATTACTGTTTTCAATCTATTGTAGCAAAACACAACTTTACGATTAAAAATATAGATATATATATATATATATATATATATATATATATATATATAAATGAATTGTCATACCGTTTAAAATAATTATAAAATGATTACTTTTTATTTTTCTGCACCAACTTATGATTGTTTATATTTGTATAAATTAATTGCAACACGGCTTAAAGTAATTATAAATGCTCACTTTCTGTTGTTTGGACCGACTTATGATTTTTTAAATAATGATTTTTATATGACATTTCTTGAACTTAATAGGTTTTTTTCTTGCATGATCACGTAAATTATCATAGAAGTATTTAAAGATTTTTGAGATATCCTCCGCATTATGCACAAAAACATCATTTGAAAAAAAAAATAATAATTCAGAATTTCAGAAACGCAGCTTTAGCTATTGAGCTGGTTTAATTCTAAAAGCTATAACTTCGTTTCTGATGATAATTTTAATGTAAGAATAATATGAAAATGTTTAAAAAATAATACTTTATCGTGAAAAAATTAAATTTTCTAAATTTTAAAACTTCAAGAACTTTAGGATACTTTCAAACACTATAAAAGCTTATTATTTCTTCTTTTTAGTTTGACCTCTGATATTTTCAATGTCGATTTCACAATGCAAATTCCTTAACTTAGTTTGCGTGATACTTGTTACGATCACGATAGCCATGTTTATTTTGTGGAGCTTTCAATACTCATTCATATTGAAACTGAAAAAGTTGCTTATAAATAAGCCTAGCTAATTCATTTTAAAACTTTTCTTGTCATGTAAACAATTAGGATTTTTAACACATTGTTGTTTTCAATTTATTGTAGCAAAACACAAATTTACGATTTTTTAAAATTTACATAAATTAATTTTAATAAGGCTTAAAATAGCTAACAATGTTTACTTTTTTTCTGCACCGACTTATGATTGTTTAATTTTTTCAATTAATTGTAATACGGCTTAAATAGTTATAGATGTTTATATTTTTTTCCTGCACCGATTTATGATTTTTTTTTCAAATAATGATTTTTTAAATGAAATTCCTTAAATTTAGTATACTTCATGCTTGCATGATCACAAAATGTACCTCAGAATCATTCAGAAGTTCTTGACATATCATGCACATAGTGTCCCAAAACGTTATTTGGAGAAAAATGGTTACAAATTTTCGGAAACGCAGTTTTAGCTATTGAGAGTGTGTAATTCTAAAAGCCATAACTTCTGTTCCAAAAGGAATTTTAAGGAAACAATTATATCAAAGTGTTCAGGAAAGATAAAATTTTAACATTGAAAAAATTGAGATTTCGAAATATTTGAAGATTTAAAGTCCTGAGACTCTTTAAAACATTATACAAGTTGCCTTTTTTTTTCTTTTCACTTCGACCTCTAATATTCCCAATAGTGATTTTTCAATGCAAAATCCCTAAATTTGTTTGCGTTGTATATTTTATGATCACGATAGCCATATTTATTTTGTGAAACCATCAACGTTCATTTATATTGAAACTGAATAAGTTGCTTATAAATAAGTCTAGCTAACTCATTTTAAAATTTGTCTTGTCATATAAACAATGAGAATTTTGAAAACATTATTGTTTTCCATCTATTGTAGCAAAACACGACTTTACGATTTTTTTTTAAGTTATGTAAATTAATGTAATACTGCTTAAAACTGTTATAAATATTTATTTTTTACTTTTCTGCACCGACTTAAGATTTTTTTAAAATAAGGATTTTTAAATTAAATTTCTTTAATTTAGTTTGCTTAATGCTTGCATGATCACGGCTGTCATAATTTTAACATTTAATTTTTAATAATAATTATGGTCTGCAGTTGAAAAAACACCTTTCGAATAAGTCTGCCTAATACATATATTTAATAATTCATTGCGTGAAAATTTTGTGGTGATTTAAAATATTAATAGCATTCAATATAACTGTTTTAAAAAAGTAACATAATTTTATTAATTTTTTTGAGGATATAAAGATTGGGAGCTGTTTGAAATCAGATATTGGACGTTTAATTTTCGTCTGATTTATTTAGACTCCGAGTGCATTTAATAGTTAACTTAATTAACTTAGAACGTGTGGTGCTTATCATGACCACCATATTTTTATCATAAGATTTTTAGCATTTATGAAGACTGAAGTTGATAAATCTACTTTTGAATAAATCTGCCTAATAAATATATTTAATAATTCCTTGTAGTGAAAATTATCTGTTGATTTAAAATAATAATATTATTTAATATCACTGTTTTAATAAAAGTAACATAATTTTAGTAATTTTTCTGACGTTACAGAGATTGAGTGCTATTTGAAACACATATTGCACGTTTACTTTTTCTGCTGGTTTGTTTAAACTTCGAGTACATTTAATAAATTAACCTAGAACACTTGATACTTATCGTGATCAATGCGGTCATATTTTTAACATGATATTTTTTACATTTATGAAGACTGGAGTTAAAAAACCCTCCTTATTTAGTTGTTCTTTACCATGAAATTTATGTGGCTATTTAAAATATTAATATCGTTTAATACCACTGTTTTAATAAAAGTAACTTAATTTTAGTAATTTTTCTGTCGATATAGAGATCGAATGCTATTTGAAACACACATTGCACGTTTAATGTTATGCTGATTTATTCGAGTACAATTAATAATTATTTAAATTAAATTAGAACGCTCATTGTTTATCATGGTCACGGCGGCCATATTTTTAGCATGAAATTTTTAATATAAACGAGATTTTCAACTGAAGTTGAATAAACCCCTTTTGGATAAGTCTGCCTTATACATATATTTAATAATTCTTTCTCGTAAAAATTATGTGTTGATTTAAAATAGTTATATTATTTCATATCATTGTTTTGATGAAAAAAACATAAATTTTCTAACGGTATAGAGATTGAGTGCTATTTGAAACACACGCTGCATGCTTATTTCTTCTAACTGATATTCATTTAGACTTCGAATACATTTAACAATTAACTCTGAGTTTAAAGGTCTAAAGTTAGTTTGCGTGATATTCGTCATCAACATGATATGGAGATTTGTATTGGGAGGCTTTCAACACTCGCTTAAATTGGAACTAAATAACCTGCTATGTAATTATATAGGCGTCATTTTAAACCTTTTCTTGTCGTAAAAACAATTACTATAGTTAAAATATTAGTGATATTCTTCATTATTGAAATAAAAAGGTGGCACAATTTTATGCATAGAGATCTATTAAAATATTTTAACTTGAATTAAATCCCATAAAAACGCATTCTTCTTTTAGCAATACATGTGATATTTTAAAGGATTATTTCTAATGCAAATTCTCTGTATTTGTTACACGTCGTTGTTTAAGATAACTACTGTCATGTTTTAGTATGAGACTTTTAATATTCCCGAAGACTTATTTTGAGAAGCTTCGGATTTTACTAAACTCGTGTAAACTCTTTTTTAATGAGTCTCTGCCTTAAAAAATGTTGAAGCAATGTTGCGTTAAAAAAATGTTGGAAGATTTCTATATGATTGATTTGTATAAAATAATGTTTTCGGGATTACAATGCAATAAAAACAATATTATAGAATATGGGGTTTTAGGCATGAATTCTGAACATTTAAACAGCAAATAAGTTTTTGTGAAAATCAGAAAAATAATAGAACTTTACGATACTCCTGTGGAAAAATTAGACAAAATCAAACATTAAGTTGGCAAGAAAATCCTCTGGATCTATGGAATTTTCATTGCTCATATGTGACCTTTTCCTAATAAAAGTGTTCTTCTATAATTACTTCAACATCACGTAACTTCGAAAATATAATGTTCATAGAATTCAGTGTATTTACATTGTATATTTCATTTTTATAAGAAGAAGTAAAATAATAATTTTATAAATATTTTCTATGCATAGAATTATATTTCTTGTTTTACGCAAAAATGAAAATATTTCATTCAAAGCAACTTCCAGGCAAATATTGTAGAAAAATATAGTTTAAGAAGCTTTTTACTGATTGCTTATACTATGCTAATATGAATCTACTTTCAAAATACGGATTTTGTGGTTTTGATAAAAGCAAGATTGCCCCAAGTGCTTTTTATTAAAATAATTCATCTGCAACACTTTAAGTGTAATAACATTAGTAATACATTTCAAATATAAATTTACCATGAAGAAAATTGATTGAAAATAATGTTAATAAAGATAATAAGAAAATATTCGCCTTTGCTTGTCTAATGTGGTATTAATGAATTTTAAATGGAAAATATTTAACTTAGTTTGCAAAATGTTTGTTACGATCACGGCAAGCAATCTTTTAGTATGAGGATTTAACACTATACGGAGACTAAATCTGCTTCTAAATAAGCTTGTCTAAATCATTTTAAATAATTTGTAGGTTCGCATAAAATTAGGATGATTAAAACAATACAAGTTTTCAATATAATTTCAGTTATAAAAATAAAAACTTTTTTATGCCGTATATAGCCAATGCAAAACATGTATAGACTAAATTGTTTAATCCTTAGGTACCAATTAACAATATATTTTTTTAATTAACTGTTAATGAAAATCGTTTATTTATTTATTTTTTTATGTTTTTCAATATAATCTAAGCAGTGTTTTAAATTAAAAATTTTACTTCTGTTCAATGCATAAAACGAATAAACTGTTTAAAAAACAAATCGATTATATAATTTCTTTAACATTGTACTATGCCTTAAATGAATTCCGCATTATTAAAGTTTTAATAGAATTCAATATCATTTTTAGATAAAAATGTCATTTACAAGATTATTTCAAGTCACAAAAATTGATTATAATATTTTAATGTGGCTTAACACACATATACGACTCACACTCATAATTATTCATTTGTTTCACCTTTTTTGCTTCAACGTATGTATTTATTAATGAATCGCATATATATATATATATACAGATAAATTATTTGATTTATATAAATATGTTAGTATAACAACAATGCAGATGTGAGCGTTTTTCCTCCGCTTAAAGCCGCAGCTAAAGAAGCTGCTTCTAAAGAATGCTTGTACAAATGTTAATAATTACTCACCTTAAAAAATTTCAGACTGTTAAAATGTCAGCCGAATTTAGTGTCATTATTAGAATAAAAACAGTTTTTAAAGACTATTAAAAATCTCAGAGATCTATTGTAATTTTCTAAATGTTGCTTAAAACATCTATAAATAACTACAGGCTTTTCTTATTGCTCAGACTTATGCTATGTTTTATAACTAAATTCTGAATTAAAAATTCTTAACTTAGTTTATCTATTAAAGTCGTTTATATGTTAATGATGATTAATCGTATGTTAAGAATATTAGTAATTAGTATTCTAATGAGCGGATTAAATTTCAAAACTAGATCTGAAAATTAATTTAAAAACTGTTTGCATAAAGTATTTTAAACATTGATGAAATTCTGTTCGGTTTAAATATTAACTTTATTCAACATAATAATAATAATAATAACTTATGAGATGTTTCTTAGGTCATAGTGATAGTTTGTAACACTTTAATTCTGTTATAGACATATATTAATATTTACTTTTTCTCTTTTTCGCTTTGCTTTATACTGTTTTCACTAATGATTTTGTAATGCAAATTCCTTAATTTATTTTGTGTAATGTTTATTATCGAAGTCACAGCAAACAATTAATGTGTGGTTTTAAAATTATTGGAGATTAAAGCTGAAAAATCTGTTTCTAAATATAGTCCTTTAATTCATTCAAATCATCTCTTGCATTAAACTAAATTATGTCTATTAAATTATTAATACTATTCAATACCTTTATCAACATTTTAAAGGACATATGCGTCTATGCGTAAGGCTTACGTCATTTATGGAATGACAACATCAAATGATCGAATTTCCCTTTTATTGAATTTCTTTTAGCTTTTTTAAACTTCCAAATAAAGCAAATTTTCAATTTTTACGCCACCTGAAAAACGTACACCTAAAAAATGACTTTAAAATGCAGTGTGATTGAAAACTATAGGAAATTTGGTTTAAAAACTGTATCGCGATTTTTATTGTTTAAAAAAAATAGTTTAATCATTTTTATTCTCAGATTACTTTCTATCGCGTGCAGTGAGCTTTGAAATATAAATTCATTTGCACTTAATTCAGGGGAAAACACCTAAATACCCGATTTTAACGGTTGACTCGTATGTTCACCATTGTGGTTTCCTGCACCCAAAAGTATGAAAATATGGAAAATTGGGAGCAGGAAAACATAACGGCAAACCTCTGAGTCAACTGCTAAAATTAGATTTTTAGGTGTTTTCCACCAAGATATGACATGACAGCCCAATTGCGTTTTAATATGGGAACAGAAATTTAACTAATCGTAAATTTTCTTCCGTGAACTCTATGAGGTGATAATCTGTGCTACCGACTCTTGTGTGAATAAGGTAAATTCAAGAATTGCGACTTTGGTGGGTATTTAAGAGCTCTGCATTGGTCATTGGTCAAATCCTGACGCAAGACTAATAACAAAATATACACTGAAAAACTTTATTTGAACGCATTATTGATGATTTTCATGTAAATAGGATTTTTCAAAATTGTTAATGGGCAAAAAATATATTAAATCCATTATATAAAAAATCTATTAGAAAAACACAACAGATCCTCGAGAGGCTTTCTCACTGCAATCATTAATATTATTTGTTGATACTTTTTTTATTACACTATAAAAAATTTGCTGCAATGTATCCAGTCGTTCGGTTGTTTTCATCGAAAACGGTTACATAACTGGTACAAAATAAACGATTTTTCGTGTGTGTCTGTGATGACGCGTTCTAGTTATTCCAAGAACCATTTGTCGATCACAATGAAAACGGTTGTACTAATCGATCATATTTTAAATAAAAAATAAAAGAAACACCTAATTCAAATCTGATAATTTTTTAAGAAACATTTTTCGATTAACTTTGAATAGATTGGATTAGAAGTTGAATTTCATGTCCATATTTTAGATTTCAAATATGCATGCGCTTATGATATCGGTTTTGTTAAAGAAATTTTGGCCATTTTTTTTACCTGGATGTCTTTTATCCTATTGTAATAGTTTTCGTATGGTTATTATTTATTTTAGCTAAAAGCCTCTATCCCCAACAAGCTACACTCGCCAACCTCCGTCTAAGCATCCCAAATTTTAAAAGCACTAATCGGCGTTTAAAATATTAAGTTATACATTAAGAATAAACAGTGATGATCTCTCTGTACACGGGTTTTCATTCTATTTAATTTGATTGTAGATTTTTTTAGACGAAATCATCTTCTTTTAAGAGATATACAATGGCTGTTTTTGTCTTTAATTTAGAAAAAATAGTTGAAATTTTAAAATATGTAAAATGAACTAAGTAAACAGAGTAATTGTCTCCTGGTATGTTTTAAACAACGCTATGAGAAATTTTTTTTAAATAAGCAATTTTAAATGTATCGATATAAATCTGGCTTAATTTTCACTAAAGTTGTAAAAATATTTTTGCTGTTAGAAAGGAAATATTATTTCGCTGACACAAAATTCACAACAATAGTTGAAAGATTATCTCAAAATATGAAAAAAGTGTCTCGTGTAAATATACTTTTTAATTTAAACTGTTTTTCACTATTATTTGGTTATTTTAAATATGGCGTAATTTTTCCCTTTTACGGTATTTTAACGCATAATAATATTTCTTTTGTTTTAAAATTTACTTTCTCTTTTAAAATTCAAGTGTAAATTAGTTCTTATGACGTAATTTTTAATAGCTTCCTTCTTTCAATACGTAATCATTTAATTCTAATTTGAATTTTTTTTTCTTTTTATTATAGCCAAATGTAAACAAATTTTTAATTTGAAGAAACATTAGTCTTTGCACTGTTTTTAAAGGAACAGTTTTGAATAATATGATTTTCTAAAATAAGTTAAAAAATATATTAACTGAAAATTAGAATTTAAAATAAAAACAACTCATCAAATAAAAAAAAAATAATGTAGTCTGCAAACCAGGAATTTCTGATGGATAAAATGATTGGAAAATTATTCATTTCCTAGATGGTTTTTGCTCCTATAAAACTATTATAATGGAACAAGCTTAACAATTTGACCAACTTTAACACTGAATATCTCTTTAAATAGTTATTCGATTTAAAACTGTATGCATTAACGTGTTTATGAAACTTTGCTGTATAGTACTACCTATTATTATATTTTTTGTATATAATATATTTCTTAATATCAATGAAGAAGGATCCCCTACCCTTCGGTCTCAAAAAAATTATTAACAGCGGCGGTGAAAGCATTAGTTACTTTATACTTTTACTTATCTTTACCAGAAGAAAGCATTGGATTCGTGAAAAATTGTGGGAAAAATGGATTTATATGTTTTAGAAAATTCGCAACACGATTTGATAGGTTTTAGAAAATGTTTATCTGGGATTTCATCTGTTACTCTGTTACTCTATGAGTCTCTATGTGACAAACATTTTATGGGTCAAGAAGTTAAATTATCTCAGGAAGTAATGCATAGAATTGGACAAAACTTTAAATCCAGTGAGATTTTGATTAAAAAAAAGGGAATCTTATCAGTTTTTGGTGTATATTGCTCAAGAGGTGGCACTGTTATGCTGCATTATTCACGATTTTCACATTAGCACTATTTCAAGAACTAAAGTTTTTCTCATGTTTGATTTCATAAAACTTTAGATTCAGTTAGTCTTTGATTTAGTTTGGTGCTGATTATATTTTGATGTCAATTACTCAATAGGTGGCGTTGGTTTGCTGTCTTTTTCATGATTATCGCACTAGCCCTATCGCATGAATTAATGTACGAATTTTCATCAACCTTTCAGCTTCATTTAGTCCATAATATAGAATAGCATTGTTAGTTTTTGGGATAAATCGCCCAACAGATGGTGCTATTATGTTGCATTTTCAGATTTCGCTGTAGTTATATTTTAAAATCTAATGCATGGATTTTCACGAAACTTCAGATTCATATAGTTTTTGATAAAAATTGGCCCTGATTTATTTTTGGTATACATGTCCCGACAAGTGGTGCGTTTAAGCAGAATTTCTTTTAAATATTTCCCTAAAAGCTCCATCTTATAAACTAAT
Organism: Maratus speculifer; assembly: GCA_964019185.1. Lineage (NCBI taxonomy): Eukaryota > Metazoa > Arthropoda > Arachnida > Araneae > Salticidae > Maratus > Maratus speculifer. The sequence goes on from CAXHSM010000007.1 coordinate 660,302, forward strand.
TCACAGATTTTCAAAGCTTCAGATTCAATTAGAAGCTGATATAATTTGTTGCTGACTATATTTTTGTGTAAATGACCTAAGCACTGTGCTACAATGCTGCATTTTCAAGATGTATTAATGTGCCTGACATAGAAAAAGTTTTGGGATTGCGACATCCAATTAACTTTTATAATATTATTTATAATAGTAATCCACAGGAAATAATTCACTTTTTCTTGTATTTTTTTTCAAGTTCACGAATTGTACAAACATCTATTTTCTTTAATTGTACAAATTTTTACATTGCTAACAAGGCGTAAAACGAACAGACTGACAAGATTTCCAAGTGAGACTCTCTGTTTGTTCACTCTGATGATTTTACGCCGAGTTAGCAATGCAAAATTCATGAAATGAAATTAAATCACTATTTTGGGCGTAATTTATAATTATAAATTTTACCTTTTTAAACATCTGTTTGTTAAAGGTAATTAATGGTATTTATAAAAGCATCTATTTGTTAAAAGAAATTATTAATATCTAAATAAGCATCTGTTTATTAATAGTAATTAATGATATCTATATGAGCATCTATTTTTTAATAGCAATAATTAATATCTAAATAAGCATCTATTTGTTAATACTAAATAATAATATCGATATAAGCATCTGTTAATTAATAGTAGTTAATGTAATTTCTTAAAGCATCTACATGTTAGTATTAATTAATAATATTTATCCAAGCATCTATTTGTTAATAGTAATTAAATACATGAAATAGCAAATAACAATAACATTTGAATTTCGCATTTTTGGAGATTCATTCACGGAGTGTTAGGCGGATTTGTCTTTGTCGTTATATCCTCTAGTTATTCGATTTTACTGATTCCATATTATACAAAAAGCAAAATATCCTTTAAAAAAAATCATATAGTGTGATCCAATAATGGTTCTTAAACAAATACTATTAAAGTAATATTTTTCAAACGAGTATTTTATCTTCTTTTCTTTTTTTCTTATTTATTCCCAAAGAATTTACCAATAATGCCTTGAAATACAAAATTCCAATGACACAAATAAAAAACAAAATAGAACTTTATAATTTTAGAAGCCGAATGATAAGATTTTTATCTGATTTTCAAATTTTTTTCTTTAATTATATGAAAAAGTCTATAGTTACATGAGAAACTCTAATTTTCTAAGAACATCGGTTTTCTTTATAGTTTGTGACCCAGCAGTGAATAAACTCCAAAACACCGATTTTTGAAATCGAATATCTTCAAATCTATACAAATTAACTGTGAGAATTAGAAAATTCTGATCGATAACAATCATAGCAGCACCGAAAAATCCGAGATCAAAATCCGATTTTTTTTCTTTTGATTAAATTTTTGACGAAAGTCTTTGTTTTTCTGCAATTTCTGGTCGCTAAGATCTGCGATTTTTATAGTTAAATATCTCTGAATAAACACATTAAGGTACGTGATTAAGAGTACCGAGTATTAATGCTGATCATATTACGTCTACGAAATTTTACTTGGTAAATCTCAATAATTATAGAGATACGGGATATAAATATATAGCTCGAATGTAAATACATGTAGTACTTCTTTCTATATGAACTTATCCTGTACCACTGTCGTGCTATCAAATAATAATAAAAATTATTTAATTGAGTTTAACTTTGTGAAATTAATTTAAGACTGTAAGGCTTTTAATGGTTATTCTTTGTTGGTTTGGGAAATATTGATTTTTGAAGTTAGATATCTCAGAAACGATAAAAGATTAAAGAACGCGATTAAAAATACCAATTAGCAATGGTGATAGTATTACTTCAGCAAAATTTTTAGTTGTAAATCTGAATTATCATAGAGAAATACGAGGGATCGAATAAAATAGGAAATAATTACATCCCTCATAGTCACAGTGACGTCACATTGACGTCACTGTGAGTCATTTTGGTCATATCACATCTGTGACCAAAATGTCACCACTCAGAGACCTCACATTGGGACTGAGATGTGACTTTTTAAAACATTACAAAAATTCTTCAAAACATGTTATTTACTTTAAAAAACATGTTTCTGGCAATTTAAATATCGTCGCTTTTGTCACAGTTACGTCACAATGTTAATGTCACAAATGACACATTTTTCACAAATTTGTCCCTTTGCGACCACTTTGTGAAGTGGTCACAAAAGAGCTCTAAAACGGCCATAACAACTTCACATTTCAGTCACTGTGACTTCACATCAACGTCACGTGACGTCACATCGACGATTAATGGTCACAAAGTCACAATGTGACTTCTCAACGACGTCGCAGTGACGTCACCATGCCTTTCGGGATGTACCTCTTCTATATGAACTTGTACTGTACCACTGTCATGCACTAAAATAAAAAGAAAATGTTTCATTGAGTTAGGATTTGTCAAATTTATTTAAGACTATAAGATTTCTAATAGTAATTCTTTGTTGGTTTGGGATGTACCGATTTTGAAGTTAGATAACTCAGAACCAATAATAGATTAAGGTATGTGATTAAGAAGAACTAAGTTATAATGATGATCGTATTACACCAGCGAAATCGTATTTGTAAATCTCATGTATCATAGAGAGATACTGAGAGATCGAATAGAACTCGAATGTAAATACACTGTGAAAAATTTAAAACTTTTGTTCCATCGTCACTCCGTCGCTTATATAGAAAACGATTACTTAACCGTATTGTAGAGGATTCTCATTGGTCAAAATAGAGGTATTCTATAAAAGCAGTGGAGTGACGACGCAGTAAAAGTTTCAGATTTTTAACAGTGTATATGTACTTCTTTCTATAAGAACTTATTCTGCATCACTGCCGTGCACTAAAATAATATATATATATATAACTGAATTTTGCTTTGTGAAATTTATTTAAGATTGTAGGGCTTTTGATTTGATCTTTTTTGGTTTGAGAAACATCAATTTTCGAAGTTAGATATCTCTGAAGCAATAAAATATTTAGTACGCGATTAAGAAACCAAGTAGCAACGGCGATCGTATTACGACATCGAAATCGTATTCGTAAATCTCAATTATCATAGCGAAATACGGGAGATCGAATAAAACTCGAATTTAATTACACTTAACTCGTTCTATATAAACTTGCCCTATACCACTGCCGTGCACTAAATTTTAAAGAAAAAATGTTTAACAATGCTTAGGTTTGTGAAATTTATTTGAGACTGCAGGACTTTTAATGATTATTGTTTGTTGGTTTAGAAAGTATCGATTTTCGAAGTTCGATATCTCAGAGCCAATGAAAGATTAAGGTACGCAATTAAGAGTACTAAATAGTAATAGTGATCGTATTACGACGATAAAAATCGTATTCGTAAATCTCAAATATCATAGAGAGATATTAGCGATCTCATATAGCTCGAATGTAAATGCAAGTAGTTCGCTCTTTTATGAAACTGCCCTGTACTACTGCCGTGAACTAAAAAAAAAAAAAAAAGTTTAACTGAGTTTGGCTTTGTGAAAAATTTTTAAGGCTCTGATGCATTTAATCATTATCCTTTGTTGGTTTCGGAAATATATTTGGCCTCTGTTGGTTTTATTATTAAAATAATTTTACCTGTAGATATTTATTTAAATCTTAGATTTCTGTTCCTATTCAACTTTAAATATATTCTAACTAATGTTAGTTTATTCATCAGAGAGATATCATATTTTTTTCCCTTTTGTGATTTTCTCGAGTAAAGAATGAAGAATGCCGAATGAAGAAAAAATGCCGAAAATATTATTTTTGGAATTTTAATTTTCGGAATTTTTTGGCACATTTTAAAATAAATTTCATTTATTGAGTTAAATTTTTGAATTTTTTTGTTATGATTAATCATATTAGTTGTAAACAAAATCACATGATAAAATTTCTCATTTTTTTAAAATTTAAAATTTAAAATTTATTTAAAAAGTAGGATAATTTTAAATTCTTATAACTCAAAATATTATTTGTTAAATTTCATTTTTTTTAGATTTAAATAATCAGAAAATCTAAATTTTAATTTTGACTCAGTAATTTTAAAAATATTAATTTTTTTTAAAAATATTTAGTATAAAAATTTGAAAAAAAAATTATGCAACTTATTTAAAAAAAAGATAATATTTTCAAAAGCATTTTTTTTTTTCAAATTTTCTGGATCAAAATTGAAGTATAACAATAAAAAAAGACATGTTCTAAGTTTGAAGCATCAATCATTAACGGTTCTTGAGATATAACAATTTAAATCTGAAAAATTCTGAACATTTTTATCATGAACAAGAACGCATTTTCACAAGAAGTCATTTCTATGACAATCATTGCTTGAAAGCTAGATTTTGAAAACAAACAAAAACAAAAAAAAATCCTCTTCTAATTAACATAGAAACATGATTTAAACATCATTATAAGCAGAAAAAAGCAGAAAAAAATTAATGCTTTTTTTTTTTAGAAAAATTTTATGATTTTTTGTGTTTTGACCCTCTTAAACTGTTTTTTGTATTTATTTTACATAACAATGATATGTAAAAAATAAACATGGTTGAATTTTTTAAACTATGGAACATTTTTTCAAATAAAGCGTGTTTAAAAGCTTAACAGTTTTCCTTTTACTAAACCATTAGCAGGATATTCGTAAACATTAAAAATTCGCAGATTTATAATAAAAATAACACCGTATTATATACATTTCAGTTCTTAAAACCATAATAAACTTCTTTTTTTTTTCTTGCAATGCCCCGAATCAAAGATAAAGCACGTGTCCTTTTTCCCTCTTAATTTATTTTTTAAAAGAACTTTTTACCTAACATAATGCTTTCGTAAAGATATTCATTTTTTGCTGATACTCGGTTTCACGTTCTTCTATGGAGAAAAAATAGTTTACAAGATATGCCATGACGGCACAACGCAATACTGCTGACGCATAACATCTTACTAAACAAGAAAATAAATTTCATAGCTATTTTTAATATGGATGTTTTATTTTGCTGCAAAATGAAAGCGTTTCTGATAACTTTTGCTGGTTTCTAAAATTGAGTCAGAATTACGTAAATAAGTAAAGTTCTGTACGTGATAAATTCAAAAACCGTTGAATTAAGTCTTGTACAAAACAAATTGTTTTATGTATTATGTATAATATATTTAAATGAAATTCTGATATCTTAAAACATGAGATACTTTCGAATTAAATGAAATCTGTATGCAATTTTTTGTAGCTTTGAAACGTTTTTAAAAAAGATAAGCGTGATATGTATAAGAAAAAAAATCAATGATTGCAATTAGGTTTCTTAAAAAATGTAAGAAAATTAAGTGGCAAACTATAAAAAAAGATATTAAATTAAAATTAAAAACCGGACGATTTTATGGAGATTTTACTGGACGCTAGTGCACTTCACTGGTTTTTTTTTTTATGGAAAAATGTTCATAAATTCCAGAAAATTGTTTATTTTTCAGTAAAAGAAGAAATTTTTTCTGGAATTGGTGGGAATTTTTCCTTTAAAAAACAATTAATTGTTTTGTTTTTTTTTTTTTGTATTGTGTATAAGATGGTCAAATGGGAATAAATATGTGTTCTAATGAGAAATTCAAGAAAAGAATTCTATGAAAATGTTCAGAAAAAAAATGGAGTGTAATATATAAAAAAATTAAAATTTCGAAAATTATGAAGTTTTAAGGTATGTCCCTATCCTTAAGCCGCCATTTTTCCGAAACATTGCGTTTTTGTTTTGTTATTTTGCTTTAAATTTCAAGTATTAAGGATTCCAAAATTCCCTTACTTTTGGTTCAGCGAAGCAAAATTATAGCCCAAAATATAAACTTTTAAACATAAAATTTTGGTGTTACATTAAATGTTGTTTACGTTTTTTTAGAAAGTTGAATTTTTCTTTTTGTTTATGTTTGGTTGAAACCTGTTTTATTAAACAATTTGTGAGATATTGAATTACTATTTGGTCATAAGGTTTTGCTCATCCATTGGTATGTTATGAAACGTAATACAGCTTTTTTAATATGTATATAAATTTAAAAGCTGTTTTTATTAAAAAATACACATTTTTTTATATCAATATTTATCACACCTCTAATTTGGAGAACATATATGTTAATTTCATTTTGATATTTCGTTTTTAAATAAAACCATTAATATCTAACTTTACTTTTACGACTGCAAGTAAGATAAATCAATTCGCCACAATATGTATATATATATACGTAAATAAAATGCACACACATATTCACATATGTATGCAATATTCCTATCACAATATATGTGCGCGCAACTCCCATGTTTAGCTAATTCAAAGAATGTATTTCTCAAATGTATATACATATTGATTAAATGGTTTAAATCTTGAATTGTTTAAAGAATGTATAGTTATTTTATATGTTACAGGTTGTGAACGGGTACCGTTATTTTCCAGGTATTAAAAAACGAGTATTATTTTTTTTCTAATAATAACACATTGCTCAGTGGTGCACAAAACAGGAATTTTAATATACATTAGTACATTTTAAAATAAAATAAAACTTTCAACGTTTGGCGCCGTCTTCTGCGGGCGTCTTCAAGAAAATATAAAATGGAAGGAAAACAATTAAAAAACGAGTATTATTTTTTTTCTAATAATAACACATTGCTCAGTGGTGCACAAAACAGGAATTTTAATATACATTAGTACATTTTAAAATAAAATAAAACTTTCAACGTTTCGCGCCGTCTTCAAGAAAATATAAAATGGAAGGACTACGTTTGCATCTTGTTCGAGAGATAATATTTCTACTAAATTAAAAACTAAATGAGTTAAAATTTTAAAAAAATGATGCCAATTACACGTGAGTAAAAATTAAAATATTGCAAGGAAATAAAAATTTTAAGGTTTTATGATGTTATGCCATATTTTTGGTATTTTGTAGGATAAATTATCATTACATGGTTTATCTTCTCGTGCTATGATTTCGATGAATTCTATTATTTTACCTTGAACTGGGTTATTGCATGGAACTATGATTTTGGCTTCCTCAAAATTAATATGGCAACCCTTGTTCACCAAGTAGAAGCGAGCAAGGGCAGTATTCTGTTTATATTGTTCTATATCTCTGCGATGTTCTTTAATTCTAATTAAAAGTTTCCGCGTTCGTTGTCATGCCGATGTAGACTTTTCTAAGATTATTAGATAAAGTGATGGGGATTTCATAAATACCAGATTTTTTATTTTTTATTTTAATATGTACTAATGTATATTAAAATTCCTGTTTTGTGCACCACTGAGCAATGTGTTATTATTAGTTAAATTTTATGGTGCAACTGTCCTATATATATTTATTATTTTTTTTATTTAAAAAATAAATCTATTTCAAGTGCGGAAAATTTCGCCTTATTTAACAATTTACACCACAGAGAAACTCTGTAATGACTAACACCGGATTTACAAATGATTTTTTTAGAAATTAAGGATTCCTTAATTTAAACATTCATTGTACACAGAAAAAAATCTGTAAAGTTAATGAACTGTTTGTTGAAAAGTGGGAATCTTAGGATTTTTTGTGTAAATATTACAGCAAAAATTCACGTTATCGATTCAGACACGTTAATTTTTACAATTACCGTTTCATAAAAAGTTTTTGGAATCCCAGTTTCATAGAAAAAGTTTAATAATTTTATATATATTTTACAGTGTAAAAGCAAAATTTTCTTTAAAAAGTCTTGGTACCGTTTGCAAGTTTGGAATTACAATTAGCTGTTCTCGGAGTGGGACCATATTTTCTAATAAAAAAATGCAGTGACCAGAAAATTTCTTGGTATTGAAATTCCAGGACCCGTAGAACCCTTTTATTACATCAAATGCATCACATTTTTATGGAGAAATAAGTTATCATTCTTATTATCGGTAATATAATTTATTTTCTGATGTTATTGTTTTATAACACGTGGATGCAACACAGTATAATGCTCAGTAGTTTAAAATTCAACAGTAGTTAAGTTATCTCCTTTATTCTCGATAATGAAGTCTTGATGTTTATAAAAGTACTCTACGAAATTTTATACATTGGTAGTGGAATTATGAAATCTTCAAAGCAAAGCAACTACTTTTTTTTAAAAAAACGTTAAACGCTTTAGTTTTTTAACACATTTCTTTTTCGCTATTTTTTGGGACTTCTGTTACTTTATCTTGTATGAATTTATGAAGATAACTAAAATACATTTTGATGCAGATTATGCAAAAAATTAAGGGTTTTTATCTTTTAAATTTAGAATTATATTAAAGTTTTCAACAATATTTCATATTTTTTTTTTTTTGTTTGTTTGTTTCATATCTGATGTAAAATTATATCGCGCAAAAATAATTTTCTTGTGACACTTTGGACCTTTCGCTAAGAAAAGATAAAAATAACATGTAATAGGGCTCAATTGGTTTTATTTTATGATATTTATATAGTAGTAATAAAAATACCATAAAATAAAATAATAATATTTATATAAACTAATAGTAAGAAAAATTTAACCAATTCGATGGAATTTAAGTTTTTAACATTCTGTAGCATTGTTCAAAAGTGCGTTGAATTGTTTGTTTGATTTTTGTCTGGTAAAGTTCGAGCTCTCTTAAATATACTTGGAGTTTCCTTATAATTTTTATATGTTATTAAGGTATTCTAAAGAATATCTGCTATTAAAACGAATGGATTCATATTCACATTTTTTACTAGATTAGAAAAAAAAGTACAATTATAAAAAAAGCCTAAAGGCAAATTAAATAAAAAAATAAGTAAGTACATTTAACTATGTAAATGACATTTGAAATTAAACTGCTTAGTTTAGCATATACATTTTTCAAACTCTTCAAACGAACAAGAATGAAAAATAATTATTCAAGCGTTGACTATGAAATACTTTCAAACACTAACTAAATATAACTAAAAATTTTGTTTACCATACACTGAAATAAGATAATTAAATAAACAATTTAAATTAAATTCACAGCTAACTGTTTTTTCCTGTAAACGATAACACAATGGAATGATTTTGTATGTCCCTATAAACTATAAATGCTATATACTGTATTTTTAATTGTAAACTTCAATAACATATACAAATTACGTGTGAATCCAAATATATTTAGGCCATTCACTTGAAAAAAAAAAATATGTAACGTTACTCTATAAATTTGGTGGCAGCTGTTGCCTAAAATTTTATGGAGTAAATTTTCTTTACTATTATAATGGTGTGATTTAAACATATATTATAGATGTAACTATGTTACGTTTCATCTGTTATATCGGTTAAAATACTCCATAAAATTGGAGGCTGCCAGGCTGCCACCAATTTAACGGAATAACGTTACACAAGTGTTTCAAGGTGTTTAGAAAACTGACAGATACACATACAGACAGACAAATCAAGTTCATAGACACTTTGCTGATATATTTTGAAGGGTGTTATAAATATTATTTTCTGAATACCAGATATTTTTCTAATCAGTTGGCTAGTAAATAACTAAAAATACTTTTTAAATAACTATTCTCTTACAACTTTGTTTAACTTTATTGAACAATTACAAGTTTTTGTGATATATATGATGATAAGACTTCTTTCATGTAGATACTATGATTAATGAAAAATCTAAACTTTTAGAAAAGGAAATCAACTATAGCAAATATGTATTTTATTCATTTGGGGAAAAAAACGTTGTCATGAATTAGTTAGAAATATCTTTAATTATATAAGTAATAGCAGAATTGTTAATTATTTTATTATTCAAATATTTATTTGTGATTTGTAAATAAAGAATTTTCCTTTTCCTTTTTCTTCATCTTAACATATGATAGGCATTCTACTAAGCATCTCTACTAATGAATTCTGTTATACGTCAAGGATACTTTCTAAAGAAATCAAAATTAAATTTGAATTTCACATATTCTCACAAACATAACTTTTTTCCGCAATGGATAGAATTATAAGGCTTCTACAGGGTAGATGTTCAAATATTTGACAAATCTAAATCTTAGAAATTGATTTATCTCTAAAAAATAAAATCCTCTTTTTTGCGGTGGATATAATCTAAAGCTCCTACAGTGTTGATATTTTTATTTTGAAAGATTTAACAATCTGAAATCTTTTTATGAAGTGTGAAAAGATGGCAAATATTATTTAAGAAGATTAATTTTAATTTTGGAGGATGAATCAAGTAGGATGAGATAAGAATAACTCAGTTCAATATTAGTCCCTATAAACAATTTATGGAAAATATCAAACCGAAAAAGATAAAAATCTAACATATATTGATTATCTCTTTTCACAAAAATAACTTTAAAATATTTCTTTATATAAATTTACTTTTGAAGAATTAAATGTATCTAGAAATCGTATTAAAATTGTATTTTTTTTCCATTTTTTACACAAGTTTTATTATTTATAAATATTCTTCATATATGTTACTAAAATTTTTTTAAATCTTTATCACATGTTTTTAATAAATTCTGAGATAATTTTAATTCTTACATAAAACGTTACTTATTTTTAAGGGACATTAATTTTATTCTTATTTTGATATAATAATAAAGTAACTACATAAATAGATACTTTAATAGTTTAAAGATTGTTATGCATAGAAAATTGACACATTTATTACAAAAATACTGTATGCAGATTTTTTTAATAAATATATCATTAGATAATAGAAGAAACGATGCGATAAATTATTTAACAAACATTTTACATGTGTTTTCATATTTATAAACCTATTTTATAAAATATAAACATTATTTTTATAATCCTGCTCTTGTATCTCTAAGAAATTGTTTAATAAAATCTTTAATAAAGCAAATCAATGATTTCAAAATATATCTTATACAATCACAGCACAAAAAAAAAAAAAAAAAAAAAAAAAAAAAAAAAAAAAAAAAAAAAAAAATTGACATTTGCGATTTGAGCCGTTTTGTTAAATATCTAGAAATATGAATGCGGAATGACTTTGAAACTCTAGATGTGTATACAAAATAGTACATGTCATATATTTTTGAAAAGATTTTTTTTGAAATCCAATAGGGACCGCCAACAAATTGAAAAAAACGAATATCTTTTGAATAACCCTGTCAAAACTAATGTTGCAAAAGCGTTCAAACTGCAGATTATGATTAAGTGGCTTATGGTAATAAACTGTGCTCATTTTTATACAGATAGCATGCATACTCGTAGAGACATTAAGGTTTTTATAAAAACGGTCCCAAATTTCGCCAAGTCTTTTCCTTATAATTTGCAGAGTTCTTAATAAAAAACAATGTTCTTTTCAGAAAATATCAAAAACAACATTGTACATAACACCCTGTAATCAAAATTTAAAAAAATATTAACAATTGTGTAAAAAATGAGCAGATATACTAAATAAATTTTCACTGCGCATGCTCAACTCTATAAAAAATTAATTTGCATTTTCTGTTAGCTAAATATATAGAGCAACTTTTGTAAAATTTTCAAAATCATAGCTTGAAAATTCGGAAAATTATCATCGAAAGAATAAGATTAAAATCCGATATTCCCAAAATGAAACAAAAAAAAATGAGGGGCTGTATCCTTATTCCATTGATTAGTTTATACACAATACTGCACGTACTACTAATATTTTGATATAGCTCCTCATCTTTTTGCTTCATTTTGCAAATAACGGATTTTCATCGCATTCTATCGACGATTCTTTTCAGAATTTTCAAGGTATGTTTTTGAAACTTTGACAAACGTTGCTCCATTCATTTAGCTAACACAATATGCAAATAAAATTTTTGTAGAGTTGACGCATGCGCAGGGAAAATTTATTTAGTAAATCTGATTTTTTTTTTACACAATTATTAATATTTTTTCATTTTGATTACAGGGTGTTATGTACAATGTTGTTTGTGATATTTTCTGAAAAGAACATTGTTTTTTATTAAGAACTCTGCAAATTATAAGGAAAAAACTTGGCAAAATTTGGGACCGTTTTTATAAAAAACATAATATCTCTACGCGTATACATGCCATCCGCATAAAAATGAATACAGTTTATTGCCATAAGCCATTTAATCATAATCTGCTGTTTTAACGCTTTTGCTACATTAGTTTTGACAGGGTTATTCAAAAGATATTCGTTCTTTTTCAATTTGTTGTCGGTCCCCTATTGGATTTTGGAAAAAAATCTTCTCGAAAATATATGACTTGTACTATTTTGTTTATACATCTGGAGTTGCATCACAAGCATTTTTCTAGATATTTAACAAAATCTAAAATCACAAATGTCAAGATTTTTTTTTTCTGTGACTGTAGTATAGTTTTACGTATTTGTAACAGATAATGATTTTTATCTTTTTTTAGAGTTTAATACACTGATTAGGAAACTACGAAAATTGATAATTTAATGTTTGGGCGATTTAAATCTAAACTCGTTAATACGACTCAGGTATTAAAAAAAATATTAGGATTATATTCTTATTTTTAGACAAGATATTGCTGCGGCAAATTAATTATAATAATAATTATTTACATTAATAATATTTAAAATTCTTAATTTCTTTTTTACATGTATTTTAATATCTATAAACAGGCTTTAAAAAAGAAAGGCGTTTTACTTTTTAATTCCAAATATTCTAGCAAGATTTTCTAAATAAATACTACACGGAATCTTTGCTTATTTTTAACGCACAAAGATTTTTTTGTGATAAATATAATAATAAAGATACTACAGAAGTAGGTACTTGTATAGTTTAATAAAGATTGTAATCTTTAAAAAAGTGACATAGCTATGGCAAGATCATTTTATGCTGGAATTTAAAAATTAATATCGGAGAATAGGGAAATTTGTAATTAATTAAAATAATCATTTATTTCATATCTAGCATTTAAAACTGGAAAGGTTATGTTTTACATTTATTTTATCCTTTGTAAATCACTTTAAAAATAAATAAGTAAATAAATAAATAACAATAGTTTTTATTTTGATATTCTGTTGGTTTATCTCTTATAAGTTTTTAAAAAGTTTTTCAAAATGTTAAATAAAATTTCTATGTGTATCTTTTTCAAGGAATTTTGTTTATTTTATTTTGCTTATTTATTCTGAGCTAGCTCGAAGAACAAGTGTGAAGTAAAAATTCCTTTCGGCTTGGCCTATAGGCGGAGGTAGATTTCGTAAAGTTTTCCTCTCAAAAATAAATAAATAAATAAATAAATAAATAAAAATAAAAAAATGATTAGAGATAACCCAGTTTAACTACTTTATTCAACCGCTTTTAAAAATTTTTTAATTTCCTTTTTCTGTATGAACTGGTTTTATCAAAATCCTCTTAAACGAAATTCTACTCAAATGCCCGTTTTGGCAACATATTTTGAATTATATTCTTATTTTATTAAAAAAATTGACCAATATGCTCATTATATAGTTCCTAAATAACAAAAAATCTGTTAATTAAATTCGTTTGACAGCAAAATTGAATTTAAAAATGAGTCATAAAATAACCAATTTATTATTTTAATACATCAACAATTCTTTAATCAAGATTGCTTTGAGAAATTTTGTACGAAGTGCCCACTTTGACAGATTTTTTTAAATATATATTTAGCCTTTATCAAAAATCTGACCAATACGGCACATTACACAGTTCCTAAATAACAAAAAACTGTCAATTGAATGCGTTTGAGAGCAAAATGGAATTTAAAAATGAGTCATAAAATAAACAATTTGTTATTTGAATACAACCTCAATTCTTTTATCATGATCGCTTTGGGAAATTTTTTTGCGAAGTGCTTACTTTGACAGCTTTTAAAAAAATATATATTCACCCTTTATATAAAAAAAAATCGAAGAATACGCACATTATATAGTTCCTAAGTAACAAAAAACTGTCATTTGAATGCGTTTCAGAGCAAAATTGGATTTAAAAATGAGTCATAAAATAACCAATTTGTTATTTGAATACCCACAGTTCATTAATCATGATCGCTTTGGGAAATTTTGTACGAAGTGCCCATTTTGGCAGCCTTTTTTTGAAATATATTCTGCCTTTATCAAAAAACTGGCCACTCCGTCACATAATATAGTTCCTAAATAAGAGAACCTGTAAATTGGATGCGTTTGAGAACAAAAAAAGATTTAAAAATGACTCGGTAAAAACGCAATTTGTTATACTTAATCAATTTTTAATGACGATAATTTCGGGAAATCTGTTCAAAATGCCTTTTTAAAAATATATTCTGCCTTTATCAAAAAATTGGCCAATACGTCGCATTATATAGTTCCTAAATAAGAGGATCTGTCATTTGGATGCGTTTAAAATCAAAAATGAATTTTAAAATGAGTCAGAATATAAGCAGTTTGGATTTAAGGTTTTTTTCTCCAACTCCTATTTTTGTTTAATTTATTTTTGCTATAAGAATTGGTTCTATGAAAAACTTGTCAATATAAAAGTTGTAGATCTTATTGTGAAGATGTAAAATAAATTTAATTAGATTTGATTGCTTAAGAATTGAGTAAGTTATGGGTTTTTTTCGTTTTCCTCCCCCCTTTTTCTTTTCGTTTTTAATTTTTTTCATCGGTAAAAATTGGTCCTATCAAAAACTTGTAAATACAAAAGTTTTAGATAATATTGAGTACATTTATATAAAATTTAGTTGGATTTGATATCTTGAGAATTGACGAAGTTATGATTTTTTTTCTCCCAAAAACCCTGTTTTTTTCGCCCCTTGAGCCCATTTTTAACTTTATCAAAAATCTGTCATGCATAAACTTTTTGCCCATTGTCTAGAAGTAATATAAACTTTAAACTGATTCGATATCTATTTTAATTAAGAAGTTATCGCGTTTTTTTCTGTTTTCACAAAAACCCTCCCTATTTCCACCCCCTTGGTCCGATTTTGCCCATTAACGAACTCGACCGAGATTTTAGACTCCTTGATTTTATGTAAAAGTTTGAAGAAGATCTGAGCATAATTATGGAAGTTATCGTGTCTAGAAGAAAGTGATATACACCGATAGATAGATAGATAGATAGATAGATAGATATAAACTTTTTTACTGATGGTGGTTTTGGGGTCTAGGAGTCATGATTCGTGTAGATCCGCAAAAATTTTTCAGAAATTCCAACATGGGAGAGAATGCAATAGGTAGTATTTCATACGAAATCTACCTAAAAATATTACTAAGATGGGAAAATTCACAACATGTTTCACTAAAATTGTATATTTAGAATCTAAACTGAATCTTAAATCTACTAACTGATTATTTTTAAAAAAAATTGGG
This sequence comes from Maratus speculifer, assembly GCA_964019185.1. NCBI lineage: Eukaryota > Metazoa > Arthropoda > Arachnida > Araneae > Salticidae > Maratus > Maratus speculifer. The sequence continues at coordinate 675,550 of CAXHSM010000007.1, forward strand.
GGTATATTTCTAAGACCATTCCACAAATTTTAAACACTAGCGGAAAAAGAATTTCTGAAAGAAGAAAAAAAATTACATTCTGCCCTAATAGACAGTATGTTGGGGCTGCTGTTATTTTTTATAACGTATTAGATAGACGTAAAAAAAAATTAAGAAGATGCGTGGCTGCAACTAAATAAAAGCTTTAAGTATTTACATTCTTACATTACATTTATAATTCTGATAAGCCTGCAAAACCTACGACCATGTAGGTCCTGAAATTGGCGTAAATAAGTTGCAAGACCTCCGATCAAATTCACCGAGATGATTGTAAGATGCAACGATGAAAAAGTTCGGACCAAAGAGGCTCCCGAGTCAAATTATTTTATTCCATTAATCTCTCAGTCATTCCCGTATTTTACATAGATAGATATAGTTTTCTCTAACGCATATGCGCTGAATTTAAATAGTTATAATGCAACTTTCCAATTCTCTCAATTAAGTGCCATTTCTCGGAATTTCAGAAAGACATACATTATCAGATTCAATCATCATTCTTATCAGAAAGACATACATTACTTTAACTAGCGGAAAATTATTCGAATGTGCGTATTATTTCTCTGGAACGAAGATTAATACTATTATAAAACTCTTTTTAGGTACGTTTTAAATATGTAGCATCTACAGACGTCGTTCAAGACGACCGTCAGTCTGCCCGCATATAATAACGCAAAAACTTCCCAACCGAATCATTTTAAATTTAAATAATATAATTATTAGATAATTTTGTCGAGTCATTTCAAATTTTATAAAAATCGAATGTATTGTTCAATTACAAGGACAATCAAAGTATTCCATTCCATTACGGTTAATCGGAAAATAGTCTTAAGTGCATAATGATGCTGGAATCTTTAAAACATAATAAAATTCATATGCATCTATAAAATATACATTAAAATATACATTCTGTACAATCTGTGGAGCAAAGAATATTTGTTATTAAATTACAGTGCCATTCAAAAGTATTATATTATATAATGGTTTAGGAGGAAAACATTGTTTGGAGTTTGTTTTCATTATATTAAACTATTTCACATTTTATGAAACTGATATACGTTGCTGAGGTTTTCTGGATATTAATTCTTATATGATAGAAACCATATAGTATTTACAGGGACACACAAAAGATTTCGGATACTGTACTTTATCCGAAGTACTGTATATTTTAAAAAACTTTGTTATTGTACGAAAGCACCTCATTTGTTTCGTTTGATGTACAATTTTCGACTTGCTTACAGAGTATTCAACTCATTTACTAATGAAGTTGTTTAATAATTGTAATTATAAAAAAATAATAAACTTTGTTGCTCATAGAAATATGAATTCAAGTACACGAGAAAGTACCTTGAACACTTTTTACTATTTTTCTATTTGTAAAAAAAAAAAAAAAAAAAAAAAAAAAGAATTTTATTTCATTGCATTGATAAAAATTATAAAACTCTGTTGGACTAAGCATCCGAATTCTATAAACGAATGTAATTTCAAAAAAATATATAACGACCATCATGGGCTTACTATCTTTCATTAAACTTTATACATTATTTTTGTATATTTAGTTGATTTGATTTATTCTGTCAGTGTATTTTAAAGATTTCAATCTACAGAAAAATAAAACAGCTATTTCAAAAACATTTTATACAGATTTTATTTATTTTTATTATTATTGAGAAAGAGAAAAATTTCTAAGCTGAATTATTTCGGAAAAGTTTTAATTATGTTAATATTAAATATTGATTTTTTTAAAATTCCATACGCATGTTTTACTATTTGTCATTTTTCTTAATATATAATCATTCCTATTTATACGTAGAAGTTTTTCTGCAATGGTTTTTAATATATATACATATTTAAATCTTTTATTAATTTAAATATACTTTCTAAAGAGGATTTTATTTGTAATAACCTTCCTTACCTTAGCAAACAGTTTTCCTGCTTTTAGAAATAGATAATAGATGTAACTTATATGAATGTAAATATTTTGTCATTTAAATCTATAAACGGCAAATGTTTTTGCAGTTTTTTTTTTTTTTAACAGGGATGAGAACATTGTTATTTTGAATCGTTTACTATGTAACATCTTGTACCGAGAAAAACTCTGTCGAAGATTACTTCCAAAGAATAAGTTATGGAAATTTTGCACACAGGCATAAATGGATTTCTTTACTGTGTTATTATCCCAAGAAACTTCTTTTGAATTCCTGTATTGAAGAATGAAATGGTTCTTAAAAACAACTATTAGCATAATATTTGAATTAATTTTGTCTTACTAAAAGGTAAATAATTTAGAGCATCTGAAACATATCGAGATTTTTCTTGAAGAAAGATAGTTCTTGTTTTGAATATATTTAGTTTTTTTTAACATTTAGAGAAAACATTAAGGTGTTACAAAGTAATGAAGTATTTTAAAACAACTTTTGAAGTTTAACTGATCGTACCAGAAAACACACAAAGCATACAATGCAGTTTATATATTTTTGTACTGTAGTACTATAACAAATGATGATGCATTCTCATGGAGGAATTGTAATAACAGAAAGTCGTTTTAACCCTTAATCAGAAACATGAAAACCCCGTGCACAAACGGGAACTAGTAAATTTAAAAAAACGCTATAAAAATTTAAAAAGAAATTAACAATTACAGTCCTCCCCACTTAATCGGGTAACGGATAATCGAATACCCCGCTTATTCGAATAGAACTCTCCGGAACCGAATTTATCACCATTGGATCTATGTTATTTTTCCCCGCTTAAACCTAATAAATTTCGGGAACCTCCCCGCTTATTCGAATACCATCTGGGAGACCTATGTTTGAAAACAGCCGCGAAAAGCATATTTCATCTTGAATTTTTCTTCACCTTTTGTCATTTTCGGCTTATTTACACCGAAGAGAAATTATCAGTCTTCCTGCAACGATTTCGGTCGGCAGGTGTGTAAAGGACAGGTTAAATGATCTCTCCTCCTTTTTCTGCGAATGGGTGAAATAAGTTGGCCAATGTGGATTATTTTTGCGTTTTGTAAGTTTAGTCGCGTTTTTGTTAGGTAAAGGGCATTGCTATGAATTTTAAATGGAAAGCTTTAAACCTTTCTGATAGACTACAGTTTTTGAAGCATTAAATAAAAAAACAGAAGTCCATATTGCAGTCGTATGTTTCCAATATGAAACACAATGCCCCCCCCCCCCCCAAAAAAAAAAAATCCAAAAAGAGCAGAGATAAAATGGAAATTTGGTTCAAAAGGGGGAACATAAATCCAGTTTTCATAACATTAGTCAATATCCGCTGGAATAGGTTTAGTGAAAAAAAAAAAAAAAAAAAAAAATTTTCGTTCATTAATGACTCTATGATTATGCAGAAAGCGTGTGCTAATGCACAAAAACGTTTTCATGTTTTTTGTCCGTAATTCCAGTAAACGCGTAAAATGTACGTAAACAAACCACTTTAAATGATGTTTTTAAGCCTGTGTAAATAACGTAGCAAAGTTTTAACTAGCTTCCAATGAACTACATGAAGTATGTAAATCATACAGCTATATGTCTGATGTTAAATTATTACGTACTTATTTTATATTACTATTTGTATATATTTTACTAATTTACGTTATTATATTAACAATTTTATTGTGCTATTGATTAATTATATTGTAGATGGTTGTTTTACCTTTTTATTACGCATTAAATATTACATTTCTATGTTTCCCCGTTTAATCAAATACCCCGCTTAATCGAATATTTTTTCTGGAACCGTCAATATTCGTTTAAACGGGGACGACTGTAATAATTTATCAAACAGTATACTTAAACATTTAATTTTTAATAATAATGAATTAACAGAAACAATTTTTTAATGCAACATTATAAAAACAAATTTTGAATGTCGGAGAAAGAAAATATTTTAAAGTTAGACATTATTTCGAAAAAAACACCGAATACACTGGCGATAATTGATAATTACAATAACATACCTAATAAAAATCACCAAAAAAAGAAATAAACAAACAAACAAAAAAAACAAAGCAGGACGCGTTTCGAGCTAAAACAATACAGCTCGTAATACTTTTTTGACCTTGTGTCCTTACGGACACGTGCTTGCTTCAGCTGATGACGAGCTGTTTTGTTTTAACTCCAAAAGCGTCCTGCTTTGTTTTATTTTTCTTTTGGTGATTTTTACAAAATCTATTATTTTAATTATTAGACATTACTGTTCAAAATATTAGATTTTCGACATAAATAAACTGAAACATGTTTATGCATTTCGGTACAATATGATTTAGAAAAAGATACTAATCAGTAAAATAAGCAAAACATTTAATGCTAATAATGTTATTTTCCTCTCTAGAATTTACATATTCATCATCATAAATACTTTCAATACTGTTTATGTCACATCCTACTTTTTCAAACCATCGAAAAGTATTTTCTTCGATGTTTTTATCACCATTGCGTGCCCGTTGTGACACGCCGCCATTTCAATATTGCAGATCAAAAAATTAGATAAACGGGACTTCTTTGAAAATAAAGTAATTTTTCATTCAATAGCAAATAATGTACAGATGTTGCAAATATGTGGGTATGTCAGAAGACCAACAGCATAAGGATTAGATAGCCTTATAAGATTGAGGACGCGATCATTTTACTGTTACGAGTAGGTATGTAGACGTAGACATAAAATAGGAGGTCCGTTTCTGTTTAAAGTTTGTCATGTTAGTGCCCAAAAAGGAGGACCGCACCCCCGTGATATCAGTCTACGCCCCCTCACCCCCACATATTGTTGGAATACATCAGTGGACTCTCCGTAGGGACTGGGAAAGAAGAAATAAAATTAACAGACAGAGAGCTGAGAGAACATAGGATGCGATCATGTTTCTGAACGGCTGGTTTGCTGCTTTGTTTATTGTTAACGCTCTCGAAATATGCCCGTTATGAAAGCTTAAATGTAATTTAATGTACATACAATTTTTTGTTGTTTAATGTTAAATAAACAAATTTTGTTTTCTATTAGAGGCATGTGTTATTTGTCTCACTCTTCATTATTAAATTTGGGAACCAAACGAACAGGAATTAGCATGTGAAAAGTTTAATAACTGATATGTATTCCGATGTATGTAAAGTGGTTTTTAAAAAATACTGTAGACTCCCTCAAATCCGCACAGCTTGGTACCAGACACTTTGCGGATTTCTGGTCATTCCTCTGTTTAGATTTTTTTTAAATACTGCAAACGAAATTGTGATGAATGCTTGTAATATAGTAAAATCTAGCAATAAGTAAGTAAAATACTAAATTAAATATATATTTGATATTAATCATTTTTTCAATTAATTTTCAACAGTGAATTACGCTTGAAAATCTAGAATATTTAATTCCCCGGCATGGACATTTTTCACTAAAGTTGTATCTACGCTTAGTATAGCAATATGAAAATTCACATATTAAATATTGCTAAATTAAAGTAATAAAAAGTAGGATAATTTCAAAAATAATCAAATTTTTAAAAGTAAAGGTCACATAAATTATTACTAATATATAATTAAATGTGCATAGTAAGTATAAGATACATTTATTTTTATTTTTAAAATATTCAATGAAATTTTCCTCATAAAGATACTCTATTAATTTACATAATTATAATAAAATAAGGAAGTTTTTTTTTTCCATGTTTAGCCAGTCTTTATAACCAAAAAGTTTGCTTAATAAATAAATATATTTGATGAAATGATTGTGATTACCAGTGATATCAGCAATATCTTGATTTTTTCAAACATATATTCATTTTTCATAAAAAAAAAAAAAAAACATGAGTTCAGTCATATTCCTTAGAATTGCATAATAAAACACATATCGAATAACATAAAATTAAAAAAAATGGTAATATTACTTTTTAAATATAAGTTTAATTGTTTACATATGTGAGGATTTGTGTATTTTAGATGTTTGCGAGATTTTAGGGTTGCGAGTATGGAGAGTCTACTGCATATTATGATTGAAAGTAGAAGTACAGAGGGATTAAAGATAAATATCACAATTTCACAGGACTATTAAAAGATAACAAAAAAGTACAGCTTTATTGCTCACTGGAAATTAAAAATGACAGATGAAAAATTAAATTCAACACAGTTATAAGTGTTCAATGTGACCTCCTCCAGAAACACGAACGATATCACGAACGGTGATACGATAACTCACCCCATAATTTTCTCAGCATGTCCTGTATGACTTTTTGAATGGCTGTAGATATGCGTGTCCAAAGGTTGTTCGTAAATAAAAAGGACAACTTTGTGACAGATGCTTTAATTTATTTTTGTTCGGAAATGCATGAAAATAGCAGGTGTTGTTATTCAGAAACTGTCTAATTGCACTCAATCTTCTGGTTTTTTGAAAAAATACAATAGATCTTTCATAACAACCCTTCAAAGTTGAATATGAGTACATTTCCCGATGAAAGCACACAAACCGGTCGAATAGCAGGAGAAAAACGGGTGATCACGTGATCGAAATAGCGTAGAACTGGATAGGTAATCAAAAATGAAAATTAAGTTCGATTCGAAATCGCTTCCATACTCAGGCCTTTCAATTTTATATCTTTCTGTTAAAAAATGAATTTGTAAATGTGTCAAAACGTTTTGCACTTGTTGCGCGGAACAATTGAGAACAACCTTAACAGCATTTGATAGATGTTAAATAAGTAGCTGATCTTTCACCCCCCCCCCCAAAAAAAAAAAATCATTCAAGCAAAAATGCTGGATAAGGTATCATACATCCTCGATGTCATCCTTGTTTCTGGAGGATCTCACTTTGATCCCTTATAACTGTGTTGAATTTAAACTTTAAAATTTTTTTTTCAACCAATAACAAAATTATACTTTTTTGTTTTTGTTTTGTTTTATTGACTCTGCAAAGTTGGGGTGTTGATCTCTCATCTGTTAAACATTATAAAATATTACAGCTAACAGAAATCAATTTTGCAACATAAGAAACTTTGAAAACGAAAGAAAAAATCAGAGTCATAATTTCATAAAACAGTTAGTGGAGTCTTTTATTGAAAGCTTGTGCAAACTTCTGCTATTTAAGAATAAAATTGTGCGAATTTCAGAGATTCATAAATGTCTATTTTCGAGCACAATGTAATCTAGAAAATCCTAGATTTTTAATTAAAATAATGTGTGAAAATTGTAATGTAATCTTTGTGATTCTTTCAAAAAAAAAAAAAAAAAAAAAATCCTTTACAGTTAAGAAGTATTCAATTGAAAATTTTAATGAAAACTCGGTCAAATTCACATGAATTTGGAAAGTAATTTCTTTTCTCATCCGTAAAAAATATTTCAGATGCCTTCATCTTTGAATTCAGCAGATCTTTTAATGTCATCAGAGTAGAGAAGCATCAGAGTAGAGGATTTTTTACCTTACTTTTAAAATATCAACAATCATGGAATCTCCTTGCAATGTCTATGTAAAGCATTAATTAATCACAAAGACAACGCTAAATTGCACAATATTTTTGAAGGCTCCTCTCACACTAGAAACGAAAGCCATCTACTGGCAGTTCCTTAAAACATGGCATCCTGAAGTTTTCTTTAAATTAATTTTACATTTCTTTTTCCTTCTGAACAATGAGTTGAAAACGATTCTAGCATTAATTTTTACCCTCTTTTTGTTGTTTATCTGCTTCTATTGTCTTGCTAGTGAATTGTATTTACATTTGTATATTACGTGTATTTAATTAAAAACGATCATTCGCGGCAGAATTTTTGGCAGTTAGTCACGATTCAAATGCCCTACTTAACTCTACTAACTTAGATTTTAAATTTAAAAGCCTCTGATTTGAAATATAACAATCATAATTAGAGAAATAGTAATTCCATTTATTGCTCATAGACATGAGATATCATGTACTCAAAAAACAATCTACATAAATATTTCGGTATTTTTGTATTTCTAAAAAAATGTTATAACACATATATTGTTTATCTGCATTGTACTAAAATATTGATACAATCTATGAAACTGTTCAGAATCTGATAATCTGAATTCGATTGTCAAATAATTTTTTAGAAAACTTTCACATTAGACAATGTAATATTTTATCTATTGAAACAGTATTGTAAAATTAAAATAACACGCTTTGTCCAATTCACCATAAAATAAAACACAATGCAAGAAGCGTTTCGGTCTAAAACAATGTAGCTCGTCCTCAGCTGAAGCAGACACTTGTCCGTAGCGGCACAAGCCCAAAGATTAAATGAAAAAAAGAGCCTTTCTTTCTTGTATTCTTTCTTTCAGTTCATCTTTGAGCTCTTGCTCTTACGGCCAGGTGTCTGCTTCAGCTGAGGACGATCTGTATTATTTTAGACCGAAACGCATCATGGCATTGTTTTTTAATTTATTGTGAATTAACAAAGGGCATTATTTCAGTTATTACTTATCACCAGTTTATTCGGTGTTTTTTCACTATTGTAAAATGTTACAGTTAACAGAAATCAGATTCTAAACATACTAAAAAGTTCATTTCTAAAAAACCAAAGAAAAAATTCTTTATATATTTCCCAGGACTGTTTAAATGTCACTAAATATTTATATACCAAATACAGTTTTTTATCAGATATTTGTTTAGTGTAGCTTCAATTAAAAATCCTCATAAAACTCAAACACCGATTACGTCAAAGCATAAATAATTTATATCGATTTAATAGCAAGTTGAAAAATGATTCATTTGATTAGCATTTTACTCTAGCAACATTATTTACATATATCCTATTCAAATCATTTCGTTGCTATCTTTGTTGAAAAACATCTCCAAATTTTATGCCCTTTATCTTGCAAATTAAAAATAGTAATACAGAATGACTGGTGAATATAATTAAAATATTTTAATTTCCTGATTTAAGATTATAACGGGTTTAACAAAGGATTTGAAAATATTATATGATTTAAAATTCTAACCTTTTTTGTGGTTTCATTATTTAATTTTATCGCATATAAATATGAATAAATTTAATTTCTATATATATGGATATATTTATGTGTTAAAAATTTTCCAATGTATTTTGTGGATTTTTGCCTTTTGAGTATACGTTTTTAGGGAAGAACATTAAATATACATATCATTTTTAAAATTCGGATAAGTATGCAATATGAAATTATTATGTATTGAACTTTTGAACATATTTTGCATTTTGATACCGTGCGAGTGAAATGTCTGGTTTAATCATTTAACTGAAAGTTTGCTTGCTTCGGTACTAAAAAGTTTAGTATACCACTAATTTTTACCCGTAATCTTTAGTTTATTAATGGGCAACATATTTCGATTATTTAAAGTAAATAGTTTAGCATATAAAGCGTTATGTATTCATCCGGTTTTTAGGTGCGTTCGTAATTATATAATACGTAGCACCTATAGTGGTCGTTCAGTACGTCCGTCTGTCCGTCCGTCTGTCCGTCCGCATATAACAACGCAAAAACTACCCAACCGAATCGTTTGAAATTTAAAATACATAATTATTGCATAATTTTGTCGAGTCATTTCAAATTTTATGAAACTCGGATGCATAGATCAATTACAGGGGCAATCAAAAGTATTCCATTACATTACGGTCAATGGGGAAAAAAGTTTCAAATGCATTTTAATTGTTTGAAATTTAAAATACGCAATTATTACATAATTATGTCGAGTTATTTCAAATATTTTGATAATCGTGTGCATAGATCAATTACAGGGGCAATCAAAAGTATTCAATTACATTATGGTCAATTAGGAAAAAGTTTCAAATATATTCTATACGTTTGAAATTTAAAATACATAATTATTACATAATTTTGTCGAGTTATTTCAAATTTTATGAAAATTGGATGCATAGATCAATTACAGGGGCAATCAAAATATTCCATTACATTACGGTCAAAGGGGACAAAAGTTTCAAATGCATTTTAATCATTTGAAATTTAAAATACGCAATTATTACATAATTATGTCGAGTTATTTCAAATATTTTGATAATCGTGCGCATAGATCAATTACAGGGGCAATCAAAATTATTCAATTACATTATGGTCAATGGGGAAAAAGTTTCAAATATATTCTATACGTTTGAAATTTAAAATACATAATTATTACATAATTTTGTCGAGTTATTTCAAATTTTATGAAAATCGGATGCATAGATCAATTACAGGGACAATCAAAAGTATTCCGTTACATTGCGGTCAATGGGAAAAAATGTTTCAAATGCATTTTAATCGTGTTACACTCATGCGAACTTAATAAAATTTATATGCAACTATAAAGTACATATTATAATATACATCATACATAATTTGTGGTGCAAAGAACATTTGTTATTGATTTACAAGGCCACACAAAAGTATTCCATTACATAATGGTATAGGGAGAACATTGTTTGATGAGCGTTTTAATTGTAATTCACTGTTAACAATTTTATGAGATTGATATATGAAAGTAATATTTTTAAAACTTCGTTATCGTACGAACGCACCTAATTTGCTACGCTTCACGTGCAATTTCCAACTTGTTAATATATACTGTCAAAAAAGAAAAAAATCGTAAAGGGTTAAAACCATGATTTTTTTAACCATTTGGAATTGAGATACAGCTTTCAAACAAAGTGCATTTAAAAGTGCATTCTTTTCTATATACGACACGGTATAAAAACTGAAAATTTGCTATGTTTAGAAGTTTAAAATTTTGCAGTTCCGAAAATTGTAGAACTGAAATTTCATTTAAAATTTGTTTATGATTTTTCCAGGAATATTAATGTTTAATACACGGCGTACGTAATATAAGACTCTGTTATTACGTAAGGCCACGTTCTGATTATCATAAAAATGATGTTTATTTTGATTATTATTTAAAATATAGAATTTATTTATAACTCTAAAACTTTAGTCTTTGAAATTATAAATTTGTAAATGGTAGTTGCAATTTGATTAAATTATTGTTATTATAATTAGTATTATTTTTCCTTGAACGAAATTTTTAGTTGATTCTCAATTGCATCAAATTTAAGCTTTGAAATTTAATGCAAAGTACCCATTATGGTTCTATGATTTACCTGAAGAATACGTTTGTAAGTTAAATGTTTAAGATAGTCATGTATTTTAAAGAAAATTCTGATTATAAAATATGAGAATATTTAAAATACTACATTAAACTTTAATTGTTCTTTTACATATGCATTTAAAAATATAATTTGAATTCTAATACATTGATTTTAAAATGTATTTACGATTTAACTCAACTAATGCGTCTGTTTTCCATTGAGGAAATTATTATAAAGGCCAAAATTTTTCTTAACCTTCCTACCCTGAATGGGTCTAATCGACCCATGGCTATAATTTGTTTTATACGATTCGCACCATAACTTTTTTCATAAAGAAAGTTGAATAACATATTCAAAGAAATAAGCCAATTAAATATATTAAAATGTTTTAAATAACAATTCTGGTGTGAAATGTTTTTATCAAGATTCAGTAAAATTTGAACAGGGTAGGAAGGTTAAATGTCATGATTTTGTAAATCAGTAGTTTGAATTACAAAAGTCATTATGAAAATCACTTAAATTTACCGAAACTAAGCTAAAAAATTATAAAAATTGTAAAAAAAAAATTACACTTATAAAGCATATCAGTGCTTTATACAGATTTACATATGTTTCAGCTCTCAAATTGCCCAATTTGAGCACACATCACAGTTATTAAGCAAAGCAACTTTACAGATTAATTTTAAAAGTACCAGAAGAAATTGTTCATTGATGTTTTCTTTACCATCCATTATTTGGGCATAAATATAGGTATTGTGAATATTTCCAGTTATTTAGCCTCCATTGAATTGCCTAAAATTTTGAAAAAGCTCTTCAGAAAAAAAAAATTATAGTCGAATTTTACATGTTCATAAATATCCATTTTTATTTTATTTTAAGTTGACTTATGTTTTATTGTACATGTGATCACGTGATTTTACTTACCAATTTCCAGTTTTAAGTTTTTTTTTTTCGAAAATACTGCATCACTAAACGTCATACTTGAGAATTTCACCGTTTGAAAGCTGAAAGATACTTCGGTCTGAGTAAGGATATTTATATACCTTTTAAGTGTACTTTTTTTAATCACTTTCAGCAATTTTTGGCTTATTTTTGATCAGTTTAAATTAGTTCATTGGTACTCGTATATCAAATCTGACATTTGAATTCTGATAAAATACTTTGCTGATAATTTTATGATTAAACTAAAGTTTTTCTCATAGATTATTTATGGTACAATTTGTCAAGTTATTGCATGTTCTCAACGAAAACCAGAAACGGAAGTTTTTGTTGTCTTTCTAAAGGTAATAAATGTTTTTCCAGTGAACCTGGAAAAAGGCTTTGCATTTTTATAAAATGCTCTCGTATTGTGTTAATTATCCATCTTAAGTGCTACCATTTTATATTTTTTCGTGAATAAGAATGTTTTATTAATTGAATGTGTTATAAAAAATATGAAGCAATAATATATAATTGTTGTATATAAGTTGTAATACATAATTATGAAAATATTTGGTAATACTCTGTTATCCCTTCGACCAATTTCGCCAAATTATATAAATTGCCAAACTAATAGCAAAATTATACATGTTAACATAATTTTTATTTTAAATAACGAAAAAACAAATAATTAGTAAAATATTAATAAAATTATTAATAAAAAGACGAAATAAAAATCACTTAATAATATTTTAAACACCTGAATTGCATTTAATGTCATTGAATCTGACATTCACGATAATCCATTATTGGCATTTAATCTTATAGCTTGGCGATAATTTTTTGGTCGACGGGTTAACCTAGAAGTACCAAATATTTATATATTAAAATAAATAAGATTGTCATAAAACATAACTTTTCAAAAAATCTCATAATTATGTCTATAATAATTGAACACTAACTTGAGGAAAAATGGGCCAACTTTAAATATTTACAAATAAATGGAAAACGGTTCGCAAACAAAAAGTTATATAATTTAGAATAAAGAGGATATACATGTCTAAAAAAGTTGCTCATAAAAAACACAAATTATTTAAATAGTTTTAATAGTTTATGCCAAAAATGATTTCTTAATATATCATGCACTATTAAAATAAAAATAAAATATTTTCAGAATTCACTTACAGTAGAAATTTATTATAAGAATCTGTTACACCTTAATTCTGTTTTTTAACGCACTCCTTATTATAATTAAAAAAATATACTATAATACTTAAAAAAATTTTTACGCCTCCACTTAAATTTCCTTGAATAAAAACATATAGCAGTTACATTTTAGTCAGACGTAAAAAATAAAAATCCATTATTTGAAATTGTAATCACTCTTATGTATATTATATCTTTATATATATACGAAAGATACCGTATATATCAGACTTAAATATCATTCTTAAAGAATAACTAAACCTTTTAATAAAGTGAAAACCTATTAATAACTTGAATATAAATAAAATTTCCACTATAATAAAAGACTAATTTCTGTAATTTTTCTACATCTTATAACAATGGTTTTAACAAATTGAATGTATTTTTTTTAAGATGCCGCACAAATTCAGAAGCGGAAAAGCATAAGTAACATATTAAGAATATAAAAATTGATATTTATCAAAGTTATTCCCTCATCCTATATATAACAGTATATACTCATAAAAAAAGAATTATCTGAAATTTTTTTTAAATGTGTCAACATAATGCTTAAAACTCTAATTACATGTTGCTATTTTTCTATTTTAATCATTTAAAAAGTTACTTTTACTCTTCTAATTAAATATATTTAAATAAAAGAATGAAGAAAGCTTTGTTTTCCTTACTAATAATTATTATATTGAGTAAATCATATTATTAACATTTAGGAATGAAATAAACAAAAATACAATGCTAGTATATTTTTTTTTTTGCAATGAGGCATTCAATATAAATAAACTAAATAACATTTTGGTGCAAAGCATATTATAAAAAAAATATCATTTAATTAAATGGATAAAAATATTCAAGTTGAATATTTAATAGGTAAAAAAATATTCTGCTCATTATCTTTTTTTTTTTTTGCCTTATAAATGTACAGGCCTAATTAACGTTTTAATGCGATAACGTGTTCATAGAGTCTTGCCTCTCACACTGCAACTGATGCAGAACGTTTCTAAATTCCACCGCGACATGACTATGTCGCCCTTAAATTTAAGCCATTTTTCGGGAATGTCTTTTAAAAGAAGGTATAATTTTTACATAAAAAACCATTTAAATAACTTATTATACTACAATGCATAATGCTTTAACATATAGTGTAATAAAAAAGTGTATTTTATTTAGTCATACATTTATTAGATAAGAAATTGCACGTCAAACGTAGTAAATGAGATGCGTTCGTACTATATGTGCAGATTCACGGCCGTCAGTCGCCACATAGCGGCTAAATATTTTGACTGTGACTAGTTTTGGGCGTCCAAGTCTCCTTCCTTTGTCAAAACGCACACTTTTATTTTTTTATCTCGATCATTTGACAAAAACCGAGTTTTTTACGGTGTCTTCTGTCAAAAATCGTGTATTTTTTCACAAACATCTAACCAAAGTCGCGTTTCTTTCATAATGTGGCGACTGAATTATTTCAATTTAGGAGCAATTTTCTCCTTAAAATTTGTGGGAATCTGCACCTATAGTTTGTACTGTAACTAATATTTACATCTTGATGAAATAGTTGTCGCAGTCTTATGCAAAATGTGCATTAATACGAAATTTGATATGATTATATATGAGGACCCCAGAAGCCAAGGAGTACAAGTGACAAAATTTCGATTTGGAGTAAATTGAGTTTAAAGATAATTGATGTTAAATTGGAACATCAATAACAATTGAGTGGATTGAAATAGGAAATTTCTGCTTGTTGCATTCTGGTCTTTGAACTCTTATTTCAATAACTGTTAAAAAATAAAGTACAATTTTCTTTAAATGTGTAATTAATCAATGTTGTTTGTTTTTCGAAAAAAGTGGTTTGCCTCTATAACTCAGCAAATAGTAAGAAAATCACTTATATTACTTTACCTGAAATGAAAAAAGCATATTTTTAGGTCGTCTGTGTTTTTAGTTTATTTTTTTCAATTTTGTCACTTATACCCCTTGGCTTCTGGGGCCCTCATATATCATATTCAGAAATACTGAAATAACATGACTCCGTCTTAAGTAATACATAATCACCATGGAAAACTTAGAACCATTACTTGTTATAGAATATCATTGAATTCACTACGCATTACAGAATTATTAGAATGAAGTAAATTTTTATTTATATCTTTTTTAATTCTGATTTAATTTTCATAAAATTTAAATAACTCGATAAAATATAGCAACAATTTTATTACATTAAATTTCAAATAATTCGGTTGATCAGTTTTTGAGCTGTTAAATTTAGGCAGACGCATTGGTCAGATGACCCATATGACTGCAACAGATTTATGTAAACACAAAAGATTCCAACAGACTGTAATGCAACGGAGTACTTTTGAGTATCTTTGTCAATAAACTATGGATGTTGCATATCTTATTTTCATTATCGAACATAGCAGAGTAAATAAGAATAACATATATAATATACACCTAACTATACTAACGAAATTTACAGTTCTGACAGACAATCTAAATTCACAAAAACTTTTAACTGTATTGGAAAGTGTAAAAAACGCATACGAAGTTGAAATTTGATTTTCAAAAAAATATATAGCAATAGATGGAAGCATATTTGAACATTTATATTTTCCTACTATCTGTATTTCGCTTTTTATCTAAACTATAATTTAGACTAAAACACGCATAAAACCACTAAAATTACACTTCAGAGGTTATCTGTTATAGACTGTCATGAATCTAACTCTTTTCATGGCTCTGTATACATATATATATATATATATATATATATATATATATAAATTTTCTATATTCTACAAACATACCTTCAAAAAATGAAGTCCAGCGTAAAAATACATAAATCATTTAGAAACCACTTTTAAGATATTTCCATCCATGCTGAGTAACTCTTACAAATTCTTTTATGTAGCCCTGTATTTGATGTACATTTATAGAAGGAACGTAAAATGCAAAAATTTAGACTTTAAATCTCATATCACAACTAAAAATTTATTTCTAGCAATCATCTTTCATATACAGTATTTCAGGTACTGTATAGCACTCGAAATTTTTTGTTTGTTCCTGTAAATGCTATGCACTTTGTATTGTACAACAAATAACTTTTATCAAATCTCAGCAAACGTATATCAATTTCAATATACGCCAAATAGTTGACCATGATTAAAATACGCCGTACACTGTATTTTCCCATACCTCATTGTCTAACGGAATTATTTTGTGTGAGCCTGTAAATGACCTAATAAATATATTTTTGCACTGCATACTCTACAAAATGTATAGTTTAGTGCACATCATATATGCATATCAATGTTTTTTGTTCGAAAGTGAGTAACATCATTGAAATCCATTTGAAATAGCTTTTTTCTGTTACCCTTAATCTAACGGAAAACTTTTGACTGTCTGTATAATTGAGCTATACATCACATTTTAATAAAATTGGGAATGATTCGACAAAATTCTGTGACAATTAAGTATATAAAATGCCTTATAATTCGGTTTAATATTTTTTGCTCTATTATATGCGGACAGAGATACAAGTGGACAGACGAGACGACGATCATGAGTAATATGCGTGTATATGATTACGAACACATCTTAAAAAAGTCACATATCAAGAATATATTATAAAAAAAATTCTCCCAGGATATTGTAAGTAAACTTTACCGTTTAATGAGGTGAAAAAGGATGTCGAAGCCACTGTCCCCTGAACACTGTAGGCCAGAGCTCTGACAGAAAAATGGCGGCTAATGTAGCAGAATTTTTTTAATATTGATATGGCACCTTCAAATTCACACTTATACACGCTACTTCTTTCGAATTGTTTTGTGCAGCCATGTGTATGAGGATATAGTCAGACGCCACACGACAAATTGCAGAGAAACCGAAACAGGCAAACTGAATTCATAAATATTTTTAACTATGATGTAAAGTGTTAAAAAAACTGCTTGACAGTTTCTGAACATCTAGTAGTCGGGTATCGAAATATGACCTACCACTGTAAAAATTGCAAAAAAAACAAATTAGTTTTTTTTAGTATTCCAAAAGGTTGTGAAATAATCATTTTAGAAACATGTATTCATTTGTATAGTCATTTTAAAAATATGTATTTTTAATGAAATTGCATTGATTCCAAGTAATATGTCAATTTCACTTAAGCCGGAGCCGGATGTTCTATATTTTCATTACTAATCGAGGCGGGAACAGCCATAGTCACGGAAGAACGCCAGTGGCAAAATTTAAGATCGGAAAGAAAGTTTAAGACATTGACCAGCGGGTTGATTTGGATTTTTTCTTTTTTTATGCTTTTTTAAAAACTACAACTAACCTTAATTAATATCATATGGCTCCCTGATGTGTGACATGATTTTCTGTCTTTCTAACTAATGACCAGGCACCTACTTTTCGGGTTTCTCAAGCTGAGCGAGTTTGATACAAGGTACTGGAGCGGAAAACCGCCTATCACATTGCAGCAATAAATTTGACGTCATTGCGTAAATCGTCATCCTATTTGCAGTGCCTACTGCTTAGTTATGTACATGTTTTGACAGTTACTTAATATGTGCACCCTTCTTTTGGTACTTGCAGATTGTTATTGAAGTAGATTATCTTAATTTAGAACATTGAGGAGAGGACAAGACCTTCACCTGACAAGGCACCTCCAGAAGTATAATTAACAGGTTACTTGGAGGAATTTGAACCCACGACATATTTTATTTGCATCAGGCGCCATTAGCGGAATTTTTATCGGCAGTTTGCTTGGTTCTCAGACCTTCAGCCAAAAGTTCGATACTCTGCCAACTTTTTCTTCGCTGCTGCTCGATTTAATTGGGATTGCATGAGTTTTTTAAGCCTAATTGTTGATGCACACTTGTCGAATGAAAGTGGTATTTTTATTCTGTGTGGGAGGAGGAGGAGGGGCTTAGCAAAGAATGGGGCGCCACAGACGGACAAGTTGCCCCGTGAATTAATTTTGAGCCGAAAGGCATGGTAAACTTAAAGTTGCAAGGTGGATGAATCTCCAGTTCCTGCCGTACCCCAGCGTTTAGAAATTGGCTCCGTGAGCTTTTGGCGTGGAAAAAAAAGACAAAACATAAATTAACTATACTTTTACTATTATTTTGACTAATTATAAACTATTTAACCTAAAGCCACTTCACTGTTAAAAAAAGGACGACTTTCCGTAAAACTCAGAATACTTTCCGTTTTTATATTTTTG
The DNA here is from genome assembly GCA_964019185.1 of Maratus speculifer. Taxonomy (NCBI): domain Eukaryota; kingdom Metazoa; phylum Arthropoda; class Arachnida; order Araneae; family Salticidae; genus Maratus; species Maratus speculifer. The sequence goes on from CAXHSM010000007.1 coordinate 693,970, forward strand.
AAAGGGGGGAGAAAGTAAAATTTCCTAGAATTTACGGGAATTGTAAGTACAATCTCCGTAGAATCGTCCGTTTATCTTCTCTTTCTTTTTTTCCTGTGTATATATGAATATAGTTTAGATGCTTACCCCTAGACATGTCTCAGTACCTTACCGAAAGGTAGATGTGAAGTTGCCTTGCAACTAGTTAATCCATAGAAAAGCCTTATAATTTCTCCTGTTCGGGCCAGTTTGGTTTGGAATTTCTAATACGTCGTATTAAAACTACAGCTTCGAGCTCGTTACATCTACTTCGTTACATCTACTCGTTACATCTACTTCGAGCTCGTTACACAAAAAAGAAGTATATTAATATTTTGAAAAAAAAAACTATTGCAACAATTTTCAAAGAAAATACATGATTATTATTTTGAAAAAAAACTATTGCAACAATTTTCAAAGAAAATACATGATTATTATTTTTTAAAAAGAACAATTTGATTGTTTGAAAGGGACGGATCTGGAGAATAATCCAATTTTTAAAATGCTGCTCTGATAAGTATAAAAAACGTGCGCGCCGTTTTGTTACTGCTTTGATAAAAAAAAATTTCAGTGGAATTACACAGAATCTATAGGTACAGTAATCCATTATCTTAAGTTTTATGTAAAATTACAAGGATTAGAAAATCAGAGATTCTGATAAATAACAGAGATATTATTCTCTAAATTTACAATAGCCTCTGTAAATAAATATCATTAAAAATGCACAAGACTCTGTAAATTCATTTTTGTGATAATATTTAATTTAGTTTTCAAAATTAGTAAATCACTTAATCTGCATTGAGCCTGAAATGTTTTGATTTCTTCCAGTAATTTTAAACTGCTGCATCATTATTTTTTACACAGTTGTTTTTCTAGCCGGCCTAAAGTTTGAACCCGAGGCCTCTTGACAATGGAAAAGCTCCCTTATGACAAAGCTACAAAACTTTTTTTTTGGTTCAAAATATGCTTCTTATGATTCAGCGGAGAAATATGGATAGAAATTCACACTAATACCGAGTTGATGATTTTTCCCTTTCTAAATTATTCTAACTTAAAAAAAAAATATATATATATATAGAAAAATATATAAATAAACCAATTTTTTTTAAATATTTCTAATAAAATAGCAAGAGAATTTTATAGTTATGTATTTTGAATTATAAGTTTTAACAAAGATAAAAATATCGTTAAGTAAAATCCCAACAGAGAATTAGATATAATATAAAGAAAATCTTGGTAAAATGACGACTTAGAATCTCAAAAAATTGCTTTTAACTAGTGAAAATTTACAGAGAGCTTCGTATTTCGTCTATATTTTTACAGAAATTTTTAAAAGTTGACTCGCCTTGTCCCGCAAAATATCCAAAATTACTCTATTGTTGGGTATCATCTTCTAAAAAATAAAGTGTAATCTTGGTTCGTCAATACTTAAAACACGAAAAGAAAAATTTCGACATATTGAACCATTGGTGTTACTTTTTTGGATAGATAAAAATATTACCCACATTTCTAAATAGTTAAATGAGAAAAATACGTTAAATTAACCTTTCTCATGAACAAATACATCATTACTAGAGAAGTTCAGAAAATATAAGCTGAATAATAAACTATGCATAGCATACTATGACAGCATTAACAAAAAATCACGTACAGTCGGCTCTCGTTAATTCGAACTCGTTGGGACCGCAAGAAATGTTCGAATTATGGAAAGCATGGAATAAAAACATGCTTAACACTTTCCGGCGCACTACTCTTTAAAGTATGACTTTGAAGGAAAAAAAATTAGGCAATCTCTTTAGGCCTAGATGAGTACACAGGTATTGTTTTGTAAAGATTGCACTAACCATTTTAATTATACAGCTGTTGCCGAAGTGGTAACCCCCCATATATAAAGCATTGATAAGCGCAGTGAGAAGAGCATTGCTGTGAAGCGCGTATTACAGTAAAACATTTTACTATTATTTAAAAACAGTAGAGCTTGTATCAAATGAAAATCAAATTTTGAATTGCTTAAAAGGCGGAAATGCCAACCTAGTGAAAAAGATTTCATGCCGGGAATCGAACCCGGGCCATCAGTATAGCGCACTGACTTTCTACCGACTAAACCACATGAAACGACACGCAGCAAGGAACTTATCACTATTACATGTTGGCAAGGCTACAAACTTAGCACAACATGGAATATAATCCGCGAGCCACCGATCTGGGGCAATCACGAAACTCAAATTCTATCCAGCATCGATTGAATATATTAATAAGTGGAACTTTTTTTTTCTTCCCAAGAGAGAAAATTCGCTTTGAATATAACGTATCAAATGAAAATCAAATTTTGAATTGCTTAAAAGGCGCAAATGCCAACCTAGTGAAAAAGATTCAATGCCGGGAATCGAACCCGGACCATCAGTATAGCGCACTGACGTTCTACCGACTAAATCACATGGAACGACACCCAGCAAGGAACTTATCACTATTACATGTTGGCAAGGCTACAAACTTAGCACAAGATGGAATATAATTCGCGAGCCACCGATCTGGGGCAATCACGAAACTCAAATTCTATCCAGCATCGATTGAATATATTAATAAGTGGAATTTTTTTTTTCCCCAGAGAGAAAATTCGCTTTGAATATAACGTATCAAATGAAAATCAAATTTTGAATTGCTTAAAAGGCGCAAATGCCAACCTAGTGAAAAAGATTCAATGCCGGGAATCGAACCCGGGCCATCAGTATAGCGCACTGACGTTCTACCGACTAAACCACATGGAACGACACCCAGCAAGGAACTTATCACTATTACATGTTGGCAAGGCTACAAACTTAGCACAAGATGGAATATAATCCGCGAGCCACCGATCTGGGGCAATCACGAAACTCAAATTCTATGCAGCATCGATTGAATATATTAATGCGTGGAATTTTTTTTTTTCCCAGAGAGAAAATTCGCCTTGAATATAACGTATCAAATGAAAATCAAATTTTGAATTGTTTAAAAGTCGCAAATGCCAACCTAGTGAAAAAGATTCCATGCCGGGAATCGAACCCGGGCCAAAAATTTGATTATTAATATATTCAATCGATGCTTGATAGAATTTGAGTTTCGTGATTGCCCTAGATCGGTGGCTCGCGGATTATATTCCATCTTGTGCTACGTTTGTAGCCCTGCCAACATGTAATAGTGATAAGTTCCTTGTTGGGGGTCGTTCCATGTGGTTTAGTCGGTAGAACGTCAGTGCGCTATACTGATGGCCCGGGTTCGATTCCCTGCATGGAATCTTTTTCACTAGGTTGGCATTTGCACCTTTTAAGCAATTCAAAATTTGATTTTCATTTGATACGTTATATTCAAGGCGAATTTTCTCTCTGGGAAAAAAAATTCCACGCATTAATCAGTAGAGCTTGATCTCTGTGGTGCTGCCTTCTAGAACTCATAAGAAAGATTTAAAGTAGCCATTGGAGTAGTTTTTAAAATATTCACGGAGATTTTTTGTCTCTAAACAGGGAAAATTTATGTGTTGCCGACCCGGCAACACGGCGCGTTAAGGGGTTAATTTAGTACTATTACAAAGGAATTAATGTTATATTCTTTTTAAAATTTATTTCGTCCGTTATCATTAGAATATTACTTAATACTAAATTAAATTGTAAAAATACATTAACGAATTAGAATATTAGAAACAAACACAATGGAAGAAAAATTTGAAGCGTCACTTATGGACATACGGGATACTCGTTCAGAACAATTCTCACAAAAAGCAAAGAAAGTTATTCAAATGATCTGAAATCCACGAAAAAGAAAAGAAAAAAGAAAAATTGGAATTCTCGTTAGTTCGAATTAAACGAGGTCAAGATACAATGAGTTCAAATTAAAGAAAAATTTTAACATTATTCTGCCATTGAAAATTTCGGGACTTCATGTTTAGTTCGAATTAAGCAAAGATTCGAATTATCCGATTTCGAATTAACGAGAGTCGAATGTATCTCTAAATCAAACGGGAAAACCCTAAATATGAATTTTTAATGACTAAAATGTTTGATTTTGCATCTTCATACATTTTACCTTTATATATATATATTTAAAGTAAGGGTTGGTTAGAGAGTCTTACCTTTGGCCTCGCAACATACAAAGAGCGCTTGAAATTAAGCCAAAATGTAAGCACTATAATACTTAATAAATTGTTAATCGATAAGTATTGCTTAAGAATTTTATACAAATAAAAAAATAAAATAAAATTGTCTTTTTAAAATGCTGTTATCATATCTATATTATACAGATTTCATCCTATTTAATTACTTTATATTAAAAAAAATATATGGTCATTAATAAAAAGAAAAATTCCAGTACATTTCCTCGTGATTCATAATTTTCGGAAATCAGGCAACAACACGTACGAGGATGTCACGTGATCATCGATTGATAAGTATCGAAAATTTCAAAATTAGTTATGTTCTGCATGTAGTAACTTATATTAAGAGCATATTTCTTTTGTTTTATTATTTGTAAAGCCCAATTTTATAGTCTTTACGGAATAAAAGATGTTTCCAATAAAATTAAGAGTTTCTAACACAAGTGTGATTTGACTGTAGGCTTGAGATTTTCTTTGATATTTGGACATATAATATTATATTGGTGTTCCTGTATTAAAATACAAGAGACGTGAGTAGGAAAATATACTAAAGTTCTGCTTCAATGTATGAAAATTGCATGCTTATATATTTACATAAATAAAACAATGAGTTTGAGAGTATTTCTGTGTATATTCTCACATTGTGGTAAATAAGATTAGCGCTAGGACATTAGGCACGGAAGTGTAAATATAGTAAAGCCCAAAAATATATATGGCGTGAAAATTGACTATTTCTGTAATGCTTTAAAAAATACTAAAAAAAGCATTCCATAAATCACCAACGATTCTGAATAGTAATGTGTCGATACGGGAGTCATCTGATAATTCTTTTCTACGTAAACACTTTATTATTAGAAATTACAGATTTGTAAATATTGGAAACTATGAATATAAGATATTTTGGACGTTATAAGTTGATTAAGGTGAAGATGATCGTGAAATGAGTTACAGAATCTTACTTAAAAGGAGTACATATCGTTTCTTAGTTGCTTCAGTATCTTTTGTCATATAATAATTTTTTTTATTTTCACAATTGTGAAAATAAGAATAATACTTTTTCCGTATGCATTTATTTCAGCGCAAGTTGCTTTTTGGCATTTTTGTTGTCATAATGCCTATCAAATTATTTATTCATTGTGATCGGTCACATATGGAACAGTATATTCACCTTCATATTGACTTTTTATTTTTAAACAAATAAAAGTATTTTCCCCCTTCTACACTGTATAACTCTCTTTTTTTCAAAAGTGCTTGGATTAAGGTGGCAGAAAGATATACATTATCGATAGATATATCTTGAGAACTGCAAGTACATTAATAATCTTTTCTAGTTTTTATTACATCGTTTTTTTTAAGTCGTGAAAGTAAAATCCGATAGCAAAAGAACGACTGATCCAAATGATCCAAATTTCCCTCAATATGGTGCCAAAGCAGTGGCAAATCTTTTAAAAGAAGAACTTGCAATGACTGTGTCTTTGACGCAGAACCGATAAAATTGCTTGAAGTAGTTGCGCAGTTAGCTTACAAGCAAATAGCTCTCATTTATTATTTAGCTATAGCTTTGCCATGAAATTATAAGTTGCACATTACTGAAACTTGTCAGTTTTATCGTGAGCTGTGAAATATTTGGGGATAATGAAAATGAATTAGTGGGTGAATGAATTAACAGTGATAGTTATGAATTGGTCTCTTTTACAAATTTCTATATATATATTATGGTATATATATACTATGGTAGGTATATACTTGAACAAATCAGAAATTGGACGTCAAATGAAAAATATGACGGGATTTCATACTGTAACAAGTTTTATAATTATTCACATCTTGTATCTTTATAATTATTCAGATCTTCTCAGTACAGTAGCTGTTGCACTCAGATGCAAAAATGCATGGATACGAAATTTATTACTATGATATATTTCAAAATCAGTAATACGGATATAAAATGATTCCATCTTAACCCTCTGACAGTCTTGCAAAAGGGTAAAATTGTAATGTTGTTTTCTCAGCATTTTGTTTTAGTTGCTAAAAAAATTTGATTCTTTCAAAATTATAGAAAAATCTTATTTACGAATATGAATGTTATCCTTGAGTGTGTTAATCATTGCACAATGTATTAAAAATCCATTAAATCAACGTGAGTTATATCATTTTAATTATTGCTTACATTGCAGTGAAACCTGGAGCTTAGGGAACGTCTAGTGTCAGTGAGAGGGTTAAATAAGACATATTCACCATGTCAAAATTGAATCATGACCTATCATCATATATCATTGAATTAATTACGTATGATCGGATTTTATAGAACGAAAAAAAAAACTTTATTAAGAGTTAGATACAGCTTTAGAGTTTTGATTTGGTTTTAATATAATTTGAAATGACTCAATTAAATTCTGCAACGATTATGTGTATTACATTTCGAACCATTCGATTGGGCAATTTTTGCGGTGTTATATGCGAACAAACAGACAGGCAGATTAAGAGCCAGACAATGACTGCAAGTGCTATGCACTTATGTAATTTTGGATGCATTTAAAAAGAACTAGAACGACATGTAACTTTACTATAATACACTTTTAAAAGCTTTCGTGTAAAATTACAGAGAATATACAGATAACACTGATAAACAAGGTTTCTGTTCCTAACTAAGTATGTGGTGACTTTTATATTTTATGAGGTGCTGTTTAAGAATATGCCATTAAAAAGTTTCCATCACCCACAGATATTTAAAAAATTCAAAATCTTGAAAATCTGAATTTTGTAGTAATTATTCAACACATACACTTTATGAAATTTATCATTTGGTAGTTTAATAATGAAAAACTTTTAAATAAACACTTATAAAGCTTAAAATTAATATTTAAAACACTGAAAGTATGCATTGTTTATAAAGTTTCAGAAAAATATAGAAGAATTTTTGTAAAAAGAAATGTTATTAATAAGAAATTTCATATTTTATGTAGTGGTAATTGTCTTATCTGTGGCTACTCCCTTACAGGCCATTGTTTCGAATTATATTGAGAATTTAAAGCAGACATTAAGCTACTTATATCATTACAATACCATAAATAATCTTTTCTTGAAAAAAATGTCGAATATTTCTTATGTCCATCTCGATAAATATTTTTATTGTTGTATTGTATTCTTTGTATTATTTTTCAGGAGATTCCAACCTTGCAATCTTGATCCAAGATTTTCTGAGTTTTTCTTTGATAAATTTAAGTCTCTCACAAAATCATTTAATTCTTTTTGAGTAATTAGGTGTGGTTCTTCATTTATGCCAGGAGAACAGTTCATATCAGATGTAGAGAAAGTTTCAGTTTCATTAATTTCCATTTCTACTACTGCATCGTCATATGTAAAATTCTCTGGAGGTTTCAGATTTGAAAATCATCATTATGTAATGCTGGTCACATTGCGGAATCTAAGTTCGTGTACTTAATTTTGTGTTCACTTCTTGTAGAGCATCCTTTAATTTTTGTAATACATTAGTAGCAGTCAGTCCTTCGCCATGCGCCATATCATGTGTATAGCAAAGGACATACACTTTTTTGTACCTTTCATCCACGCCCGGAGGTTTGTAGCACATCGTGTAGAACAAGAATGAGGTGCCCATTTCCTATCTTGTTCACTTCCTTTATATCCAAAGTACATATGACAGGCAGTCTTTATTAGCGGCGCGAAAGCGCATCGATGCTTTTTCAAAGTTAGCTCCACTCACATATAGCAAAAAGAATCGGGTTCATTAACGCATTCTCTAGACATGTTTTACATATTGTAGAGGAAAATAGGATAATTATAATCAAAATTTAATTAAAAACTCTTACAGAACAAAGAAATACTAGTACACTCGCCCCGAATGTTTCAACTGGATTTGCGAAAAGAAGATTGAAAGATCAACAAGATTTGCGTTAAAGTCAAATACTGTAGGGGTGGCTAGAGCTGTCTGTTCAAGGTCGCTAATATAAAAATTAATATATTTTTCTACTCTCTTGCTGTATCTTCTATTGTTGTAATAAGAAAAAAGAATACATGAAAGAGAACAATATAATATAATTATAATGCCTATACGATACTTACATACTCCAAAACGTATAAATGAAATTTCTCAAAATTGGAGGGTGGTAGAAAATTTTTACAAACATATTCTTTTTCAGCAGCTTGAAAGCTATAAGAAACTGCCAACGTATATAGAGAAATCGAAAATTCGTTAAAATTTGTTTATCAGTGTAATCTATTATATGGTTATAATTATGGTTATAATATTATAAGTCGTATGTAAAGTTTGATAGATTAGAAAAAAAGAGATTCTGTTAAATGGCCGAGAAGTTATTCGGTAAATTTATATTAGATTCTGTAAATTAACATCGTTAAAAGTGCACAAGACTCTGTAAATTTATTTTTAATGATAATAATTTAATATATTTTTTAAAATCAGTAAAACATTCAACCTTCAATGAGGCTGAAAGAATTTAAATTTTGTACAGCTGTATTGTTTATTTTTTACACAGTTATTTTAAGATAAATGTTCTTTTTTAATATTTCTAATAAAATTGTAAAATATTTGTGTGTATTTTGAATTATAAGTTTTAATAAAGATAAAAATATCTTTAAATAAAGACGAAATTCCCAAAGGGAATTAGATATAATATAATTGAAATGTCGGTAAAGTCATTATCAACAAATTCGATAGAATGTGTTTAACCGAGGACTTGTATTAACTTTCAGAGTCTCGTTTATTTTTCTATATTTTGACAGAAATTTTTCACACTGTAGTTTCGACACATTCAAAATCAGCTACCTCAAATTTCACTGATATGTTTACAAGAGGAGAAGGCTTACCCTCCCTCATAGCATGCATGTTCACAGTGACGTCACAATGACGTCACTGTGAGTCACTTTGGTCACATCACATCTGTGACGAAAATGCCACCACTCAATGACGTCACATTGTGACTAAGATGTGACTTTCTAAAAAAATTTTCACAGTTCGTCACAATGTTAATGTCAAAGTAGTCACAAATGACACACTTTTCACAAATTGGTCACATTGTGACGTCACAAAGTGGTCACAATGTGACGTCACAAAAAAGCCCTAAAACGGCCATAACGACTTCACATTTTAGTCACTGTGACTTCACATCGACGTCACGTGACGTCACATCAACAATCGCTGGTCACAAAGTCACAATGTGACTTCACAACGACATTGCAGTGACGTCACCATGTCTTACGGGTAGATAATTGCTAAGAGCGATAAAAGGATCCCGGAAAATAACTATTGGCAGTAAATAAGGTAAAACACTTTGTAAAATCACTATAAAATGAAAAATAAAGTAGTACGCGTTTCAAGTTACAACAATAACAGTTCGTCATCAGCTAAACCAACACGTGTCCGTAAGGGCACAAAGTCAAGAACTTAACTATTGGCAGCGCCTGATTATCAATGTGGTACTTTGCCACCAATAAACAGAAACAGAAAATTATATCTTATTTATGGCCGAAATTCTCCATAAATATGATGTTTATGTAAAGCGACTATTTCTATTAAATTTTATTGGTGTAAATGTTCCCCGTTAGTAATCAGGCCCTCACTATTGGCGGGTTAAAGATTTAAATAAAACATCAAAGGCTTAAACAAGAGTAACTTCAATATTTCATAAAAGTATATTTTAATTAAACACACATTATTGAATTAAACGTTTTCACAGTTTCATGACTGATTGTATAAATTTATTTAGATTTCTATCTTATGTCTAATTTAAGTGAAATATTCACGTGCAGTTTCATTCATTAACTCAATATCCTCGCCAATAAGCAGTTAATCGATTTATAACTTCAAACATAAATTTCATTTTTAAGACAGCTTATTTTCGATTACATCTGAGAGTGAAATTAATTAGATTGTTCCACATCAGCGATTTTAAAGGGATTTAATCGATTTAGTATTGAAAATAATCTATATAATTAAAGAAGCAAATATCTTTAGTTCAATAAATTTCGCTTACATTAGCAAATTCAAGTATCTTGAATATAATATACTTAGGACTTATTTTAAAATAAATAAAATAAAATGAATGGTAAAGTATATACTGTGTACCCAAAAGAAAAAAAATGTGTAGTTACATGTTTGATTTTTGGAGCCTATAAGAAATTATTTTATTTTTTATTTTTTACTGTTTAAGAGTTATAATCGCACATAAGTACATTCCTGCAGAAAAAGTAAGAATCATTTGAGCACTATACCATAATAATAATAATATATATTCTATAATAGAAAAGGAAGAACATATATTATAAATAATAATTTTACTTCCTGTAAAGCATGGTGACGTCACTGCAACGTCACTGCAACTTCACATTGTGACTTTGTGACCATCGATTGTCGATGTGACGTCACGTGACGTCGATGTGAAGTCACAGTGACTCAAATGTAAAGTCGTTATGGCCGTTTTAGAGCTCTTTTGTGACGTTTCATTAAGTGGTCACAATGTGACAAATTTGTGAAAAATGTGTCATTTGTGACTAATTTGACATTGACATTGTGACGAAACTGTGACAAAAGCGACGATATTTAAATTCCAGAAACATATTTTTTAAAGTAAATCACATGTTTTGAAGGAAAAATAATAAATTTCTAAAGATTTTTAAGAAAGTCACAATGTGACGTCACTGAGTGGTGGCATTTTGGTCACATATGTGATGTGACCAAAGTGACTCACAGTGACGTCACTGTGACCATGCATGCTATTAGGGTTATAAGACGTTACTTTAATAATAACACATTTAAAATATAATAAAAATTGATATCTTTTAACGCATTTTCAGAATGTAATCTTCAGAATGTAAAAAAAAAAATTGTTTTAAATTTTCTATTTACATTCTCAAGATGACTTGATGAAACATGCCAATTTTTAATGTATTTTAAATGTTTTATTATTAAACTGAACCTCTTATAAACAGAATAATTATTTATAATATAAGATCTTACCATTTCATTGTAGTATATATATTATTAAAATTATTATGATATAGTTACTGATGGACATAATCAAGACTTACTGCTTTGATATTTCACATCCAAAAAAGCTCAGTTCCATCGCAAATCCTCCTATAATAATAAAACTGTTAAGATTGATTGATAGTGTAGTCTACTAATTAATAATGCTAATAATACTAATTAATACTACTAATAATGCTATTCTTAAATTTTTCTTAAGGGATCGTCTAAATATGGAAATTATAACAAAGTTTAAAGTTTTCAGTATTAATGTATTAATATCTAATTTTGACACCGTATTTGTATTTTTACAAAAAAATTTCCTAAAGATTTCAACTGAAAAATTAATCACATTCATAATTTAGAAATAATACATTTTCAAAATTCGGAACTATTAATATTAGATTAATTTTTAACCGTTCCAAGATCAACAGAAATGTGATAAAGTTTTTTAGCATAGCTCTAAAACTATTCGAAGTAAAGAGCTGTAATTTTGTATTTGACGTTTCTAGAAATAAATATATTTTTTGTTTAATTATACATTACAAATTATATTTCTTCAAAAAAATATTTCAGAATAAATCTTTTTTTTTTTCAGTTTTTTTAAATTAAGAATTGGAATCTAATTTCTTATTGAAATCGATTTCTAGCAGATTAAACCATGCGATCTCAAAATTGCAATTTCTTTTTTAATTAGATTATAAGTTATATTTAAAAAACTAAAGCTACTGAAAAATGATTTTTGCAACGATTAAATGTGAATTTAACATTAGTAGTTAAAAAAAATTAACCTTCAACAATTATAAACTATTTCACGGAATTATTTTCAGTTTTGTACCTGAAGATAAAATCTGCCAGTGAATTCAAATATGATGTCCAAGCCCGTGTTAATTTAAAAGATTTTTACCATTTCTTCATGTAGAAGATTCTCTAGCCCTCCAAAGGTCTTGCAAATGGCCAAAACTGTAATGTTATTTTCTCTTAATTTAATTTTAAATTCCCGGAAAATGTGATTTTTTTTTTCTACATTATAGAAGAAAAACTTAATTACAAATATGAATGCAATCCTTGAGAGTATTAATTGTTCTTTAATGTATTGAAAATTCATTAAAACTGTAGAACCACATTATCTTAAATATTGCTTATATTGCAGTGAAACCTGGAGCTTAGTGAATGGAATATTACGTCCCAAACACTTAGAGGGCTAGGAAAGTACAACCCAAATTAGAAGTTTTTATTACTAACTGACAATAACTAGCAAGGAACATTTCAAACGATGCTTTTGCGTCAGAGTTTGTACGAGATATGACTTTTTTTTCTACGTTTGTTGTACAATATATGAGGCTTTCAGAAGTCGATATGACTAACTCCATTTATAGGTGTGTTCTTAATATATGTAAATAAAAAGCACCCATAGTCGTTGTTCATCGTCGTCCGTCCGCATTAAACAACGCAAAAACTACCCAACCGATTCGTTTGAAATTTAAAATATATAATTATTACACAGTTTTGTCGAGGTATTTTAATTTTTATGAGTATCGAATGCATATCTCAATTACAAGAGAAATAAAAAGTCTTCCGCTACATTACGGCCAATGGAAAAAAATTGGTTTCAAGTGCATTTTAACGATGTTACATTCTTTCGAACATAATACAATTCATATGCATATATGAAATATATACTAAAATATACATTTTGCACTATCTGTGATACAAACGATATTTTTTATTAATTTACAGGACCACACAAAAGTACTGTATTACATAACGATATAGGAAAGCGGGAGATTGTTTGAGTTGTATTTTAATTACATTAACATATTTCACATGTTATGAAATTATTATACGTTGCTGATGTTTAGTGCAAGTTAATTACTGTATAATAGAAAGCATTTAATATTTACAAGGACAAACAAATGATTTCGGATAGTGTATTGTATCCGAAGTACTGTATATTTCAAAAATTTCGTTATAGTACGAACGCACCTCGTTTGCAATGCCTGACGTACAATTCCCAACATTTTTATTTTAAATTAGGTAATGATATGACTGAGTTGAAATTTTTTCTATGTATCTGTACAGTTCTTGTGAATTACCCTTTATTATAAGGCAGTTAATATTTCATGGAGCTAATTAAATTGACTTCTTAATGCCTAATATATTATCGAATTGTGAAAGTTTAGAGCTTCTTACTTCTATATTTGATTCATATAAAATGTTCAGGAAAATTGCTCAATAATAAAATGTTTCATAAAGTACATTAAATACAACTGAAAAGAAAAATTTCATGTGTAAAAAATGGTGTTATTTATGTTCTTTAGATTTTGTGTCGTAATCAAACTTGCATGCAATGAATGCATAGTTAAATTTGATGAGAAAATAATCCCAATATATTCCTTATAATCTTAGTGATAAAGAAATACCTCATTAGACCTTCTCATGATTGTTGATTTAGAAAATACAGTCAACTGCATTTGCTTGCTTGCCATCGCGAAAGAGATAAATGCTGTTTAATCCTTTATATTGATGTATGATCCAGGAGAGCGGAAGTTTTCGGTTTAAATTACTACCCTTTTTAAAAAATTCTAATATTTGTCTTATTTAGTATGTCATTAAATTAGGCGACTATTACAATGTTAAAAGAAAAAAAATAATCCGATTAAAGAAAAAAAAAGAAGTAGCAAACTAGCGAAACTGATCCTAGAATTTCGTTGTTAACTGATGGTACATAATTCGATCATAATTGTTTTTTTTTTTTAAAGGATTATTAAAATTTTCCGATAGGAATATTTTTATTTCTTGAAATGTTATAATATATTTTTTGCGTATTTGAAGTTGCTATTCGAAAAATTATTTGAATATTTCAAAACAACATGAATATATATATATAGGGTGAGTCATAAATATAGAAACAATAGGCTATCTCCTTAAATATTGCCCCTAGACCCATACTCCCAATTACAAAGTTTCATAAAAAAAGGTGAATTTTTTGAAAGTTGCAACTCCATGAAGGGTCTATTTTAAAAAATACGGAAATTAAATTTTTATACGGCCCCCAGAGGATAAAACATCCAATTCGAAAAATTTTCCTTATTCATTCCTGAACTGAACAAAAAAAATTCATCTTGATATCTTCAAAACTCAGAGAGTTATGACAATTTTAATAAATCGTGAGGTTTCAAGGGATCAGACACAAATTGAAATGCGTGTAATTGAAGAAACAATGTTGCTGTAATGGGTCCAAAAAACATTTATTTTATCTATTTAATTATAAAGTTGGGATTTTGAATGTTTTGTGATGGTTAACCATATAATTTGTAAGCATTATCACATCATAAGACTTCTTAATATTTTTTTTTCAAAAAAAATTTGAGTAAATTAAAATTGGTATAACTCAAAATATTATTTGTCGCGTTGAATTTTTTTCTTTTGATTAAACGAAAATGTCTAATTTTCAATTTTAATTCAGCATTTTAAATAATATTTATTTAAAAAAAATAAAAGTATTTAAAATAGCGATATTACAAAAAAATAATTTTTGTAAACAAATAATATTTTTAAAAGTAAATTTTCTGAGCTGAAAAGTTACCGTAACCGACGGTTATTGACGTATGTCAGTTTCAAAATGAGAAATACTGAAATAAATACATTTGATGCAGCAAAGTGCATTTAGTTTTAAGATGGGCAAAGATGGGCTCCTAACGTTTAAATGCTGTATAGTTTCGTTTTCAGATTTTGTTTAAGTTTTGCCATTTTCACCTTCTTTAATTACTGCTTAAATGCGTCAGTTGATTTAAACTTTATTTTTTTATCACGTCGATTTCAAATTTTTTCATTGTGCTGTGACTCACAGACAGACATTTCATAAAAACATGGTTTTCGGTATCTCTGAGCCCTAAAACCTGTGAATCCATCGAAAACCGGAATTCAAAATTTTCATGAATCCAATACTTTCTTCTAGTAAAGATAGAAGAAAGCAAAAATAGGTTTCAAACCTTCATAAATTTTGAAACTGAATACAGTAAAACCTCTAAATAACGGACACCTCAGGAACGCAGAAATTGTCCGCTATTCGGAGGTGTCCGCTATTGGGAAAATCAAAGATATTCAAAAAGTGCTAAGAAACGTTTAACATTTCATTAATTGACTTTTATGTGTCCTAAAACCTCTTTTATATGATTAATCAGAAATTAAAATTATTTTTTAAGCAATGGGGCTAAATAAAACTGTAGACACCTTTACCCACTGTTCATTACATGCTTGTGAAAAAACCCTGTTACAAAAGTTAACTTTTGCTTGCGATTATATGTAATTTGTTTTTCAAAGTGACATTATTGGACATTATAGAGTTCCGGTCGAGGACGGGGATTGCACTTTTTGGCTGTTAAAAGCGTAAAATCTCAATTTTCCGAGGGGATATTTCAATGCTCTGGAAGATGTCCCTCCTTGGCAACCCCTTCAATTCAACTCTGAACGTTGGGGGGGGGGGGGATTTTCCCCAGCTCATTATCACAAAATTCCCTGATAAATTTAGAGGCCTTTTCACTTTTTTCATTTTTTTCTCCTTTTAAAAATACTTTTTCATCCTTTATCGCCTTAAATAGTCTCCATTATTCGGAATGTTCGTTATTCAGAGGTTAAACATACACAAATTTAGGTTTTGAGAATGGGGATTGGAAAATAGTCCGTTAAACAGAGGTGTCTGCTATTCGGGAGTGTCCGTTACAGCGGTTTAACTGTAGGATAAAGTAGATTTTTGAAAATATTTCTATGTAATTTATTAAAATATATTTCCATGATTCCGCTAATAGAAGAGTCATTTTCGCTATTACTATATTTACTAAACTTATTGCCTGCGCCAATAAGTTTTTAAGACATTTTTAATGAGAGTTTAATTAATAGCACTTAATTTGATAACACTTTTAATAAGTGTTTAATAAGACGGTCCGTTCAATGAGTCGTGCCAGTTACGAAGTTGGCGGCATGGTCGAAATATTGCAGACAACTAGCATATTTCATCGAAGTTTAAAGCAAAAACCTATACGCTTTTATTTTATATCTAAAAGTTTAAGTGTTGTCTTGGATCGACATTTAATAATACGTAAATTTATGGTCGATCCCTTAATTACTTACCTATCATACGTAGTATAGGGTAAGTCTTGCAATCGTTTTGAAAATCGAAATTTTTTTTTGACGGATTTACACGTTTCAGATACTGGAGATTCCGAAAAACATGTTTTTAGAAAAAAAATTTTGCCGTCCGTCCGTCTGTGTGTCTGTGTGTCTGTCTGTCTGTCTGTAACCGCTCTATCTCCCGAAAAAATTGAGATAGAGACTTGAAATTTTGCATGTACTTAGTATGAAAGAATGGGACGAAGCCTATTTAATATCAGTAACCTCGATTATCCGGAACTATTTTTTTCGGACTCTCGAAAAATTCGTTCTGATGAAAGGTATATAAAAATTTTCGAATTTTTTTATTTTAAGGAGTGGATATAAAAGGCAATAAAATAACACAAATTTTGTATAAAGAACGAAGTCGATCGGATTATTAGTTGCCGAGATATCTGTAATCCTGTTTTTCACATTCTTCGATTTTTCATGACCCTGTATTTCATTCAAATTTCAATACAAAGATATATTTTAATTGGAAATGAGACGCTTAATTCGACGCGGTAAATTTTTAGTTAATATGATTATTATTTTTGGAGTTATAAGGCTGTTTCTTTTACGCAATCTGGTACTTACTTGAGTATTTTGGCGTTTTGTATAATTTGTCGAAATGGGTTCATCAGCAATTCATTATAGAGCATATATATATAGCTATGTATATTAAAAGTATTAAAATGCATGTTTAAGTTTTGTTTTAGAATTGCAATGCATTTTATAAATAGTTTACACGTTTTATTTTCATATTTTATATTATGCATATCTATGATGGGTAAGTGTTACGGTGGCCCCCAACGACTAGTTTTACTTCAAATGAACTGATTTTGCTGCGCTCAGAGGCATGCTTAAGTGGTGTAAGTCAGGAATTTTGGAAAATTTTGAATCTTTATATCTTTCGGGGATTTGCAGATATCGAGATGAATTTTTTTTTGTTCAATTCAGGAAGGGATAAAGAATTTTTTTCTAAGTGGAAGTTTTATTCTCTGGGGGCCGTAAAAAAATTTAATTTTCGTATTTTTTTAAAACAGACCCCCCATGGAGTTGCAACTTATCTTATCAAAAAACTCATCTTTTTTTAATGAATTTTTGCAATTGGAAGTAAGGGTCTAGGGGCAATATTTAAGGAGATAGCCTATTGTTTCGATATTTATGACTCACCCTGTATATATATATATATATATATGTATCTGAGACACATGAAATTTTAAATCTGACGTAGCACATAACTGATTCAATTCTCTTGATTTATTGCTCATTCTAGATAAATGTTTGGTTAATATTTTCGCATATATATATTTTTAAATATATTTAATTATAGTTATTATTTAATATTGTTATTTCATTGAATTCCGTTTTTCCAAATTGGGAATAGTAAATAAAATCCAACCAGTTGGGTGCATTTTGGATCGAATTTCTTAGCTTATAGCACGACTTATAACAGAAACTGGTTGGAAGTTTTTATTTTTTATTAAACCATGCACCACTGATGAGTAGTTTAATAAAAAAAGCCTTCTAAGTCTATTTATGCATTTGCCTTTCAAAATTTTGGTAATCTACTTTCTATATCTCTTCAAAATTCAAATGATTTTAATAGGATGACAGTATAAATACTGGTTTCATTGGCTTATTATTATGGTAATATCTGAGTTACTTTGGTTTTACTTGTAAAAGTATTTATATATATATGTGTGTGTGTGTGTGAGTACAATCAGAAAGATTTCTACTATGTAGTTCTCCGATACCACTTAATAGGATTTTCCATTAAGAGTCGCAATATCGTTTCATCCTGCATATAACTTGTGATTTAATATTATATTTAAGATTAAGTATAGTTTAATATTGTTAAAATATTTTAAATGTTAAATTTAATATTCAATATTTTTGACGTTAAATTTACTATCTTGATATATGGTATATTAAATGTTATAAGTCGTTTTTTGTTTTTATTATTTTATTATCTCCATTTTTCTGTCATATGATATATGAATACTTCATGTTTTAATTTACCGCGTGCGATATCAGGGTTAATGTAGTGCATTTGCGATCATTCTACTTTATAGCTCATAACTGTTTTATATTCTTAATATCCACTATAGATTACTTGGTTTTTCTTTAACTAATTTTGGTTTTATGTGTGTTGCTAGTCCCAAATTCGTATTGTTTTGCTTTTTCATGGCAAATACGAAGATGAAGCCACACACTCCATTTGTAGTTCCAAAGTGTTTGGGACCTGATGATTCTGCTTTGGTTCTACAAATTCCATTTGTATTTATATTGTTCTTCTTTCCTTCATATTCAATGTGCTATAGTTATTAAATTCAATGGTTAATTTTAAATAGTTAATATTGTTTACTATTAATGGTCTTATATATATAAATATATATATATATATATATATATAGTTTTTATTAAAATTAAAAAAATCTATTTCCATAGACATTGATATTTTAAACATTTATATATACTTACTATTCTGTAAGTGACATTTAATTGCTTGATGTTGGCAATACAATCATATTTTTCAAAAGACGGCCCAGCAGCCCGAGATGTAAGTTTTATTTGGAATTTGACCTATTACTGATATTTAAGCCTGAATCTAGATTCGAATTCAATACTCGCTGACTAGCATCTAAAGTTTTAATAACAAGATAATAATATCAACATCTAAATTGGGTATAAGGATATAACTTGATGTGTGAAATAACGCTTCAAATCGGAGCTTTAATGAAACTCATTATTTAGTAAAAAAATTTACCGATTAAAACACACAAGCCTTTTTCTGATATAGATATCACAATGAAATTTTAACGAATAATTTAATTAATTCATATAATTTCAGTATTTGATATCAATTTCAAATAAGATCTTGTCTTAAAAGTTTTAAATATTAACAATACGTACTTAAAATTTCCCATACAGACAGGTAATCGATTCTACTTTAAACACAAATAACTTTTTTGAGACAGCTTGTATTCAATTACATAAGAGGATGGAACTAATTAGATTATTTCATGTCAATACTTTTAGCGGGATTTAATTTGTTTAGTATTGAAAATAATATAGATTTCAAGAAGTACATATTTTTAAATAATAAATCAAATTTTCATAAACTGTGAACCATGTTTTTACATCTATATAGACAAGTATAACGAACACTATTTCCTTACAAATTCAGTAAAGATTTTTCAAAAACTATTGAAAAATACAAAAGGTAGATTTATTACAATTGTTTTTTTTATAATGAATGCATTGCAATCAAATTTAAGTACAAATAAAAATAAATTTATGCGTTGATGATCTAGAAACACATCAAGTTTACTTAACCTCATCATGTCTAATATATCCTGTAGAATACACATATTTACAATTTTTTTAGAAATGAAAAAAAATGTGAATGAAGACTGACAGATAGCAGAATCTAACAATATAGCAATTTGTTCCTTATAGCGCTTTTCTTTTAACGAGCTACGTGTTATATAAAAGTGGCTTGCAACAGAAATGCACGAAATGTTCAAAAATGAAACCGTAAACAATTATACTGTGTGTTAAAATACCAATTGTAGAGCCCATTAGTAATAAAAAATTATTAAATATATGATTATATCATGTTTTTCAATATTTTTGCAATGAGAAAATGTAAAAGAAATAAAAAAAAATCTTAATACTTTTATGAGCCCTATAATTTTTTGAGTTCCCATTTATCATCTAACTTTATGTAATAAAAATAAAATTTAATTTTTATTGCTGTTCAGTCTTTCTTAGTAATCAGTTTGTTAATATGTTACATTAACCGGAAAGTTCTATCGCATAATGTTATTTTCCGCCTACTGTTTTAAAATTGACGTTTCTTCATTGGCACCACTTTTTTAAACAGCAAAATTCCCAATGTTTTCACCTTAATAAAAAACGTGAAAACTATAGGAAGTTTACCCTATAAAAAATTGGTGCAAATGAAGAAAACTGAATTTAAAAAATTGCAGATTTTGTGACAGATTTTTCCGGTTATCCTAATAAATCCATTACTGAAATTAAAACCCCCCACTTAAATAGGGTATATGCTGAAGAGGATAATGCTGAATTGAAAATAGTTTTCATACACAGAGATGAGATTTACTAAATATTTTTATATGAAAAATAAAAGAAAATAGAATTAGTGTTTAGCAAATTAATTACTTATATATTTTCAAACAAGATAAAGAGAATCATTTAGTTTTGTCGTCTTTCAAACACTCATACTTTTTCGAATAATTCTTCAATATATACACTTGGGAACTTTACATCGTTTTATGGAAATTTTAGATTATAACTAGAACGCCGGGAAATTTTACGCAAGTTTATAAAATATATTACAAAACAGAAATTTTATTTAAAATTATTTAATTTATTTGTTTAGCCCATTTCTTTAAAACTTGTGTATAACATATTCCTTAAATATTTTTCTGTTTGAATCGAAATTAATCCACTAATTGGTGTCGAATTGACACCTGCCCGGCGTTCGAGGGTTAAGCAATGGATTTATGAAAAAAGGGCAGGAGACAAATAGTATACTTATTCCATGAAGATTTTATGGTATGAATCGAGATTAGTCCACTAATTGGTATCGGATTGATCCCTGGCGTTCTAGCGTTAAAGAATGGAGTTTTGAAGAAAGGGGGAGGAGACAAATAGGGTACTGAATATCCGTAACATGTGAAGTAACTAAGGAGGTTGTCACAAGATGGCGACAGTTTTTTACCTTGGACAAACAGGTTCTGATTTCAAACTTCGTAAGTTTGAATAGAAAAATTCGTTTCATTTAAGCAACTTATTTATGGATATATATTCTTACAAATAAGGAAAAATCTCTATTTGTTTTTACTGAAGTCAATTTGTGCAAATATTGTATTTTTTTTTTTTACTGACAGTAACAGAATGTTGTCTAGGTTGTCAGAATATGGCAGAAACGCTGAGCTTGATTATCGCCAAAATAATTTTCCATCGGTAAAACTGAATATAAGTTTTGCCATTACTTATGGGCTCCACCAGTAGCCGAGAGGTTCTGACCTCTCAACTGGTAGACGGCAGATGCTGGGTTCGAACCCAATCGCGGCAGTCGGCCTAGCCGTTAAGAGTTTTCGTGGTTTTCTTCGAACCTTGCGTAAATACGGGTTAGATTCCCTTAGAAAGACCCCCACGAAGGGCACTCTCCCCTGGGCCCATATCCCTCGAGTAGATAATCGGCCGACACAAGATAAACTAAACTAAACTAAAGCCATTACTTATGGCTGAAATTCTTCAATAATAAGGCGTCTAAATAAGGAGAAAATTTCTATTTAAATTTAATTGTGGTATTTTCATCCGGTAGTAATCAAACGCTGTAAAAGTGGTTACAGTTGAACCTTCACAATATTAAAGATATGACAATTCCTTCTTATTAATAATTCCATGATCTAATCTTTTCCACAGTATTTTCTAATAAATTGCAAAAAAATTATTTATTTTTTTTATTATTCAATTATTTTATCTCTTGTTCTTCTTCAAGTTCTTACTAAAGGCAGAATTCGAAAATCATGTACTACTACATCAACTAATACTTTTATTTGCAATGTGAAATAATTTTCTCGTTTTAGACATAGAAAATGGAGATATATGCTTTAAGGTCATAAATAATTGTTTTGTGATCATTTAGGAAATTTTCTTCAAAAATAGCAGTTGACTACATAGTGTCAATCTCATACAACATACTTGACTTAAAAGTTCAACGTGAATCTAAACTTAAGAAAATAAAGTTGTAAGATGTTTGTTTACAAACTTCTATCCCTAAAATTTTAATTTATTGTTCAATGCATAAATAAAGATGTTAGATTTAGTTTATAAGCTTTGTTTTAATTTAATTCTTCAGTCGAATTGTGGAAACGGTTGTAAAGTTGAACTTCATGTAATGGGGCACCATTGAACAGCGAAAAAACACCGAATAAACTGATGATAAATAATAATTGAAATACTTTAAAGAAAACACTTAAAAGTATGAAGTAAAGAATTGTTAATGTACCTAAATATTATTATTTCTGTTTTTTTAGTGTGAAAAGAGGTTAATTATGAATATCAAAGAACATGGACTTATAACTTATACTAATAACAATTACCCTTACAGCACACATAAGTTCCAACCACTATATGTAACATTGATGGGATGTTTAATATCTAAATTGATGTTATCATTCATTTATTGGATAATTGAAAATCCTGGATGCAAAATAATGATTCATGATTTAACATGTTCCAAAACATTATTCCTGGTTTCTGTAATGGATAAAGCGGAATTTTATAACAGGTCTCGTAAAAAAATAGCGAATGAAAAATTTTCATTTTCCAGAAGCATAAGGTATCTCATTGATATATTTCAAGGATATTGTAAAAAAGCTTTCACAGCCAAACACAACTGGAGGAACACTTTCTGTTTTATCAACAATGAGTTTTGACATCAACTTTGATGGATAATGATGGTCTGGTTAAATAGCAAAAAAATTAGTAATTTCATAAAAATGTAGTTATTTAATTTTATTCATATTACTTTATATTTTTGTAACATATGCAATTTTTTATAAAAACTCTCAATATTTTCATATTATATTAATTTATTCAAAGGTACCTCTTGCTTGTTAAAAGTTATCCTTTCATGTGGCAGGTTTGAACAAAAATCTTTTAATTTTCAAAATCCTAACAACCTATTTAATTTCTTTAGAAAATGTTTAACTTATGGTTCATATGATGAAGAAATGTGTTGTTTTTATTATATATTATTTAAAACTCAAAAAATATAACTCAAGTAAGAAAAATATTGATTTTTTGAAAAAAAAATTGAAACGTGCTCCGCTCTCCCCTGTATATTTCGTATGTGTGTATATACATTGGTAGGTTATTTGGTTTTGGATGCTACGGTTATTTTTTGATGAAAACCGTATGGCTCAAACATCCTTTTAAATTTAAATATGACCTACCACAGATATGAAAGACTAAATTAGGATTCAAACTTGCTCTGTCTTTGACCATACATAGTAATAAAAATATTACTATAGATAGACAAAAATAAATAAAGATTCTCTTATGGTAGCAAATAGTTGTTTCGAGTTTTACATGCACGCACTTCTTTAGTGCTGAAGTGAACACAATACCAGTTTTTAAAGCCAAAATGAGCTCATTAGTAAAGGAACGATATACCAGTTAGGACGAAACACTGCAACATCGAACAATTAACCAGTTCATGAACATATGAGCTTGATATGTACAGTGATGCATGTTTTATTATCCTTGCCGCACGTTCTAAGTTGTTTCTCTCAAGCGTTCAATGATTGACGTTTACAAAATGTTTTGTGTTGTGTCTAAATAAAAATCTGCAATAAAATCTGACGGAACCAATTACTGGATTTACTTCTACAATCTCGTGCAGACCAGTTACGTCTAAGGTAACGTGTAAGGCTGTAATACTACATACCTCCACAGGATCAATGAACTTCTCCTCACATATCCCTTTCAACGAGCTATTGATCTGTTTATCTGTAAATATCCCCGATAGAAAAATGTGGTATAATATAAGTACAAGTCAAAAAATTATATAAGCCAAAAAGTTTTTTTATAGTATCAGATTTTTCCTATTTTTTGACTTTTTAAATCTGAAACATGCGATTTGGGATATGATGGTTAAGAACACAGAGAGTTTTAAAATCCAACGTTAAAAAATACATAAAAATCAATTATTAAAAGATTAAAAATACACAACCATTCCAGATTTGTTTAAATATTTCACGAACAATGCATTGAAGCTTACTTTTAAAGAAACACAATATTCGTAAAAGGTAAATCTCGATAAAATTATCAATTTTAATGAATAGTGACACATTTCAGTTTTAACGAATGATTTAATTAATTTACTCATTTACCATACATATTGTATCTAAAATAAATGAATCCATGGCCGAAAAGTTTCCTTTCATAATTTAATATCCTCTCAGATAGAGAGATAATTGATTCTCATTTCAATCAGAAATAGCATTTTTAATACAGTTTATTTCCAACTACACCTGAGGGTGAAATTAATTAGATTATCTCGCATCTCTGATTTTAAAGGGACTAGTACACCGAACCCGGTGTTCCCGGGTCACAGAGTAAAGACAAAAAACTTTTTGTTAATTTAAAATTGAAAAGTCTAATAAATTTTTCCTACGTAATATGCTTTTTAAACTGCCAACTAATCCCAAACAGCAATTTTATATGAAACATATTAATTATGTAATCATATGAAAATTATCGGTACTTCTGTATTAGACGCAAGGTAAAAATGGCAACTAAAATATACAGTGATCTGTTATTTTCCATGGGGAAAAGAGATAGATGGAGGTGTAGTATGCGACTAATACGGTTTGAAATGGACCTTATTCTTTCAATTTAAATCTCGTATTCGACCCAAACGAAACAATCACATATAACAGAGCTGCAGCAGAATTCTTTAGCATCATTTTCTCTCTAAATGAAACAGATCTGATTATATTTTAGCATTCTATTTCATTGTATTATGAATTAAAACAGTATCGCTAAAAGTTTTCCTTTTATGCGAAAGCACGCGGTTATGTTTGATGCACTGCAGCGAATTTTAGGGTTACATTTTTGGCGTCACCTCCAGCTACCAAGCTACATCTCTATTCTCTCTCTCTCTCTCTCTCTTTTTTATTACTTTATGATTATTATTTTTTTATTTCCCACTTAAATGCGATACTCAAGTTGCCACCATTAGACAAATTGGACTAAAAACTACAAAAAATTAATATTTCAAAAACAAATTGAGATACAATTTTTTAACAAACTGCATTTAAAAGTGCATTTTTTTCTCTATACGATGGTATAAAGTTTGAAAACGCACTATGTCTAGAAATTTAAATATTTACAATAGTGAAAATTGCAAAATCGAAATTTCACCGGAAAGTGTTGCCATTCAAAACATGACGTATGCGTTACGCACAGATACGTTTGGCCTTTATTATATAGATTTATCTGATTTTGGGTTGAAAAATAATCTAAGTAATTAACAAAGCATGTATGTTTAATTCAATACATTTTGCCTGTATTAGTGGTCGTTTTTAACTCATTTTCTCTCTTGCGCTTTTAATGAAGTATTTTTTTTAATTTAAAAAAACTGCAATACAAACAGGGACAAATTTTTGAAAAAAGGGGGCGAGAATATATTTCTTTTGAAGAACGTTTTGAAAATAGTGACTACATCTAAGAAACTTTTAAAAGAAAATCTTATAAATAACAACAGGCATAAAGATATAATACTTTGATACTTTTAAAATTTTATTTGTTTCTTACCCATCATACTTTGTATAAACTAAGTAAGTCTTGTAATCGTTTAAAAAATAGTAAATAGCAAAACTGTATCAAAGACTAACTAAGAAAACATTGAATAATATAAACTAAACCAGACTTGAATGCATTTTTTTAAACAAAAAAAATTTCAGGTCTAACTGAATCTAAAGTTTTGTGAAATTCCGAGCATTAGTTCTTGAATTAGATTATCAACAACATTTTTGTCACATACAGAGTGACAGAGGGACAGACAGATTTACAGACAGAAATTTTCTGAAAACCATCAAAATCATGTTCAGGACCTTCTAAGACGTATAAACCCATCGAAAGCTAGAAGTCGAATATTTTACGAATCCAATACTTTTTTATTGTAAAGAAAGAAGAAAGTAAAAATATATAGGCCAAAAACCTATTTTATAGTATCACTTTTTCACTATTTTTTTACTTTTTAAATTTCAAATTTACGGTTTGCGATGTGATAATTAAAAATGAAGAAAATGTTCTGATCTAATGTTAAAAAATACATAAAAATCAATTAACAAATAGTAAAAAACACATCTCTCGGACTTGTGTAATTAATAAAGAACACTACTTTGAGGCTTAGTTTCGCAAGAAACTCAATATTCGTAAAAGGTCCATCTCGATAAAACTCACATATTCTAATGAATAGTGTCACATTTCAATTTTAACGAATGAGTTAATTAATTTACTCATTCATTATATATATTGTATCTATTTTAAATGAATTCATGGCCAAAATCTTTTCTCAGACAGAGAGATAATCGATTATTCTCATTTCAATCAAAAATGGCATTTTTAATACAGTTTATTTCTAACTACACCTGAGGGTAAAATTAATTATATTATTTCGCACCTCTGATTTGAAAGGAATTTATCTGATTTTGCGTCGAAAAATAATCAAAGTAATTAACAAAGCATGTACGCTTAATTCAATACATTTCGCCTGCATAAGTCGTTTTTAACTCTTTTTCTCCCTTACGCTTTTAACGAGATTCTTTTTATTTTTAAACTGAGGTATTTGTAGTACAAATAGCGACTCATTTTTGAAAAAAAAAAAGAGATACGGATATATTTGTTTTCCAGAACATTTTGAAAAAGGGCCTACATCATAAAAACTTCTAAAAGAAAATCTGATAAATAAGATGAAAGATAAAGATAAGAAAAGACTTTCATAATATTTTTATATTAGTTATTACTTACTAATCATACTTAGTATAAAGTAAGTCTTGTAATCGTTTAAAAAAAGATAGTAAACACAAAATTATATCAAGGACTAATTTAATCTAAAGTTTGAGTACATTATTTCTTGAGATAAAGCTATTGTGGAAATTATGAATAAGGCAGCATAGAATCACCAGCTGTCAAGCAATATGCACGAAAAAATAATCAGATCTAATTAAAATTAAGGTCAAACTGAATCTAACGTTCTGTGAAATTCCGAGCATTAGTGCTCATAGGCATAGAGTGCTCACAAAATTTTTGTCACATACAGAGTGACAAACAGGCATTTTATGAAAACCTTCAAATCATATGCAGGGCCTTCTAACATGTATAATCCCATCGAAAACAGGAAGTCGAATTTTTTTCGCGAATCCAATACTTTCTTATTATAAATATAGAAGAAAGTAAAAATATATAAGCCAAAAAACAATTTCATAGTATCATATTTTTGCTATTACTTGATTTTTTAAATTTTAAATTTACCATCTACGAAGTGATGACTAAAAATGAAGAGGATTTTCTGATTCAATGTTAAAAAATACATAAAATCAATTATGAAAAGTAAAAAAATACACAACAATCGATATTTGTTGAATTATATAACAAACAATGCTTTGAGGCTTAGTTTTAAATAAACTGAATTTTCGTAAAA
This sequence comes from Maratus speculifer, assembly GCA_964019185.1. Lineage (NCBI taxonomy): Eukaryota > Metazoa > Arthropoda > Arachnida > Araneae > Salticidae > Maratus > Maratus speculifer. The sequence goes on from CAXHSM010000007.1 coordinate 721,522, forward strand.
CATATGTCTCGATAAGACTCACGTATTCCAATGAATAATCTCACATTTCAATTTTAACAAATGATTTAATTAATTTAATCATTTATTATATATATTGTATCTATTTTTAATGAATTCATGGCCGAAATGTTTCCTTTATTAACTAAATATCCTCTCAGATAGAGAGATAATCGATTCTCATTTCGATCAGAAATAGCATTTTTTAATACAGTTTATTTCCAACTATACCTGAGGGTGAAACTAATTAGATTATCTCGCGTCTCTGACTTTAAAGGGATTTATCTGATTTCGCGCTGAAAAATAATCTAAGTAATTAACAAAGCATGTATGTTAAATTCAATACATTTCGTCTGCATTAGTGGTCGTTTTTAACTCGTTTTCTGCCTTACACTTTTAACGAGATTCTTTTTAAAATTGAGGAATCTGCAGTACAAACAAGGAAAATAAAAAAAAAACGAACAGATTATTTTGAAGAACTTTTTTAAAAAAGTGACTACACCGTACAAACTTATAAAAGAAAATCTGATAAATAACATCAAACATGAAGATAAAATATTTTGATATTTTTATTATTTCAGTTATTGCTTACACATTACCCTTAGTATAAAGGAAGTCTTGTAGGGGAAAGTGGGATAAAACCGGCACCCTAAACTTTTTCTTTTTATTATTGTGCACTATGTGAACAAAATGGTCAAAATTTGTATTAAAACGATAAACTGATTCCTTAAAAAGAAGAAAAGTGTTCATTCAGTCGCGAACAATAGCAATTGAAATCATAACAACACTTTTTTTAAAAGTGTGGAACGTCCCAACTGGGAACTTGGAAACTTAATTAAAAGCACATTTTAACTTTGCAAGAATACCATTTATTAAAGAAAAAATTGAAGAAATTGTCATATCACACTTATAGAATGTGAATCTATATTAAATCTACGTTCTATTTTAAGAGTTAAAAATGTTAGGAACAAAAATCACAAATGAAAATTCGATCTTGTTCATCTGCATTGCTGCACGCTTCATGTGATCATTCTTTCCAGTAACGTCATGGTATCCAACTCTCCTTAGGTTTAGCTTGTTCATATAAGCTGTTGCAAAAGATACATGTTTCACATTTATCCTTCTCCTTGTTTGATGTCAAGTTTTTTCCTTTAGCCACATTTTTTTTCAATTCAGTTTTTTTTTTACAATTTTTGCTGTCATCTTGAAAAGTTTTCTTCATGGCTAAGTTCTTCTTGTCTTTCTATTTTAACCTTTTTTTCCTTCTCGTTCAAGTTCTAATTTGTAGGGAGTTGAAGTAAGAAGAGCGCTGCTTTCCCTCGCTTCTTGTCGGAATTCCCGATGGTCCTAGGGTCCGTTTCGGATTTATATCCTGTGGTGAAAGAGCAAAAAGACGCCTGATATCTCCGCCCAGGCCTTGAGATAACGTAGAAGGTTTCACAGCAACCAGAAAGTCCACATCGTCGTCTTCTACACTGTAAAAAAAATTCTGTAAAGGTACTAAACTTTTTCTAGGAAACTGGGATTCCAAGAACTTTTCCTGTAACGGTAACAGCAAAAATTCAAGTTTCAGAATCGGTTTCATGGATTTTTCTTGTTACCGTTACATGAAAAGTTCTTGGAATCCCAGCTTCCTAGAAAATGTTTAGTACCTTTACAGAATTTTTTTACAGTGTACAGGAACTGGAGCCGTCGAAGTCGGCGTTGGCTGCTTTCCTATAGAACCATTCTGTTTCTCAGACTGAAGCTAATAGCTTTCTACAGGCAGGTCTATATCAGGATTTTGTTTTTGGTCAGGTATTTTTTTAGATTCATCCAAAGAATTATTACTGTTGTAGGGTACTGTTTGCGCAATAAAAATTTGTTAAATGCAAACAAAATTATATTAGATATAGTGTTTTTTTAATTCACTGCTGAGTAGATAAATTAGCATAAAAGCCGGAAAAGGCAACAGAACGAAATGAAAGACGATTCAATAAATAGGCCTGAAACAAAAGCAGTAGGACATGCCCATACATGGCATATGACGTCAATGGAGAAGATGCTGCGGTTATAAAATGCAAAGGCGGTAGCCGTTCAGATATTTCGTGAAATCTATTAAACTCTATAAAGTGATTTCCCCGACGTTTCTTTGCTATCATTATGTGATTCTGCCAAGAGGCAATCCAGGAGATGTCATGTGGATAACTTTAAAAAAGGTCGAATTACTGGGAAGTTGGAAGAAGGTCGAAGTGTGACAAGTGTGGCACAAGAGTTCAGTATCAATCACAGAGTCGTTTCAGGAGTATGGAATGCATCTCAAACGATGGAATCAGCCGTCCGAGCATTGCTCAGTTGTCGTCCATGAGCAACAACAAAAGCGGAGGACCGTTATATTGTTCTACAGGCGAAAAGAAACAGACGGCAGACAGCTGGAGAAATCGCATGGCAGGTAGATCTGTACTAAACGTCGATTATCACGTTTTACTGATGCAAGGTCGCTGCACAAAGGTGGTCTATATGCACGACGACCAATACGATGCGCAGCGTTAACGCCTGTGCATGAGAGATCCGGTTTCTGTGGTGCCAGGACACAAGAAGTGGACACAACAAGATTGGATTCGGTTACACTCTACGGATGAGAGTCAATTTACTATGACGAGTGATTCTGAACGCATACACATTTGGAGGAATCATGAATCACATAATCACCCTTCCAATATCATCGAAGGGGAGAATTTTGGAGACGCCGGAGTTCTTGTTTCGGGTGGTATCATGCTTGGTAGCCGTAAGGACCTCCACGTCTTCCAAGGTGGTTCAGTCTCTGGTGTCTGCTATTGCGCCGAGATTATTTTGCCTCACCGTGCGTCTGTTTAGAGGTGCTGTGGGTTTGGATTTCCTTTTCATGGACGACAAAGCTCTGACTTATCGTACAGCAGCTGTCGAAGTACTCTTGGATAGTGACGATATTCAACACATGGTTTCGCCTGCAAAGTCCCTGGATCTAAATCCCATAAAAGACGTGTGGGGCCTTCTCTGGAGACGTTTGGTATCACCTGACGAGGCGCCAGTAATGATTACGGAGTTGAAATCGGCTTTTAAAGAGGAATGGAACTCGAGTCCTGAACATCTCTTAGACAACTACGTCCTCAGCATGGACAGACGTTAAAAATCCTGCTTCTCCGTCAGGGGTGACCATATCCTTCATTAGAGAATGAATTTTTACTATAAAGTGCCTGTAAGATGGACATTTCTGTCTTCAATGCATTTGGTTTGAAGTAAACTTTTCAATAAAGTGCCTTTGTATCCGTTTGATTATTTGTTAAGGTAATTTTTATCACTTGTCCTATATTTTCACATCTTGCAGATCATATCACATGATTTTGGTTCATGAGGAAATCTTCTGTGCGATCTTACATTCAAAAACCTTTTTGTCCTTAATTTTTGCCTACCACTGTACTTTTTAAAATTAGAATTTTTCTCTCATTAAATATGTTGAATTCAATATCATAATTTTTTTAAATTTATGAAAATTTGCAAGTAGTTTAAGCTGGATCCCTTTGCGTAGATAAATCTCAGTCATAAATAACACCAACAGGTCGTTTAAGGCTGTTCTTAACTGCTCGACTCAACAAGCTCAAAATTTTTGAAACATTTACAAATTCAATTTTTACAGAAAGGTATAAAATTGGAAAACCTGCATATGGAAGTGATTAAGAATTAAGCTGTGTTTTCTATTCTTTGATCAGTAAATAACCTATTGAGTTTTTTTACCCTTCGCTTAGAGTTTTTTTTCTGTCGTGCGGAAAATCGGTTGAAACCGCCCACTTTGACGGTATTTTCTGAAAGATCTATTGTGACAGGAAAAACAGGAAACTGAATTTGATTAAATAGTGATTTGAACAACAACACCTCCAATTTTCATGCATTTCTGAACAAAAATAAATTAAAACTTATGTCATGGTTCTTTTGGATTTGAATTTTAAAATGTTCTTAAGATGCCTTTAAGATGCAGAAAACAATTAAAACAGCTTTGAATACATATATAATCGCTAACGTGTACACAGCATTTTTCCGAATTCGACTGTCAAAATCAGAGATGACAGTAGGCATCCAGATATTGAAAATTTGCCTTCTAACACACACTGTAAAAATATTATGTCACGTTACTCCATAAAATTGGTGGCAGCTGCTACCTCCATTTCATGGAGTAATTTTTTCACTTATATAATGGTGTAATTTAAACATATATTACTGCTGTAACATTATAATGTTTCACTGGTTATAACGGTCACAGAACTCCATAAAATTGAAGGCAGCAAGGCTGCCAACAATTTTATGGAATAACGTTACACAAATGTTTTACAGCGCAGAACACGGGATCGTAGATAATTTATTTACTGACAAATGCAAACTATTTCACCTTAATTGTAGTCGACTTGACGTTAATATTTTAAAAATATTGCAATAAAAATGTCACGACATGTATTATGTTTTGTTTAACCCTTTCGAGTCTTGAGAACTATTAACAGTACTTGTCTTTTAATTGAGTATAATTTCTAGCTAATATTTTTGTTACAGCTTACATGTACTAATATCACTAATGTATGTGTATCTATGCATCTAATATGTGTCTATGCATTTACTAAATGGCTTCATTTATGTTTAGGCATTTAGTAATAATAATAATGATAAACATTTGCTTAATTCTCCTTGCACTGTTTTATTATAAATACATGTTTCACTCTTTAAATTTAAAATAAAGATTACTTTCCAGAAAGAATCGGGAAATAAAGTGCAAAAAGTATTATAAAATTATCATTTCAGTTAAATCTGTTTTTAATATAATGTTTTCTAAACACCCTCAAAAACTCTCCCTTAGCATATTATTATATGAATATCAATTGAATAGTTGGTAAAACAACAACATTCGTTATCCTTTAGATAAAAGAATTATTCGTTTTGGTTTCTGAAAGTTAAAGCGAAAAAAATATGGATTGAAAAAAATAATTAATTAAAAATTTTCAATGCATTGAAAAAAAAATAGTTAAAATATAAATGCAAAGTGAATTACGTAAACAGAGTCTATGTAAAATTGGTTATGTAAAAGGAGTCTTAGTCTCTCGGTAACTTTTATCAATGACATATGAAAGTTTTTTAAATGCATCGTTTTAAATCTGACGCAATTTTCACCAATTACCTTTCTCTTTTTAATATGAAAATTCTTTTGTTGTTAGAAAGGAAATGTTATTTGCGCTATGTTCGAGTTTACAACAATTATTGTAAAGAGTACGTCAAAATACAAAATAAATATTTCGGGTAATTATATTGTTTAATTTAAACTGTTTTGCTTTATCATTTTTAATAGTAGTGCCTTTTAAAATTTAGCTATTTTAAATCTGGCGTAATTTCTCCCTTTTACGCTTAAAAATGTGTTTAATATTTTACAATTTTCTTTCTCTTTTAAAATTCACGTGTGCGTATAGTTTTTTATGCGTAATCATCAACATTTTCCTTAGTAGTTAATACATAATCGTTTAGTTATAATTTAAAAGTTTTTTTCCTGTTTTTAATAGACAAAAATCTTAATTTGAAGGAAATGCTCAAAAATTTTTGCGCTGTTTTTAAAATTTGGCAGCAATTTAAAACTATACTCTTTTCTGAAATATGTAAAAAAAATATCTTGAAATACTGAAAATTTAAATTTAAAATAGAAATAAAAATCTTCTAAAACCATAACTGCAAACTTTTACGCATTTTTCCTACCACAAAAATTTTAAAGTAAATATTATCTTATTTCATCGTCGAAGTCTTATGATTAAAGAAATAGAAAATCTCTGTACAATTTTAGTAGTAGCAGAAAGGCATAAGAGTTGTCAGTTATGTCTAAAACGAATCAAATTAAAAAAAAAATAAATGCAGTTTGGACACCGGTAACTTCTATTGTTAACATGGTCTAAAAATAATGAATCCATGACCACAGCTTTTGCGCCTCTAAAACTTTTCTAGCGGAATGATTTTGACCAAATTTAACATTAATTATATTTTAAAATAATTGTTCGCTTAAAAAGCTGTCTGCATGAGTGTGTTTATGAGATACTTCTTCGATAATATTACCAATTTTTATACTATTGTATAAAACAGTTTTCTTAATATTAACAAAGAAAGACCCCCGACCACAAAAAACCATTGTCAGCGGCGGTGACAGCGTTAGTTAGAATTAGTTACTTTTTTACAGTAGAGAGATACATGTAATCGCGTAAGAATGCAACAAATTAAAAATACAAATTAGAGAAGTGTTCAAAGAATAACAATCAATGTATTAAAGTTTATCTAATTTAAATATATATATATGTGTGTGTGAAGATATAGGGGTGTTCCCGCAGAAACACGACGATCCCACGAAGCGAAAATGCTGGCACGAACAATGTAGACGGTTGATATGTCATCACCAATCCAATTAACTCCAATATATCCGTTGCCGAAGCAAGTTCGCAGATGGAACTCGATGAAAGGCGTTACCACTTCAAATAATTAAAAATGCACGAAAACAGTGAACATCACATTTTATTATCATTCACTTTCACTGTTACGCCACAGTCAATCTCCATCAATACTGCATTCACGAAAAATGGATAAATCAAAAACATCGTCTAAGAATAAAATAAAGAATGTTCTTTATCCTACTACTTCAGATATTAAATTCCATTATCACAATTAAACTTCTTGACTCTCTAAGTCAATGTCACCGTAAATAATAAAAGAAAAAGAACAAAAAGGGATCGGTGGCAAGCCATCTCCGGAAAAATATCGCCACTCAGCAAAACGTTCTCAAATGAATAGGAGAGGCACCGTACGTTGTTTAACAATTGGAAAATCAGTCCTTTCTCAATCCTCTCTCAACCAAAACTGACGCTCCGAAAATATTCAGAGAATCTGGCCCTGCCTCCCGGCTGACGCACGCAACTAAAGCCCAATCAGGATAATCCGAAGGTATGTTTATAACATTTCTAGCACTTCCATTGGATTATAGGCGGTGCTTGAGGCTGGTACTTTTTATCCACCGGCGTAATATACAAAACTACACAGTGGTGAACAGTTCAAATCGCGGACTTATTTGGAACTGCCGACAGATGATAATTTAATGAAAATAAATAAAACAAAATTATAGCTTTCGATAAATGTTTTTTATTCTAAAAAGAGGAAATAGATTAATGGAATGATATCAATATTTCGAAATAAGACATGGACATGTAAGTGATACAGTTTAGTTCTATTTAGGAAAATAAATAATATATTAGACTGAATTAAAGAAAAAAACAACTTTAGCCGATAATTAAATATTAGTTGATTGCGGAAAATAATAATGAAAGTATGTTCTTATAAGAATTTAGAACGAAATCTAAACGTGAAAATGGCGAAATTTTTTTATTATTGCATATATATATATATATATGCATACAGGGTGAGTCATAAATATCGAAACAATAGGCTATCTTCTTAAATATTGTCCCTATACCCATACTTCCGATTGCAATGTTTAAAAAAAAGGTGAATTTTTTGATAAGATAAATTGCAACTCCATAGGGGGGTCTATTTTTAAAAATACGAAAATTAAATTTTTATACGGCCCCCAGAGGATAAAACTTTCAGTTAGAAATTTCTTCCTTATCTATTCCTGAATTGAACAAAAAAAAAAAAAATCATCTTGATATCTTCAAAACTCAGAGAGTTATGACAATTTTAACCATCCATCAATCGCGCCTGTTTTTGTCACACGATCACTCGCGAGGGTGTTGTAAACACCCCAAATTTTTTTTGCAATTTTCAAGTTATAATGAATTATAATAAATTTTTCATCTACTCATAATTAAAGTAACTTACTTTGACTTATTATAAATAAAAATAATTTGGAAATACAAGAAAAATATAATTTTATAAAAAATAGATAAAAAAAAACTTCAGATATACTACTACATTACAGTCAAATTTATATAAAAAATATTTACATTTACCACTTATATTACTTATACTCAAAAAATATTGGATAATGACATTTATTTGCATTTATTTGCTAAGTTTTACCTTTTTTCTTGCACCATTTCGTGATTTTATCCTTTCCTAAGTAATACGGAGAGTCAGACTGTAGTTCGATATCTGAATCGTGTTCCGATATTTCATCAGGTTCTTGTTCTGATTCCGAGTTGTGATCAGAAAATTCCTCAAAGTATTCATCATCATCCGAAAAAGTATTATCTGTACCTGCTACCTCATCATCTTCAAAATCTGATGAAACAGAAGCCAAAAGATGCCGCAAACGCTGTTGATCCATTTCCCACCTAGATTTCGACATTTTCTAGAAAAAATGGCAAAATATCGATGTAAAAGACTCAAAATAAATAAAAATAAAACAAAAATTATTCATAAATTTAATTATTATTATGATAAAAATAAAATAAATCTGCAATATAGCTTACCTTAATTGTGTTTTCAGTCAAAAAATATTCCTTGATTACTCGCGGGGTGTTCTCAGCACCCCGTTGGAAAATTTTCACGTCCTCACTGCTTCGGAAAAAATGGTAGAATGAACATCTGTCGTCAGTAGGCGTGGCCTCTAGGAATGTGCAGCTACTGAAAATATTTGACCTTGAGCTTGAAAAACTCTGTACTTGTGCGCATGTTTTTACTCGTGGGGTGATCAGAGCACCCCACGCGAGTAATGGAGGGTTAATAAATCGTGAGGTTTCAAGGGATCAGACACAAATTGAAATGCATATAATTAAAGGAACAATGCTGCTGTAATGGATCCAGGAAACATTTATTTTATTTACTTATTTATAGAGTTAGAATTTGGAATGTTTTCTGATGGTTAACCATATAATTTGTGAGCCTTTTCACATCATAAATCTTCCTAATAAAATATTTTTTTTCAAAAAAATTAGAGTAAACTAACATTGTTATAACTCAAAATATTATTTCTCGCGTTGAATTTTTTTCTTTTGATTAAATAAAAATGTCTAATTTTCAATTTTGATTCAGCATTTTAAATATTATTATTATTATTTTTAAAAAAAAGTATTTAAAATAGCAATATAAAACAGAGATGCAATTTTTTGTAAATAAATCATATTTTTAAAAGTAAATTTTCTGAGCTGAAATCTTCTTTCGGCTCTTTAAGCGCTTTTTTTGAGATGTTAAAAAAATATTGAACTCGCGGGATTGTTACCGTGACCGACAGTTCTTCACGGTTATTAACAGTTTAAAAGTGAGAAATACTGAAATAAAAACATTTGATGCAGAGAAGTGCATTTAGTTTTAAACAAAGATGGGCATCTAACGTTTAAATGCTATTTAAAAGTTTCAAGGTGATTAACTCTGTCCAATAGTTTCGATTTCAGATTTTGTTTAAGTTTTGCCATTCTTAATTTTTTTAATTACTGTTTCAATGCGTCATTTGATTTAAACCTCATTTTTTATCACGTCAATTTCAAATGTTTTCATTGTACAGTGACTCACAGACAGACATTTTGTAAAAACATGTTTTTCGGTATATCTGAGCCCTAAAACGTGTGAATCCGTCGAAAACCGAAATTCAAAATTTTCATGAATCTAATACTTTCTTCTTGTAAATATAGAAAAAAAATAAAAATAGGTTTAAAATCATCATAAATTTTGAAGCTGAATAGTAAAAATTAGATTTTTCAAAATATTTCGGTGTAATTTATTAAAATATATTTCCAATGATTCGTTAATAGAAGTGTCATTATCACTATTACTATTTTTACTAAACTTATTGCCTGCGGCAATAAGTTTTTAAGACACTTTTAATGAGAGTTTAATTAATATCACTTAATTTAATAACTTTTAATAAGTGTTTAATAAGACGGTCCGGCCAAAGGGTTGTGCCAGTTACGAGGTACGCCAAGCACGATATATTGCAGACATCTAGCATATTTCAAGGAATTTTAGAGCGAAAACCTATACGATTTAATTTCATATCTAAAAGTTAAAGTATTGTCTTGGATCGACATTTAACAATGCGTAAATTTGGTCGATCCCTAAATTGTACTGCAAATGAACAAAATTGTAATGAAACGAATTGCTGCGCTTAGAGGTATGGTTAAGTGGCGTAAGTCACGAATTTCGGAAAATTTCGGATTTTAATATCTTTCGGGGATTTGTAGATATCAGGATGAAATTTTTTTTGTTCAATTCAGGAATGGATAAGGAAATTTTTTCTAATTGGAAGTTTTATCATCTGGGGGCCGTATAAAAATTTAATTTTCGTATTTTTTAAAACAGACCCTTCATGGAGTTGCGACTTATCTTATCGAAAAATTCACCCTTTTTTATGAAACTTATCAATTGAAAGTATGGGTCTTGGGGCAATATTTAAGGAGATAGCCTATTGTTTCGATATTTATGACTCACCCTGTATTGTGATCTTGACATTTAAAAATTATCAATAGGTATTACTTACCCATCATACGTAGTATAGGGTAAGTCTTGCAATCGTTTTGAAAATCGAAAAAAAAATTTGACGGATTTACACGTTTTAGATAGTGGAGATTCCGAAAAACATATTTTTAGAAAAAAAATTTTGCCGTCTGTCTGTCTGTCTGTCTGTCTGTAAACGCTCTATCTCCCGAACAAATTGAGATAGAGACTTGAAATTTTGTATGTAGTTAGTATGTAAGAATGGGACGAACCCTAATAATTATCAGCAACCTCGATTATCCGGAACTATTTTTTTCGGACTCTCGAAAAATTCGTTCTGATGAAAGGTACATAAAAATTTTCGAATTTTTTTGTTCTAAAGAATGGACGTAAAAGGCAATAAAATAACACACATTTTGCATATAGAACGAAGTCGATCGGATTATTAGTTGCCGAGATATTTGTAATCTTGTTTTCCACATTCTTCGATTTTTCATGACCCCGTATTTCATTCAAATTTCAATTCAGAAGTATATTTTAATTGGAAATGAGACGCTTAATCCAACGCAGTTAATTTTTAGTTAATAGAATTATTATTTTTGGAGTTGTAAGGATGTTTCTTTTAAACAGTTCGGTACTACTTGAGTAGTTTGTCGTTTTATATAATTTGTCGAAATTGGTACATCAGCAGTTCTTTAATATAGCATTACTATGTATATTAACAATATTTAAATTTTGTTTATGAATTGCAATGCATTGTATAAATAGTTTTCACATGTTTTATTTTCATATACATGTCCATGATGGGTAAGTATTACGGTGGCCCCCAACGACTAGTTTTTATTTTCAGTTCATTTAAAACTAACAAAAAATTCTGCTCAATACATTTCATATTTTGTAAAATTTTACGATGTCACATAATTAATTTGGCTTCTCAAAAGAAATATGCAGGTAAGCAAAGTTTGGAAAAAGCAATCGCAAGATCGTCAATGGCGATGTAAATGCTTTAACGAGAAATTGAAGCATTAAGTAACCTGAATTACAAAGCAAAATTTGTTTAAATGCAGATTTCCAAAACTATGTAAATAAAGTATGCGTAAATCTTCGAATGTGAAGAAAGATAAAGCTGACATTTTAACAATACTGTTCAACATTTTACCTAAGTAACCTATTTCGATTTTTTTTTTCTTCCGGAAATGAAATAACGAATTTTGTAAACAACAATTATTTTAAAAAGATTGAATAATATAAACTAAGACAGACTTGAATACATTTTTTAAAAATAAATAAAATTTATGTTCAAAAAATTACCCGGTGTTGTCCATGTCATTCCTTGTGGAGATTATGATATATATTGGTGAAACAGGCAGATCTTTAGAAATTCGCCTTCGGGAACATATCAGTGCTCTAAAAAGCGGTAATTTAAATTCTAAAATTGTCCAACATTGTGTTCAAACGAAACATGTCCCACGGTTTGAGAACACCAGTATCTTAAAATCAGGTTGTACTAGTTATCACGGCAGATTGCTCCTCGAAGGTTGGTTCACTTGTTTACGATCACCAACTCTGAATGATGCTTGTGCTGTCCCGAATGAATACTATCTTTTTCTAAATAAAAATAATAACTAACTGTAACTGTCTTGATATGTTCCAATGTTTGTTATGCGATGAATAATAATTTGTACTGATGAGGCATTGTGTATAGCTTGGCGAAACGCTTACTCTTGTATTTTTAAATGTTTTTTAGTGTTTAAATTTTTAGTACATAAATTTTATTTATTTTTAAAAAAATGTATTCTGACTGTTTTTATTATTCAATCTTTAAATAGTTTTTTATATTCAGACGTTAAATGTATGTGTAATGCAACCAATTATTTTTCCTATACCACTGTAACCTTTATTCATTCACACATTTTTAATGCATATTTCGTCTTATTTAGAATTTTACAATTATGATAATTTTCATTTCTGAAGTTAATTTTTTATCTTTCAAAACTAATATATTACCTATGTTGAAGCGTTGCGGGAATTTAAAATTCATTATTACAATGTTCATTATTATTCAAAATAAAATTATTTGTCGAAATGAAATTTCCACCTTGTTTTTAACATAAAATAAATAATATGAACTTTATAAATGCTTTAAAGTTTATATTATGTACTTTATTTTATATTTTAACTATTATTCTTTTTTCATTCATTTAAAAATCATTAAAATCTTTAAATAAAGACAAATAAACAAACAAAAAAAATACAATTTTCACTTTGTTTTAAACATAAAATAAATAGTACGAATTTTTTAAATGCTGTAAAGTTTATATTTTATATTTTATTTCATATTTTAATTATTATTCTTTTTTCTTTCATTTCAAAATCATTAAAAATCTTTAAATAAAAACAAACAAACAAACAAACAAACAAAATACAATTTCTACTTTGTTTTAAACATAAAATAAATAGTATCAACTTTTTAAGTGCTTTAAAGTTTATATTATATACCTAATTTTATATTTTAATTATTATTTTTTTTCATTCATTTCAAAATCATTAAAAATCTTTAAATAAAAAACAAATATACAAACAAAAAAATACAATTTCCACTTTGATTTAAACATAAAATAAATAGTATGAACTTTTTAAGTGTTTTAAAGTTTATATTTTATACTTTTTTTTATTTTAATTATTACTTTTTTTTCATTCATTTCAAAATCATTAAAAATCTTTAATAAAGAAAAAAAAAAAAAAAAAAAAAAAAAAAACTAGGCTAACAGTGACATCATGAAGGTGGAAAGAAGAGGTTACTTTTACTAGTTTGATTTTTACTAGAGCTGTCTAAAACTGTTTTACTTGCCAGCAGATTTTTCATAATTTTTTGAGTTCTGCATATAAGTATTAATATGTATAAAACATAAAAATGTAATAATAAAATTTATAAAACTTTTGGGAAGAAAAATAATTAAAGCTTCCAAATTTAATAAAAATAACGCATTTTCTATCTTGTTAACAAAATATATCTTTAGATTTCAATGTGCTTAGACTTACAGATGTATGAAATAAAAAGACAAGTTACATTTGTTAAATTCCTTCAATTTTAAGATATCTCATAACTAATTTTGTAATTTGAAAAAAAAAAAAAAAAAAAAAAAAAACCATAGTATAGTTCGAAATTCTTTTATTGTCATAAAATATATTAAAAAGATACTTTAACTTAAAGTTTTAACTCAATTTAAATAATTTAAAAGAATTTTTTTTCAACTAAACAGCTTAATTCATATCTAAAGCATCTAGTTTAATTATCAATTTCTTTTAAAACTTGTATTGAATTTTAAATAACAAAATTTACACAATAAGCAAACTTCACGTGAAATATTTATGAGAAGAAGTAAATAATTTTTAAGGAAGACCTTTAATAAACAGCCTATGAATAGCTAATTAAGAAAAAAAAAGGATTTGTACCTGCTTAAATATTCATTCGCTTTCAGTATTTTATTTTATGAATATTAAATGCGAATAGAAAATTTAAAATTCGTTTGGCATTTAAAGAGCGTAGAAACTTTTTCTGTCGGATTATTTTAGAATTTTTGAATTTTACGATCACAAATATCGGGTATGGCATTAAATATATTCACTTATTTATATTTCGAAAAATAATAAAATAAGCGTTTAAAACGTTTAAGCTCATAATTCATTTATACTTATTTATTTCGTATCGTCATTTTAAAATTTAATTTTTTTTGTTAATGAACGCAGTAATCATTTAGTTAAATAAAGTTATGGGTATGGACATATTTCTTGAATATACTTTAGATTCATAAATTGTTCATTGCAAATAAATTATCATTATAAACCTCCCTTAATTATAAACCAGAAAATTCACCAAGTTGACAAATATCCTATGAAAATTTAACAAATGTAAAAAGAAACAATTAGACATAGTCATAGTTATCAAGTTCACTGCCACTTACACGAATGAGGGGTTGATAGTTAATGCCGCACTGTAGAAGTGGGTTTTTCCCAGAAGCCGATATACTTTTTATAACGAAGAATCAATGAAAGATTTTCCCGCGCCTGTAGGGGCGATTCAATCCGCATCTGTGTTGTGAGCATGGGTTTGAGTAAAACCAAAAAAACTCCAAGATAGGATAAGTTATTCTTGACACAAAATCACTTTATTGGAGAACCAGGCATGTAACAAGCTCTGGTCGACGGTAAGTCCCACCGCCCGCAGTAGCGTAGAAGTAAAAAGTATTAAATTACACTTCGAAGGATGAGAGCCGAAAGCTAAAAATACTTTTTTTATTTTAATTATTATTTTTTTTCATTCATTTCAAAATCATTAAAAATCTTTAATAAAAAAAATTAAAAAAATTAATAGGCTAACAGTGACATCATGAAGGTGGAAAGAAGGGGTTTCAATTATTACTAGAGCTGTCTGAAACTGTTTTACTTGCTACAAGATTTTTCATAATTTTTTGAGTTCTGCATATAAGTATTAATATGTATAAAAATATAAAAATGTAATAATAAAATTTATAAAACTTTTGGGAAGAAAAGAATTAAAGCTTCCAAATTGAATAAAAGTGACGCATTTTCTATCTTGTTAACAAAATTTATCTTTAGATTTCAATGTGCTTTGACTTACAGATGTATGAAATAAAAAGACAAGTTACATTTGTTAATTTTCCGCAATTTTAAGATATCTCATAACTAATTTTGTAATTTGAAAAAAAATATAGTCATGTATAGTTCGAAATTTTTTTTTTTTATCATAAAATATATTAAAAAGATACTTTAACTTAAAGTTTTAACTCAATTTAAATAATTTAAAAGAATTTTTTTTCAACTAAACAGCTTAATTCATATCTAAAGCATCTAGTTTAATTAACAATTTCTTTTAAAACTTGTATTGAATTTTAAATAACGAAATTTACACAATAAGTAAATTTCATGTGAAATATTTATGAGAAGAGGTGAATAATTTTTAAGGAAGACCTTTAATAAACAGCCTATGAATAGCTAATTAAGAAAAAAAAAAAAAGGATTTGTACCTGCTTAAATATTCATTCGCTTTCAGTATTTTATTTTATGAATATTAAATGCGAATAGAAAATTTAAAATTCGTTTGGCATTTAAAGAGCGTAGAAACTTTTTCTGTCGGATTATTTTAGAATTTTTGAATTTTACGATCACAAATATCGGGTATGGCATTAAATATATTCACTTATTTATATTTCGAAAAATAATAAAATAAGCGTTTAAAACGTTTAAGCTCATAATTCATTTATACTTATTTATTTCGTATCGTCATTTTAAAATTTAATTTTTTTTGTTAATGAACGCAGTAATCATTTAGTTAAATAAAGTTATGGGTATGGACATATTTCTTGAATATACTTTAGATTCATAAATTGTTCATTGCAAATAAATTATCATTATAAACCTCCCTTAATTATAAACCAGAAAATTCACCAAGTTGACAAATATCCTATGAAAATTTAACAAATGTAAAAAGAAACAATTAGACATAGTCATAGTTATCAAGTTCACTGCCACTTACACGAATGAGGGGTTGATAGTTAATGCCGCACTGTAGAAGTGGGTTTTTCCCAGAAGCCGATATACTTTTTATAACGAAGAATCAATGAAAGATTTTCCCGCGCCTGTAGGGGCGATTCAATCCGCATCTGTGTTGTGAGCATGGGTTTGAGTAAAACCAAAAAAACTCCAAGATAGGATAAGTTATTCTTGACACAAAATCACTTTATTGGAGAACCAGGCATGTAACAAGCTCTGGTCGACGGTAAGTCCCACCGCCCGCAGTAGCGTAGAAGTAAAAAGTATTAAATTACACTTCGAAGGATGAGAGCCGAAAGCTAAAAATACTTTTTTTATTTTAATTATTATTTTTTTTCATTCATTTCAAAATCATTAAAAATCTTTAATAAAAAAAATTAAAAAAATTAATAGGCTAACAGTGACATCATGAAGGTGGAAAGAAGGGGTTTCAATTATTACTAGAGCTGTCTGAAACTGTTTTACTTGCTACAAGATTTTTCATAATTTTTTGAGTTCTGCATATAAGTATTAATATGTATAAAAATATAAAAATGTAATAATAAAATTTATAAAACTTTTGGGAAGAAAAGAATTAAAGCTTCCAAATTGAATAAAAGTGACGCATTTTCTATCTTGTTAACAAAATTTATCTTTAGATTTCAATGTGCTTTGACTTACAGATGTATGAAATAAAAAGACAAGTTACATTTGTTAATTTTCCGCAATTTTAAGATATCTCATAACTAATTTTGTAATTTGAAAAAAAATATAGTCATGTATAGTTCGAAATTTTTTTTTTTTATCATAAAATATATTAAAAAGATACTTTAACTTAAAGTTTTAACTCAATTTAAATAATTTAAAAGAATTTTTTTTCAACTAAACAGCTTAATTCATATCTAAAGCATCTAGTTTAATTAACAATTTCTTTTAAAACTTGTATTGAATTTTAAATAACGAAATTTACACAATAAGTAAATTTCATGTGAAATATTTATGAGAAGAGGTGAATAATTTTTAAGGAAGACCTTTAATAAACAGCCTATGAATAGCTAATTAAGAAAAAAAAAAAAAAAGGATTTGTACCTGCTTAAATATTCATTCGCTTTCAGTATTTTATTTTATGAATATTAAATGCGAATAGAAAATTTAAAATTCGTTTGGCATTTAAAGAGCGTAGAAACTTTTTCTGTCGGATTATTTTAGAATTTTTGAATTTTACGATCACAAATATCGGGTATGGCATTAAATATATTCACTTATTTATATTTCGAAAAATAATAAAATAAGCGTTTAAAACGTTTAAGCTCATAATTCATTTATACTTATTTATTTCGTATCGTCATTTTAAAATTTAATTTTTTTTGTTAATGAACGCAGTAATCATTTAGTTAAATAAAGTTATGGGTATGGACATATTTCTTGAATATACTTTAGATTCATAAATTGTTCATTGCAAATAAATTATCATTATAAACCTCCCTTAATTATAAACCAGAAAATTCACCAAGTTGACAAATATCCTATGAAAATTTAACAAATGTAAAAAGAAACAATTAGACATAGTCATAGTTATCAAGTTCACTGCCACTTACACGAAGATGTGATGATAGTTAATGCCGCACTGTAGAAGTGGGTTTTTCCCAGAAGCCGATATACTTTTTATAACGAAGAATCAATGAAAGATTTTCCCGCGCCTGTAGGGGCGATTCAATCCGCATCTGTGTTGTGAGCATGGGTTTGAGTAAAACCAAAAAAACTCCAAGATAGGATAAGTTATTCTTGACACAAAATCACTTTATTGGAGAACCAGGCATGTAACAAGCTCTGGTCGACGGTAAGTCCCACCGCCCGCAGTAGCGTAGAAGTAAAAAGTATTAAATTACACTTCGAAGGATGAGAGCCGAAAGCTAAAAATACTTTTTTTATTTTAATTATTATTTTTTTTTCATTCATTTCAAAATCATTAAAAGTCTTTAATAAAAAAAATTAAAAAAATTAATAGGCTAACAGTGACATCATGAAGGTGGAAAGAAGGGGTTTCAATTATTACTAGAGCTGTCTGAAACTGTTTTACTTGCTACAAGATTTTTCATAATTTTTTGAGTTCTGCATATAAGTATTAATATGTATAAAAATATAAAAATGTAATAATAAAATTTATAAAACTTTTGGGAAGAAAAGAATTAAAGCTTCCAAATTGAATAAAAGTGACGCATTTTCTATCTTGTTAACAAAATTAATCTTTAGATTTCAATGTGCTTTGACTTACAGATGTATGAAATAAAAAGACAAGTTACATTTGTTAATTTTCCGCAATTTTAAGATATCTCATAACTAATTTTGTAATTTGAAAAAAAAATATAGTCATGTATAGTTCGAAATTTTTTTTTTATCATAAAATATATTAAAAAGATACTTTAACTTAAAGTTTTAACTCAATTTAAATAATTTAAAAGAATTTTTTTTCAACTAAACAGCTTAATTCATATCTAAAGCATCTAGTTTAATTATCAATTTCTTTTAAAACTTGTATTGAATTTTAAATAACGAAATTTACACAATAAGCAAATTTCATGTGAAATATTTATGAGAAGAGGTGAATAATTTTTATGGAAGACCTTTAATAAACAGCCATGAATAGCTAATAAAGATTTAAAAAAATAATATGTACCTGCTTAAATATTCATTCGCTTTCAGTATTTTATTTTATGAATATTAAATGCGAATAGAAAATTTAAAAATCGTTTGGCATTTAAAGAGCGTAGAAAATTTTTCTGTTGGACTATTTGAGATTTTTTGAATTTTATGATAACAAATATCGGGTATGGCCTTAAATATATTCACAAATTACAATTCCAAAAAATAATAAAATAAGCGTTTAAAACGTTTAAGCTCATAATTCATTTATACTTATTTATTTCGTATCGTCATTTTAAAATTTAAATTTTTTTGTTAATGAACGCAGTAATCATTTAGTTAAATAAAGTTATGGGTATGGACATATTTCTTGAATATACTTTAGATTCATAAATTGTTCATTGCAAATAAATTATCATTATAAACCTCCTTTAATTATAAACCAGAAAATTCACCAAGCTGGCAAATATCCTATGAAAATTTAACAAATGTAAAAAGAAACAATTAGACATAGTCATAGTTAACAAGTTCGCTGCCGCTTACGCGAATATGTGATGATAGTTAATGCCGCACTGTAGAAGTGTGTTTTTCCCAGAAGCCGATATATTTTTTATAACAAAGAATCAATGAAAGATTTTCCCGCGCCTGTAGGGGCGATTCAATCCGCATCGGTGTTGTGAACACGGGTTCGAGTAAAACAAAAAAAAACTCCAAGATGCGATAAGTTATTCTTGACACAAAAATCACATTATTGGAGAACCAGGCATGTAACAGGCTCTGGTCGATTGTAAGTTCCGCCGACCGCAGAGGCGTAGAAGTAAAACGTATTACATTACACTTCGAAGGATGAGAGCCGAAAGCTAAAAATACAATTTTTGAAGCCGCAGTCTTTGGCGTATGACATTCGTATTTATCGCCAATAACGAGCACCAGATGTACATTTTCGATGATAGAAGACATGCATTTTATTTCCGTTACATAGACTACAATGAGAATGGTCAAAGTGTAAAATTTGAAATAATTAATGACAAACGATAATAGGGTGTATATGGCACAAATGACCACAAGGATCGAATTAATTACATAGGGTTAACAAGAGTCCCACGGAATATGAAGGGAAATGAATGCTAATGAAATAAAATAAAAGACAAACTTAATCAGCTTTTCAAGCAAGTGGCGTTTAAATATGAATAAAAACAGCCTAGAAATAACTCTCTAAAAGGTTGTTGCTATGGGAAAAAATACATACAGTTACATGAACAAACGGATATACGTTGTGGTTTTAAAGAAACAATTTTAGAGATAACTGAAATCATATTTTAAAGGTAAAATGGTCGTTAACAAGTAAATAGAAGTAAAGGGATTAAAAAATCTAACTTTTTAAATAAAGTTACAAATTTAGAGAATATTGTAATTTTAAATAAAGGTTGGGGATACCATTACGAATTAATATGTAAAGGGAAGCACCTTTACAGCGCCAGCGCGTGACTGGCCATTGGACATCACCCCACATTAGCGCTGACGCGTGAGTGGCCCCATAACGTAGGCGCCATATCACGCACTTGTGTGTGAGCGGTAGCGAACGTGTTAAAGTCCTTTCAAAACTGCCTATGAATAGTTAATTAATGAAACATAAAAAATAAATCCGCATAAACATTCATTAGTTTTTATGATTTGATTTGTTCATTAAAAAGTTTTTATTTATTTATTTATCGATTATTAATTGATAGATATGCAACTATTGGATTATAAATAGTTTTATTTATAAATGTAGTGCATCCCTGTATTCAAATAATATTATAAAAATTCAGTTTATGACTTTTACCTAGTTATTCGGTTAGTGTAATTTTACTCTGTTTTGTTCATAGCACTAATAAACGACAATAAAAGTTTCTTAAATATAACTTGTTGAAAAAGACCATGGATATCTTTCATATACTTTGGGCTTATAAAAAGTGGTACAATAAATTTCATATGTGTAAATTGTCTGTATATACATGTATGTAATAATAAAAAATTTCCCCCTTAATTCCAAATAAATCATTTCCAAATTCTTATAGTATCTAACTTTTCTCCTGTAGTTTTAAAACGTATACAGAATTTAGTATATGTTAGTAAATTTAAGAGATATTCGAAATCTTTTGCTTCATAACACTAGTAATAGGTTTCCTAATATATTGTTGAAACAAAAGCGAAATATCTTCAATAGATTTCGTAATAGAAGAGACTAAATATTGCTTAAATGTGAAAAATTTCATTAAAAAATTCCTTTAAAAATTTATGTGAATTTCTAGCTTTATTCCCTTTTTTAATTAAAAACAAAAGTTTTTCATAGGAAGAACATATTTTTCAAAATGAATGCCCCGAAGTGCTCCTCCCACATACCAGAATAAAACATTTAACATTAATCTCTCTTTCATGATGTGATGGAATCTAATTGAAATATTGGGGTATTAAAAAGTCAAGACGAACTTTAATAATATATAATTTGAAAACTAATCAAGATACAAAGATACACTTTACACCAAACGGATAAAAAAAAAACCTCGCTTTGTGTGGAAAAGAACAAAAAAATAGTTCTGTTGGCGACCAACAGAGGGCGCTATAGTGTTTTATTGCACCAAAAGGTGATTTACTAATGATAAAATGTCGACAACTTACAAGTCAGCTTAAATACAGTTAATCAGTACTGCAGTAAATGATCAATGTGATGTCTATCAATCAGAAGTATAGCTGTGAGATGAGGCACCACACTGTTCACAGTACTTAGTAGTATTTTTTGCGTTATGGTAGACACATTTTGGCGAATGGCATGTGCTGCCGGTTGTGCCGGTTAGTCTTCAGTACATGTTTGACTTCAAGAATCACCACATCCAAAAGTCACAAAATGTGAAACCTGTCTGTGCCACCAAAAAAATGGACCAATTATGAAATCAGCAGTGAAGCCTCACCAGACTGTCACTTTTGGCTGTTGCAAGGGCAACAAATTCCAATAGAAGTATTTTTTTTTTCTTGTTGCTAAAAAAAATCTGGTTTCATTTGCATTTCTTTGGTGCAAACCGAATCTTTGTATCTTGATTTGTTTTCGAAGTATCCATTTTTAAAGTTCGTCCTCAATGTTAGATCACCCGGTATATAATCTAAAATTTATGAACTACATATACTGACATTATTATTTCATGTGTAAATATTTACACATAATTAAAATAATATAATTGTAAAAAAATAAAAAAACATTTATAATTTTTAACTCATGGCATTCACAATCCTCTGTGTAAAAAATTGTACAGCATCTATATAAAACGAATGCAATTGTTTTAAAACGCTCCAATAAATCTGGATTCATTCCAACCTAGTTTTCACGTAGTTAATTGGAAACAGATAGATACATTGTTAAAAATTTCTATTAAAAAAACAGAAGAAAATTGAAATTCTCTGTAAATTTACACTAGTTCTCACAAGGAAATTATTTCATACTGGGCATGCTCAGAAAAACTTGGAAAAAATACTAATTAAACTACTTATGTATGTAATAAACGATCAGTCAAATTTAGCAGCAGAACAACTGTAGAAACTTTGTAAAAAAATAAAATACTTTTGAATATTTAGCATAAAAAGACTAACGTGTCACACGATTTAGCAAGCATCATTTTCCCTCGCCAAAAGCAAACGATTTTCGTGCAAATGAAAATTGTTTGTTAATAGATTTATAGAATTCGAATAAATGATAATTGATGAATTTAAACTTAACCAATGAGATAATTTAATATATATATTATATTGTAATACGTATATATATATTATTGCTTGTTGAAGCAGTTATTTAATTTTATAAAATATTATAGATATGAAAAATATTTTCATATAGAAAAATATTTTTCCATATATTTAAGCGTATTCAAAAATAAAGACTAGATGAAGAATGCTGCAGTAATACATTTCAATATAGGATAAGTTTTTGTTTCCATAGCAATAAAATTTAATAGACAGTCTCAATTGGACTTAATTTTGAGATTGAAGCAAATTTAAATAACTTTCGTTTTAATTCATAAAATTTCATAGCTAATTTTCATTATAAATATATACATTTGACAAAACTATAGTTATAACAAACTAAAACAAAAAAGTTATTTAAATAAATATTTTTAAAAATAGGTCAGCATGAAACATTTTTACGTTAAAAAGAATTAGACAAAAAAAATATTTTTTGAAATTTTATCTAGTCGCCAGCCGATGATAAATTGCCAAATAAACGAAATGTTCATTATTTTTTTTTACAAATGTTGTATCGGTGTTCTGACGAATTTTTTTTTATAAACATATATATAATTTTTTCAGAATTTTCTGAGTGTGCCCGTATGGAGACCTTCCTTGTCAGTTATATGCATTTGATAGAGTTCTTCAGTTATCATTTTACATATACAGTCAAGTCTCTATATAACGAAATCCACCATTTTTATATTAAAAAATTCGTTGAATAGAGAACAGCAAAATTTTTTTTCATTTAATGTCTAAATTATGAAGCAGAATTGTTTTAGAGGTGTTTAGTTAAGTTTTTGAAATATTTAACGGAACTTTACCAGAATCTCAAAACTTTTTGCCACTTCCTTTTTTTTGCCCACTGTCTTATTGATTTTTTTCAAAATAATTATTTTATCAGAGAGAGTTATGCTTATCCTAGAAGAAATTTTATGCAGATTCAGTAGAAGATAACACCCGTATAGATGACATTTAGTAACAATTCTTCATTCAAATGATCTCTCACAACAATAAAATGCTCCAAGTCGCCGCAAACAACAAACATCTACTGTAAATTCTAAAAGTAATGAGAGTTAGTTTAGGTAACCTGCTGAAAAAAACGACCTTTTCTGCAATTGCCCCTTATCCCTTCCTTATTCCAGCCTTACTATCCAAACTAAGAAACAAACATTTTCAAGACGACAATGTAATAATTTTACCTTTTAGGATGCTTTGTAATTATTGCAAATGGTTCCACTAGCAAGCAAATGTTTTAATCATTTCCAAGAACGTATGCTCTGTTCATCTTGTCTAAAACAAAATCAAGTGTAACCTTGAAAAAAGGATGTTTTTCTTGTGTGTGTGTGTGTGGGGGGGGTGATTGAATGCCTTCTTTTGGACATAAGAAATAATGTAGGGGAATGTAGCTATGAAATATAAACCAGAAATCAACGAAAAAAAATTTCTACATATAATTTGAAGCGTTTTCTGAAAATATGAAAGAACATTTTTGAAATTCGTTAAATGGAGATATATATTTCGCAATATGGAGATTATTTTTAATGTAATCATGAAAAAATTGACCGTTCCTACAAAAAATTCGTTAAATAGAGAAATTCGCTGGATAGAGTTTCGTTATAGAGAGAGACTCGACTGTATTTATTCTTATTTTATAGATAATTCCCTGTAAGGGTTTTTAAAGAGTTTATTTATCGATATTTTTCCTCTTTGTTAAATATTGTGATTTAAAATACACACTTTTAAAAATATTTTGCAAATTATATTTTTTAGACATTTATTAGAAATATTAAAGAAATTTATTAGAAATGTTAATGAAGAAAATTCTGCTTAAAGATTGTTTTGTTTTTTAACTTAAAATAATTCAGGAAGGGGGAAATTATCTCACCAGATTCAATGAAGGTTTTCCCCGCTGAATCATAAAATACATAACTTTGTACTCCAAAGCAATAGCTACAATTGCTCAGCAAGTAAAATGTTCTTCTACTGTGAGAAGGTCTCTGTTTGAAACCTCAGAATGGCTGGAAATAAATAAATGTGTTAAAGATTAATGGTACAGCACTTCTAACTTACTCGGAAAATTCAAGTTCTTTAAAATTCGCTAAAGATTGAATGATTCACTAAATTAAAAAATTAAATCAAATTACTATAATTGAAAGTAAATTTGCAGAGCCTTGTATACTTTTATCGATGTTAATTTACAGAATTTATTCTAAATAAAGATTAATTTCTCTGTTTTTTTTAACATAATTTCGGTTTTTCTAAACTCTGTAATTTTACATATATTGCAGATCTTCTTGTATTTCACGCATTTTCACGAAACATATCTATTGATAAAAAATAGTGGGAGAGCATACTGAAAATTCACGATTCCTCATTTAAATTTAAGAGCTATATGAAGTTTTGTGTACATCATTTGTAAATAATAATCTTGATGAGAACTTTTTATAGATTATTATTAAAGTGAAAATATACACTTTTTACAATATATGCATAATTATAGATGAATACATTTAGTTGCTTAATTTGAACTCAGGATTCTAAATTACAATGATTATTCTAGCAATTATTTCCTTTTAAAAATTGAAACAATATTTAGTTTTTTTCCGCTTTTGGAAGACCAAGAAAAAATTGCAGTCTACTACCGTGTTAAGGAAATACATAAAACTAACTCAAAGAACAAGAAATATGTTTTTAATATCAATTATCTAATAGGTCACGTGACCCTCGCGCCAGCCGTCTGGTTGTAAGTGGAATGGATTTGAGAGATATTCCGCAACATAAGAATTAAAATAAGATATTATCCTGTAGATTCTCTGCGATTTCACAGAATTTTTTTAACAGTGTAGGAATCTGTTCTCCTGAACTTTAATTATGTTCCCACTTTCTTTCCTGTTGTTCAAAAGAAAAAAAATATTTTTGGAACTATTGGAATATTTTTTCGACTATTTTTGGAAAAGTATTAATTAATTTACATCGGGAGAAATATTATTTCCTCCTTTTGAATTAGATCCTCATTAGTAATCTAAATTTAAAAAGAAATTCTCAAAGAATTTTCAGATGTATATCAAATTATCAAATACATTATAAAAAACAAAATGTTCTTCAACAGTGCTAAATTTACGAAAATTTGTATGATTACTATAATTTTAAATGTACACTGGACAAAAAATATGTAAAACTGCAAAACCATTTTTTTAATAACAGAAATCAGTAGTTTTACACAGGAATTTACTAAAATTATCAAATTGTCAATTACACTATTAAAATTTTTTTCATCAACAGTGGTAAATTTTCGGAAATTTGTATGCTTACTATAATTTTAAAAGTACACTAGACAAAAAATATGTAAAACTGCAATTTTTTTTAAGTTACAGAAATCAGTAGCTTTACGCAAGAATTTACTAAAATTACAGTAATGTTACTGAAATTTTATCTGTAGCCTGAGTTGTAACTACGTAAAAGTTCTAGACATTCCAGTTTCCTGAAAAATTCTTAATAACCTTGCATATTTCTTTTATTTACAGTCGAAATCTCTATCTGTTTATGTAAATGTTTGTTTTTGTGATTACATAAAATGTTCTAAAAACACTAATTTAGTAAAATAATAAAAAATAATAAAAAGCAATTTGTACAGTTTTTACTTACCCATCATACGTAGTATAGGGTAAGTCTTGCAATCGTTTTGAAAATCGAAAATATTTTTTTGACGGATTTACACGTTTTAGATAGTGGAGATTCCGAAAAACATATTTTTAGAAAAAAAATTTGCCGTCCGTCTGTCTGTCTGTCTGTCTGTCTGTCTGTCTGTAAACGCTCTATCTCCCGAACAAATTGAGATAGAGACTTGAAATTTTGTATGTAGTTAGTATGTAAGAATGGAACGAACCCTATTTAATATCAGCAACCTCAATTATCCGGAACTATTTTTTTCGGACTCTCGAAAAATTCGTTCTGATGAAAGGTATATAAAAATTTTCGAATTTTTTTGTTCTAAGGAATGGACGTAAAAGGCAATAAAATAACACACATTTTGCATATAGAGCAAAGTCGATCAGATTATTAGTTGCTGAGATATTTGTAATCCTGTTTTCCACATTCTTCGATTTTTCATGACCCTGTATTTCATTCAAATTTCAATTCAGAAGTATATTTTAATTGGCAATGAGACTCTTAATCCGACGCAGTTAATTGTTAGTTAATAGACCTATTATTTTTGGAGTTATAAGGATGTTTCTTTTATGCAGTTCGGTACTACTTGAGTAGTTTGGCGTTTTATATAATTTGTCGAAATTGGTACATCAGCAGTTCTTTAATATAGCATTACTATGTATATTAACAATATTTAAATTTTGTTTATGAATTGCTATGCATTGTATAAATAGTTTTCACATGTTTTATTTTCATACACATATCCATGATGGGTAAGTATTACGGTGGCCCCCAACGACTAGTTTTAATACCAATGCATACACTGTAAAAAACTGTAAAGTTACTAAACCTTTTCTAGGAAGCTGGGATTTATAGAACTGTTCATGTAAGAAAAAAAGAAAAAAGAAAAAGAAAAAAAATCATGTAATTTATTCTGTCACATAAATCTTTGCTGTCACCGTTACGTAAAATGTTCTAGGAATCCCAGTTTCCTAAAAATATTGGCAGCTTTTCTTTCGATCTTATTGTTATAAATGTTTCCCGTTAAATTATTAACTTTTTCATAAATTTTCCGTAAAGCATTAGAAAAATATTAAAAAAAAATTATAATGCAACCATTGGACAAAAAATTCTAGAATTTTACTAAACATTTCACTAAAAATCGATAATAACAACGATTCATGTAACAGAATGGGTTACATGAAATTTTACTGTTAATTCTAGGAATCTCAATTTTCGATAAAAAGTTTTGTAACTTACCAATTTTATTTTATATATTTATTTATTTATTTTACACTGTCATAATAACGTCTGCTGTTTAAAAGGCTGGTGCTCGGATAAGTAAATAGAGATCTTTTAATTAAAAAAAGCGCTATAATCTCATTTATTTCGATGTTTAGCAGCCTCCATATTTAATTTTTTGTAACATTATGCCTAACATAGTAAAATCATGGACAAAACAGTTCCAGTTGTATCGTATTTCGTAAGAATTTACACCAGCTGGGAAATCATATGTAAAAATGCGTATATCTATGTGCATTTTTGTCGGAAATTTCTGAAGCGATTATAATAACTTAAATATTTTTGTCCGTACCAAAACTATAGATTAATCTTTTTGGCAAAATAAATAAATAAATATTCAATAAATAAATAATAATTAGCCAAAGCACTAATGGAAGACATACAGCAGCTGTAGAATCTACATTTTTCAGTCTATAAATAGCGAATTTATTATTATATTTTTAGAAAATCTATAGTTCTAATCATGTCAAAATAAGGCCAGTCATAAGGACTGGCAAAATAATAGCTTTAACAAAACAACTCTGCTTCAACTTTTTGTCCACGATATATGTCCCTTTACAGACAGAATTTATTTTAGAATTGATAGCATCATTAAAACCATAATTTGGTTTGAGAAAATTGTTCAAACCACAGGAAAACTATCAAGAAACGCTTCGAAATATCAATAGCAGTAGAAAAACTTCTTCTTTCCATCCCGGAAGTATATGAACTTTTGAATTTTTTAAAAATAAACAAAGCTTTTCTGAATTATAAATAGCTGGGAAGACGCAATTTTCTATTTTAGTTCGTAACTATGTTATATTTCAATAGATTAAGAAACGTTTGCCCTTTACACATTGAAATGATAATAGATATCAGGGGTACACTGCTAATTTTGGAACATTAATTTGTTGTAAAACGTTTTTTGTGTTGCGATTATGTTCTTAATATATTGCAAAAGTTCAACTTTCTAGAAATGTGTTCTAAAATGTAGTGCTGTTAATTGTGTTGAAATAACATTCTAATGTTGACGAAAACAGTTTGTGCTGAGCAACACTTTTTCTTCAAATTAACAACGCTTTGTAAATATCACGCAATTTAGAACACAATAAAGCAACAGATTTAAAAACCTTTCGAAATATTTTCTACATAGTGCCTTTAAAATTACACAATTTTAAAAATGAATGTTTTGTAATATATTTTTGAAACACATTTTCTCCTCTTGTAATATTGAACAACACTTTTTGCACAATCTTGAAACTTATTGAAAAAAGTGAAACATATAGGTATAAAACCTGTTACATTGTGTCCTCTCTGAGATGTTTTTTCTTTCCTTCTAACCGATGACCAGGCCCTTACCTGCAAAGTTATCTCAGCTTAACGGGTTAGAAACCTGGTATTGGGGCGGGTGACCGCCTAATTGCCGCGTAGTGGCAATAAACCTGATTTCTTCGCTTCGCATGTCATCATTTCTGCAGTGCTTACTTCTCGTTTGAGCATACTTTGTTTCGCCTATTACTTAACGTTACATCCTGTTGTTTGAACTGCAGATGGCTACTCAAATTGGTCTCGTAATTTAGAACCTTGATCAGCTGACGAGACCTTCATCTGGCAAGGCACCTCCAGAGGTACAATTCATCTATCAGACGAGTAAATTTTAAGTATCGACGATAAGGCGTTCCTTCTGTAGAGACATACATCTATATTAAAATCTGTCTAGTGTACCTGTGGACACAATTTATGGACTCATGTTTAATAAATAGCCTACAGAATCACATGTTGCAATAACTGTGGGCAGATCCTGATTACCGAGTTGGCACGAAAAGCAGGTGCTTCCCTTGGAAAATTTAGAAGAATGCCCTAATTTGGGAAAACAGCCCCCCCCCCCAAATTTTATATTGAGTTTATTGATATGAAATTGTAATGTTATATTGATGTCTACTTGAGATATTGAATTTGAGTATTATCGAATGTGGCTGGTATGCAGTCTACAAAATATTAATAAATTAAACAATAGCTAAATTTGAAAGATTATTTCAAATATTAATAATTTATATCATCTAAACCTTTTAATCCAATTTACATTTTAGTTATTGAATCATTTTTTTTTTATTGTATCTAATTTTTGTAAAAGAGGAAATAAAAAGAGTTGTTTATTGAAATATAGGTAATTCTCAACTGAGCCACATTTTGAAAAAAATATTTTGTAGAATTGGTAAGTTTCTTGATATTTCGAATTTAGAAAACTCATACTGATTGAAAGGGGAGCCTGTGCAATGACACTGCGCTTTTCATCGCTTCAGAAGTTAATCGGGCCCTGACTGCGGAAAAAAAATTGATGTTTTTTAAAAGAATATGAATTATACCTAAAATTTAAACTATTTCTCCTGAAAAGCTTAATTTTCTTGGATAACGACAATGAGGAGAAAGTATTGTGTTTCGTTGAAAAAAATTAAATTGGTGATTTTTCTTTACCTTAAGTATATAGTTAATATTTATTACCATTTTCGATCTTTATACGGGATAACAAGTGATGACCACATCAGGAACTCAGCTTATCCTCCTCAGTCATAAGACAGATATTATGAGGAACGACAAAAACCAATTTTAAATTTCTATCAAACATCGCTAAATATGTGTCAGCCTATATATCAATGCTTATGATGTGCACACAGTAAATAAAAATGGCTAGAAAAAATTTTAACAATTCTTAAATAATTAAAATTCATGTAATTCTTTGCGGCGTAAGTGTTGAAATTAATGACTGACACCGGAATTTGAAAACAATTTTATTTATAAATAAGAAAACGCTATATGTCACGCATTCAATAAACCAATTTTTTTTTTTACCAGAATTCCGGTGCCAATGTGACGTTTGGAAATTAAAATGAAGTGGTTTATGAGGTACGCCATCGCACCGCAAGGGGTTAAATGGTGTTTATTAGTGTCTTCTATTAGCGATATCAGTGCTGAAGAGGTTATAATTTATAGTGATTGTGCAATCCCGATGGGCAGACCAATCTACTAAATTACACACAATAAATACATATATATTGTAAAATACATTAAATGACTTAAATGAATAAATAAAATTAAGTAAGTAAATATTTATTGAACTTTATTTTATGCATTTTATGGGCCATTTTCAAATTTCGCTTACATATGCTGTCCAAGAGTAAAAAGAAAAAAAATCAAACATAAATTAATATTTAAAGTTTGATTTTAGCTATGCATTAGCTAAAGAAGACTGTATTTCATTTGGAATGTGAAAAAATTAAAAAAAAACAATAAAAATTTTGGAGATATAAATCTTTAAAATTGTGATTCTAAGCAAAAATGCCTGTCCCATTCCAACTTTTATGTAACTAATTGTTATTTTTTTAATCTAATTTAACTTTTTTAAATAAAGAGATTTAATTACAGTAGAACCCCGCAAATTCGGACCCCGTTATTCCGGATCTCCGGATAATTCGGATCGATCTGGTTGATTTTTTTTAAATCCAAGTTTGAGAAGCAGTCGACAAATCTTCATAACAAAAATTTATTTCATTCTCGTATTATTAATAAAAATGTCTTTTCTGAAATCTTTTCGGAAAAATACTTAAAGCTTTCTTATTTAAGCTCTTTGATGTTATCTGTCAAAGTACCAACTATGTAGCCTTTAAATATGGAAATTCAGTTTTTCACAATCTACTATTCAATCCATTTAGAAATGTCATCAAAATCTAACTGCACAATATAGTTTTACTTCTAGCATTGCAAGAAAGCAAGATAAAATAGTCCATATATACTGTAGATCTGTATTTTAAAGTATATTTACCAGGTTACTTTTTTAAAATGCATTCGCTAGAGTTGTAGGCTTGATCAATAAAATAAATGCCTTTTGAGAACTTTGTTTATTTGAAGTAGAGTAATAAAAATTAAATCATTTCTTACAGAAATAGCTAGGGATGGTGCCTGTAAGCATTTTTTAAGAGACCTTCTTTACATGTCTGAGTCCGTGAAGGGAGAGAGAGTCAATTGAATTTTTCATTCAGAATTCACACATTGGCATCTTAGAATTGGCGAAATGGAGCATATGAAAAGTGAATGATATCATAACCATGAAATTTTCTGTTACGGTTCAACAATTAAGATGATTTTGAATTTAATGCAGGGCACCCATAAATGGGCAGTCCTAAAAAAATACGCCAAAAAGAATTCGCGCCAAAATCGTACGTTATATGTCTGTTTTTGGGAGAATTTTATCAAAAGACACAACACAGAGCATTTACATGAAAAGTTTTTATGAAATAAAGAAGTTAGGCTCAACATTACGCAGAGAGAAACGATTTTTCGCTAACTGCAAACAACGGGGTTCTTTATTCTTTCTTTTATTATTTTTACTGAAGGAGAAATTTCATCTAAAGGAAATCTGTTTATCTGAGAACCGTTTTAAAGATACAGCAGATGTTACATATGTTTTCTTTCTTTACTTTTTAACGAAAGTTATTGTGGGATCAAAATAAAACTTTAAGTTAAAATAGATATTTAATTAAAGATTAGCTTTAACTGTAATTTAGAAAAAATGTATAATTTAAGAAAACTATATGTGATTCTACATCACACCATATAGATACACTGACTTATAAGGATCGTATTCTGATCTTTGTCAGCCAGTTCGTAGTTCTCTCGAGGCTGTTTCCTTCTCTTTGTGACAAAACGCTTCGACAAATCACTTCGGAGAATCGAAATAGAAGAAGGAATAAACGGGAATGAAAGAGAAATTACACCTGAAGATGTTGTTAGCATGTTCAAAAAAATTTATGATTACTCAGATGTTGATAGCAGTGACATTAGAAATTGGTTGGAAGCTGAAAATAATTAAGTTTATACCTTACTTACAGACTTACCTCGCTTTGTGCGATCTGACGAAAATGAAAATGAAAATGATACAGACGAAAATACCATTATCAATGATGATCAATCAAAAGTTATTAGCCATAATGAAGCTACGTCCTATTCAGAACATTTAATAGTTTACTTTAAACATTATGTGGAGACTACACCCAAAGAACTACTTATGCTCAAGCGGTTTTGTACCACAAAACTGTCACAGCAGACGATTAAAACCTTTATAGTTACAAAGTAAACATTTTTACTATTTGTAAATATTGAATATTCTGAATATAAAGGTGATTTTTTGTAAGGATGTTTTATTTTATTTCATTTGTTTTCATTCTCCGGATATTCCGGATTGGGCCTGGTTCCAATTAATCCTAATTATCAGGGTTTTACTGTATTTTAAATATGAACTGTTAGTGTTCAATAAAAATGAAAAAATTGTTTACAAGAGATAATTTCTTTAAGAAATTCACAGAAATTTTTTGTCCCTCACTTTGCGTCAAGTCCGTTACCTAGTGATTATTTTAGTCAAAATAGGTTTCCATTTCTGCCTAAAGTTAGCAGCAAATATTCGACGATAAAATTAAACTATTCACGGAACTACTACTTGCCATTTTTAGGTAGATTTCGTAAGAAATACTAACTATTGCAATCGCACCAGTTTATATATCTATCTATCTATCTATCTATCTATCTATTTATATATATATATATATATATATATATATATATCTCACTTTTTTATGGACACGATAACTTCTATAATTCTACACCAATCTCCACCAAACTTGTACATAAAATCAAAGGGGATAAAATCTTGGCTAAGTTCGTTAATGGGCAAAATCGGACCAACGGGGTCGGAATAGGGGGCGTTTATATGAAAACCGAAAAAACGCCATAACTTCTTAAATAAAGTAGATATCGAATCGTTTTAAAGTTTATATTACTTCTTAAAAATGGGCCAAAAGTATATGCATGACAGATTTTTGATAAATTTAGAAGTGGGCTCAAGGGGCGAAAAAAACAGGGATTTTGAGAGAAAAAAATTCATAACTTCGTCAATTTTCAAAATATCAACTTCAACTAAATTTTTTGTAAATGTTCTTAAAATTATCTAAAACTTTTGTATTTACAAGTTTTTGATAGGACCAACTTTTACCGATGAAAAAAATTAAAAACGAAAAGAAAAAGAGCGCTGAAAAAAGAGAAAAAGCCATAACTCCGTCAATTTTTAAGATATCAAATCTGATTAAATTTATTTTACATCTTCTCAAAAATATCTACAACTTTTATATTGACAAGTTTTTCATATGACCAATTCGTATAGCAAAAACAAATTAAACAAAAATAGGAGTTGGAGAAAAAACCTCAAATCCAAACTGCTTATATTCTGACTCATTTTTAAATTCATTTTTGATTTTAAACGCATCCAAATGGTAGATCCTCTTATTTAGAAACTGTATAAAGTGATGCATTGGCCAATTTTCTGATAAAGACAGAATATAGTTCAAAAAAGGCTACCAAAAAGGGTATTTTGAACAGAATTTCCGAAAGTCATCGGTACTGAAAATTAAAGGAAGTATTCAAATAAGAAATTGCGTTTTTTTCTGACTCGTTTTTAAATCCATTTTTGTTCTCAAACGCATCCAATTTACAGATCCTCTTATTTGGGAACTATATAATGTGATGCATTGGTCAGTTTTTTGATAAAGACGGAATATATTTCAAAAAGGGCTACCAAAAAGGGTATTTTGAACAGAATTTTCTGAAATCATCGTGACAGAAAATTTAAGGAAGTGTTCAAATAAGAAATTGCTTTTTTTTCTGACTTGTTTTTCAATCCCTTTTTGCTCTTAAATGCATCCAATTTACAGATCCTCTTATTTAGGAACTATATAATGTGATGCATTGATCGGTTTTTTGATAAAGACAGAATATGTTTTGAAAAAGGCTACCAAAAAGGGTATTTTGAACAGAATTTCCCGAAGTCTTTGTGATTTGAAAATTTAAGAAAGTTTTCACATAGCAAATTGCGTTTTTTATGACTCGTTTTAAAATCCATTTTCGCTCTCAAACGCATCCAATTTACAGATCCTCTTATTTAGGAACTATATACTGTGACGCTTTGGCCAGTTTTTTGATAAAGATAGAATATATTTTTTAAAACGCTGTCAAAGTGAGTATTTCGCACAAAATTTTTCGAAGCAATAATGATTATAGAATTAAGGATGAATTCAAACAACAAATCGGTTATTTTATGACTCATTTTTAAATTGAATTTTTTTCTCAAATGCATTCAACTGACAGTTTTTTGTTATTTAGGAACTGTATAATGTACTGTTTTGGTCAATTTTTTTAATAAATTCAGAATCTATTTCAAAATATGTTGTCAAAATGGGCATTTGAGCTGAATATTTCTTAAGATGATTCTGATAAAACCAGTTTTTTCAGAAAAATGAAATTAAAAATTTTTCATAAACGGCCAAATGAAGTTATTAAACTGGGTTTATCTCTAATCATATATATATATATATATATATATATATATATTGTTGAAATGAGCACTCTTCGAAATCTACCTCCGCCTATAGGCCCAGCCGACAGGGATTTTTTTACTCTTCAATTGTTGAAGCAATGTAATAGTGGCAAGAATCAGCTTTCATCAAAGTTGGATATTTTTTTTTTTTTTTTTTTTTTCACTATCAAGTCTGTTACCGTAAACATTAATATTAAAATAATGATTTTTGCACTTTTGTAATTGAATATTGTTTACTAAAAAGTTTCAGAAGATATGTGTATTACTTTCTAAGTTTCTTTCTCAGTCTTGGCTGGCGGTAGATCAAGGGGGGGTGGTGGATCCCTCACTAGTCGCCGAGCATGGGGTCTTCTGTAAGTCCCTAATGATTAGGCTTCGATGATGTGACGGTGATGCCGCTCTCACTCGGACCTGTTCCGACCCCTCTCATAAGTACTGAGTGGGTGTCTCTGTTGCAGGGTCTGGATGCCAGGACGAGTTTCGCGAAGCGGGAGACGGCCGAAGTGGGGGCCCCGACCGTTAGCGACGTATGATGTCCAGTAATGGATCGCTATACGTAACCAAACCTTTACTTTCTAAGTTAGAAATTATACAAGCTAGTTCATTTCTGATTTTTTATTTGAAATGTCAAATCCGTTACTTGTTAAGTCTGTTACCATATTTGTAAACGGTGAAATGTAAGCTGCTGAGTAAGTATACTAAATAGTTTTAGAAGGTTTGTAAATTATTATCTAAGTTAGAAAATATATAAGTTAGTTCATTTTAATAATTTTATTTCAAAAGTCATGTCCGTTACTATGAAATGTAAGCGAATGGTGAAAATGGCCCACATACATATAAGGTACCCTGGGGTAATAACGCCACGTTAAGGTTCTACCAATTTTCACGGCTTAGTTTTAGATTGTATTTTTCAAACAAATATAGGATCTGATAGAGCAACTCATTGACTATCTACATAAAATAAAATAATTTAACAGATATGTATTCATAAAATGTAATGGCGTTTTTTCTTGACCAATGCTACTTGGCGTTAATACCCACCTATATGGGTAATAACGCCATGCAAACAAAACTATAAAATAAGATGGAATAATGGCATGTAGATTGCCCAATTCTAAAAATACAAACTCTACAGCTCTAGAAATTGACAAATTGCAATCTAAGCTATTGAAAATGTACAATTTTTTTGTGACTCTGAAAGAAAAAGAAAGCTTTGGTGGTGGCGGGGGGAGGAGGCTAAAGAATATCAGATTCTAAGCTACGTTTTATTTAAAAAAGACCATTTAAATAGAATTATTAGAACATTAGAATGCACGGATTATTTGAATTAGTATTTATATTCCCATGTATGCATTCTATGCAATAGAAAATATTGATTTTGTTGTGAAAGTGAAAGAAAAAGGAGTGAGGGGGAGCTTCAACAGAATATGTGTCTCTCTTTACTTAAAAAGTCCCGCTTAAATATGATTATAAGAAACATTGCATGGTTTTAACCATTCATAATGTAATATTTTAATCATGTGAAGTTTTATAATAACTAGAGTTATATGTATTAAATATTTTTGTTAAACCTTAACTGCTGTTAGCGTCTCACATACCGCTTAGTTTTTCAAGTTTCAGAGTTTAACTTGCAATTTTTAGTTTAACTATAGATACCTTGAAAATTTTATTTAATTTGGAGTCCTATTACTATCTCAAGAAACTTTTGAATAGCTGAATTTTATTTATAATAGTCCTGTATATAAGGTTCAATACAAAAATGATATTCTAAAAGTTAATTTAACATTTTATTTATCGTTAGATTAAGCGGTCTGACAGGCCGCTCACAGTAAGTTATGCGACAATTTTTGTCACAGCAGTTAAGGGTTAATACTATTATAGTAAACTAGTAAATAGTTTTTAACCCATAACTCCACACTAATGCGGATTCTCCAAACCTACAGTTAAATTGACGACGTTTTAAAGAGCATGCCTTAATAAATTTTTAATAAAT
Source organism: Maratus speculifer (assembly GCA_964019185.1). Lineage (NCBI taxonomy): Eukaryota > Metazoa > Arthropoda > Arachnida > Araneae > Salticidae > Maratus > Maratus speculifer. Next base: position 758,232 of record CAXHSM010000007.1, read on the forward strand.
TGAATAAAATTTTTGATTAAAAAATATTTTACCAAAGAGATATCTTATTCAATTTTATACATAATTCATATGGTTATATATCATTATCTCTATATTAGCATCAAAATTAACCTTTAACTGCTGTTAGCAATCTGACACTGTACCCCCTACCTCCCCCCCCCCAAAAAAAAATAGCGTTTGACTTGTATTTTTCAATTTAACTATAGTTACAAATGAAATTCTCTTTCGTTTGGAGTTCTCGTAATATTGTTAGAAATATTTGAATAGATTAAATTTAATTAGAATTAATTCTGTACAAAAAGTTTAGCGAGGAACAATATTCTATGATTTTTAATCATAGAAGAATTTTAACCTTTAACTAATGTTACCGGTCTCGTAGACCACTATTTTTCTTTTAATTTTTTAGTTTAACTTGTAATTTTCAGTATAACTGCAAATACTACCGAAATTTTGTTTCATTTGGAATTTTAGTACTATCACCAGAGACTAAATAGGTGAATATTAAGCATAATACTTTTGTATAAAAAGTTTAGTACAAAAACACAATCCTATGAGTTATTCCCGCCTTTTATTCATCTTTCACTTTTGTGGTCTCACAAACCGCATCAGATTCATACGTTACAATTTCTGTCACATCAGTTAAAGGTTAAAATTATAAAGTTTTGAAAAACCGAACGCTGAGAAAACGGACAGTTAAAATTTCGAACTCAATTGAACAATCCAGTGGAAATTTAATAGAAACCTGATTTTGAAGATGTTCGAATTTGAATCTCGAAAACATTTTGATATAGTTTTATTTACAAGAGTTAAAAATTATTTTTTACATTAGTAAAAAAATAATAAAGATATAATAAAAAATAAAATAGAGAGATTATTTTTAAGTATTGGGCACGCCCCCTTAATCTTACCATTTCAACAATGATGATAATGCTGTCCCATATTAATATATAACCCCCCTTCGGGTATAGTTCGGCCACTGTTGGGAATCAACCGGGGTAATAACGCCAATCCCTGGCGTTATTACCCCGGGATACTTATTGCGCAGTAAATCCTAAACTACAAATTATCTCGAGAAGATATCCAAAATCTTCTACAACAATTTTAAAGTCCATGAAATACACTACAAATTTATGTAATAAACAAAGTATTTCTGGATAAAAAATGTAGTCTTCAGATCAAAAACCTTATCTCGCAAATTTTAGATCAAGCGTTAATTTTAGTTGCTTGTAAAAACAATAAGACCTAAAAATGAAACAAATTAACTTGAAGCTGTTTTTTGCGATTTATATGACTCAAAACCCTTCTGCGCTGAGCACATGGGTGTCATTTACCTGATTATTTCATAATTATGCAAAATATAAGCACTTGGCGTTATTACCCCGCCTGGCGTTATTACCCCAGGGTACCTTATATTATAAAATATATTAAATTACTTAAATGAATAAATATAAATAAGCAGGTAAATATTTATTGAAGAATATTTGGTGCATTTTATAACATTTATATACATTATAAAATGCATTAAAAATACTTTTAAAATATTTAACTGCTTAAATATATTAAAGTACTTTATGCATTGAAAAAAATACTCTATCAAGTCAAGACACTTTTTATTGCCATAGCTACTAATTTATATAATTTGACACAATTGCGTCACATTATATATACACATAATATACTTTATACTATCGAAGAAATTATTTTCTTTTCATATTTTGTGAATAGATATATAGTAAACAGATTGAAAAAAAAAATAATCATTTATTTAAATTTTTGTTGGCGAATAATTGCAGTTTACATGTACAAATTATTAATATTTATTGTTTAAATCACATTTTCTTTCTGTGATATTAAAATATTTTCATCATGGGACTCGGACCCATGGATAAATGGGATACAAAATTACTACTTATCTGAGAATTACTTATTCTTAATCTTATCTTATGCAAGTTACAAAATTCATTTCTATCTCAATATTTGAAAGAGTAACATATCGTAGTAAAAATATAAATCTTTTAAAAGAACATAATAGAATGAGGTCTAATGAAAAAAAAATTAAATGAGAAGCTCATTAAGGGACAGAAAAGGAGGTGCAGATAGTATAAAAATGATTAAGTCATTTTTATAATAAAATATTATGTTAATGACTAAAAATTCAAAGATTCAGAAACTGTCTTTTTCCTTTCTTATTTTCAAATTTTCTGCAATTATCAGCATGAAATTTCTACAAGTTACGATAGAATATGTTTCTGTAAGTAATATATATTGTAAAAGAAAAACTGTAATTTTACAGATATAAAGTTACAGAAATCTGTATTTTTACTGCAATTTTACCTGTACACTAAAAAAATTAATTTACAAAGTTTTTTTATAAAGCTTAAGAAACCTGTAACTTTGCAAAAGAATCGATTAAAATCCCGTAAGGCATGGTGACGTCACTGCGACGTCGTTGTGAAGTCATATTGTGACTTTGTGACCATCGATTGTCGATGTGACGTCACGTGACGTCGATGTGAAGTCACAGTGACTAAAATGTGAAGTCGTTATGGCCGTTTTAGACTCGTTTGTGACGTCACATTGTGACCAGTTTGTGAAGTCACGCAGTGACAAATTTGTGAAAAATGTGTCATTTGTGACTAGTTTGACATTAACATTGTGACGAAACTGTGACAAAAGTGACGATATTTAAATTGCCAGAAACATGTTTTTTAAAGTAAATAACATGTTTTGAAGAATATTTGTAATTTTCTAAAGATTTTTAAAAAAGTCACATCTCAGTCACAATGTGACTTCACTGAGTGGTGGCATTTTGGTCACAGATGTGGTGTGACCAAAGTGACTCACAGTGACGTCATTGTGATGTCACTGTTCCCATGCATGCTATGAGGAATTATAGTAATTTTACTAAAATTTTATTTGTAACGCGGCTTGTAGTTGCATAAAAAGGTCTAGGCCTAGCATTCTAGTTACCTAAACCCATTCTTAGTAACCTTACAGATTTTTTGATTTACATTATTAATGCGTATCTTTTACATGAATTTCTGTTGTCGCCGTTACATAAAAAGATCTAGGAATCCGAGTTTTTTAGAAAAATGTCAGTAAATTTGTAGTTTTTTTCATTAAAGTGTTATTAAAATGGACCATTATCAGTTATGGAATAGAATCAGTTTTTGAAAAATTATATTAGCTTTTTATGCAGCTGTTTTTTTCTCGTGATTTTGTAACGTGATACATCAAATATGCAATGAAACACTTAAAATGCAATTGATATCTATTGTGAATGGAATCATCCCCCATCTTCATATAATTGCACTCCCTGCTTTATATTAATTTAAAACAATTTTAAATTGATATCTGTGACTTTAAATTGTCTGAAACACAACATAAAAATATTTCGTTATTTTATCTTTAATTTTCACAGAGAAATGATGTGTAATTCATAACACAACGAAACTAGACCCTAATATAACCGTACTTTTCATCTAAAATTTCTATTTTCTTAATTAAAAGAATAACTGTGCCTAAAATTGGAGTCCAAAAGAAATATGAGGGAGAAAAAATATGATAAATAATTAGCAAACTGCTTTAACTTTTATTACGTACATATTTTAATTAATTTAAAAAATTAAATTTCAAAATATTACTGAGGTACATTTAGCACTTCATATAAAATTAAGCTCCGTATTTAGATTTATTTTGAAAACTAAGAAAACAAGCTGGAAATTGCACGTGAAGCGTAGAAAATGAGGTGCGTTCGTACGATAACGAAGTTTTAAAAATATTCAGATCTTGGTGATATAGTGGAGCGTACTTCGGATACAGTGTAGTAGTCGAAATGTTTGTGTTTCTGTAAATATGCAGGAAGTAATTTTTATTACACTTCAGCAACGTATATCTTATTCATAAAATGTGAAATAGTTCAATATAATTAAAACACGCTCCAAACAATGTTTCCCGGTATAGCATTATGTAGTGGAATACTTTTGTATGGCCCTGTAATTTAATAATAAAAATTATTTGCATCACAGATTGTACAGAATGCATATTTTAGTATATACTTCATAGATTCATGCCAATTCTATTATGTTTGAATGAGTGTAACATCATTAAAATGCATTTGAAACTTTTTTCCCCATTGACCGTAATGTAACGGAATCCTTTTGATTGTCCCTGTAAATGATCTGTGCATCCGACTATCATAACATTTGAAATGACTTGATAAAATTACGTAATAATTATATGTTTTAACTTTCAAACGATTAAAATGCATTTGAAACTTTTTTCCCCATTGACCGTAATGTAACGGAATCCTTTTGATTGTTCTTGTAATTGATCTATCCATCCGATTTTAATAACATTTGAAATGACTTGATAAAATTACTCAATAATTATATGTATTAAATTTCAAACGATTAAAATGCATTTGAAACATTTTTCCCGATTGACCGTAATGTAACGGAATCATTTTGATTGTCCCTGTAACTGATCTATCCATCCGATTTTCATAAAATTTGAAACGACTCGACAAAATTATGTTATAATTAAGTATTTTAAATTTCAAACGATTAGGTTGGGTATTTTTTGCATTGTTATATGCGGACAGAATAACGGACAGACAGACGGACAGACGGACAGACGGACAGACGGACGGTCTGAGCGACAACAATAGGTGCTACGTATTTACATAATTACGAACGCACCTAAAAATGGACATGCTTACAGAAGAGTACATAGACAAAAGAAGTTAAAAATATTAATTTACTGAGCAGATGTTTTGAATATAAAAACGCATCAAACGTGCATAGACTTAACATTATGGAGGGGAATTCGGAAGCTGAGTGACCAACTTCCTTAACTTTACGGAGGGGAATTCGGAAGTCAGAAACCTCACGGGTGCTTATCACTCAGTGGCCCAATTCCCCTCTGTAATATGAAGTCTTTTGACGTTTGATGCATTCGTATATTCAAAATACCTCCTTAACGAATTAGTGTTTTAAAGTTCTTTTTCAATGTTCTCTTCTTAAAGGAAAACTCTTTTTTTTATTAGTTTTCAAAATGCATTCGTATATTCGAAACACCTCCTTAACGAATTAGTGTTTTAAAGTTCTTTTTCAATGTTCTCTACTTAAAGGAAAACTCTTTTTTTTATTAGTTTTCAAAATGCATTCGTATATTCGAAACACCTCCTTAACGAATTAGTGTTTTAAAGTTCTTTTTCAATGTTCTCTTCTTAAAGGAAAACTCTTTTTTTTATTAGTTTTCAAAATGCATTCGTATATTCGAAACACCTCCTTAACGAATTAGTGTTTTAAAGTTTTTTTCAGTGTTCTCTTCTTAAAGGATATCTCTTTTTTTTTAATTAGTTTTCAAAATGCATTCATATATTGAAAATACCTCCTTAACGATATAGTGTTTTAAAGTTTTTTTCAGTGTTCTATTCTTAAAGGATATCTCTGTTTTTATTAGTTTTCAAAATGCATTCGTTAATTGAAAATACCTCCTTAACGAATTAGTGTTTTAAAGTTTTTATTCCGTGTTCTCTTCTTAAAGGATATCTCTTTTTTGTATTAGTTTTCAAAATGCATTCGTATATTGAAAATACCTCCTTAACGAATTAGTGTTTTAAAGTTTTTTCAGTGTTCACTTCTTAAAGGATATCTGTTTTTTTTATTAGTTTTCAAAATGCATTCGTATATTCGAAACACCTCCTTAACGAATTAGTGTTTTAAAGTTTTTTTCAGTGTTCTCTTCTTAAAGGATATCTCTTTTTTAAATTAGTTTTCAAAATGCATTCGTATATTGAAAATACCTCTTTAACGAATTAGTGTTTTAAAGTTTTTTTTCAGTGTTCTCTTCTTAAAGGATATATCTTTTTTTTATTAGTTTTCAAAATGCATTCGTATATTGAAAATACCTCCTTAACGATATAGTGTTTTAAAGTTCTTTTTCAGTGTTCTCTTCTTAAAGGATATCTCGTTTTTATTAGTTTTCAAAATATTTCTAAAATTATATGCATAGTTTTACATGAAGTGTTAAAATTTTACTTCCAGTTTATCGGTTTTTAAAACATAAAATATTAAATTGAGCATAAATTTAAAGATATTTTGAGAACTATGAAAAAAGTGATATCCTTTAAGTAGAGAACACGGGAAAAAGAACTTAATAAGACTGATTCATGAAGGAGATATTTTGTATATAAGAATGCATCAAACGTCCATAGAAGTAACATTACGGAGGGGAATTCGGCCGCTGTGTGACTCCCTTAAGGTAGGTTTGTTTGTATTTATGCAATTATCTACACTGTGGGATATAGGCCCTAAGGGATGGGGTGCCCTGCGTGGGGGTCTTTCTAAGGGAACCTATCAAGTATTTACGCAAGGAAATCAAGGTTCGTAGAAAACCACGAAAAACTCCGAACAGTTAGGTCGACGGTCGCGATTGGGTTCAAACCCAGCACCTACCGTCTACCAGTTTGGAGCTTAGAATCTCACGGCCACCCCTAAAAGTAAGATTTGCTTTTTATTATTTTTCCGAATACTTACAAATATTAATCTAAAAACGTTTCGGAGTGTTTAAGGAGATAAAATTAATTATTTTAAACTCATATAGTTGGAAAAAATAGAAAATTAATATTTTTTTAACCCGAATTGGGTACAAATAGCATACACTATAAAATATCAAATTTTAGCCGAAAATTTTAAAATTAATTTTTTGTTTACTATTTTTCCCATTATCAGACTGATGTATAGATTTGAGATTGTTTTTTACATAAAAATACAAAAACCGGTTAGTAAAGGGTTAATTACAAAATTTCTATGGGATTTCTAGAGAAAAACTGTTAGTCGAGCATTTTTTTGTCTTGTTACAACAAATTGATTATGAAAAAATATCCATACCCTAATCAATGAATTTTACGAATACTGTTTAAAGGAGTCAAGAACACACACAAAAAAATCAAACTTTCTAAAACAAAAATTGCGTTAAAAATTTTATTGTTTTTTAATGTTTAAAATGACATTTAAATCATGTTTCTATCTTAATTAAAAGAGGAAATATTAATTTTTTCGTTTTAGTTTCTTTTCAAAATCTAGCTTTCAAGCAATGGTTGTGATGGAAATAACTTTTCGTGAAAAATCGTTTTTCTTCATGGGGTTTTTCACAATTTGTTAAGTCTAAATTGTTATAAGTCAAATGCCTCAAAATGTTATAAGTCAAATGCTTCAAAATGTTATAAGTTAAATGCTTAAACTTAAAACGTGTCGTTTTTAATGTTTTATTTTAATGTTGATTCAGAAAATTTGAAAAAATTGGTTATTTTTGAAAATATGATTTTTTAAAATAAAAGTTATGTCATTTTTTCCCCAAAAAACTCAGGAACCGTAAAAGCTAAATACTTTAAGATTAAAACATGGTTTTTTTTATTATTTTGCTCCCATTTTAATTCAGCAAATTTGAAAAAAAAAGTTATATATTTTTTTCAAATTTTTAATTTAAATATTTTTAATTTGTTTAAAAATTAATATTTTTGAAAGTGCTGAATCAAAATTGAAATTTAGATATTTCTGTTTATTTAAATGTTTTGCAAATAATATTTTGAGTTATAACGATTTTAAATTACTCCACTTTTTTTTAGAAATTTTAAATTTTAAAACTAAGTATATATATATATATATATATATATTTACAAATGAGAAGTTTTATCATGTGATATTGTTTAAAAATAATATGGCTAATCACCACAAAAAATTTAAAATTTCAACTCAATAAATAAAATTATTTTGGATAATTGTGACCATATATGGAAACAGAAATGCAAATATGCAATTGATTGCCAAGATAACATGAAAATTAATTTCTTTTGGTAGAAAAACAAAACATGTATTACAGTACTTGTGCAATCAATAAAATCCAACATTTTATATATTGATTCATGATTTATACACGCTCTAAAATAATTAGTTCCATTCAAATTTAATGTATATATATATATATATATATATATATATATATATATATATATATATATATATATATATATATATATCTGCTTATATATGTTAATTATCATGCATGCCTGTTTTAGAATAAAGATAATCCACAGGAGTAAAATAAACTATATATTTTAAGAAAAAAAGTCAAAACAGGGAAAAAACAGTGTTTTTCGCTTTTTATTTATTTTTTTTTTTTGCATTAATTAGAAATGAAGGAAGAGATCACGTTCAGGTTTATTTTGGACCACTGTACATGCTACCCGATCGATACACGTCGGTTTTAACATGTTAAACCAGCCTATGGAAACAATTATTTACATGTCTGATTAGCTCATATTCGCCGCCACATTTCAGGTGCTTTCGTAATTTAATGAAAATGTAGCGCCAGTACATGTTCTCTGGCTAGTCGTATATGGGGGCATCCATTCAGAAATTTTCTGACTATTCGAGCAAATTTTTATAAATAATCCTAATTATTTTATTAAAGAGTATAATTAATCTTTTGTACCACCGTGTTGCAGATCTGCAAAATACACAATAATGAATAATACTTACAACGCAAGTTTTAAACCTTTATGCACAGATGGCACTTTAAAGTACCATTGAAGAAAACTTTATATAAAACTTATTTATTCTGTCTGTTAATAAAAGCTTTTTATTCTTTCCACACAAAACACTCTTCTCGATCAAATTTACATAGAATTCAGAAACGGTCGAAGCTAAATATTTTCAAAAAGGGGCAGTTTTATTATTCGTTTTTATAGGTATTTCTTTTCTTTTTTAAGTAAAATTATATGAAACATATTCAACTGCAAAAGAGTTTCCATTTACTGAGTTGATCATGATGCATTTAAACTCATTGCTTTTTTTAAAAAAAAGAATTGTGATATTTTCAAAAGAGTAATTTTGATTAATTAATCTGATTATTTTTGTAAACATTTCACAAAAATATATAACTTCCGATATGTTTAATCAGTTTTAATGAAAAAAAATCTAAATTCCACATTAGTTTTACTTTAAAATTCCAGTATACCTTCAGATATTAAAGAATATAATTATTGAGGCGGATTCTTGATAAATAATTCGGTAGATAAAGGGTTAAACACGATTTTATTTGTTTTTGCTATTTCCCAACATACCAGTTAATACAAATTGAAATTTGGCAAACTCATCAGACTATGGCATTGAGTTAATTTCTCATACCAAAATCTTGTTCATCATTTAAGAAGCTTCAGGACGATATTTCAAAAATTAAAATATTATTTTTTTTCAAATTAAAAATTCTGGAGAAGTCCGAAAGTTGATTACATTAAAGGTAATTTTGTATACTTTAAAATTTTGCATTAGAAAATGAACAACATTTATGAGAAGTATGTCAATTCATGTTTATTGTAGATGTGAAAAAAATACCCTTTAATCCATAATTATTTTAGTTTTATGTTAAGATTTTTAAATGCTTAAAATGATGTATTCTCACATCTGAGTCAATATTTTCCCAATCGGATTTGTTGATCCATAAATGGTTAACATAAAAATTGATATAACCAGTTAAATACCACTGTGTTCCATTCACTTAATATATATATAATTTGTAACTAAAATCATTTTACTTGTTTATGTATTAAATAAAACAAGTTTAATAATGAGAAAAAGCCTGTTGAATACTAGCAACCTCGATTAACCGGAATTTTTTTCCGGACTCCCCAGATATTCATTCTAATAAAAAATATATAAAACTTTTCAAATTACTTTTATTTTAAGAGGTGAATGAAAAAAAATAATATAACATAATTTTTGCATAAAAACACGAAGTCGATCGGATTATTAATTGCTGAAATATTTGTAATCCTACTTTCCAAATTCATCACTTTTTCATTCACATTTCAATTCAAAGATATATTTGAATTGAATATGAGACGCTTAATCCAACGCAGTAAACTGTTAGTATGATAAAATTATTTTTGGAATTATAAGAATGTACTTTTTACTCAATTAAGTACTTCTTGAGTAGATTGGCGTTTCATATAGTTTCTCGAAATTGGTTCATCAGTAATTCATTAATAGAAAATTACTATGCCTAATAAAAATATTTAAATATATGTTTAAAATTTGCTTGGAATTATACGGTGCATTTTATAAATAGTTTATGCATGTTTTATTTTCAGATTTTATATTATGCATATCCAAGATGAGTAAATATTACGGTGGGGCCCAACGACTAGTTCTTATGTGATTCTTTAAAAGGAATTATTTAAGAAATACTTGTTTAAACGCAGGAAGATTTAGAAGAAAAACTGTTGCAGCATCTAAGTAAAAAAGAAACTCACAGATGTCATATACGCACCACATTAGCGCGAGTGCAACAAAATGGCGATTCTATGCCTCGTATGGTAACCTAGTCATTGTTGTTTATTTATTAATAAACTGTTTGTTTACTTTACATTTTCTTTTATGAATTGATATAAATTGTTTTTTATATAATTATTAGCTAAACTTCTGTAGTTTATTATTATTTACTTTTTAAAATGACAGAAAATAATTAAAAAATATGTATGTTACTGATATTTCATAACGAACTTTTTGCCAAACTGGCGTCAGAAAAAAAAATCGCGCCAATGTGGTTCGGATATGACATCTGTGCCACAAGAAATTACCCTTTCCTTCAAAATTATAAATTAACTCACAAATAATTCATAATTTGAAGAGAATTAAAATATGCATAAATACATCTAATTCAAATGATGTGTTCGACATGTTGGTGTGGATGAACAGGATTGTTGTCACTGTATGCAGCATCGATGTAACGCATGTCTCCAGGCGTTTGGAAAATATTTTGAGTATCTCCTGTAGTGGTGTTGGTCGTAAAAGTACAGCATTGTTGAAAAACTGTGTAAATAAAATGGTGTATAATTATTTTTGTGCAATCTTCTGCATAGCATATAGTTTGCCACCCCCTTTCGAGATCCCGGAAGGCATTTGCGAACCTATGTTCTTGTGTTATTTATTTATTTTTTTATGACTCTTAAGTTCTTTCATTTTGACCACGTTGTTTTAAATCCTACTATCAACATTTTATAACTATAATCAACATTTTTCATCTTAGCTTTTTATTATATCTAAATTTCACGTAAAATGTAATGCAATTTTATCTAAGACGAAGAGATTTTTTCCATTTTGACTACGTTGTTTTAAATCCTATTATCAACATTTTACAACTATAATCAACATTTTTTTACAATATTCAACCAAACTGGCTATTAAGTATATAACACTTTTTTATAGAAAATAAACTCATTATGACAAATTTACATCTTATCTTTTTATTATAAATAAATATCCTATGATATATTAATAAAACATATGATGCATTATTGACTAAGAAAAGAGATCCTTACTTACATTAATGTATTTTTTTCGGATCAAAGTTTGAAATGAAATAAATGCAATAAATATAAATTTCCATATAAAAGTTAGTTAAATATAGTTACTAGAATACTAGTATTTGGAAGAGTTTCAATTTCGTGGATTAAATGGAAAGTATTTAAATAAAGTGGCTCATAAAATAAATCTTTCCACATTCACCTAAATACACTATTATCTTTAAACGCTGCCCGAATTACTTTTAAAATTTCCTGTATCGTTGAATTTCAACAGTATTTTTCATGTATGAGGCAAAAGAATATAGGAACCTGAAAAAGTTTTCCATTTTTCTGCGGTGTCAGTATAGATGAAGCATAATGATAGAATACCCCATCTGTGACAATCATAAAAATGTACATTTCCGTAAAAATATATCATTTCAAACAATGTTTCTTAAGTTATCTGCCTATGCTCGTGTGTTTTTTGTATGTACAGTATTCAATAAATACTCACATTTTTAGTTTATTTGCAGTAAATGATTACAAAAAGCTTGAAAACCTTGCAATATCTTGATAACATTTTTTAAAGTTTGGGTTTTTGTCATTTTTATAAAATTTTTATGCTTATGCCGTAAGCTTGAGCACAATCAATAAGCATAGCTCACATTCATTTGGCATAGCGCACATTCAATTCAACTGAATATATTGCTATTTCCTTTGTATTACACATTACGGTTACTCTTTTCTGCGTACAATATTCAAAATTAACTCTAATATTGCAAATCATATCAACACTTACTTTTTTTGTCTATTAAAAACTAGCAAAAGCCATGCTTTGTTTAGATTCGCGAAGCATTATTTTATAAAACAGATATTTGAAAGTAACAATATTTTTTTAATATTATTTTTGCATCTTTATTAAAAAAAAACGTTATTTTATGTTTTGGCGCATTTTAATTTTTTATTTATGATGTAAGACTGACATATTAAAAAATTTTCGAAGCAAACTTTTACAAAATATTTTTAAATTTTAAACTAAAAGCTCTTTTAAAGATGTTTTTACAATTTCCAGTAGCCACTGGTGTTTTTTAAAGTTGTTTGAAATATGCATGTTTCCAATCTTTGTTATTAATATCAAAAAATCTTTGATAGCTATTTTAGAATAATATATTTGAAGAGAGCTTGAAGAAACTTACTTTTTCAAAATAATTTTTTTCTGGAAAAACATTTGAAATCTGCTCTCGTTGATACAATGAATTTTTAACTGTAAAGCTTTTTATTTTAATTTCTTCGTTTTTATATATGTTAGCGTAAGAGAATTTTTGATATTGTGAAATTTTTCGTAAGGAAAATTCCTATTGAATGCTTAATTTTGAAGGATTGTTACTCTCAACAACGTTACGTACGTTTTTAAGCCAACTAGTGTCTATATATCTTCACTATTTACAACTGCTTCATCTAATGTTAAACCTTGGGATTTATGAATTGTAACAGCAAAAGCTAACTGCACAATAAATTCTTTCCTTGAGCAATTTATGCTTCCATTTTTCCAGAATTTAATTATTGGGGGAATTGGTACGCACCAATTGTTATAAGTTAAATTACTGTAGTATTGAAATTTATCCATGATTATTCGCGATATCTGGTCTGGTGGCTTGTGATTTTCTTTAATACGTGCAACAAAGTCTAAAGTCCCGTTCACTAAACCTTTTTCAGTCCACAAATAAGAACGTAACATTACTTTAGATCCAAATGATAAAGTAAGAAATGGTTAAAGTCCATTTGTCGTTTTTGAATCGGCCAACTTTGCTTTAGTACATTTATAAAGAGCTTGAATCGAGGCAACAACTTCATACAATTCTTTTAATTTTTCATTTACATAACAAATTTAACAATTAATTTTATTTGTTTACAATTCTTTTGTTGCCACTTTACAAAAAAAAAATTTCTATAATACAATTCTTTTAAAATGTTTAAGTGTCATCTGCACGAACGATTTTTCGGAATAATGAAAACATATTTTATTTATTAAATTAATCATGATTCTATCTATAATTACTTATTCCATGATTTATATTTTTTTTCTGAAAATGTACGCGTTTCATTTTTTATTTATTTGCTAAAATGCGTCCGTATTGGAAATGCATGTAAAATAAATTAATTAAAATAATAATTTTTTAACGTTTTACTGTAAAAAAAAACTTATATTGTGCAAATCTTCAGATCATAATTTATTTTTGTGTTTAATTTGAAGTTAAAATATTGAATAGTTTTTTTGTAAAGTGTACGACAAAATGTAATTTGAGTGGACTAGAAGAGGATTCGCTTCGCTCATCCTAATTACTATATCTTAACTCAATTTCATATAAAATAATTAGGTTATCATAGAGTATTTAGCATTTAGTTCAGAACATAGTAAATAACATGGAAAGTGTTGTGACAGAATTTCATTGATATATATTTAAAACTTTGTATGTAATGAAGATTGACGTATAAGGAAATAAAAGAAAAATCGATTTACCATTAACCGCAATTAAGAGCCCTTATTTTGAAAATCAGATAAAATGTGATAGTTGTATTTTTTAATTTGCCTGATTTATTTATATGTTCAAGTAGATCATATTGGATGAATAATATGCAGTTTTAAAGCCCAGAAAATATTTCCTCTTTTCTATAGAAAATATCAAATTCAAGGTTGTGAATGTCCTTTTTCGTGAAAAGTTAAATGCTGGTATATTTGGAGCACTATATCTCTCGCAAGCAACAACATCTCAAAATTCTTTTGGCATAAACTGTTAATATAGCCCTATCTTCTTATTAAAATTTATTTGTTTCCATGGGGCATTGTTACTTTACATAGTTATGTTGCCACAAAGTAAGTCAAAATGACGTTTCTGTCCATTTTCCGTACTGAATACCTTATTTAAGCAATAGTACCCCAAACATTTTCTTATGGAATATGGAAGTGCACTACTAAGACTAGCTAAATAATACAGTACTGCACGGAGATTTTGTTTCTATTAATAGATATAACCTGTTAAATATTTAAAATTTATCATAATCTTCAACATAAATATACCATTATTTCAAAAAAGCGCCAGAGTTGAGTGGAAAAAATATATCACGCAATAGTTGAATATATGTATAAAAGCATGGAAAAGAAAAAAAAGTGGGATCTCGTGATATTTTTATTTAAAAAAAAAACAAACTTTCGAATAAACAATGTCGATGATAACATTTCTTTTCTATTATAAAATGAGAAATCCATTTTCCTCTTTCAAAGTTTTTTCCCTATTAGAAAATGAAATAACGCTTTTTTGCTGCCCCTTCCGAAAGAGAAATAGGATGTTTCATTTTCTCTTAGGGGAAAAATGTGAGAAGAGAAATTGCTTTTCTTCTAACTTTGTCATTTTTTTGCCAAAAAATATCACGAGGCCCCACTTCTTTTCCTTTTTCATGTTTTTGTATACATATTAAACTACTGCGTGATATATTTTTTTCACTCAATTGTGGTGCTTTTTTGTACTAACTTTGCTTTAAATATTGAAGATTTTGAAAATTTTCAATATTTAATAGGTTATATCTTCTAAGATCAACAATATCTCCGTGCAGTACTATATTATTTAGCTTGTCCTAGTGGTGCACTTTCATATTCTATAAGAAAAAGTTTGGAGTATTATTGCGTAAATAAGATATTAAGTGAGGAAAATGGACAAAAACGACATTTTGAATGCACTTTGTGGCAAAATA
This sequence comes from Maratus speculifer, assembly GCA_964019185.1. Classification (NCBI taxonomy): domain Eukaryota; kingdom Metazoa; phylum Arthropoda; class Arachnida; order Araneae; family Salticidae; genus Maratus; species Maratus speculifer. The sequence goes on from CAXHSM010000007.1 coordinate 773,332, forward strand.
AACAATGCCAAACATAAAGTAACAATGCCCCATGGAAGCAAACAAATTTTAATAAGTAGGTAGGTTTATACTAAAAGTTTATGTCAAAAGAATTTTGGGATGTTGTTGCTTGCGAGAGATATAGTGCTCTAAATATACCAGCATTTCACTTTTCATGAAAAATGGCACTCACAACCTTAAACATTGACATTTTCTAAAGAAAGAGGAAATTTTTTTCAGGACTTTAAAATTGCAGATATTTAATAAATATGATTTATTTCAACATAAAAAAATATCAAGGCAATTAAAAAATATAACTATCAAAACATCATTTTTTTGTCTTAATTTCAAAATAATGGGTCTTAAAGGTATCTTTTCTATATTAATTGTGATTTATAAAATTAATCTAGAAGTGTCAGATAAGGTTTAAATAAGAATAATTAGAAAATCTTTCATAGAAACATTGTTTACTTTTAACCTGGATTTTCAGCTCACTTCCATTATTTAAAGTATTACCTATTGTTTATTATATTGGCCATAATTAATCGATTAACAATCGCAGGTGCATTGTAAAAAAATTGACACTATTGCTGCATCGTCACTCCCTCGCTTTTATAGAATATCTCTCTTTTGACCCATGAGAATGTCCCATAATAGGCTGAAGTAATCGTTTTCTTAGCGGTGGAGTGACGATGCAGCAAAAGGGTCAAACTTTTTACAGTGTATAAAATTAAAACATTTTTGGAAATATAAAAGATTGTTATAAATAAAATAATAATTTCTTTAGCCAAAACAGCCATTTTAATTTAGATTAATACTTTAAATATAGGAAACGAATTAAAATTAATCTGTTTAATAACTAAAATATTTATTTATTTTATTAAACACATATATCTGACATGAAAGCCCGCTTATAAGTCATAGTATATACAATTCGTGACGTGGCAATAAGGCAGTCACTTGCCCGATACCAAGTATCAACCCGTTTAGCTGCGGAAACCCGGCAGGTAGGGGCCTGTTAGAAAGAAAGAAAGGACCACCACAAATAACACCAGGAAATTTACAACACTAGCGAATTACAGCCTGGAGATACAAAAACAGTGTGCAACAGAGCCAGAGTGAGTCGAATCCACACACCTCCTGCACTCTCAAGCGATTAGCCGCGTGGTGCCTTAACCACTCGGCCACAGAGGCCCCATAAAATAAGCAGATTGCTATACTGTAAAATAAATTTATTTTTCTTATTCTATTTTCTTCTTATTTTCACAGAATAATTTTCGAATTTAAGTTAAGGTAACTATCTAAACTTAAAAAAAATTGTAAAAATAGATATGTACACATATGTACATTTTTACATTATAAATAGTAAGAGAAAAAAATAGATTAAAAATATTGTTATTTTTTTTATAAGTAAACACTATTGTGCTTGTTTCAAATGATATTTGAATACTTTTTTCCCATCTTAATAAAACAATTCACAGGTTGTAATTAATATGCTAATCGATAAAAATAATCAGCATTCTTGTAAAGGATTGGAATAATTGAGTGTCCGGAATTTAAAAAAATATGATTTCGAAACGATCACACATATTACTAAATAAGTGATTTATGAAAATAAAGAAGAGCAAGCGAGGTTTTAAGTTACAAATGTTTGAAGTAAAAACTTTTTGCAACACGACAAACACCTAATGTGTAAGCAAGTTCTTTCCATATAAACTGGGAAATGCAGCACAGACAGTCACGTCACCGAATTAATGGCCAAAATTCCAGAATTAATAACAACGTGATTCGCATATTATAATCGGTCTACCAAGTCATACATTGGTCAAAATCTCTTAAAATCACGATTTTAGCTGTTGACTCGTAGGTTTACCATTGTGTTTCCTTCTTCTAGTGCTTCATGTTTTCATAGTTTTAGGTGCATGAAAACACAATGAAAAACCTACGACTCAACAATTGAAATCGGGTTTTTAGGTATTTTTTTTACCAAGATATGACTTGGCAGACCAATTCGGTTTAAATATGCGAATCGAGTTTTGATTAATTCCGAAATTTCAGCCACGAACAAGGTAATTGTATTTATTGACACTTCCTGGTCTAACACATTTGGTCATATAATATTTACGTGGGGCATCAGTGCTGTATTATTTAGTGTTCTAATGTATCAGGGTTGCATTAAGAATCGTTGACTGCACAAAACTGCCAAATCTGTGAAATGAACTTGATTATAGATTATAAAATATTGTCACATTTCGATAGATATCTCGAATATTAATACATGTAATAATTTTGAAAAGGTAAAATTATAATCCGAATATTTATTCATGAAAACTCTGTGGAATGTAATAGTGTTGAGTATCTTCATGAAGTATCTTTGAAATTTGCAAAAGAATAATTTTACATTATCACGTGTTTACATTTTAGTTCACAGACTATCAAAGCCTTGGAGCTTATTTGCCCGCCTGTTCGGTATGTGCGTAACGCGATAACTCATGATAAAAATATCCGATTCATTTGAAAGTTTGGATGTATATACATTCTCATAATGCGCTTCCCTTATTAGTTTTTGGAGTTCATTCGATATGTATTAGAGGGGGAATGGGGGCTAATGCCCCTTCCAGGTTCTTTATGATAAGGCGAAACTCTGAAATTGTTTTGGAAGTTTAATGGTTACGTATAAAAGAGGGGATAACTTCTCTTAAATTATATAAATGTTTTTTTTATTAAGAATTTTCCGATTTGCTCTGAATTTTGGATACATGTTTTTCATATGATAAATCATACCTCTGAATTGTATAAGGGGTTCAATGATTAAGTATAAAATGCAGAGAGGGAGCAGTTTCCCTTCTTAATTTGTATTTCGAACGGAATTAACCCTTAAAAATATAAGGCTGTAATGTATAATTAGTATGTGTAGTCTGTGAGCTCAATGCCACCAGTTTCATTGGTCAATATTCTTTTAATTATTACATATCCCAAATTTCTATGGTATAAAATAAATATCTCATAAACTGGAATATCTGTTCAATCGCTACTCTGATTTTCTCGTACACCAGACGGGCAACTTTTTTTGCCAATCATGATTTGTCCGTACCCGGCGCGGGGATTTATATTCAAATCATGATTTATTATTGTCACCAATTAATTTTTATTATAAATTTTTTATAATGTAATCCAAACTTTATTTTTTTGATTCAGTTAGGAAAATCTTCTGTTTTAAAAAAAGATTAAATATTCTATAAAAAACATGAAGAAGTATGTATCATTTGAAATTTTTTTTCAATATAACATATATTCATAAACATTATTATATTTAAAACACGAAAAATAGAATTTATTTATATAAATTACATTTTTGTAAAACATTCTTATGACCAGATGATAAAATGACATCAAGACATGGTATTTTAATGCTTTTATTTCGTTTACATTATCAGGGAAAACAATAAATTTATTGGTTATTACAATAAATCTTGCCAGCATATTATAAAATAATATAGTGTTCAGTATCTCTTTACATTTTTTAGCTCTTTTCTATTCAGTAAGGAAAAATAAAAATGGTATCAGAAAATTTCGATGTTTCTTCGAACAACGATATCTCTGAAGCATATTTGATAGAATATTTCATTTCTGATTGTGGCAGGTGGAGAAGAAAAAATATTTTTCAAACTCATACAAATTTTATTTCAAATGGCCGCTTAAAAACTCACATCAAGAGTAATGTATTCTTTTATAATACTAAATATAAGTGTCATAAAATTTGAGCGTCAGAAAATCTGTAATTTTAGGTTTTACACTTCAGTTTTCATGGCAATAGCCTTATTTCATGAGAAACGATCTGATCTACTAAATATTCGGCTTTATCCCTGATGTACTAAGAAGATTATGGCAATCCACGTATTTTTAAGTTCTATCCCATCTGTTAGCAAAATTACTGTACGACCCCAGACATTTTCCTCCGCTAGGGTGTAACCCTTCATTTTATTCGTGTTTCTAAAAATAATCTCACTTAACCATAACATATTTTTTAACTCGCCAAAAAGCGATTCTGTGATGTGCTACACGGTATGGTACAGTAAGTAAAATGTTACTGTGTTTTAAAGTGCAATATATCGCGTTTTACAGAATTAAAAAAATGATAGATATGGATTTTTTTGTTTGTTTTTTCTACGGGCTGTGACTGGAATTTCTTCTGCCGGCCTCTACTTGTAATTTTTACAGGAATATTTTTAACAGTGCAATTCTAAATTATCTTCCTTTAATTAACCCTCTAAGCGTTTGTCCCGTAATATTCCGTACACTAAGCTCCAGGTTTCACTGCAATATAAGCAGTGTCTAAGATATTATAATTCTATAAATTTAATGAATTTTCAAAGCATTGAAGAATGATTAAGACTCTCAAGGATTAAATTTATATTCCTAAATAAGATTTTTTTATGTAATATTGAAATAATCATATTTTATTAGCATTTAAAACAAAATGCAGAGAAAACAACATTACAATTTTACTCATTTGCAAGACGCTTGGAGGGTTAATTCCACATTTATCAAAAATAATATTTTTGTAAAACGTTTTTATAAACAGATGATAAAAGATCATCAGCAGATGATATTGTACTGCTTCTATTTCATGTAAATTATTAAGAAAAATATTAAATTTATTAATTACTTCATACGTCTTTACGACATATTATACAATAATTTACTGTTCAGAATTTACTTGCATTGTACAAATAATTTTTTTTTATTTAAATCAGATAAGATATAGAATAAGATGTTTAAGAAGGTTTTTAGGTTTCTTCGAACTATGGTATTTCTGATTCATATATGATAAAATATTTCAATTCTGTTAGTGACATGTGGAGTATAAAATGCAATCAAACTCATGCAAAGTTTTATTTCAAACGATCATTTCAAAACTGTTATAAAGACTGATTTTTTTTTATATATATAATACTACATACAAATATGATGTGAAAATACATATGATTTTAAACTATCTTTAATAAATTTAAAATTTATTAAAACTAATTTCTTTTTTAAAGCATCTTATGAATACAGGATAAAATCCCTAGTAGCAAACTAATATTGGTCCTACGTTGCGCCAATATTTCATCTATTGAAAATGTTGCCAATAAAACGTCAATATTGCTCCAATATTGGGAAGTTTACAATTTGCCCTTATTTAGGCAATATTTGCAACCAATATTATGCCAATATTGGTGTTTTATTGGAAATATTGTAATAAAACGCCAATATTGTACAAATGTTAGCGTTACATTGGAAATATTTCCAATGTTTAACTAATATTGGCGTTTTATTGGCAATATTTCCAATGAAACCACAATATTGTCTACAAATATTGGCTAAATAAGGGTAAAATGTAAACATCCCAATATTGGAGCAATATTTCATGCCAATATCGCGCCAATGTGCCAATATTGCTCCAAGATATAACCAATATAGGTTCAATATTGTTTGGCTATTGGGGATTTATCAAAATACGACATTTTAATGCTGTTATTTCGTACATTATTATTACAAACAGTAACTTTATTGATTATTTCGCAAATTTTGCCAAAATATTTTAGGGTTACGTGGAGCAACTGGCCCATGATTTTACAATGCAGCTGTGGAAATTCAGGCAATTCAGCTTCCAAAAGCTAATGTTCATTTGAATTAAAATTTGGAACTCTGTAAATGTGTTCAGTTAGATTCATTATATCTGTACCAGGAGAGTCTGTGATCTACACACTGTTGTATTTTTGTAGGTAGCAAAATATTTAAACAACTTTAAAAAAATTAAATCAGGCAGACTATGTAAATTACACATCAAATAAATCTCGCTGTAATGGTAAGCTTTGCTGTCAATATGTCTAAAAAAGCACCAAATGTGAAAGTATTACATTTATTTCTAGAAAAATCATAGAAATTAAATGTGTACTTGTGTACTTTAGTTATGGTAAACTTACTAAACTTACATGGATATTTCAGTGAAAAAAATAACAAGATATATCTCTGAAGAAATGGCTATGTAACTACGTAAGTGCCTCATTCTCTTTTGTATTTACAATTTGCGTGCAATATGTTCAATAAACTTGTGGAGAATGTAACTATATTTATATATCGAACAGAAAAAATTTTAATGGTTTCTATAATTTTATAATAATATTAATTTCTCTCATGTAAACTTTTTCATTTGTATCGTAAAATTAAAATGTTTGGCTATCTCACTTATTTGATACCCATAATATGCATTATAAAAAATTTATTATGTAATTTTAATAAGCTATTATATAATGTTTCACTGTAGGAAAAAAATAATTGAAAAATTATTTTCCTTTAGTGAGAGAAACTCCAAAAAGCTACTTATAACTATTGTGTTAACTGGACCCAATATGGTCCAGTTACACTGCACGGTTAAAAATCTGTCATAGTCTGGCAAATCTGGCATAGTCACTCTACGGATATTTTAGAAAACAATTAATTCATTATATTAGGAGACATTACCATTGATCAAAATCGATATATCTTATAAAAGTGACAAAGTAAATATGTAGCTAGAGCTGCAAATATTTAACCGTGCTCATACATGTCCCAGTTATCCCATTTTTGAAACATAGATTGGATACCTGGGACACTGGTCTTACATTTGAAAAGTGAAATAAATATGTACCTAATAATTTTAATGTTGTTATGTCTGCTGTTAATAAAATGATTGCTTAATAAAAGTACTTACAGCAATTTAGTAAAAAGATAAAGTTCAACGAAATTGACGTTCTTTTTTTCCATAAAGAAACCCAAATATCTGATATCCTATCACAGTAAAAACTGATTCTACACATGTTATTTTAAGAATTAGAGATTATAAATCATTGTTCGCAAAAGCCAAAAATTAAAAAGCATCAAAAGCTTTTTATGAAACAACCTATGAATCAGTCGTTGCCACTTAGGTAGCACTGGCTAACCTTAAGATCACATCGCATTTTACTTGTTCTTTTCTATGTAAGTCAGTAACAATAAACTATTAAAGATTGTGAGAAGATTTTCACATTTCTTCAAACTTCGGTATCAGTGAAGCATACGTAACGGAATATTTTAATTCCGATAATGACAAGTGGAGTATAAAATATAATTCAAACACGTACATAGTTATATTTCAGAAGTTTACTTAAAAACTACCATTTAGAATAATATTTGTACTTCTTATATAAATGTGGCAACAAATCACATATACACTGGTGTGCAAAATTTAAGGACGAGTCCCAAAATGCTAATTTTCAAGGGATTTTCAAGTGATAATTTTCACGCGAATATCCAGAAAAAAGTAATATGACTCGAATAATTACTATCCCTGCATAACAGCTAGTCCATATAACATCTCATTCAGGTCACACATGGTAACAAGGTCATAGTCAGTACGGTGAAACAAAAAATAGGAAATATTATACGTCTCTTTTATGAGTCTCAAATGACTACTATATGTGACTCCACTGTCAGGTCACTGCGACTGCTGCTTTATGACGAGTCACCAGGTGACTTTACAGTGTCGTTTTATTGAGACTCTCGTGTGACTGTCATTTGGAGACTCAATTTCAAATTCATTGTGAATGTTGCATTATGATAAATCACCAAACAATGTCCCATTAAATTCACATGGTGAGTTTTCATCCCTTTTCAGAGTGGTTACTTCACAGTAAAGTCTCTGTTACCATTTGACAAAGTCTTGTGACAGAAAGTCACTATGTGAGTTTAATGTGCCATTATTTGGTTATTTATAATAATGTAAAATTCACAATGACTTAGAAATTCAGCCTCCAAATGACAGTCACATGACAGTCTCAATAATACGACTCTGTAAATTCACCTCGTGACTCGTCTCAAAGCAGCAATCGCAGTGACCTGACAGTGGAGTCACATATAGTAGTCATTTGAGACTCATAAAAGAGAAACATGGAATTTCCTATTTTTTGTTTCGTTGTAGTGACTGTGACCATGTGTGACCTGAATGAGATGTTATATGGACTAGCTGTTATGCAGGGATAGTAATTATTCGAATTATATTACTTCCTGTTGAATATGAATATTCGCGTGAAAATTATCGCTTGAAAATCCCTTCAATCCCTTCAACCCCTTAAATCTTGCACACCAATGTATTTTTTAATTACGTCGTTTTACTTTATTATAGCTTTATTCAAATTAATTTTTAATTTTTTCTGTAAAGCATTCTTATGTATACAGGATAAAATAACACCAAATGATGGTATTTCAATGCTCTTATTTCATACATTACCATAAAATACATTAAACCTGTTAGTTGTTACATGAACACGGTAGAATATTATACATAAGAATTCTGTTCAGCATCTCATCGCATTTTTTATAATTTAAGTCAGTAAGAATAAAGAATAAGGAATTTTTAGAAGACTTTTATGTTGCTTCAAACTACGGTATATATCAAGCATATATAATAGAATATTTCTATTCTGATAGTGACATGTGGAATATAAAATACATTTAAATTAATTCAATTTTTTTTTTCAAAAGGTTATTTCAAAATTTTAACACAGAACAATCTACTTTTGTACAATACAAAATGCGATTGTGATGAGAAAATACATATAAATTTAAACTTTCTCGTTTTACTTAATTCAAAATTTATTGAAACTGATTTTTTTCTTAAAACATTCTTATGAACAGATGATAAAATAACACCAAAAATTGGCATGTCAATGCTTTTATTTCATACCTTTCATGAAAAACATTGCATATATTGGTTATTGCACAAGTCTATACAATAATACGTACATACTTATAAAATGATATAATATAATGTCTAATACAATAATATCTATAAAGTATGCATAGTTATACAATAATATAATGTTCCACATATCATTGCATTTTAGAAGCTCTGTTCTATTTAAGTCAGTGAGAATAAAAGATAAGACGTTTTGAGAAGATTTCAACATTTCTTCGAACTCTGGTATCTATGATACATATATGATAGAATGTTTCAATTCTGATAATGACATGTGGAACCTAATATGCATTTAAACTCATTCAAAGTTTTTTTTTTCGAACGGTTATTTAAAAATTATTACATAGAACAATATACATTTTTACAGTATGAAATGCAAGTGTGATTTGAAAATATATATAGTTTTAACTATCTCGTTTTACTTAATTCTAATTTATTGAAACTAATTTTTTTCGTAAATAGTTCTCATGAATAATTGATAAAATAACATCAAAAGTTGGTATGTCAATTCTTTTATTTTCATACATTATCATGAAAAACATTATATTCGTTGGTTATTGCACAAATCTTGCATGAAAATTATGCAATAACATAATGTTACTTATATTATTGCATTTTACAAGCTCTGTTCAATTACTTCGAAGTCAGTGAGAATGAAAAAAAGAGGTTTTGGGAAGATTTCAACATTTTTACGAACTCCGGTATCTATGATGCTTATACAAGGTATTTCAAAAATGACCGGTATATTTGATAAAAAAAAATGGACCGAAATACACCGTTTGTTACAATATACTTGGGACAACAGCAAATTTTCAGGCTGACAAACATACGAATATAGTTACAATTTTCAACAACAGATGGCGCTACAGTCTGTAAAAATCTAAAGTACGATAATTTCCACATATCCACAATGCGCAGCAATAGTATGGCGTAGTCTTTGAACGAAATTACCAGAAACCTTTCTAAACGTGTCAGGCAGGATGGCTTTACAAGCAAATGAGATGTACTGCTTCAGTTGTACAATTGTTTCTTGATTGTGGATGTACACCTCGTCTTTCAACTCAAAAAATCCTCTGTTCTAAGGATTAAACCATTTTTTCATAGCAAACTTCTGCAATCTGTGAACAGCACACGCTTACAGCAGACAGACGACTTACAGAATGGCCAACTGACAGACTGCGTTTTCTTCTATATCTTTCAAATCGCCTGCAACGCCATCTGTTGTTGATAATTGTAACAAATTTCGAATGTTTGCCCGACTAAAAAATTTCAGTTGTCCCAAGCATATTTCAATAAACGGAGTATTTCTATCGCTGCTCGTTTAATTTTGATTGATTTTTCAAATATATTGATCATTTTTTAAACACGCTGTATGATAGAATATCTCAATTCTGATAGTGACATGTGGAGTATAAAATGCATTCAAAATCACGAATTTTTTTTTTCTAAAGTTTACTGTAAAAATACCATGTGGAATAATGTTTATAATATTTTTAAAAAAGTGGCAAGAAATCGTATATATTTTAAAATTATTTCGTTTTACTTTATTCAAAAAGTAATGAAATTAATTTTTATTAATTTTTATTAATTTTATTATCATTATTATTATTATTATTATTTGTAAAGCACATTTGTATGAAGAAATGACATCAAAAGATGGTATTTTAATAATTTAATTCATACTTTATCCTGAAAAAACAAATTTTTTTGTTGTTACAGAAATCACGGGATCGTTGTATGCATTAAAATACTGTTCACCATCTTATTGTATTTTACAAGCTCATATTTAAGTCAATAAAAATTAAACATTAAGCGTTTTTAGAAGATTTCAAGATTATTTCAAAGTGCGTTGTCTATAAAATGCATGAGATAGAACCTTACAACTCTAATAGTGATATATGAAGTATAAAATACATTGAAACTCATACAAACTTTTATTTCAGAAAGTCACTGCAAAACTGTTATATAGAGTAATGTATTTATATATATATATATATACAGTATATGGCCGTTGATTATTGGACACTTGCGATTTTAGGCATTTTGTTAAATATCTAGAAAAATACATAAGGAATTATCTCGAAACTCTTAGTGTATAAATATAATAGTATAAGTCATACATCTCCGTGAAGATTTTTTCCCGAAACTCCATAGGGGACCGTCAACAAATTAAAAAAGAATGAATATCTTTTGAATAACCCTGTCAAAACAAATGTAGCAAAAGCGCTCAAACTTTAGATTATGATTGAATGCCTTATTGTAATACACAGTGTTCATTTTTATGCAAATAGCATGCATACTCGCAGAGTAATGAAGGTTTTTATAAAAATGGTCCCAAATTTTTCCAAGTTTTTTTCCTTATAATTTTCAGAGTTCTTAATATAAAATAATATTTTTTTAGAAAATATGACAAACAACATTGCACACAATACCCTGCAATCAGAATTAAAAAATAATGAAAATTGTATACAAAATGAGTTGGTTTACTAAATAATTTTTTACTGCGCATGCGTCAACGATATCAAAATTTCATTTGCATATTACGTTAGCTAAATGTATAGAGCAACTTTTGTGAATGTCATAAAATCGTAACTTGAAAATTCTGAAAATAATCGTCAATTAAATAAGTTGAAGATCCGTTATTCTGAAAATGAAGCAAAAACAAAAGGGGTTGTATCCATATATTCATTGATTAGTGTCAATATATAGAATACACAATACGGGATGTACTACTAGATTTGGATAAAATCCCTCATTTTTTTGCTTCATTTTGGAAACAACGGATTTTGTCCTTTTTCTATAGACGATTACTTTCAGAATTTTCAAGTTATGATTTTGAGACTTTTATAAAAGTTGCTCTATACATTTAGCTAACGTAGTATGCAAATGAAATTTTGATATCTTTGACGCATGCGTAGTAAAAAATTATTTAGTAAAACTACCCATTTTTCATACAATTTTTATTATTTTTTAATTCTGATTACAGGGTACTGTGTACAATATTGTTTGTCATATTTTCTGAAAAAAATATTATTTTATATTAAGAACTCTGAAAATTATAAGGGAAAAACTTGGAAAAATTTGGGACCATTTTTATAAAAACCTTAATTACTCTGCGAGTATGCATTCTATTTGCATAAAAATGAACACAGTGTATTACAATAAAGCATTAAATTATAATCTAGAGTTTGAACGCTTTTGCTAAATTAGTTTTGACAAGGTTATTCAAAAGATATTCATTTATTTTAATTTGTTGACGGTCCCCTATGGAGTTTCGGTAAAAAGTCTTCACGGAGATGTATGACGTATACTATTATATTTATACACTAAGAGTTTCGAGATGATTCCTCATGTATTTTTTTAGATATTTAATAAAATGTCTGAAATCACAAGTGTCCAATAATCAATGGCCATATAGTGTATATAATACTACATATAAGTGTGAGGTGACAATGTATATAGTTTTAAACTATCGTGTTTTACTTCATAAAAAAATTATTGAAATAAACGTCTTTCAACAGATGGTATTTTAACGCTTTTATTCTGCTCAGTCCTGAGATAAATATTACGAGGACAACAAAAATGAGTTTAAAATTAATATGAAACATTTCCTAAGACAAAATGAATAATGCTTACTTAAAAGGCGATTAAATAATCAATTATAGATGTTAAAAGTTAATTTTATTTAAAAATCTTAGTACTTTCAAACCTTTTCCAAACAGATTCTTCCTCAGAGAATATTTTCTTTTATAAATACAAACATTAGATTTCGTTTTGAAAAATGAACGAGACTCGAGGCTTGAAGATTTAATTAGTAATATTTTCGGTGAACGGTAAAAATAATAACGAAAGTCTATAAATAAAAATAAAACGAAAATAATAAAAACGAAATCTTATATTTGTATCTATAAAAGAAATATTCTCTGAGGAAGAACCTGTTTGGAAAATGTTTGAAAGTACCAAGATTTTTAAATGAAATTAATTTTAACATCTATAATTGTTTATTTAATCGCCTTTTAAGTAAAAATTATTCATTTTATGTTAAAAGCAAGGCGAAAATTACGTTTCGTCATATATTTTATATTTATCTCTTAAGATGTATGAGCCTGTATATCAATGCTTATAATATGCACGCATTTATTAAAAATGTCTAGAGGTAATTTTAACAACTCTAGGAGCATTTATATTAATTTAAAAGGTATCCTTGAGTGTCTCCTACAAGCGACATCAGGACTGAGGAAGTTATATCATAATTATCACGAAAAAAATTAAATGTATTGGTTATTTCGCATATCTGACTAACATATTATGCGATAATACATTTTTCCGCCCCTCATTTCATTTCACACGCTCTTATCTCTTTAAGTCAGTAAGAATAAAAGATAAGGGGTTTTCGGAAGATATCGACTTTTTTTCAAGCTCCGATATCTGTGCAGCATATATAATAGAATATTTTATTTCGAATAGTTACATGTGGAGCATAAAATATAATTATAACTCATACACAATTTTATTTCAAAAGTTTGTTTTAAAACTGCCATATAGAGTAATGTTTCTAATGCTTATATATGTATGATAAGATATGACACATACTTTTAAATTATCTTTTTTTATTTTACTCAAAATTTATTATAATTAATTTCATGTTTTTTTTGTAAGTTGCTTTTATCTTTAGATGACAAAAACACATAAAAATATGATACTTAAAATTTTTATTTCATACATTGTTAATCAATACAATATCATTACAATATTAAATGTATTACACATACAAGGTGTCCAGCAAATAACACCCTGATTTCAAAATTAAATTTCTCAAAAACAAAGATCGATAGAATTATGCGGTAAACGGTTTGTTTATTAGGTGAACTGTAAAAATCTTACACAGGAGTTTCGAACGGTGAATATTTTGAGAAGATAGTGTTCTGATTGCAAAGAATACTTGGCTTGACATTTTTCTTGCTTTAAATTGCTTGCAGAAAACGAGTTTTTCAGCGTACAGTGCCATATTTTAACGATTTTTCGAACTAAATTTCTTGGAATTTTGAAATTTCAAAAATTTAATCCAAAAAATCATTAAAATATGATTCTGTAAGGAAATAAACCTCGTTCACTATAAGCAATCTAAAACAAGAAAAATGTCAAGTCAAGTATTTTTTGCAATTAGAACACTATCTGCTCAAAATATTCACCGTTCGAAACTTCTGTGTAAGATTTTTACAGCTCACCTAATAAACAAACCGTTTACCGCATAATTCTATCGATCTTTGTTTTTGAGAATTTTAATTTTGAAATCGGGGTGTTATTTGCTGGACACACTGTATCTCACCAGTATAGTATACATACTATATATTTCCGAACCTCATTTCATTTCACAAGTTCTTTTCTATTAAAGTCTGTAAGAGTAAAAAATGAGAAGTTTTGAGAAGATTTCGATATTTCTTCAAACCCCGGTATATGTGAAGCATACATAATGGAATATTTTAATTTTGACAGCGACAGGCGGAACAAAAAATATTATTTAAACTTATACAAGGCTTCATTTCAAAAGTTTGCTTTAAAACTGCCATATTGAGTAATGTTTATAATTCTTAGACAAGTGTGACAGAAATCACATATAGTTTTAATCAGCTCATTTTACTTTATCAAAAATTTAATAAAATTATTGGGTCGTTCGTAAAGTCCTTTCAGTTTGGGAAAATCAATTAGTACCGGAAAAATATGTCCATTTATATCAAAGTATTAGATATCGGAAACAATGTCTAATAATTAAAATATAGAATTTTCCGGTACGAATTGATTTTCCCAAACTGAAAGGACTTTGCGAACAACCCTATAATTTCATGATTCTTTTTTTAAATTGTTTTTATGTTTAGGTAAGAAAAAGACATAAAAATATGGTACTTTAAATTTTTATTTCAGACAATATCATGAAAAACTTTAAATGTATCGGTTATTACGCTTATCGCACCAGTATATTATACGATACTACACTTTTCCACACATCATTTCATTCCACAAGTTCTTATCTATTTAAGTCAGTAAGAATAAAAGATAAGGGGTTTTGAGAAGATTTTGAAATTTCTTCAAACTACGATATCCGTGAAATATACATAATAGAAAATTTTATTTCTAATAGTGACATGTGGTGCATAAAATATAATTATAACTCATACACAGTTTTATTTCAAAAGTTTGTTTTAAAACTGCCATGTTTATAATGCTTTTACAAGTGTGACAGAAATCACATATACTTTTAATCAACTCATTTTACTTTATTCAAAATTTAATAAAATTAATTTTATGATTTTTTTTTGCAAATTGTTTTTATGTTTAGGTGACAAAAAGACTTAAAATTACGGTACTTAAAATTTTTATTACATACATTATCATGAAAAACATTAAATGTATTAGTTATTGCGGCCCCACCAGTGGCCGCGAAATTCTGACCTCCAATCTGGTAGATTAGTAGGGGCTGGGTCTGAACCCAATCGCGACCGTCAGCCTAACAGTTCGGAGTTTTCCGTGGTTTTATTCGAGCCTTGCGTAAATACGGGTTAGATTCCCTTAGAAAGACCCCCACGGAGGGCATCCCACCCCTTAGGGCCTATATTCCACTGTTCAGATAATTGACCGACATAAATACAAACAAATACAAACAAGTATTGGTTATTGCGCATATCTCACCCGTACTCACCCGTAATACTACACTTTTCCATACTTCATTTCATTCCACAAGCTTTTATCTAGGTCCGTAAGAATAAAAGGTGAGAGGCTTTTAGAATTTTTTGACTTTTCTTCAAACTACGACATCTGTGAAGCATACATAATAGAATATTTTAATTCTGAGAGTGACAGGTGGAACAAAAAATATTATTCAAACTCATAGAAAGCTTTATTTCAAAAGTTTGCTTTAAAATTGCCGTATAGAGTAACGTTTATAATGCATAAGTAAGTGTGGCAAGAAGTCGCGTATACTTTTAAATTATCTCATTTTATTGCATTCAAAATTTATTGAAATTTATTTTTAATTTTACTTTATTTATTTATTTATTTTATTTATGCATTTTTTTGTAAAGCATTTCTTATATGTATATGATAAAATGACATCAAAAGACTGTATTTTAATGCTTTTACTTGATACATTATCATGAAAAACATTAAATTCATAAGTTATTCCCCAAATCATGTAGCCATGTTGTACAATAATAAATAGCTCCGCATCTCATTGCATTTTTTACAAGCTCTTTTCTCTTTAAGTAAGTAACATTAAAAGATAAGAGGTTTTTAGAAGATTTAGACATTTCTTCAAACTCCGATATCCGTGAAGCATGCGCAGCAGAATATTTTATTCTGATAATGACATGAGGAACATAAAATATAATTATTAGCTTATACAAAATTTTATCTCAAAAGTTTGGTTTAAAACTGCGATACAGTGTAATGTTTATAATACTTATATAAGTGTAACAAAAAGTCACATATAGTTTTAAATTATCTCGTTTTACTTAATTCAAAACTAATTAAAATTAATTCCATGCTTTTTTTGTAAACCTTTTTTATATAAGAATGATAAAATGACATTAAAATATGGTATTTTAAGGCTTTTAGTTTATTCATTATCATGAAAAATTTTTAATTTAATGGTTATGCAAAACACGGCAGCATATCTATACTAATAAAAGAACGAAACGCTCTGTGTGTGTGTGTGTCCGTGAGTCCGTGTGTCTGCGATGGTTAGCCAAACCTACGGCACGTACGAGGTTAAAAAAAAAAAATTGAGAGTAGTTCGATGTCTTTCCTGGTGCACCTGATATTCAGAATTTTAAAATTCTAATTATTAACTGAGTAATTAATTAAAATCGAGAGGTCACTCTCATAAAAAAAAACCCTTTTTTTTCAGTTTTTTTCCCTCTTGTTTGTTTACAGATAGTTGGTCGTATAAAATTTTCGAAGAAGTAATTAAGAAAGCTGAGACAGAATTAAAGAAACCAATTTGAGATTTTGACGTTTCAAAAGTGACTGTTTTTTTCCAAAGACCTTTAAAATTAATAGA
Source organism: Maratus speculifer (assembly GCA_964019185.1). Taxonomy (NCBI): domain Eukaryota; kingdom Metazoa; phylum Arthropoda; class Arachnida; order Araneae; family Salticidae; genus Maratus; species Maratus speculifer. The sequence goes on from CAXHSM010000007.1 coordinate 790,128, forward strand.
CTGGCAAAATGAAATTTTAACTTAGGATTTTTGAACACAGCTGTTGAACACAGCCAGATCGTTGGTACTTCGAACAATAGAATGTATGTGTGGTTAGCTAATATTGCAGTATAAATAAATAAATAAATATATATATATATATATATATATATATATCTACGATAGATAGATATATATACGAGTCTTTTTTAGCAGTTTATTTAAATCATTGATTAAATTTAAATTAATTTCATTTCATTTAAAATTTTATTATGACTTTAATTTGTTTTTAAAACTTTAATTTTGTTTTAAATGAAATGGCTGTTTGACGAAAAATTGTTCGAATTGGCAGACGATTCTTACACAATAACAAATTATCAAATAGCAAAGTAAATTAAATTTCAAAAATAGTCACTAAAAGAATACTATCAAAACATAATGTTTAGGATTATTAACACATAACCCGATCTCAACCCGAAAGTAAAACAGACCATAATCCGATCCAAGCAAGACAAAAATTCCATGAGCATAAACTCGATCCGAACCTAAAATTCCATTTGAAAAAAAACTATGGATTTGATATCTGACCCGAACCAAATCTGAATCCACAAAAATATTCAAATGAAGCATAACACAATTCAAACAAGAAAAAATAATTTTCGTGTATATGCAACCCGACCCGAACCTAAAACGTTTCTTTGAAAAACCCGAAAAATGACCAGAACAAAATTTGAAATCGATAAAAATATTCCAAAGAACTATAACCTCATAAGCGCAAGACAAAATATATTTCCATGACATAAGCCCTACTCGAACCTAAAAAATTCAATTTGAAAAAAAAAAAAACTGAAATTTTATGCAAACTACATCTGAATCCGATCAAAATATTATAAGGAACCATAACCGGATTCGAATAAGAGAAAATAATTTCTGTGGACATGAACCCGATCCTAACTTAAAAATTCCATTTGAAAAAAAAAAATACCTGAAATTTGAATCTAACCAAATATGAACCTGATAAAAATATTCCAAAGAACCATACCCGGATCCGAAGAAGATAAAAAATTTCCATGAACATGAACCCAATCCGAGCCTAAAAAATTTCTGTAAAAAAAATCTCGAAATCTGTACTGAATTAAATCTGAACCTGAAATTTTTTTCCAGAGAAGCGTATCCTTATTCGAAGAATACAGAATAATTTCCGTTGATGCGCAAACTAACCTGAACCTAAAAATCCTATTAAAAACACGAAATCTGAGCCCGACAATAATATTCCAAAGATCCAAAACCGGATCCGAGCAAAACAAAATAATTTCACTGGACATGAATCAGACACGAATCTTAAAAATCAATTTGAAAAAATACCTGAAATCTGAACCCGACGAAAATATTCCAAAGAACTATAACCCGATCCGACCAAGACAATATAATTTCGATGGACATGAACCCAATCCGAACCAAAATAAAATGTTAAAAAATTTCCGAAATTGGAACCAAAACTAATCTGACTCTGACAAAAATATTCCAGTGAAGTATAACCTCATTCGAACTAGGTAAAATAATTTCATAGGTAATAATTTCTAGGTAAATTAATTTAATAATTAAGTACAGCCCGACCCAACTTAAAAATCCCATATGAAAAAAAAAAAAAAAAAAAAAAAAAAAAAACATAAAATTTGAATTGAACCGAATCTAAACTCAACAAAAGTGTTCCAAACAACCATAACCGGATCCGAAGAAGACAAAATAATTTCCATAGACATGAATCTAATTCGAACCTATACAAAACATAATGCGCCCCGTGGCGATGGAAAGGGTAACTAAGTACTTTGTAGCGCGTGATGGTTAAGATATTTAGTTTATAGTTAGTGCTAAATTATAACTTGGTTACGGCTAGGTTGCAAAAAGTTAAGTTGCAAAAAAAGTTAAGTTGCAATTACGTTCCGGTGAGTATTAGGTTATATTTAATTTCCGGTTAGGTTACAGTTAGGTCACGGTTAAGTTACAGTTAGGTTAATGTTAAGTTGCGGTTAGGTTATGGTTAGATTTTGGGTAGCTTATGATAAGGTGACGGAAAGGTTACAGTTATGGTACATTTAAGTTACAGTTAGGTTACTTTTAAGATACAGCTAGGTTACAGACAAGTTATGATTACGATAGAATTAGGTTACGGTTAGGGTTTTGTTCACAGAATGAACATTATGAAAGTTTGATTATATATACTGACCTTTCAGCTAATCATCGAGTATCGGTTTCATTCACGGTATAGTCGGATTTAAGAGTGATATAATTAGTTTGAAATTCAAAATATTTCACTTGGGATATCTATGTGAAAAAAAAGTATTTAGTTAAGTTGCTTAACAGTAATTTTTAAGGATAAACATCAACACGCAATTGTTGGACACATATTCTCTCCCGCGTTTCCCATTGCAGTCATTTTGTGTATTTTTGCAGCTTAATATTACTTTTTTTTAATTGATTTTTACCACGGTCAGGGGCCACCTATTTAATAAAATGTATTTACACATATTTTGAGTTAAAGGTAAAATCTTAGAAATTTCAAGTTCGTTTAACATCATTATTACGGATCCGGGCAACGCTGATTGGGTTACCTTGTTATACATAAAAGTACTGTTCAGCATCTCAGCCTATTTTACAAGCTCTTTTTTATGTCAGTAAAAGTAAGTTAGGGTTTTTGAGGTTAGGGTAAGTTAGGGTGTGAGTTAGGGTATGAGGGTTTTTGAGAAGATTTAGAGTTTACTTCAAACTAGGGTATCTATGAAGAATATATGATGGAATATTCCAATTCTAACAGTGACATGTGGAATATAAAATACTTTCAAACTCATTCAAAGTTTTAAATCCAGCGGTCACTTCAAAACTGTTATATGGAACAGTAGTTCTCAACATTTATTTGTATGCTACCACCTTTTAGTATACAACTTTTTCACAACCCTTCAATATATAATTGTTTATGAGTATGGAATTAGTTTTTTGATCTCTGTAAGCTATCAGTTTACCTACCCTACAAAAAAGGCTAAGTTTTCGTACGAAAGATACACTATCAACAAAACCAAGGTTTGGTAATTCCAAAGTATGTAAATTGAAGAACAATTAAAACAACACATAAACTTCAAAGATAATAAAAAATACGTTTAATTATTATTCAAACACAACTTAATAATCAGTGATATTTCTGGTATTATTGTTTGCCTATGAGAGCATCTATAGCAGAGCTAAACGTAGTTAATTTTAATATTAACCCCCTGGCTGCCCGGCAAAAGGGTAAAATTGTAATGTTGCTTTCTCTGTAATTTATTAAATATATTAAAAAAGATTTTTTTTTCCAACCTGATACAAAATATGTTATTATGTATAGGTGTATAATCTTTGAGAGTATTAATCCTAACTTAAATTTTCAAAAGTGAGTTTTATTTGTAGAATTATATTAATTTAAATATTGGTTATGCTACAGTGCAACCTGCATGTTAGTGTGCGAAAAAATCAGCCAGCGGCAGTCAGGAGGTTAAGTCACTTTAAGCACTCAGTTTGTTTCTGTATTTGTTTATAAAAAAAGATGGTAGGAAGAGCATGCTCATACAAATACGCTGACCTCCAAACTTTAAAGTACAACCAGTTTTGTGTGTCTAATTTGCAAATTAATGAATATATAAACAATAAATTTGAAGGAAATGTGCGATAAACTGTTATTTATTAAATTCTACATAGAAATTTATTTAAGTTAAACCTATAAATGAAATTACAACAAAAAAGCACTCATGATGGAAATTTCCATTCGTGGAGAAATCAGTACATCGCAGTATTCTGCAGTAAAATGTGACAGAAACATTAAAAAACTGGTTCTAATACGGAATAGGTCCACCCCGGACTTGAATGCATTAGCGGCATCGACTATCCATGCTTTCAATTAAACTGTTGGATACCGAAATATGTAGCGCTGACCAGAAATGGAGTACGCCTTGTTCCAACTCATTTAATGACTTGTCTTCTAAGATACTCGCAGAGATGTTCTATTGGATTCGAGTCTGGAGAGTGAACTGGCCATTCCATTCTGTCTAAACCGTGATCCTCAAAACAATCCTCAACAACCATAGCTCGGTGTGGTTTCGCATCATCATACATTAAAATGAAACAATTGCCAATAACATTTGGAGGCCAGTGTATGTCCTGTTGAACCTAATCAATGAATTGAAGGTTGATTTTGATTGATTGATTGATTGATTGATTTTTGACGTCCGATTATCTGCGCTAGGGATATTGGACCAGGGGGGAATGCCCTTCGTGGGGGTCTTTCTAAGGGAACCTAACCCGTATTTACGCAAGGTTCGAAGACAACCACGAAAACTCCGAACGGTTAGGCCGACAGCCGCGATTGGGTTCGAACCCAGCACCTGCCGTCTACCAGTTGAGAGGTCCGAACCTCTCGGCCACTGGTGGGGCGGTTGATTTTGATATTTCTGAATATTTTATGCGTAAGCTGGTGTGCAAAAATTAAGGCCGAGAGGATTTTTCAAGCATAACGTTAACCAGAAGTTTTCCACATCGACCAAAATCATAACAAAAGATCTTCAAGATGTGAAAATATGGGACAAGTGTTAAAAAAAAACATCTAAACAAAGAATCCAAAGGATACATAAGTACTTTATTGTAAAGGTCATTTCGAACACAAATGCAGAGAAGCCAGAAGCGTGCTTCTTACAGATACCTGGCATAACACATTTAGTCTCTAATAGGGGATATGTTCACTCCGGACTGCGATGAAGGATTTACAACGTCTGTAAATGCTGACGACGAGTTTCTCTAGGAGCTGTTGAGGCATATGAGTCTGATTCCTCTTGTAATGCCAATTTCAGCCCCAGAATCGTTGCGACGCCTGGTCACGTGATGCCAAGCGTATCTAGAGAAGGTCCTACATGTGGTCTATGGAATTTAAATCCAGAGATGTTGCAGGCCAATCAGTGCGTTTAATATCTTCACTCTCCAAGAGTTTTTCGATAACTGCTGCACGATGATGGAGAGCGCTGTCGTCCGAGAAGCGGAAGTCTGGACCCACAACGCCGTTAAAAAGACGCACGTAAGGCAAGAAAATCTCGGCACGATAACGGACACCAGATACTGAACGTCTTTGGAAGACGTGTAGGTCTGTACGGCTGCTAAGCATGATACCAACCCAAACAAGAAATCCGGCACCCCCAAATGGTACCTTTTGATGATGTTGAGTGGGGATTAGATGTTTCCTGCTCTATCCAGATATGTAAACATAAATCGCTCGTTATATTAAATCGGCTGCAATTTTGCATGATGAGTGAATTCAAAAGCTCGTCCACCGCTTTGACGAATATCCATATCTTCAATTTGCCTATGCAAAAAAGTATCTTTGATTGTGCTTTGACTTCTGGTAATAAAACTATTTTGTTATTCGCACTGTATTTATTTTATGGACCTTAGGTTGAAAAGATTATTTCACTAGATTACTTGTAATACATCATATAATACATCATGTAACGCATCAGTAGGTTATTTGTATTTTTGGCATTATTTGCATTTACATATGAGTCTAATAAATCCGTTTCATAAATTTTGAATTATCCTTTTCTTTGATAGTCGGAGGATTAATTGGACACAGCACCGTGTGAACTTTTATTTTTAATTTAAACATTGTAAAGTGCATTTTAGGCCTAATAATAAAGAAATCAATGAAGGAAAGTGATTCTATTAAAAGTCTGATCATTGTGCTTGGCAAAATTCAAAATATTTATTTATTTTATGTAAGTAAATTTTGAAATATATTTTCTCGTACAATTTTAAACATTTTGAGCTATTTTTTAAACTGTTCTTGTAAGTGTGTTGTATAATTTTAAGTATCTGATTTATCATAAGTTAATTAGTTTTGTAGAAAAAAAATAAAAAATGCAAATACATCTAAAATTACGATAAAAACTGAAACAATTTTATGTGAAAAAAATCGTTTTATTTTATTTTAAATCTGATATTTAGTTTTATAAAATAGATCATAAAGAACAATAACAAACAAAAATCGAGTCAGTTGAGCAATATACAGAAAATTTCAGTGATCTTAATTTATACTGAGAAAAATCACTTTTAAATGAAGTAGAATGTGGCATTAAGAGAGACAGCGATGTAATAAAATCGTTTCAGATTTATTTATAATACTTGTATCTATAGGAAACGTCATCAGAACGCACTAGGAATAATAAAGTATAATTGCGGCAAAAATGTAGAAAATATTTTTTTTCTTCATTTTTCGCAAAATGAAGGGTACAGATCCCTCTTAAGTCATCGAAAAGACTTGTAATATATGTATAATAAAGAAATTTTTATTAAAGGTATATCCTTCTTTCTGCATTAATCAAAGATGAAAATGAATTAAAATAAAACTTTTTAATGTTTGTTTACAAGTAAATACCAAAATATCCTAATAGGAAAAAGAATGTGTACGTTGTACATAATATGGCAACTACATTTAAGTTAAATAGTTAATATACTAATTTGAATGAACATATTATAGAATACCGTACTTTGGAGTTTCTCCATGAGTTACTTTCGAAATTTTCGGTAAAAGGATTTTGAAATTCTCGAACTCTTTTCTATTTTATGTAACAGGAAAAAAAATCAGGGGCTTTCGGAAGCCGTGAAAATTTTTTTGAAGTTTGCATCTGTGAAACATGCATGATAAAACACTTCCTTTTGAACAATGACATTTAGGGCAGAAAGTAGAACAATACAAAGCATGACTTTCTATGGTAACTATATAGACTATGGTTAGTTTCTAGGAACGTTCAAAGAAATATCATGGAATATTATGTATCAAATCAATTACAATTAAAAAAATATGTTATGATGGAACTGTTATGTGTTTATAAGGAAATAAAACATGTAAATATTAAATACTAATAAGATATTATTTTTTATATGAGAAATATGCCAATACATTTCCAAGGTTTATCTCTAGCGTAGAAAGGCGTTCCGATTTAAATGAAATGTCCAGATATTATGTGTAAATACATTTCTTCTTAAAGTTTGTTTGAAAATTGACACTAAAATGTCCTAAATTGATATTGAATGCATAAGTTGCACATGATAAGATGTATATAATATGATGTTCCATCATGTATTCATCTGAGAAGCATACATGATAGAACATTTCCTTCTTTGCAATGACATTTGGGGCACAATTTAGAACTCATAAAAAGCAATATTTCCAATGGTTATTTGTTACTCATTCTGTTACAAACATTCAAAGAAATATCATGGAATATTTCATGAAAGTTGATATTGAATGTGTAAGTTGCACATGATGACTTACACATTCAATATAAAAAAACTGACATACCAACTTACACATTCAATATCAAAAAATTGATATTGAAATTCTAAGTTGCACATGATACGATGTTGTATATAATATCATGTTCCATCGTGTATTCATCTGAGAAGCATACATGATAGAACATTTTCTTTTTTGCAGTGACTTTTGGGGCACAATTTAGAACTCATAAAAAGCAATATTTCGAATGGTTACTTGTTACTCCTTCTGTTACAAACATTCAAAGAAATATCATGGAATATTTCATGAAAGGCAATTAGAATTGAAAAAAAAAACATTGTGATGGAACTGCTATGAATTTATAAGCAAATAATAATGTAAAAAATAGGTAACAATATATGATTAATTTTTCTTATTTAAACAATATAGCCAAATGTTTACGCGGTCTGTCTCTAGAGTGGGAAAAAATGTCCCGATTTATGTGAGATCGTCACCTGAGAATAATAAAGTTCAATCTGTGTTTTTAAAAAAAATTGACTTATGAAGGCATTTTCCATCAAAATGATGTTATATATAATTTACATATAACATTACAATCATAATATGACATTGTTTTAATCTAGAAATGCCTTCATAGACACAAATAGAACCTTTCTATATCGGTAAGTCAATTTTTTTCAAAAACACAAATAGAAACTTATTATTCTCAAGTGATGAGATGTCAAGATATTCTGCATAAATAAATTTCTTCTTAAAGTTTGTTTGAAAGCAAACACAAAAAATTCCTAAATGGGTATTGAATGTGTACGTTGCATATAATACGATGGGAATATTTATGTTAAATGCTTAATAAATGAAATTCATCAACATAATTAAAGAATACTGCACTTTCGAGTTTGTCCATGATTTACTTTCGAAAAATTCAATAGAAAGCTTTTGAAATTCCCTAACTCTTTTCTATGTTATGTAAGAGGAATAAAAAAAGAAAAATCTGATCTATATGTGCTTGGCAAAATTCGAAATATTTATTTATTTTATCTAAGTAAATTTTGAAATATATCTTCTCATACAATATTCAACATTTTGAGCTATTTTTTTAACTGTTCTTGTAAGTGTGCTGTATAATTTTAAGTATCTGATTTATCATAAGTTAATTAGTTTAGTAGAAAATAATAAAAGGTGCAAATACATCTAAGATTACGATAAAAACTGAATTTATTTTACAATTTCATGTGAAAAAAAATCTTTTTATTTTATTGTAAATCCGATATTTAGTTTTATGAAACAGATAATAAAGAACAATAGCAAATAAAAATCGAGTCAGTTGAGCAATATGCAGAAAATTTCAATGATCTTAATTTGTACTGAGAAATATGACTTTTAAATGAAGTAGAATGTGTCATCAGGGCTTTCAGAAGATCTGAAAACTTCTTCGAAGTCTGCATCTATGAAGCAGACATGATAGAACATTTCCTTTTCTGCAATGACATTTAAGATACCAAGCAGAGCTCATACAAAGCATCCCTTTCAATGGCTACTGGTGGCTTACTCTCCTAGGAACCTGCAAAGAAATGACTAAGAATAATTTTAACAAAAGCGATTGGAAATGCAAATAAGTAAGAAAAATCATGCGTTTAGCATAGATAATGAAACACTTTACAATTCTTCGTGAAATCTTTTACAAAACTTCGTTATTTAAGGAGAAAATGTTACTGTCTATAGTCAAATATGTATTTAAATACTTTTGAACATCCATATATTTGATCTGTCGGTTCATATATATTCTATAGAATGGGAAATTTAGTTTAGCAAGAAAAATCCCAGCAGGTTGAAATTTCTCTATCACCAATTTATACTAATAGATGGAAACTTACTTGAATACTTTTGTTCAGCCCTGTAGTTTACCTGGTACCTTTGTACCAGGTACTTGTTTTACTGGTACCAGTATTTAGCTAAATTTTAATTAAAACGAAAACACTCTTAAAACAATTGAAATCACATTCTCAGAAATTATCATCCATAAGCTCAATTATCAGCCATATCCAATTCTTTGCGTGATCATGTATGTCATTTTATTTATATTTTACAAACAAGTGAATGCTGCATAGTTATGCAATTTAGTGAAAAAATGCATAACCTATTTAAAAACCACCATAAAGTTATTTACGCTCATATCCAGTAACTTTTGCGAGCATTTTTGTGTAGCCCTGTATATCAACTATAGCAATTATACACACTATATAACATGCATAGATTTAGTGAGGCTTAAAAGCACATATAATAATTAAAATGCATTTCATCCATCTGCCAGCAATCATAGGATACATATACAGTACTTCGGAAGAAATTTACAATTTGAAATCTTTTGGGTGTCCCTGTAAATGCACTTCGTATTATGCACGACTAAATCGTAAAACTTACGTTAATCCTCAGCGAAGTACATCAATTTTATTATTCTTAAAATAGTTTAATATAATAAAAATATGTAGCACACAATTGTCCCCTTTACCATTATGCAAATGTATTCTTCTATGTGACCCGGTAAATGAAAATAGCTACTTTTTTCATTGCATATTTTATAAAAAGCATATTTTAGAACAATTCGTAAATGCATATAAATTTTACTGTGATTGACAGGGTGTAACATCTTTAAAATTCATTTGAAACGAAATTTTTCCATAGGCGTAATGAATTGGGAAACTTTTGAGAGTCCCTGTGAATAAACTGATCAAGCTAGAAACTTCATTAGAAATAGGTTTCGTGATAGGATAAACATCAAAACGTCCGAAATTTTCAGGACAATCGGAGTATATTTACAGGATTTAGATCGCGGACAGACGACCTGATGAACAGACGGAGAGACTGCCAGAAAAATCGAAATCATTTTCAACTTTGTTGGAAAGTGTTAAAAATGTTATGATGGTATTGCCAGGTGTTTATAAGGAAATAATGGATGTAAAAAATTAAGTAATAATTTGCTATTAATTTATTTAATAAACAATATACCTATATGTTTCCAAGATCTATCTCTTGTGTTAGAAATGTGTTCAATTTAAATGACATATCCCGGTATATGTATAAAAAAATTCTCCTTAAAGTTTGTTTGAAAGCAAACAATCAAAGTCTTAAATTAATATGAAATGTGTACATTGCAAATAAATTGATATAAATATATGGATTAAATGTTTAATTAATAAAATAGATCAACATAATATACAATATTGCACTTTTGAATTTTTCATTAATAACTTTTTAAATTTTCAGTAGAAATCTTTTAAAATTCACCAACTCTTGTCTATTTTACGTAAATGAATAAAAAATAAAAGGGCTTTCAGAAGATTTGAAAAATAATTTATACTCAATATCTGTGAAGCAAACATGATAGAACATTTCATTTTCTGCAATGACATTTGGGGCACAAAGTAAAAACCTGAAAACGTTCAAAGAAATAACATGGAATATTTTTAATAATATGAATTGGAATTGTAAAGAAATGCTTTAATGAACTGCTATGTGTTTATAAAAAATAATACAAGTAAAATATTAAGTAATGATATGTTTTTAATTTCTTATATAAACAATTTGTCCATATTTTTCCGGTGTCTGTGTTTAGTGTGGAAAATGTTTCCCGATTTACTTGAGGTATCCCGATATTCTGTATAAATAAGTTTCTTCTTAAAGTTTGTTTATAAGCAAAAAGTAAACGATGACAACATTTATGTTAAATGGTTAGTAAATAAAATGTATCAATGTATTATATAGTACATCACTTTAGAGTTTCTAGATGAGTTCATTCGAAATCTTCAGTAGAAATCTTTTGAAATTCACCAACCCTTTTCTATTTTATGTAACAGGGATAAAAAAAGGGGTCTTTCAGAAGATTTGAAAGTCTGCATCTATGAAACATACATGATAGAACATTTCCTCTTCTGCAATGACATTTGAGGCACAAAGTAAAAACTCATACAAATTATCACTTTCAATGGTTTTTCTTGTGATTTATTCTCCTAGAAACTTTCAGAGAAATGTCATGGAATATTTCTAGTAAAAACAATAGGAATTGTAAAAAGTGCTGCCGCTGGCTGATTTTTTCGCACACTAGCCTGCAGGTTTCACTGCAGCATAAGCAATATTTAAATTAATATAATTCTACAAATAAAACTCACTTTTGAAAAATTAAGTTAGTATTAATACGCTCAACGATTATATACCTATACATAATAACATATTTTGTATCAGGTTAAAAAAAAAGTCTTTTTTAAGTATTTTTAATAAATTACATAGAAAACAACATTACAATTTTACCCTTTTGCCGGGCAGTCAGGGGGCTAAGATGTAACTGCGCGATTTTATAAGGTAGTAATACGTGAAAAATAATAAGCAGTAATAAGTTTTTAATATCATATATAAACAATATGTCCGTATGTTTCTCTGTAACGGAAATAAAAAAAGTATCTTTCAGAAGATTTGAGAGTTTCTTAGAAGTTTGCATCTGTGAAGCATACATGAAAGAATATTTCCGATTCTACAGTAACATTTGGAGCAAAAAAGAAAACTTATACAAAATCATAGTTGCCAACCTCCTGCTTTTTTTAAACGGAAAAATTCCATTTTACACCAGAAAATTTATTAAATTAAATGTTTCTTGTCTGGATAAGGTAGTTATTCAAAATCAATATGCATTTATTTATTAAATAAATGGTCTGGTTTAGAGTATGTTTTATTAATTTAAAAAAGCGGGAGATTGGCAAGTTTGCAAAGGATTACTTTCAATGGATACATTGTGGTTAATTCTGCTATAAACGTATAAAAAATGCCTTGGAATATTTTTAATAAAATAAATTGAAATTGTAAATTATGATGGAACCGCTATGTGTTTGTAAGGAAATGACACATGTAAAAATATAAGCACTGATAAGTTATTAAGTTCTTGCATAAACAATATCCCCATTTGTTTCCACGATCCGTGTTAGTGTTGGAAAGGTGTCCAATTATAATTAAGATGTTCCGGTATTCCGCAAAAAAAATATTTTGAACTTTGTTTAAAAGCAAAAGCAAAAATGTCCTAAATGGATATTGAGTGCTTGAGTGCGTACACTGCAAATAATACAAAGACAGTATTTAAATTAAATGGTTAATACAAAAAATGCATTAACATATTATAAAATACAAGTTTTGAGTTTCTCTTTGAGTTACCTTCGATATTTCCAGAAGAAATCATTTGTAATGCACCAGCCCTTTTCTATTTTATGTAACAGGAATGAAAAAAGAGGGGGAGCTTTAAAAATATTTGAAAATTTCTTCTAATACTTCATCTGTGAAGTATATATAATAGAACATTTCATTTTCTGCAATAAGATTTGGGGCACAAAGTAGAATTCATGCAAAGTATCACTTTCAAAGGTTACTTGTGACTTAAGTTCCTATTCAAATAAATGTCGTGGAATTTTAATAAAAACAATTGGGTTTCTAAAAATTTTTATGATAGAACTGCTATGCGTTCGTGTAAAACAATAAGTAATAATAATTTATTTATTTATTATATAATAATATGTCCATGTATTTCCGCGGTCTTTATGTGATGTTGAAAATATTTCCGGATTTAAGTAAGATGTCCCGATATTCTATATAAATAAAATTCTTCTTAAAGTGCGGTTAAAAACAAAAACTAAAATGTCCTAAATGGATATTGAATGTGTACATTACATATAATATGATGGCAACATTTAAGTTCAATAGTTAAAAATAAAATGTGTCAACACATTATACAATACCGCAGTTTTCAGTTTCTTGATATTTCGAACTTTTCAGTAGGAAGCTTTTGAAATTCACCTACTCTTTTCTATTTTATGTAACAGGAATAAAAATATAAGGCTCTTTCAGAAAATTTGAAAATTTCTTCAAAGTCTGCATCTGTGAAGCATACATGACAAAACATTTACTATTCTGCAATGCCATTTGGGGAACAAGCAAAACACATACAAAATATCACTTTCAATATTTAGTCAATGTGTTATTCTCCTAGAAACCTTCAAATATATGTCATGGGATATTTTTAATAAAAGCAATTGGAATTGTAAAAAATATTATGACGGAACTGCAATATGTTTATAAGGAATAAAAACCTTTAAAATGTAAGTAATACAAACTTATTAATTTCTTTTATAAACAATATGTCCATATGTTTCCGCGGTCTATCTCTAGTTTGGGAAGGTGTCCCGATTTGAGTGAGATGTCCCGATGTTCTATATAAATAAATTTCCTGGTAAAATTTGTTTGAAAGCAAACACTAAAATGTCCCAAATGGATATTGAATGTGCAAGTTCCATATATTACGATGGTAATATTTAAAATAAACGGTTAATACATAAAATGCATCAACATTTTATAGAATACCGCTTTTTCGAGTTCCTCCATCAGTTACATTCGAAATTCTTAGTAGTAAACTTTTGAAATTCACCAACTCTATTTTATAAAACAGAAAAAAGGACTTTCAGAAGATTTGAAGATTTTCTGTGTCTGAATCTGTGAAGCTTACATATTAGAGCATTTCCTTTTCTACAATGACATTTGGGGCACAAATTTGAACTCATACAATGCCTCATTTTCAATGGTAACTTATGCCTTATTCTGCTAGAAACTTTCAGAGAAATATCATGGAATATTTTTAGTAAAAGAAATAGGAATTGTAAAAATGTTAAGATGTAAATGCGTGATTTTATAAGGATATAATACGTTAAAAATAATAAGCAATAATAAGTTTTTAATATCTCATATAAACAATCCATATGTTTCTCTGCCTGTTTCTCTGTTTCTCATCTCATATCCATATGTTTATCTGTCTACCTCTGGTGTTGCAAAAATTTTCTGATGTTTCTGATGTTTCTTAAAGTTTGTTCAGGAGCAAAAACTAAAACATCCTTAATGAATGTTGAATACATTGCATATAATACGATGAAAACTATTAAGTTAAATGGTTAATAAATATAATGGATCAACATATCATACAATATGGCACTTTAGAGTTTCTCCATGAGTTACTTTTATAATTTTTTCCCAAGCACCTTTGTCGTTCCAAGCGCAAGCTCGCACTCTGATTGGTTGTTGCTCTAGGCACTGTTTTCATGTAACTTGGCGATAATCGTACTTGGCGTAGCGATAGATGCTTCCGTCCGTCGAGTTTGATTTCCTTCCGAACCGAGTACAAAGTAACTTTTCTCTTGCAGCATTGGATTGGATGGAACGTGTCTTACTGAAAGCTGTACTCTTTAAAATTTTTTACACAAAAGAGCACAAGACTACGAGGATAAGAATGAAGGAAGAATAAGAATGAGTAGGTTAGGTTTTAGGTTTACTCGTTCACTTACGAGCGAAGAATTTTTCGCCAATTATGGTTATCGCCAAGTTACGTGAAAACAGTGCCGAAAGCAACAACCAATCAGAGTGCGAGCTTGGGCTTGGAACGACAAAGGTGCTTGAAAAAAAAATTTCGCAATTTTTAGTAGAAAGCTTTTGAATTTCACCAAAACTTTTCTATTGTATAAAACATGAATAAAGAAATAACGGGCTTTCAGAAGATTTAACATTTTTTTCGAAGTCTGCATCTGTGAAGCATACATAGTAGAACTTTTCATTTAATGCAATGAGATTTCAGGCACAAAGTAGAACTGAAGCAAAGTATCATTTTCAATGGTTACTTGTGGCTTATTTTCCTATTCAAGTAAATATCGTGGAATATTTTTAATAAAAGCAATTTTATTTGTACAAAAATTTATCATGAAACTGTTTTGTACTTATAGGGAAATAATGCGCGTAAAATAATAAGTAATAATAAACTATTAGTTTCTTATATAACAATGTATCCATGTATTTCCTCGATCTGTGTGTGGTGTTGAAAAGGTTTCTGGATTTAAGTGAGATGTCCCGATATTCTGTATGCACAAAGTTCTTTTGTTTGAAAGAAAACACTAAAATGTCCTAAATGGATATTGCATGTGTATGTTCCATGTAATACGATGGCTATATCCAAGTTAATTGATTACTTAAGAAAATGGAACAACGTATTATACAATATACTATTATTTTAACACAATTAAACCGACTGGTAAATTTATTATACGTATTCAATATTTCCAATTGAGCGAAAATTCCCCCCTATCGCATTAAATATCTACGTATCCATCGTTATATGGAATTCCGTTTCCTGCGGTTTATTCTGCCGAACTGTCTAAATGACAGACCAGATGTTAAGACCAATAAGGTTATCTGAGCGATAAGGTTACCCCAGCCGGCTATCACCAAGTTAGTTTCACAGGTAAAGCATTCGCCTTGTACGTCAAGTATCTAGGTTCGATTCCCGGCCTGGGGAATTTTTCGCTCATTTGGAAGTATTGAAATCGTATTACACATACTGCAGTTTGAGTTTCGCCATGAGTTACTTTCGAAATTTTCAGTTGAAAGCTTTCGAAATATTCACCAATCCTTTTCTTTTTTATATAACAGGAATAAAAAATAAGGCGCATTCAGGAGATCTGAAAATTTTTTCGAAGTCTGCATCTGTGAAGCATGCATGATAGAAAATTTACTTTTCTGCAGTAATATTTGAGGCACAAACTAGAATTCTTACGACGTATCACTTTCAATAGTTACTTGTGGTTTATTCTGCTTGGAAAGCATTTAAAATATTTCATATTTTTAATAAAAGCAACTGAAATTGTAAAGAATTATTATGGTAATAAAAATCAATTTATCTATACTTATTAGTATGTAAAGAACAATTTATTTAATAGTAAAAAAAGATAATTTTTTACTATTAAGTTGTAGTTATATTCGAATTGAACTAGAAATACATAAATCGTTTTTATTTTCTTCTACATCGTATCACACTACCCAGCAAACACTGAGCTATCGGTAAGCAATCGGACGATAGCCGCTTGCCACTGCCAGCGGTATTGGACCAATGCCGGTTGTCGCTATCGGTTCCGTATCTTTTTTGATACGCCGCGCGAATGCCGCCCGATTCATGAGGCACGCAGCCGGTCCGGTATTGGCCAAAAACTATGCCGATAGCTAACCACACGAATACCGACTGAAACCCGGCACAAGCAAAAAAAAATTTTTGGTGGCGCCATCTGTTAATCACTCTAGCAAGCATTTTGAGAGCCAATGAACATACTTCAGTGCGGGAACAGGCGGGGTTTGATCTCGCAACCCCAAGCTCAGAAGGCGAACGTCTTAACCACTAGACAAGTCGGACCTGTTTAGGGGGAGGACTATGTGTGGTAATAAGGGTGTGGCTTTTCAGTAATGTCACGTAAATGGCGAGTGTTGTTGACGTAAGTAACAGATTGGAAAATTGTAATATTAAAGTGTTTTTATTTTATTTATGTATTTATTTATTTGTAATTGTCTTATGCGTCTGATTTTAAAAATTAAGTTAATATTTAAATTAATAAATTAGGAAATTAATTAAAGCAAACGAATTGTTTTTCTTATAAATTTTAGAATCCTCAAATAGTATATTTAAAAAATTAAAAATAATATATTTTTTTCAGAAGTACTGTTAAACAAATAAATTTTTTTATTAGAAACTATAACATAATTACATGCTTTGTGTTAATTTCTAAAGTGTATAGTTTTAACCTAGGAAAACTTATTTTAAATAATAATAAATTGGTAATAATTAACTTTTAAATAGAATAAAAAATTATGTTATGCCATTTCATGATTTAAAGTAGTATTTATGATTTACGATTATGTTGCAATGTTATGTTGTTGATTATGTATACTTATTAAGTAAAAAAAAAAAAGTAAGACACACACACACACACACACACACACATATATATATATATATATATATATATATATATATATATATATATATATATATATATATATATATATATATATATATATATATATATATTATATATATTATATATTATTATTATATATTATTATATATTATTATTATATTATTATTATATAAATTATATTTTTTTACGAATTATAAAGTTACTAAATGTAATAATAATGTAAATAATAAGGTAAAAAAAAATTAAGAAATATATATTTAAAGCGTAAAATAACTAATTTAATAAAAAAACAATTTGGTAATTAATCACTTTTAATTAGATTGAGAATTCAAAGTCATTTCATGATTTAATGCCGAATATTTTTTTTTATTATGTAGCAATATTAATTCCGAATAATTGTTCCAAAAATAATTTTTAAATCTTAAAATAAAATAGCAATATTAATTTATTTTTCATTTGTGAGATAATATTTTTAAAAAAACCTGATTTTTTTATGTTAAAAATGGGTAGATTTCTCTTATATGTTTTACCTTTTAAAATAATTTCAAGCACTTTTTAGTAATTAATATTAAAATAAAATAAGAAAATGAGTTATTGCTTTGAAATTGAATAGTTAAATAGAAAATAAATTCAATTGCCTTATAAATTATTTTTCTGTTTTTATATGATTAAGTTCCTAATAGTGAATAACCATTTAAAGAAGAGAATTTAAAAATTCTTTTTTGATTAAAACAATTGTAAGTCATTTTAAAAATTACTTCAAAAACAATATTTTTAAATAAATAAATATAGGTTATTTTTGACATATTTTCTGTTTATGACTGTCAGAATTTTTAATGAAATACATGAACAATACATTTCTTATCAAAACTAAAACTCAAATAAAATTGATGAAAAAATCGGTTAAGATTAAATATTCTGAATTCGGACCGATGTTGGCAAATCTGATCGGTCCACTATCAGAACTCAGATATCGGTCCTGCGTCACTTGCCGGTATAAGTCGCTAGCCGATATATAACCAAATGTGGACCGATCACCGTAACCGGCTGCCAAAAAATCAGATTCTTAAGTTTCAGTTGCCAACCTGCTACCGACACTTAACCGACATTGACGGCTCCGGACCGATCGTATGCCGAAAGTTATGTGCTTGCTGGGTATTCTTTAAAAGTTGTACAGGGTGGTTATAATTAAAGTTACCCTGTTTGGACCTACGTAGAGTCCGACCTGGTTGTGTCGATGAAACTTGGAATATAAGTTAAATGGACTATGGGGAAACGAAATCTGCAATAAAAAAATTAGTTCAAATTTCGACCACCAGGTGAAAAAAAGGTGTTTTAAGACCATAAATCTCAAACTGAAAACCGAAATCTTTTGTTTATTTACAGGACATGTTCAATGTGCATTCCATTTGCACTAATCACATGTTCAAAACGCATTATCGCGTGTTCAACAGTAGCGCGAAGGGTTTCTCGATCAATTGTAAACACATGACGTGTTATGCTTGCTTTTAAATCAGATAATGTCCGTATGCTTCCTCCATACACACGATCTTTCAGAAATCCTCACAAACAGAAGTCACAGGGATTCAAGTCCGGGGAGCGAGGAGCCCAGGTTGTCGGAAAATTTCTCGAAATTACCCGGTCATCTACAAACTGGGCACGAAGTAAGGCTGTCACTGCTCGGGTTATATGAGGAGGGGCACCATCCTGTATGAATACGGTAGTCTCTAAACACTCCCGCTCTTGTAAAGATGGAATGACCTGCTGCTGAAGGAGATTGCAATACCCGTAATGGAACACCTTTTAGGACCCTGAGAAGTGTTCTCCTAAAAAAAAAATAGGAACCAAGAATAAAATCAGTCGTAAAGCCGCACCAAACAGTTACCTAATCAGGATGTAAAGACTGTTTATGGAGAACATTAGTACTTGCAGTACTCCATACGCGACAGTTCTGAGTATTCACTGCTCGGACTAGGGTAAAATGCGCCTCGTCCGACCATAAAATGTTCCACGGCCATGCATTATCAACGGCTATTCTAGCCAAAAAGAACCTCACAAATTGAGTTTGCGCGTCCACGTCTGCAGGTTTCAGCGCTTGCATAACATGAATCTTGTATAGATACCACTTTATAATGGATCATAGAACCTTCCGTACTGTAGACCAAGGGAGAGACATATCACGTGATACAGTTCGAGCACTTGTCGAAGAATATTGGGAACCCGATGCTCTTTCGACCACAGCAAGAGCAACTTCTTCGGCAGTTCCATTTGAAATTCTTTTCTGCCATCTTCCTTGCTGCACACCCAACTCCCCAGTCTTTTCAAATTTAGACATCATCTTTTTCAAGGCTTGTGTCGTCATTGATCCTTTTCGTAAGCCTTTCAAGCTTCGGTATTCTCGCAGTGCAATTGACAAATTACTGCTGTTCTGATGAACTAACTTTACTAGAAACGCTCGTTCCTTTTTTTCTAACGGTATGATGCAGAATGAATATACGGCAGAGAGTACTGGCTTTTTAAAACGCTCCAAATTTGCATAAATTCCTTTCTCGCAGGTCAAAACCGCCATCTATAGGTCGAAATTTGAAAGATTTCTGATTCTAGTTTGAGATTTCTGGTTTTAAAGCGCCTTTTTTTTCTCCTGGTGGTCGAAATTTAAACTAATTTTTTTTATTGCAGATTTTGTTTCCCCATGGTCCATAAAACTTATATTCCAAGTTTCAGCGATATCGGTCAACCAGGGCGGACACTACGTAGGTCCAAACAGGGTAACTTTAATTATAACCACCCTGTATAACTCAAAAATATTCGTTTTTAAGGAAAGGCGAAAAAATGTTTTCAGTCAGTGGGAGGATCATTGACTGCCTAACAAACACAACTTTTATCTTCACAACATCTACCTTGTGAATGAACCTTCATTGCACTACTTGGAACTTTAGGTGATTGATAGAGGAGTAAAATTTCAGTAAAATGAAAGCTACATAAAAAAAATCTGCATTTTTTCAGTTGTACCACTTTTGAAGGAAAAATGCGATGTTATAAGTGAGAGATTCACATTACACAAATATTCTAAATTGGAGAAAATACATAAACAGAGAAATCTGTAACGAACAGAACCTTTTATTTACCTCAGACATTCTGAAATCTTAGATGAATAACAGAATGCCTTTTACATCAGATAAGGAATATACACTGTAAAAAAAATTCAAGAGGTTACTAAAAATTTTTTAGTAAATTTGTATTCCACAGAATTTTTCAGTAATCATTACAAACTTTTTTTTGCAAGTTAAACAAACCTTTTTTTGCAAACTGAACAAAAGAATTTTTTGTATAACTAACTTAAAACTTTTTAGTATGAGCCACCAAGCAAATTTTAGTAATAGTTCCAAAATTATTTTTAGTAACCATTATGTGTGCCTGAAGGGCATTAGCTTCCGTCGAGCTGCATCCAGTGGGTAAAAAGACGGACTTCTGAAGCGGAAGATTTTCGGCAAAGCCGCAATAGATGGCAGCACGAAACATTGCTACCTGCTCCATTTTGACATGTTTCTAAAGGGGAGGGAAAGTCCAGAGATAATTACCCATGGTAACTGCTACGACAGGATTTTCATAATCCCTTTATTTAACGAGTACTTACATTGCATACATTCGGTGCATATTTGGTGGCGTCCAGCATCGAACCCGGGTACTTTTAGCCTGGAGTTCGGTGCTATGACCACCTAGGCTATCACGGCCCAACCAAGTGAGTTTTAGTAATAGCTATTAAAAATGTAAAACTATTAACTCTTATTCGTTGCTAGCTTTTTTCTAGCAATTCTTACAGATTCCTTGTAACCGAGTAAGATTACAAAAAATATTTTAGTAATTACAAGGATCACTAAAATTTTTTTAGTAGATCGACCCTTTTTTTACAGTGTACACTGAAATCTGCATCATCAAATAATGCGTACATAAAGTTCATTGATTAAACTAAAAATCAATATGATAAAAACAAAAACTTCAGTTTTTTTTTAAATCATCAAAGGTTTAGACAAATGTTAACAAATCCCATTCATGAAGATGCATCATAATCAGCTTATATGTTAGAAACTACTATAAAAATTAATAGATGTTTCATTTCTGATTATGACAAGTGTGACACAAAATAAAATCCACGTTTAGTATAATTTCCAATAATCACTTCTCTCCAATTAAAGAAGGAAATAGTTTTTTACTGTTAGATCGGGATTTGATTCGAAGTTAAATAGAAGTATATCAATTGTTTTTAATTTTATTTTATCATCATATCGTGTACTCTTGCCTCAAAATTGGCATAACTCAAAAGATTTTTTTTTTCAGGAAATGCAAATTATTGTTTCCTGGTTTTGGAAGTGTCGATGGCTATCTTGCAAATACAAATGCTACCTGGTGACTAGATCTTCAATGCACTATCTAAAACTTTAAGTGGTTAATAGAAGAGTAAAAATCGAATAGAATGGCAATATAACAAAAGAGCATTTTTTGAGTTGTGCCATTTTTTTAGCAAGCATGCGATATTATAAATAAGAGATTCATACCATATGAAGTATCTAAATTATACACTTTACATAAACACAGAAATCTGTAAAAACTAAACCTTTTATTTATATCCATCATTATAGAATCAATGATAAATAAATAAATAGATTTTTACATCAGTTAATAAAGATACACTGAAATTTACTACAACAAAAAATACTTAAATGAAATTCGTTGCTTAAATTAAAAATGAATGTTATAAGGGAGGATGCTTCAATATTTCTTTTTCTGAAAATACAACGAAGGTTTACCTAATAAAAATTATATTCATAGAGATAGATGCATTATAATCACCTTAAATGCTAGAAACTACTGTGAAAATACACTGCTCAAAAGAATTAAAGGATATTTGAAGTTTTATATAAAATAAAGATATAAACGAAATTTTTTGGCCGAAAATAGAAGAAGAGAATCACAAATGCAAATTTTTTTGGTTTTCAAACTGTGGAGTATGCAAATTTTGAGTTCGACGTCAGAAACGTCGCTTCAGCGGCAGCGAATGAAATTTGACTTTCAACTGGATAAAAGAGAATGATGACAAGGATGATCGGCATTCAGTGATTGCTTTGTTTCCATGAGTACGATGTCTCAGCGAAGTCATTTGACAGATTCAGAAGCTTGGAGAATTGTTGGTAGGTTAGAAGGGGGCCAAATTCAAGCCGAAGTAGCGCAAGCCATTGCAGTGTCACAAAGTGTAATTTCCAGGATCTGGAACCGTTTTTTGGAGAGTGGATGTGCAGGCCGAAGACCAGGGCAAGGACGTAGACGGGCAACAACGCCCAATGAAGTTCGGTATTTAGCGTTAACAGCTCGGAGACACCGAAACATGAACGCTACTCTTCTCCAACAACACCTTCGCTCGGCTACAGGCACCACGATTTCAACTCAGACTGTCCGAAACCGGCTCCATGCTGTAGGTCTGTATGCTCGGCGACCGATGGTATGTGTTAGATTAAAATCAAGGCATCGTCGTGACCACAGGGAGTGAGCAACCGAGCATGTCAACTGGAGGAGAAATGAATGGAGCAATATTCTGTTTTCTGACGAGTCCCGTTTTTCTGTGCATCCGGATAATAGGCGTATTTTCATCTGGAGGGACAGTGGCAGTAGAAATAATCCTGCGTTCGTGCAAGAAAGTGTCAGATTTGGCGGTGGAGGAGTGTTGGTGTATGGTGGCATCTCCATTTACGGGCGCACTGACCTCTACATCATTCGAGATGGAGCTCTGACTGGTCGCCGATATAGAGATGAGATCCTCAGATCTATTGTAGTCCCTTACGCTGCAGCAATCGGAGATAACTTCATTTTAATGGACGATAACTGCAGGCCACATCGTGCAAACCTGGTGGAGGATTTCCTTTTCGAGGAAGGAATCGTTCGAATGGAATGGCCAGCGTGTTCTCCAGATATGAATCCAATCGAGCACGTTTGGGACGCTCTAGGAAGACGAGTTTCTGGCCGCCAACAACCCCCACAAACTCTCCAAGAACTGGAAAGAGCTCTTCTGGAAGAATGGGGCAGAATACCCCAACTCGTCATTAATAGCCTCATTGAGTCCATGCCTCAAAGGTGTTCAACGTTTTTGGCCGCTCGTGGAAACCATACACCCTACTAAAAATGATTTTTTTTGAAGTAAACACCTTTTCTTATTCTTTTTTTCTCATATGCACAAATTGTGTTTTTTTTTCTTTTGTACACAAATGCGCAATAAAATGAATTTTTTTCTGCCAAACATGTGTAATTTATTCTCATATAACCTACTATGTCTGTCG
Organism: Maratus speculifer; assembly: GCA_964019185.1. Taxonomy (NCBI): domain Eukaryota; kingdom Metazoa; phylum Arthropoda; class Arachnida; order Araneae; family Salticidae; genus Maratus; species Maratus speculifer. The sequence goes on from CAXHSM010000007.1 coordinate 813,563, forward strand.
ACCATCTATGAATCAGCTAAAAAGTTTCCCAGATACAAAATCCACCTAAAACTGCAATATCCTTTAATTGTTTTGAGCAGTGTATATATAGATGTTTCATTTCTTACTGTAACAAGTGTGACAAAAATAAAAGACACCCCCACTAACACTCGACTTAAGGCCTTAAGCTGGTTTCGTCGTGGCCAAAAGGAGTTAAGGCCATTTGTACAAAAACAATGCTGTACCGCAAGTAAGCCGCCGCTAATTGCGGCAGCTATCGCCGAGCCGTTAACGGCTCGGCAATGACAGAACTGTTGCATTTACTTTGCCGGTAAACTCTTAGAGGTCGGTTTCGGGCAAAAAGGTAATGGCCCTCCAACATCTAGAAAGCAGAGGGCTAATATAAACTGACCAGCATTTTTATTTTAAGAGAGTAAATGTATAAAAATTTTAAAATAAAAATAAGAGAGAAAATGTATAATTTCATTTCTTTCAAAAATTACTTTATATCTGGGTTTTAATAAGCATATGCATAATTTACGAGATTTATATTTAAAACAATAAAATAGATGACATATTTTATTTAGTTTGAAAATATTTTTACATATAAAATGAATTGTCCCCAAAATATATACAGAATTCCAAGTTTTTTCTTCACCGGCACACTTTTACATTCACTATTCATAAAAAATAGTTAAAAAAAATGAATGAATATTTAAAATATAGTAAAATAATTTAAAATAAATATTAAAACAGAAAAACGCCTTAGATTGTGCCTAAAACAGTCCACGTTTAGTCTCCACCCCCATTAATTAGTAATACAAAACATTTTTTTTTTTTTTTTTTTTTTTTTAGGAAAGATCATTCTAAAAAATAAAAAATCATGTTATCAAAAAAAAAAAAAAAAAAAAAAAAAAAAAAAAAAAAAAAAAGAAAGAAAGAATGTATTTTGATTTATTCGCATCTGCAAGCGCGGAGACAAGGGAGAGATTATAGTGCTAATAATTCTCCCTATATAGGAGGAATAATTTAATTTACAGAAGATAATTTTAAAATTATATTCTCTGTAAATTAAGTATTAAAATGTATATATCTATGTTTTTTTATAAACTCTCTGGAATGAAATACACTTGTAAATATTTTCCTTAATATACAAAGCACAATATGTCACACTGAATACACTAACAAAAAATTTTATTTTAAAGAAAAACCCTTTAAACGTTGAACGAATTCCAATTTGAAGAAACATCTAATAACAGCATCTATTTAAATTCATATTTGTTCATAAACGAATGAAATTGCTGGAGCTGATAGTAAGAAACTGTGTAATCGAAAGATGGTTTATATTTTTTGGTGAAAAAAAAAAAAAAAAAAACAGCAAATATTGTTTAACTGGACATTTTCAATCTATGTTCTGAAGATGATACTGTGAGACAGAAAGAAAAACGGTTGTCACGTGACCACAACCGCTTACTATCAAATAATTTATTAATTTATAAGAAAATAGAAAACTTAAATCGCTCTAGTTATCAGACTAGCCAGTTTAATGCCTTTTCCCTTTTAAAATTACTCAAAAATTGTATAAATGTTTAGCGTTGTTGAACAGGGAATTTGACAGTCATCTAAAAGCTGAATGAAATCTTTTGTAAAAACAAAACACTATTAAAAGTTATTTATATAAATATAGATCATATCTTTAAATATTTTATAAGATATAATTCATATTTACAGTAAAATCGGTCTAAGACATGTCTTAGACAGATTTATAGTTAATAGACAGTTATATAGTTATAGGTACCTTTAACTATATAACTATAAAAAATATTATATCAATATATGTAATTGAGTGTGTGTGTGAATGTATTTTACACCCCTCCCCCCCTAAAGCTACGTCCCTGCGAATCGACAAAGGAAGGGAAAGTTTATCTCCCCCAATCTTCAGTCATAAAGCTGTCAACTGATTTCGAGTTTAACTTCTTTCTTGAAGGTCAGATTCAGTGCAATGAAAGAGCAATTTATACATCAAAGCGCCGACCCGAAACATAAAAAATAGCGAAGCCTGACCACAAGAAGTTAGTGCTATGTGTCCGGTCCTTTACACGTGAGCGAGGGAACGAATGAGAAAGGGTTTGTTTCGAAGGGATCTTTTCAAGGACGCCACCAGTGACATTCAGGGGTCAAAATTTTTGCTGTATCATTCATGGCATGAAATCACTTCGTGAATGTTGACTGGATTATGAGGACTCTGTATCAAAGTTTTACACGATTATTAAAAATTTCGCAGTGGGATTACACTAAAATATTGTAAGTCTGAATATTTTCTTTGCCTATTCATTTAGTTTAATTTGAAATATTTCTGTACTATTTTAATGTATTTTTATAATATAATTATAAAAAATAAGTATATAAAGTTAAAAAGTCGTCATTTTATGAATTTATACGACGCAAAATGTAAGAATTCGCAAATTCACTCGAATTTTTTAAAGGTATATTTGTTTGGTAGGATAATTGTTTTTTTTTTATTATTACTCTTTGAAAATTTTCATTCAGTTGTATCATTATATGGATTTTATTATTTTTCCCCCCAACTGTTGAAGTTTTAATTAGTAATTTTAAAGAAAGTAACTAGTTTTAAACATTGCGACTTATTTATATCACTATCGTAATTCTTCTAGATTATTTTAAATAAATTCATTTAATGTTATAATTATTTTTTTAAATGCGACTTTGAAAGAAAAAGATTTTTTTTTATCCACTCTGATATAGGATTGTAATTTTTCCTTATGGAAAATGTCATTAAATTAAACAACTGAGTAATTTTAATACAATATAAGGAAAATTAGAGTGAAGAAAAACTCATTAAAATAACCAAGATATTAAAAAAAAAATTCTAAAATTATTTTTCAGAAGAAATGTTAGAATGCATTGCGTAAACTCTTCTTTAAATTATTATTATTATTTGGAAATTTGATTAATCAACTTTGAAAAATCTAATGGTTTTCGATGGTAAACAAAATAAAAAAACGGAAAGGGATTTAAAAAAAATGTCATTAAGAACATATGTAAACCTAAAATAGCATTTTTATATTATTTATTATTTTATTAATAATACTTGTGTGAAAATTTGTATTTATAAAATGAAGATGGTTCAGAAATATTTCTCTTATTTCTTTATGATTTAATTAGACTTTAATGAATGGGCAAATATAATAAAATAATGACAACAAAATTCTCAATAAGTTTTGAAAAAAAAAAAAAAGAAAAAAAAAGAAAAGAAAAGAAAAAAGAACAGAAAAAAAGAAAGAAAAGCACATCTTTTAATAAAACATACATAACTAAGTTTAATATTACACATATTATTTAGGCATAAATTCAAAATCGATTCTATAAAGAATATTTATTGATAGACTGTTTAAAAGATAAATGCTTTTGCTTGAAAAATACTATATATTAATAATCATTTAGGTTAACTTAAAAATTACTAATTCACTTATCTTGAACTTTTTCAAAAAATTTTAAAAGAATGCTTGGCATAGCGAATTAATTAATTAGTTTATTTTTTTTTCAATTAATAATTTTAATTGTATATGACATGAAACGATTTAAAAACCATATTATTATTATTTTTAAATGTATAATTGAATAAATAAACAAATTAATAAATTTATTATGCCAAGTGTTGTGATTTGAAAATTTTTGCAAAAGTTCAAGGTAAATAAATTTATATGCTTTTTTAAGTGTCTCGAATGTAAAATTTTAAAACATATAATTAAATAATAAACAAATAAATTCATTTTCAACTTATATGTTTTGAAAAATTTTAAGATAAAAATTTGTAAATTTATAACTTTTTTGAAAAGTATACATAAAGATTATTAATACATTTGTTTTACATGCAAAGACAGTTTATCATTTAAATAATTTTCCAGCAAATATTTTTTATAGAACAAATTTTGAATTTATGCTTAAATATTAATTCTTACAAACACAAATGGCTGGATGAGGGTGATCTCCTGGCCAGCCTTTATTTTTAATGGCCTTTAAAAGAATAATTGTGGCCAGTTTGTGGCTGTCTGATATTTTTGATAAAAACGTTTATGGCACATTTGTGGGCCTCATCTTGTGGCCGCATTCTGGCCGGCGTGACAGTTTTTTGACGGAGCCGTTACGGTCAAAGATGGCGGGCCGTTACCAAACACTTTGGGCCACCGCTAACGATGCCTCTAGTGGCCCATCAGTTATGTGTTTGTTGGGACGTTTAGCATAATTTCTAATGATCACTTCTGTAGAATTTTTAAAGAAAATAGTTTTTTTTTTTTTTTTTTTTTTTTTTTTTTTTTTTTTTTTTTGCTATTATATCGTAGCTTGATTCGGACTGAAAATAAATATGGCATTAGTTTTAATTTTACATTACTAAATATTTTGATCTAGTTTGAGCCAAATTTTGGTGCTCAGTAGCTGCCGCCATAAGATGGTGAAATCTCGTACCAACATTTTGGAGCTTCCTATTTCAACCTCGTTCACACAATTAGAACTATGCTTCAACAGGAGCTTTAAATATTGGTTCAATATTTCATCATCTTACAGTGGAAGCTATTTAGTACCAAAATTTTAACAGTACATTCTACTATCATATCGTGTACTCTTGCTGCAAAATTGGCATAACTCAAAAAAAAAAATTCCTTTTACAGGAAATACGAAATAATATTTCCTTGTTTTGTAAGAGTCAATGGCCATCTTGCAATTACAACTACTGCCTGGTGACTGGATCTTCAGTGCACTATCTGGAATTTAGGTGATAAGTAGAGGAGTAAAAAACGAGTACAATATAGCCATATCCCGAAAAAGGCATTTTCTGAGTATCTGTAACGAACAAAATCTTTTATTTACCGCCGTCATTCTCAAATAAAAAATAACTATTTGAATGTCCTTTTAAATCAATTAACATAGGGGTCTCCGTAGAAGAGTGGTTAAGTAAGTCACCACGCTGCTAATCGCTTGAGAGCGAAGGAGGTTGTTTATGTTCGATTCCCACTGGCTCCGTTACACGCATTCTTTATATGGATCTCCCGCTTGTATTCTCCTGTGTTGTAAAATTTCTTTATGCTATCTCTCTCTGTTTATTGACGAGGATCTGTGTATTGACGATGACTTTCATATCCAGCACTCAACTCAGATGTATGTTGTTCAATAAATAAATAAGTCAGTTAATAAATGTAAATTCACATCTACATCAGCAAATAATACTCAAATTAATTTGATTGATTAAATTAAACATCAATATAATAAAGAATGACACTTCATTGTTTTTTCTGGTATTATTACGAAGGGTTACACTATAGTTAATAAATAACATTCATAAAGTTGTAATTTTTATCTTATATGTTAGAAACTGTACCGATAAAAGAAAAAGATGTTTAATTTCTTATTGTGACAAGTGTGACACAAAACTAAATCCACATTTAGTGTTACTTCAAATGGTTAATTCATTAGAATTAATAAAAAAACTTTTTTTTTTGTTATTATATCATAGTTTCATTCGAATTGAAATTGAAATATGTCATTCGTCTCCATTTTATTCTACTATCGTGTCTTTGCTTCAAAATTGACATAATTAAACAAAAAATTACCTTCTGAAATGCAAAAAACTGATTACTGGCTTTAAAAAGGTCAATGGCCATCTTGTAAAAACAACTTCTACTTGGTGGCTAGATTTACTGTGCACTATCTAGTACATTGGTGGCAGTTAGAGGCTTAAAATGCAAGTATAGAATCACTACCATATCTCATAAAGGCATCAAATAGTGCCACTTTTGAAGGTAGAATGCGACATTATAAATAAAAATTCAAATCATACAACGTATTCAAAATGGAGAATGTATATATACAGTAGTATCACTACCATATCTCATAAAAGCATTTATTGTGCCACTTCTGAAGGTAGAATGCGAAATTATAAATAAAAAATTCAAATCATACAACGTATTCAAAATGGAGAATGTACATAAACAGTTGTATCACTACCATATCTCATAAAAGCATTGATTGCGCCACTTTTGAAGGTAGAATGCGAAATTATAAATGAAAAGTTCAAATCATACAACGTATTCAGAATGGAGAGCATACATAAATAGTAGAATCATTACCATATATCAATAAAAGCATTGACTTGTGTCAGTTTCGAAGGTAGAATGCGACATTAGAAATCAAAAATTCAAATCATACAACGTATTCAAAATGCAGAATATACATAAACAGAGAAATCTCTAACGATCATAAACTTTATTTTAACTTCCTCATTCTCAAATGAAAGATAAACAACTGAATGACCTTATACTTCGGTTTATAAATACACGCTGAAAAACCCATCTACAAATAATACTTAACTACTTAACCGATCAATATTTTTGAAAAACACTTTCAAATAATCCCTATTTTATCATGTATTTTACAGAATTTTTAATCTTTTATCACCGGTTTTTGAAAACAGAAGTTTTAGGCTAATTATATCAGAAAAATGTTCCGATCAAGTAATGCAAAATTTACAATAAAACTTTACTGGTGAGAATAATAAATCGTGATTAGAATATGGATGCCAGTACATGGTGCAGACGAATAATGACTGGCAGAAATATGTTGCCCGTATGGAGTACGGGTAAATGAGGGAAGCGGTTAAATGGAGTGCATTGCTGAAAATAAACAGCAATATATGGCAAAGGCAGACTCTTCAATGTTTCTTTTCCTGATAATACAGGAAAGATTTACACAATAGTATGAAAATCCGCTTACGTGTTACAAACAGCATTGTTAATAATACACATGTTTTTTAAACCAGAAAAATATACCTGTAAGGCATGGTGACGTCATTCGGATATCGTTGTGAAGTCACAATTTGACTTTGTGACCATTGATTGTCGATCTGAGGTCACATGACGTCGATGTGAAGTCACAGTGACTAAAATGTGAAGTCGTTATGGCCGTTTTAGAGCTCGTTTGTGACGTGACATTGTGACCACTTTCTGAAATCAGGGTGTGACGAATTTGTGAAAAATGTGTCATTTGTGACTACTTTGACATTAGCATTGTGACAAAACTGTGACAAAAGCGACGATATTTAAATATCCAGAAACATGTTTTTTAAAGTAAATAACGTGTTTTAAAGAATATTTGTAATTTTCTAAAGATTTTTAAGAATGTCACATGTCAGTCACAATGTGACTCACTGAGTGGTGGCATTTTCGTCACAAATGTGATGTGACCATGCATGCTATGAGGGTAATATATCAATGAACATGAAATACGCTGAAACCTCTGAATAAGGGACACCCGTGGGACCGGAACTTTTGTCCCTTAAATAGAGGTTTTTATTCGCAATTTTTACTTTAAAAAAAGTAATCTTTCAGATAGACATAAAAAATAACATAACATTAAAGATGAAGTTCATATGTACCCAAAGGCTATGAATTACGTTAATCAGACACATCAGGAATAGCGAATTAATTAATTGGCATTTTCAATCGATTATTTCATTAAAATATTTGTAGAATTATTGATTTGCATTTTTTACATAAACATTTCATATATGCAAAAAGAACAGTAACATTTAAAAGAATCTTATTTAAAGAAATCAATCAAAAGCGATTCTTTTTCAGATTTTAATTTTTCACTATAAAAGTTTCAAGTGCTCAATTACCATATTTATAAATATTAATTCTTCATTATCAGCAGTAGGTACAAAAAAAAGTATTCAGTTTTACATATTTTAAAGCATCTGTAAAGTTTTTTTACTTCACAATTTTCGTTCCTTCTTCACTTTCACAATCATCCTTACAATTTTCAGCACTACATTCGATCGAGATAAATGGACTGGTTGTGAGTACAAAAATGTGCGTTGCGTCATATGCCACTCTATTAACACGACTGCCTTCCTGTTTAATAAGTTTACAAAAATTTTTATTTTGATCTTCATCTCAGACTACCTCATTATCTGAAATACAAAAACCAGCTCCTTTAATCTCATATTCAAGTGTCCCTTAAATCGAGTATCCCTTATTCAGACCCACGTCCTATACCAAGGGACTGGGGCCGGAACTTTTGCCCCTTATTCCGAGTGTCCCTTATTTGGAGGTTTCACTGTATATAAAAACCACTTCCGAGTTCCTCATCTTTCCTTTGTTGCTTTTATATTTTTAAATTCAATTATGTGACTAAAATGGTTTAATTGAAAACTTATAGCACACTTAAAACCGATATTTCATTAAGGAATATTACGCTAAAGAAAGTACTCTGCAAAAATTCGAAAAGCTGTGGTTTCAAAAGAAACTTAAAAAATATTCTTTTTTTAGAGTATATTTGTTTCAAAAATTTCTAAGGATAAAGAAGGATTTTAAGGCATTTCTGAAATTCTCTGCACAACAAATTTCTCACTCATTTTTAAACGTAAAAGCATAAAATTGGTGGGCCAGACTGTGGAATCGATTTGAAGAATTGAAATGAGTTTTCTGTTTTATGATAAATTAATTACTTATCTAGTTATAAGTTACTCTGGTAATGTGATTCTGTACATCCCATTCGAAATCTCATTTTAAAAGTATTTTTTTGAAAGATCTTTTGCTCTGACAAAAAATGCAAAACGTCTTTCGATTACATAGTTTTTGAATAACAACACATTTTTATGAGTTTCGGAACAAAAATTATTTAAAAATGCATCAGAACGTTGGTATGAATTAGAAAACAGCCATAAGATCCATGCGTTATTTGAATGAAGATAATAAATGATTTTGTTCGAGGCTATATTACAAAATATCTGAAAAAAAAAATCCGTACAGTTTGAAATTTTTATTTAAAAAAAAGAACAGGCTTATAGCAAAAGTAGTTACAACAATGAGTAGAATAACTAAAAATATATATAAATTACTGCTTTGGTAAACTTCAACATGCGATTTTCCGTAGCAGGAAAAATATCGAGACTATATTCCAATTCAATCTACAAAAGCAGCATGCTAGCATCAACCTGTCTGATGGTCGATGTCGATTTCAATCGATATGCACCGTTCGATCTTTTCTTTGCATTTGAGAATCGAATTTTGTTTCGATAAATCCGTAGAATAAAAAGAAAGAATAAAGAAGAATTATAGTGTCCGGGGGCGCCGCCAAAAATGTAAACCCAAAATCCGCTTAATTAAACCCAAACAAAACCATGTGTTTTCACAAAAAATGAAAGAAAACGTTTAGTAATAAAATTTTTACTTCATAATGCAATGCAGTGCTACTTTAGAAGGCTTAAGTATAAGCAACGCATTTTCATTTACAGAAAAAATTCACAGCTGGTGTCAAAAAATTCGGTCACTGATGCAAGTGCCATTTTTGATTGGACCTAATGAAAACATTGAAATTCGAGCGATAAATAGTATCATATTTCAAAACTTTTAGTACAACATACAGCAGCTCCATCTATCTTTTTCCTCCATGCGTTAAACAACTAAACATTCTGTGCTTTCTTCACGGGAATCGCCATTTTAAATAAATACATTTTTAAATAATCTTTTGCGTGTTATGAGCGCCACCTACGGCCAAAAATATACAATTAAAAATTCTTGAGGTTTTCTATCTATTGTTGTAACTAGTTTTTAAGGTGTACGGAACTTTTTGGGATACTCTGTATTTTTTTGTATATTAAAAAGGATTTATTTTTTCTAACCGTGCATGAACAAATTACTATTGAAATTTCATCCAAAGTATGTCTGTATTTCAGCATGATATTTCCATTTCAGTGAGCAACAAAAAAAAAAAAAAAAAAAAAAAAAAAAATGAAGTTTCCAAAAGTTTTAGCATGTTCTTTGATTTCCGTATCTGTGAAGCATACATGATACAATATCCTATTTCTGACAATGGCATTTCAGAAGCGAAGAGATATCAGTAAGCAAATATTTAATAAAAAAATCGTTTCAAAGGTGTCAATTCTATAAGAATGAAATTGAATAAAAAAATTTCTTTTGTAATAAAATACCATAATTTCTTTTTATACAATATATATTTATAATTCAGTATTCACAGATTTAAAGTCTGAATTTGAAACTTTTAAAAGACTAAAATATAGTAAATAAGATAAGAAAGACTTGAATATCGTTTAAAATAAAATTTATAAAAAGTTTACCCGCTTCTCTGTAACGTGGTATTGCCAATGACGATTTGACCGTGTCACGTACGGGCATCCATACTCTACTCGTAATTTATTATTCTCATCAGCAAAAATTCATTTTAAATTTTCTATTATTTTATCCGAGCATTTTTCTGATTCAATTAGGCAAAAATTTCTATTTTGGAATACCGGTGACAAAAGTTAAAAATTCTGTAACAGACGTGACGACACTATTTGATTTTTTTTTTAATCAGAAATAATGATGAATTATGTGGCTAGGATACTAAAAAGAATAAAAATACAGGTAGTAGATCTTTCGCCAAGGATCCAAAGATCTCATCGGCACAATTTAACCATTTTAACCATTTATCTACCGCATTATGAATACATGAAAATTTTGCATTCTAAAGCATTTTACGTAAATTGTTTAAACCAAATTAAAATATTTACATAATCACTTAAAAACTTTTGTTGGATTTTAGTAGCATTAATTAAATTTGAATTTACAGGGGTTTTGTGCAATATTTATAAATTTACTCAAATCTCTTTTTTTTATTGTTTTCTTAGTATTTTTGTAGAATTATAAAATGTACAAATATGGTGTTCTTACAATATAAGTATAGAAATATTTCCGAATTTAAAAACCACTATTCCCCTCCCTCAGCGCAAAGAACGCTGAAAAGATACAAAAGCAAAATAAATTTTCCTTTTAAAAATACTTTTGTTTTGTATAACCAATAATGCTTTTGGAATAAAATAAAGTAATGTATCTGTAACTCATTCTAAACAATATAACAACTATTTGACGTATTAAAAGAATTTTATAATAAGTAATTTTAACAGTATTTGTAAGTACCGTCGGTAGGTAAATGGTTATAACAAACAACAAAACAAATCCTGCATAGTTGAAATTAAAGCTATTTTTCTTATAAACAAACAATATTCACCAGAAATGGAACATGCTTCCTTTAATGTTGGCGATAGTAATTGAGTGAACCAGCATTCTAGAAAAAAATCTATTATAATAACTGTTACAACCTGATTTCGAAACAGATATATATATATATATATACATATATATTATTTTGAAGGTGTACCGTACTTTTTATGATACTCTGTATTTTTTCGTAAAAGAAAAAAAAAAAAAAAGATTTGTCTTATTTTACCGTATATCAACGAATTACTATTGAAAATTTTGTATGTCTGTATTTCAACATGATATTTCCATTTCAGTGAGCAACAATAAAAAAAAAATGAGAAGTTTCCAAAAGTTTTAGCATGTTCTTCGATTTCAGTATCTGTGAAGCATACATGATAGAATATCCTATTTCTGACAATGGAATTTTAGACGCGGAGAAACTTCAGCATTCAAATATTTCATAAAAAAAATCTTTTTAAAGTGTGAATTCTATAAGAATGAAATTGAATAAATAAATTTCTTTTCTAATAAAATGCCATAATTTGTTTTTATACAATATATATTTAGAATGAAATTGAATAAATAAATTTATTTTGTATTAAAATGTCTTAACTTGTTTTTATTTAATACATATTTATAATTCAGTTTTCACAAATATAAGGTCTGAATTTGAAACTTTTAAAAGACCAAAATACAGTAAATAAGATAAGACAGACTTGAATACCGTTTAAAATAAAATGCATAGTAAAACTTTAATATACTAAAAAAAAAAGAAAAATACATTATATAGACGTTTCGCAGAGCATCCGCAAGCCTCTTAGGTATAATTTAACCATTTTAAAACAAACAACTGATCAAATCAAGCATAGTCAAAGTTATTCATGGTAAATTTTAGATTAATACGGGCGTAAAATGAAGGTACAAGGTAAACTACAGGGTTGAACAAAAGGTTTCAAGTATCTTTCCATCCATCGATTAATATAAATTTCTGAAAGAAAAATTTAAACCTGCTAGACATTTTCATATTAAACTAAACTTTATTATTATGTAGTATGTAGTATGTAAACCGAAAGATCAAATACAGGGCTTTTCAACAGTATTGGAATAAATATTTGTCGACATACTGTAACCTTATTGCCCTAAATGACGAAGTTTTGTTGGGATTTCATAAAGTGTTGGAAAGTGCTTCATAATCTATGCTTAACGCATGATTTTTCTTACTTGTTTTCAAATCAATAGTGTTGTCAATTTGTAATATATTTATTCAATTATTAGCGTTTGAAAATTTGCTAAAAGTATGTTTACCAACAGGTTTTAATAACTTGATTTTTTTACAAAATCCTTTATAAATATATAGTTTTAATTCAACATGAACAATTGCAGCACCATTGGCGCTATAGCAGCTCATAAATAATGCTATAAATTATATTTCATATTTTAAAATGCAAGGTACAATTAACAATAAAGAATTAACTATAAACAAAAAACAGGCAAGAAAAAACAGTCCATTCTCACGAGAGGGAGGACAGACGAATCTAACCCCACCCCTCTTTTTTCAAAAAGTTTAAATTGTTGCAGGTTTCTGAACGCCTGCCAAACCTGCATTCAAAAATAATATATAATAACAAAAATGCCAGTTTTTAATAAGAAGAGCAAACTAAAAACGATTTAATCAACAAAAAATATTTAAACACAACAAAACAAAAAATAAGAAATAATATAAAAGATGAAATAACCTTTATAATATATTGAAGTTTATTATGATTTAAAAATTATCAAATAAAATGAATGCAGCATCTGTCAGGCCTCCCTCCTTACTTGCATCTAAAAACAAAAAATTAAGAACAGTATTACCGTTTAATATATCTTGACAGTGAAACTCCAAATTAACAAAAATGCTTCTTCCGAATCCAATTTCATATAATTTCAATTCCAGGTCTCCATACCTTCTTCACACTCTGAACTTCAGGTTATACTCGTTCTGTAATAGGCTTAAAACTATAACCTTCATATACAGCTCATATTCAAAATATTAGAATAATTACCTTTTTTTTTTAGAAATTGAAAATATCGTTTGGTAATTTAATGTCTTTTAATGAAAATATGCAAACGATATTTTTATTAAGAACTTATTGTTGATTAAACTTACTTGTTATCTTAAATTTAATATCATTTTTGAAAAGATTAATTGCAAAAAAAATTATTTTGAAAAGTCAAAATATTAGAATATTTATTCAAGTGGTTCAAAATATTAGAATATTTCACATTAATTCTCCTTTAATTATTACCAATTCTTAACTGGTGGCATCCTTGATTAAATTCAGACTATTTTATTTAAAATCAGTATTCTTTCTTGCAGTTTGTTTCTTTTTCGTCTTAAAATGGGCCGTGTGAGTGATATTCCTGAATCTACCAAACTTCGAATGGTTGATTTGTATCGGCACGGTAAAAATCAATGTTTTATAGCGAATTATTTACATTGTTCGCAATCGAGCGTTAGTAAAATACTAACACAATATTCAAAAATTGGAAAATTTCAAAATAATCGCCGAAATGGTGGCCGAAAACCAAAAACATCTGCTAGAGATGACAGGAAACTGAAGCGTATAGTTAAGAAAAACCGTTTTAAAAGTGTGCGATTCTTGCACCGAAAATGGAAAGAAGAAGGAGTTGAAGTTTCTACATCGACAACATTAAGACGCCTCCATAAATTTAAATTTGAATCTCGTGTACCGAAAACAAAACCTCTCATGACTGCAAGACAAAAGCGTATAAGATTGAATTGGTGTAAATCAAGACGTTTATGGAGCAATGAAGATTGGAAAAATTGATTATTTAGTGATGAAAGTATGTTTTGTGTTTCATAGGGTAATCAAGGTTTTCGAGTTTGGAGAATGAAGCAAGAAGCATTTGATAAAGAATGCCTTAAACGTTCCGTAAAATTTGCTGCTAGTGTCATGGTTTGGGGTTGTATGAGTGCAGAAGGACCTGGAAAGTTATGCATCGTCTACGAAAAGGTTAACTCTCTGATATATCAAGAAATTTTAGAATATTACATGATTCCATCATCAGAAGATTTATTTGAAGATGATTTCATCTTTCAACAAGATTTAGCGTCCCCGCATACCTCGGTGTCAACTAAGAATTGGTTCCGCCAACGCAACATTAAGGTACTTCCTTGGCCACCAAATTCACCAGATCTTAATCCCATCGAAAACTTATGGTGTATAATGAAGAAAAAACTTCAAGAAAATCCTCCTTCAAGTAAAACTGAGTTAGTAGCACGTATAAAGTCTATTTGGGCCAATATTGATAGAAATGTTTGTAAACACCTTGTATATAGTATGCAAGATCGATTGTACGCTGTTATGAAAGCTAAAGGGGATGCTACAAAATATTAACTACCATTTACTTCATATTCATAAGGTAATATTGTTGCGAAAAATAAAATATTCTAATATTTTGAACCAATCTAAATTTTATTCTAATATTCTGGTGTGTTTAAGGAAGCTGTATACCTAATTTATTGTGCTGTATTTTATATTTTATAAATGTTAAAATCTTATCTAAACATCCCAGATTTAATTTATAAGAAATTTAATTGTATTTACTTAGTATAAAAAATAAATAAATGACAAATAATTTTTTCTTATTACTTTTTCTCAATTATTCTAATATTTTGAATATGAGCTGTAGAATGTTTGGGAAGCATCCCGATTAATTGTTCACATTTAGATATGCACTCTATCCCTTGAGTTTTTACACTTGCATTTTAAAATATGTACCTAAACTACTGGGCAAAACTTTAAGGTTTGATAGTGCACATCAAGACAAATAATATTAAATGGGAAACTAAGGGTCCCAAACATCTTCTGAAGGAGATAGGCGCCATCAAATTTTAGGGTCCAAAATTTGAAATGATTATAAAAAACGAAAAAATTGGCCGATTCGTTTGCGGTTTTCACGAAAACTATTCTTTATGTCAGTATTGTCCTAAAAATAAATTATAAAACTAAATTTTAAAAAATAGTGATAGAGGGCGCATTAGACTTTGGAGTAACGAACAACTATTTTTAACATATTTTTTGCATCTCATTAATTTTTTTAGAAGTTTAGACATATACTTAAATTTTGAGCTCAAAATCTGGGTTTTGTAGCGCAAACTGAACTGTGTTCAATGGGAGTGGTAGGTTCAAATTTCAAATGATTACAAAAAACATAATAATTTGTCAATTGATTTGCGGTTTTCACTAAAATTATTCTTTATGTCAGTATTGTCTTGAAAATAAATTATAAACATAAATTTCAAAAAATGTCGATAGAGGGAGCTTTAGACTTTGGAGTAACGTGCAACTAATTTTTACCGTTATTTTTTGTATCTCATTAAATTTTTTTCAAGCTTAGACATAAACTTGAATTTTGTGCTGAAAATCTGAATCGTTGAGAGTGGTTAAGTAGCACTAACTGAACTGTGTTCAATAGGGGTGGGCAGGTTCAAATTTTAAATAATTATACAAAACGGAAAAATTGGTCGATTCGTTTGCGGTTTTGTCTAAAACCATTCTTTATGTCAGTATTTCCTTGAAAATGAAGCTTAAAGATAAATTTCAAAAAATTCCGTTAGAGGGCACTTTAAACTTTAGAGTAACCAACAACAATTTTTAACTGTTATTTTTTGTATCTAATTAAATGCTTGCAAAAGCTTAGACTTAAATTTTGAGCTCAAATTCTGAATCCTTGGGAGGGGTTAAGAAGCGTAAACTGTACTGTATTCAAGAGTTGAAATGTTACCCGGGCCACCCTACGAACACAGTTCAATTTTTCGCAACGATTCAGATTTTACTTAGTTATTCACAACGATTCAGATTTTGAGCTCAAAATTTAAGTCTGAGCTTTTAAAATATTTATTTAGATTTTTAAAAAATAACGGTTAAAAATAGTTGTTGGTTACTCTAAAGTTTAAGGTGTTTTTTTAAATTTATCTTTAAAATTTATTTTCAAGGCAATACTGACATAAAGAATGGTTTTAGAGAAAGCCGCAAACGAATCGACCAATTTTTCAGTTTTTTATAATCATTTGAAAAATTAACCTCCCCACCCAGTTTGCGCTACTTAACCACGCTCACCGATTCAGGTTTTTAGCTCAAAATTTAAGTTTATGTCTAAGTTTCTAAAAAAAATAATGAGATGCAAAAAATAACGGTAAAAAAAGAGTTGTACGTTATCCAAAGTCTAAAGCGCCCTCTATCAACATTTTTTGAAATTTATCTGTATAATTTATTTTCAAGACAATACTGACATATAGAACAATTTTAGTGAAAACCGCAGATCAATTGACTAATTTTTCTGTTTTTTATAATCATTTGAAATTTGAACTTACCCACTCCCATTGAACACATTTCAGTTTGCGCTACTTAACCACATATTTTGAGCTCAAAATTTAAGTTTATGTGTAAACTTCTAAAAAAAATTAATGAGATGCAAAGAATAACGCTAAAAAAAGTTGTTTGTTACTCCAAAGGCTAAAGCGCCCTCTATCGGCATTTTAGAAAATTATTTTTATAATTTATTTTCAGGACAACCGCAAACGAATCGACCAATTTTTTCGTTTTTGATAATCATTTCAAATTTTGGACCCTAAACTTTGATGGCGCCTATCTCCTTCGGAAGACATTTGGGACGCTTAGTTTCCCATTTAATATTATTTGTCTTGATGTGTACTATCACCCGTTAGAGTTTTGCCCAGTAGTTTAGATACACCCTGTATATATATATATATATATATATATATACAATTTAAATTTCATGAAAATATTTATTAAGCACTAGGTGCATAATGTATAAACATTTATTATATATATATATATATATATATATATATATATATATATTATTGATAAAATCTATTGGTGAATTTTGTCTACTTTTAATGGTATTATATATATATATATACATATATATATATATATATATATATATATATATATATAATATTTAAAAATTAGGGGGAAATATGTTGTAATAAGTATTATAGTGTATAAAAAATATAAATTTCACATTTTAGT
This sequence comes from Maratus speculifer, assembly GCA_964019185.1. Lineage (NCBI taxonomy): Eukaryota > Metazoa > Arthropoda > Arachnida > Araneae > Salticidae > Maratus > Maratus speculifer. The sequence goes on from CAXHSM010000007.1 coordinate 830,667, forward strand.
TCTAGGTATGGGAGAGGGGGGTGTAATATATTAAACTGGTTTTGTTGTAGTTGTTATTTTTTATTTCAGTGTTTCATCTTAAAATTAAATGTTAAAAATGGGAAATAGAAATTAAAAATAATTAAAAGAATAATGCATGTATTTTAAAATTCAGAAATATGTAAATCTATTAGGCAGCAGATTTTTAAGTTATTATTTAAAAAACAACAGTAAGTTACTACAAATATAAGGATAACTGTCAAGATTGAATGTAACTCATTCTAATGTAATTTAATCAGAGTATGAAAATATAAACTAACAGGCATAAGCAATTAAAAAAAGAGAAAATAAGATAAAAGTTTTCAGGATATTTTAAACTAAATAAAGTTGTTTCCCCCATGTGTTCCGAATTAAAATTATGTAAATTATGTAAATTTAGAAAATATTACTGAAAAATCATACAACGAATAATTTTTATGCTAATCAATTTAATAGTCAATTTCCATTAAAAAGAGTTAAGAATTTTGGAAATTCTTAATCGTTTAAGAAGCTAATTGGTTATTTCTTCCATGAAGGAATTTTTGACTAATTCTGACTCCTCAATTTTTAATGATGGAGACTTTTGTTAAGTTGTACGTATATTAATATACAATATTAAGTGAAAAAAATTCATATGTTTAAATTACTTTTTAAATGTAATTACTCAACTCATTTGAAGAATTCATGGAATTTATCATATATATCACTACTATACTAGCAACTATTCTATAGTCTGTTTGTAAAATAGCTAGATGTGAGTTTAGAAATAATTAATGTCTGCAACAAATACTTCAGGAACAACAAAAAAAAAATAATCTGCATGTAATATCGTTTACAAGTGAAGTTTTATGTAATCAAACAATCATTTACTTGCAATGTTTTATGTTGCACTTATCCATTTTGATAAGCAATTTAATAATATTACGCTTTTGTATATTATGTAATAAAGTAAAATAAAGATTTGATTGAAAATAATCTGTAAAAAGAAAAATTGCAGCACATGTCTCACGTCTTGAATTTTCTGCTACAGTATCATCAACATATGAAACATAAAATGTTTGCAAGCTGTCTGTAATTCAACATAATTATATATGAGACTGCACTCAGATGTAAAAATCTATATAATTTGTCAGAGGTTTTCTAGAAAATACTATTAGTATTTTTTAAAGATGGTAAATATAATGTAATGTTCGATCTAATAATAAATATAAATAAAGAATAAATCCCTGATCTAATAATATACAAAGTCAATTTATCTTTTTCCTCTACTTTCCCTATTTTAAGTTTTCTATTGTAAGAGAATGATTCGAAAAAACATAACACCGTTACAAAAACTTTATTTCAAGTCTTTTTATCCTTGTTTTTGGTAGAAAATCGATCTTTATTCTATTTCAATCGGATAAATATATCGAAGAAACTTCATTTATAACTACATATTTCCATTTTTCGCCTGTGAAATATTTTCTATACAAATGTCTTGATCTTAGCTGATGAATAGATCTTGGCACTAAAAGATGAACATCATGTGTTTTGAAATTTTGTTATTGTTTCGATTATTTTTAAAACACATTTTATTGTTATGTTTACATTTCCTCAAGAGACGATTGTAAGTTCCTTCTGGATTTGAATTTTCTTTTAAAATATGCGATGTGACTTTAGATATAATAAGCTGCAACTAATCTTTTCTGGGTGTGCAATTTTTACTTTATTCTCAGTCAAATTTAAACAATTGCATTTCTTTACCTTTATTATTAGATATGTTACTTATTTTAGGTTACGAAATATTAAAACATGCTTTTCATCATTTTTTAAATAAAGGAATATGAATGCTAATCTTCGTAAAGTGCAAATTTCCATCCAACGCTTCTTTTTCTGTGAGATTTTAAAGCAAAGACTTTTCCTGATGACTTCGACGATAACTAAACTGTATTCCAAATTGATCTCATTCAGGTTTTATGTTTTTATTTAAGTTTAACCGTTTACACGCCGAATTAATATCGCAATGTAATTATAATTTTATTTTTCTTATATTACGGCTTTAAATGTTTTTTAAATTTATGCATACAAATTTAGAAAATAGCAAAAAAAAATTCTTCAGTTTTTTTTTGTTGTTTTTTTCTTTTAGTGTTCGCATTTTGAACACGATTATTGATTGACAACCTATGCAAATATAACACATTATTTTCCGCTATATGCTACTATATATTTTTCTTGAGTATTTTCTTGAATTCCAAAATGATTTAGATTCCTAGCGGTCAAATGTAAATAATTTCGAGAAAACAAAAAAAGCAAATAATATGTTTTTTTATGCAAATCAATGAATTTACATTTTTCTTATACGTGTGATAAATGCTTAAACATATGTATTGTTACGGATTTTGTAAGTAGTTAGTGTTTGTACTGTAAAATAATGTAAATAATCTTATTAAGCTCCATTCCTTTACTAATATTAGTTTTTGTTACATTGTCTCTGTTATCAAGCAAACTTGTCTATTATTTTGCGGTGAATGTGTATGGCAGCTTGGCGAAATATTAGAGATATCGCCAAGTTGGCGTCACTTTTGACGACTAATTTTGGTTGTCAAATTTGGTGATATATCGCCAAGTTGGCGACAAACTTGGCGATTGTCGGCGATGGAAACCCTTCCCTCTCTATGGTAACCCTCCTTTAGATATACTGATACATTGAATGTTATTCCGTGGTTTTCTGGAATATTCGAGAAGCCTGCGGAAATTTCCAGCGCATGCTACGAGCCTATATAAGGAGAGCAATACGAGCTGTGGTGGTTATTATTTATCAGTCAGTCATTGAGTGAGCTGCGATTGTTTAAGCAAGTTTGCTTGAGTTTTCTCTACTTTATTTTGAATGTGATTTCGCGTTGAGACATTGTATAAAGAGTCTCTGGGACCTATATCTGTACTTGTGCGATAGATTTGAACAGTTATTTTTGAATATCTAGTAATATTTGTGAGTTTCGAAGACTCTGTTGCTCTGAAGATCTGTAAATAAATTATTTTCTACTTTTCTAAGAGACAAGAGTTTGAAGTTGTCTAACCATAAGATCAAAAGAACCCTATATACGCAACAGTATATATATATATATATATATATATATATATATATATATTTCAAAAGTTCAAATCAACCTTATATTTAAATATAAAAATAAGGACATCGTTATTATGTTGGAAAATGTATGTTTTGTATTACAAATAATGCAAAGTTCCCATTTTGGAACATTGGCATTTAAACAGTTAAGGGGATGGGTGACACAAAAATATTCAAATTAAAAATGTCATTGCATTAAAAATTTATCTGATTTTTAATACTTAAAATGAGGTTTAAATTATGTTTCTATCTTAATTAGAAGAGGAAACATCAATTTCTTCGTTTTGGTTTGTTTTCAGAATCTAGTCTTTAAGCAATGGTTGTTGTGTAATGAATTTTCGCGAAAATGCGTTTTTCTTTATAATGTGTTTTTTCACCATTTCTCGGATTCAAATTGCTCTAGCTGAAGAACTGTTAAAGATAAATGCATCAATCTCAGAGCATGATTGGAACTTTTTTGGTTATTTTACTTTAATTTTGATTCAATAAATTTGAAGAAAAAAATATTTACTTTTGAAGATGTAATTTTTTTAATTATAAGCTACATCATTTTTTTAAAATTTAAATGTTTTTTTTTTTAATTAATAATTTAAAAAACAACTGAATAAAAATAAAAATTTAGATATTTCTGCTTATTTAAATGATATAATGACTTAAATAAAAAATAAAATTCTACAAATAATATTTTGAGTTATTAGATAAATTTTGATAAATTCATCAATCTCAGAGCATGATTAGAGCTTTCTTAATTGTTTTATTTTAATTTTGATTCAGTAAATTTGAAGAAAAAAAACATTTAATTTTGAAGATGTAATTTTTTAAATAAAAGCTACATCATTTTTTAAATTTATATGTTTTTATTTTGTTTAATTATTAATTTGAAAAAAAAAAAAAAAACTGAATAAAAATAAAAATTTAGCTATTTCTGCCTTTTTAAATGCATAAAAAGTAAAATTCTACAAATAATATTTTGAGTTATAAATATTTCAAACCATCTGACTTTTTGAAATAAATTTTAAATTGCAAATTTATAAAAAAAAATGGAGAAACAGATAAAGTTTTATCATGTGATTTGTTTACAAATAATGTGGTTAACCAACAGGAAAAATTGAAAAATTTAACTCAATAAATAACAATTATTTTAAAATGAATTCCGGACCTCCTTAAATCACAGGTAATTTTTATAACGGAACAAAAAACTGCGAACATGCTAGTGTTATTATAATACAAAGTAAACTTGAAATGTTTTTCTTACACTGTAAATATATATATATATATATAATCCTACAGATATAAAGTTGCCGAAATCTGTATGATTACTAAAACACTTTATCTGTACACCGTACAAGAAAAATGTAAATCTACAAAACTAAATTTTATAAAGTTACAGAAATCTGTAACTTTACAAACAAATCTACAAAATTACAGTTATCTTACTAAAATTTTATATGTAACCTGGGTTACAGACACATGAAAAATACTTGGAATTCCAATTTCCTTAAATATTCTTAGTAACCGTACAAATTTTTTGATTTTCAGTGCAAATCTGTATCTGTTACTTGAATTTTTGCTGTTGCCGTTACATAAAAATTTCTAGAAATCCCAGTTTCCCAGAAAACTTTTAGTATATTTACAGATTTTTTTTACAGTGTAGGTGAGACGTTTTGGATTTCTTTATCCCATCGTATTAAATTTGTCTTTCATGTACAGTAAGTATGATGTTAATGCAGATTTATTAATTATTTTAGCTGCATTTCTTTTTTCTTCATTTTCTTTTTTTTTTTTTTTTTTTGTTGATTTACAAATGAGATATAAATCTTCCACTGCTGTCCTCTGTCAAAAGTCTGGAATTAATTACGACATTATTATATATATAAAACTCCTCCGTGTATAACAATTCCGGGGTCAACCTATCCACGAGAAAAATAAATTCATTCACCAATAAAAACGTTTCATAGTCGTAATGGAGCGTTCTCATTAGTCAGATTTGCATTGGGAGCTGTAAATGACGTCACTACATTTTACTTCGCTTTGAAATCTTTCCACGATTTTAAAAAGTATATTTAATTAAAACTTTTTATTAAAGGAAAGCGAAGGTGCGTTTTAAATGCAATATTGTTAAAATTTTTATATTCGGGTTGCTTTAATTTTTTTTTCTTTACAGCCGTGAATGAATCTTGAGAATTTCAAATCTATAAAAAACATTGTGAAAAGTTACCTCCGATTTTAAAGGCAATCTATTTTCTGACCAATGAAACCGTTCCATAGTCGAAATGGAGCGTTCTCATTGGTCAGATTTCCAGAAATGACGTCACTACATTTTACTTCGCTTTGAAATCTTTCCACGATTTCAAAAAAGCATATTTAATTAAAACTTTTTATTAAAGGAAAGCGAAGGTGCGTTTTAAATGCAATATTGTTAAAATTTTTATATTCGGGTTGCTTTAATTTTTTTTTTCTTTACAGCCGTGAATGACTCTTGAGAATTTCAAATCTATAAAAAACATTGGGAAAAGTTACCCCCGATTTTAAAGGCAATCTATTTTCTGACCAATGAAACCGATCCATAGTCGTAATGGAGCGTTCTCAATGGTCAGATTCACAGTGGGAACTGTAAATGACGTCACTACAATTTACTTCGTTTTGAAATCTTTTCACGATTTCAAAAACAATATTTAATTAAAACTTTTTATTTAAGCAAACCGCGGGTGCGTTTTAAATTTCATTATAATCCCCACCCCCATCTACCAGATAGTTTTGCTATAGTTTTAGATGCAGATATCTGTTAATTTTTTTTTTTGTTAGATTTTTCCCTCTGCAAGTTTAATCGCTGTATTTATCAAAATTGTTTCAGCCTAAAGTGGCTATGATTGACCACAGTTGTTGTAATATTTTATCATCCTTTAAAAATGCAAACACGTCATTTTGACGGGCTATCTTCTAGTAAAGTTATATTAGAACAATGATAAAATATTTAAAAATATTTAACATCAAAACTAACATTAAAATATTATAGAAAAGAATTAGTGCTCGTAAATAAAATCAGAAGATGAAACATATAAAAATATGTGAACACTTATGTGTTATTACAAAATAATATATATGATGAAATTTCATTTATTTTTTTTTTCCGAGTTATGTAAATCTAAACATCTTTATCTGTAATATTAAATTTACTTTCTAAGTATCAAACAATATCTTTTTAATGTACATTTGGAATTATTTTGTCAGTGTTTCTTATGTTGTTGATCTGTATATAAAACACAAATGTTTCACTTCTGACTTAGATAAAATAAACGTAGAATTGATTACTTTAATATTTAAAAATATTTAAAAATAAATGTAAAAATGCAGAAGATATAATAATCATAAATGAAATAATCAGATGGAAATTAAGAAAAGAAAAGCTTGACGTATTTAAGTACGCTCTCAAAAACTTTAAAATAAGTAATATTTAGATTCGACATAAAGTGATGGAATTCAAGAAAATGTTTATTATGCACGTTACTAAGGGTTCATTAAAACTTTCAGATCTTTCGTACATGACGATAACATTAAAAAAAACTATCTCAGTCACGTTTATTATGCAACTATTTTAAAACTCTGTAGATTAAGAAAGAAATATTGTATAACAAGAAAAAAATATAAATGAAGCCGACTACAATATTTTTTTCCTCAAGGTAAGTAAGTTTTTGTTTCTCTATTCAACTATACTACATTTAGTTTTTAATTATAAAAAGTATGATTTTAATGCATAATATGTATAAATCTAATTATTTTACATGTACTTTTTTTGTTTGTTTGTTTATGCATTAATAAAATACAAATGTTCCATTACTGACTTTTAGCAATGGAATTAATTACAATGCTACATAGAATAACATTAACTATTTAAAAATATTCAACAAGGCAAGTACTACTAAAAGATTACGGAAGATACTTAATGATCATACATGAATTCAGCCAATGAAACAACCAAGATATGAAACACAGACTTCTCTATCCCATGGTATTAAATTTCATTTTTATATATTGAAAATACTACCTTTAATATATATGTATGAATTACTTTTGCTGTATATTTTATTTTACTAATTTATTAATCATATATAGGTATTCCGCTTCTGTCTTAAATACAAAATCAATTCATCTATAATAATCTAATTATATACAATCTAATAAATACTTATCTAATAACAAAAATATAATTAATTATATCTATATTTTAAAATATTTAAAAATAAAAGTAAAAATAAATGAATAGATTATGTTTAATGGTCATAAATGAATTCAGCAGATGAGTTTAAAGAAAAGTAAAGATTGGTATATTTAAGTATGCACTTAGAAACTCTCAAATAAGTAATATTTTGCTACGGCATAAAGTGATGAAATTCAAGAAAATGTTGATTATGCACGCTACTAAGGATTCCATAAAACTTTCACATCTTAACTACTTAGAGATAGCATAAATTAAGCTCTCAATCTCGTTTATTATGCGACTATTTTAAAACTCTGTAAATGCAAAAAAAAAAAAAAAAAAAAAAAAAAAAAAAAACGAAAGATCACATAAAAAGAAATATTACAATAAAGTAGGCTATTTTTATCATATACCTTTTAAATTCGCGATATATATTTATATAATGTACTTTGTCGCAGTTATATTATTTGTAAAACTTCATTTTGAAATTTTTGTATAAAGTAATTTCTATACATAATAGATTTCGTTAAATTTACATTTTCAATTTCTCGGATTTAAATTGCTATAACTCAAGAGCCGTTAAAGATGAATGCTGCAAATTTGGACCATGAATTATTTCATTATTTTATTTTGATTCAGAAAAAATATACTTACTTTTGAAGATGTGATTTTTCAAATAGCTTGAGAATTGCATCTCAATTTATTCTTGACATATTAATTTTTTTAATAGTTTTTAGTGCGAATTTAGTAATTGTGGCAACAGAAATAAGCCATTTTCTTTTAAAATAGATAAAAATTGAATATGCGTATGCAAATTTAGAGAAGATGAAAATTATGATGGGTTTAGATTTCACGTGATATTCTAAGATCGTGGCATTTTTTTTTAATACGCATTTATACCAAACATAAGTGCCTCAATTTATATCTGCATTTTAATAAGTTACATTTATTATATTTTGCTTTATTATTATATTTTTCCATATGCGATTAAAGTGTAATTTTAATAATTTTGACAGCTGAGTTTAGTTTTACAGAAATAGTATCTATTTCTTAATTTTAGCTTTAAATAATATTTATTTGAGAGTTAGACTGACTATTATAAAATAGATTTTTTACTATAACTAATTTTGTAGGTTATTATAAATCAATGAAACAGTTATTTATTAAACATTTATTTTTCGTCGAAATTCGACGGGTTCCACCTTGTCATACATAATAGAAATATTGGTGCAAAAAATTTTCTATTATAATACAATGTGATCGCGAAATGTTTTCAGTAAATGTTTTTTTTTTTTTTTTTTTTTTTCAGTGAAACATTTTAGACTTTTCTATCCAATATATGCTTTTTATATATGTTACGTATGTTTTTAATACAGGTTTATTAAATATTTTAGCTTTTTTTTAAATTTATACATAAAATATAAATGTTCCACTGCTGACGTCCCTTAAAAATCTTTGATTAATTACGATATTATAATCTCATGTTAGAGTAGCGTTAAAATAATTTAAAATATTTAACATTAAAAATAACATTACAAAAAAGATTATAGAAAACCCATCGTGATTATACATAAAATCAGCAGATGAAACATACAAAAATATGTGAACGCTTGTGTGCTATTAAAAAATAGTATATATGATGAAATTGTCATTGAATGATTTTTTCCAAGTTATGCAAACGTAGGCATCTCTATCTCTGATATTAAAATAATTTTTATGTATTAAAAATATATTTTCACTATATATTTGGGGAATTACTTTATGTGTATTTCTTATGTTGATGATCTATATATAAAACACAGATGCTTCACTTCTGACGTCAATAAAATAAATATAGAATTAATTACTTCTATCTTTAAAAATATTTAAAAATAAAAGCAAAAGTGTAGATGATATATAATGATCATAAATGAAATCAGCAGTTGGGCTTTAATAAAAGAAAAGCTTGGTATGTTAAAGTATGCTCTCAAAAACTCTCAAATAAGTGACGTCTTTCTTCGGCATAATGTGATAAAATTCAAGAAAATGTTAATTATGCACGTTACTAAAGGTTCAGTAAAACTTTCATATCCTTAGTACATGAAGATAGCATAAAAAATACACTCAGTCACGTTTATTATGCAACTATTTTAAAATACTGTAGATGCAAAGTAACTAAGAGAGAAAGGATGTATAACAAGAAAAAATATAAATGAAGCCGAGTATTAATTTATTTTAAAATGCTATACGTGATCTATTAAAAAATAACACAAATACCTTATAGTTTTTACATGTTTCATTGCTCTTACGGTAATTTTTCAAAAACAAATAAATGATAAAAATAAATTTTTCGCTAAAATATCTGCAAAATAAAAATAAACAAAAAAAAACATAAAGCATGTGAATGTTTTTCTGTTTATTTTTAATTTGCAGCTATTTTAGTGAAAAATTTTCTTTTTTATCATTTATTAGTTGTTGAAAAAGTTGCAGTAAGAGCAATGAAACATGTAAAAACTATAAGGTATTTTTATTATTTTTTAATAGATCACTTATAGCATTTAAAAGTAAATTGATATTTTAAAGTGATGTTTTATATTATATGAAGCCGAGTATTTTCATCATGTACCATTTAGATGCAAAATATATATATTTATTTATTGTATTTTGCAATTATATTATTATAATATGAATTTTAAAATGTTCAGGTTTACGTAAAAGACGATTAAAATAATCAACTATAAATGATAATACTTAATTTTACTTTAAAATATCTTAGGACGTTCAAGCTTTTCAACAGACTCTTCCTCAGAGAATATTTTCTTTATTTAACAAATACATGATTCCGTTTTTGAAAATAAACGAGACTGGTGGCTTGAAGATTGAATTAGTAGTATTTTAGGTGAACGATAAATAGAGATATTTAATTGTTGTACAATAAATTTTAATACGTCATTTTCTCAAACTCTCAGAATTATTTTATGTTTAGGATGTTAAGCTGTAACTATTTTAAGTAAACCTGAACATTTTAAAGTTCATATTAAATATTTTGTGTTGAAAGCAAAGCGAAAATATCATTCCGTGATATATTTTATATTTATTATATTATTATTTGTAAAATTTCATTCTGAATTTTTTGCATTATGTAATTTTTATACATATTAGATCTTGTGAAACAGTAATATTTCAATATCATTCTTAGGTTAGAAAACACAAGATAATGGATACTACAGCATTGGAGAAGTTTACTGTCTTTTAATTCAGTTGGATTTGAGACATAAGAAGAAATGTATTATGTCGGAAAGTGACATTTAAGCAAAGTCATTAAAAAAATTACAATGATAATAATATTTTGTTCTACTTGGTTATCCCTCTGACCGAAAAACTGTCTCGCCAAATTACAAGATTAAATGCCAATATTGGATGATTGTGAATGTCACATTCAATGACTTTAAAAACGATACACATGTTTAAAACGCCATTAAGGGACTTTTTAATCCCACTTTTTATTTTACCTTTATTTATATTTTAGTAAATTATTTGTTTTTTTTCCGTTCTTTAAAATAAAAATTATGTCAACGTGTATAATTTGGCTATTAATTTGACGATTTGTATAATTTGGCGAAAATAGACGACACGATAACCAAGTAGTACCTAATATTTAAATAAATGTTTCTGCCATAAAGGTAGTTCATATGCAAACATCATTTTTATGTAACTTGGTGATCAAACGATATTAAGAAAATATATATATTTGCTATGAATTATTATCGTTAAATAAGTACTTTTATAATGTGTGCCATACTATGTGGTTTACCGAATACCGTCTATACTTTGAAATTTTTAGCAGAACGCATCGCAAACATTGTCAAAGTCAAGGATTTTTCTGAAAAATATTTAAAATAAATGCATTGTTGAGTAAATGTTAAAACACTTTTTAATCGACTTGTAATTTTTTTTAAATATTCTGTTTTGTATTTGATCACATACAACAAGACCAGTCTTAATGCACATGTTTAAAAAACTCCAGTATGCATACCTATTGATGTGATATAGCTCTTATTAAATAACTATAATATGTATTATAAGAAAACAAATTTAAAACACTCAGCTCCATAAAATGAGGTGATTAATTATCATAAATATTAGGAAAATCATTTATAATGCGTATAAATTTGCTTTAAAATTTCAAGTTTTTTGTTTTTGTCTAATTTAGACATGCGTAGTGAAAATACTTTTAATAAACAAATTTTTTTATAATATTTGTTATATTGTTTGGTTTACAAAATACTGTCTATACTTTGTAAATTTACAGCACAATACATCGAAAACATAGTCATATTCAAAGATTTTTCTAGAAAGTACTTTAATTAAATACATTGTTGATCAAAAAATAGCAATCTTTTTAATTTACTTCTAAAATGTATTTCAAAGAACATGATTAGTTTTTAATTACTTATAACAAGGACAATCTTAATGCAGACTTGTAAAAATCGATATTTGTTGTTGCGATATAGCTGTTATTACATAGTTCTATTATTCATCATAGACGAACTGCTCTAAAACACTTAACTCCATAAAATGAAGAAATCAAGTATCAGAAATTACTTTTAATGAGCAAAAAATTGCTATTAAACATTCAAGCTTTTTTATAATTTAAATATATTTGCTGTAAATTATATTTAACAAATAAGAATTTATTTTATATCGTTTGTCTTATTATATGGTTTATACAATGCCGTCTATATTTTATACTTTTAAATCACAATTCATCGAAAACAATCAGTGATTTTTCTTCAAAGTACTTAAATGTATTATAGAAAATAATAATTCACATTTTAATCGATTTCTAAGAATTTTTGAAGGATTCTGTTTAGTGTATAGTGTTTACCAAACACAATGCTAATACATGTATATCTATTGTTGAGCTAAAGCTCTTATTAGATTAGTATACTATAAATTAGGAAGGAACAGTTTTAAAACCCTCAGCTCCAAAAAAAAAAGTAATTAACATGCAAAAATATGGAAAGATATTTTTAACGAATAAATATTTTCTGACACAAATTCATGATTTTTATTTATTATTTAAATGTATTTGCTGTATTGTTTTATAAATAAGGTTTAATATAATAATAGTCCTGTTAAATGTTTTTTTTTATGAAGTACTTTAATTAAATGCATTGTCGAACAATTGTTATTACTCTTTTTAATCAATTTCTGAAATTTATTTTAAGCATTCTGATTAGTTTACAATCCCTTACAACAAGAGCAGTCTTAATAAAGATATTTAAATATCTTCAATACCGTTACTCATTGTTGCGAAAAGTTGTTATTCTATAACTCTATCAGTCTTACAGTCTAGTACATGTATATCTATTGTTGAGGTAAAGCTCTTATTAAATAAGTGTACTGTAAATTAGGAAGGAATAGTTTTAAAACCCTTAGCTCAATAAAATAAAATAATTAACATTCAAAAATGTAGAAAGATGTTTTTAACGAATAAATATTTTCTGAGACAAATTCATGATCTTTTTTATTATTTAAATGTATTTGCTGTATTGTCTTATAAATAAGGTTTAATATAATAATAGTCCAACTCAATGGTTTTTTATAAAGTACTTTAATTAAATGCATTGTCGAACAACTGTTATTACTTTTTTTAATCAATTTCTGAAATTTATTTTAAGCACTCTAAATAGATTACAATCCCTTACAACAAGAGCAGTCTTAATAAAGATATTTCAATACCTTCAATACAGTTACCCATTGTTGCGAAAAGTTGTTATTCGATAACCCTACTAGTCTTCATAAGAGAACATTTCTAAAATACTTAGCTTCATAAAATGAGGTAATTAATTATCAGAGATATGCGAGATTATTTCGTTTTTCTTCCGCTTAAATCTTCTAAACAATTCCGATGAGAATTTGAATAAACGGATCTTATTTGCGAACGAAGATTTCATTAACTGATAATATTATGTTACAAGAACGTCTTTTAATTTATCATATCATTTCTGAACGTGATTAAGACTGCTTTGATGGAAATAATTACGTTCAAGTTTCATTGATCTCTAAAGCAAAACAGAAATTGTAAATATCTGATAGATTAGAATATTTTGCCTTTTCTATAATAAGCCGGGAGGCGGTAGAACATATAATCACCTCATCGAGTTTACGGGGTTAATTAAAACTAAGATTAATTAAATTTCGATTCTCCTATTAATACGCAACCGGTCTGCCAAGTCATACCTTGGTGGAAAATACATAGAAACCCGATTTTAGCGATTTTCTCAAATGTTTATCATTAAGTCTTCCTCCTTCCAATCCTCCATGTTTTTATACTGGGTGCAGGAAAACGCAATGGTAAACATACAAGTCAACCGGAATTTTTAGTTGTTTTCCAAATTTAGTCTTTGACTTGGCAGACCGATTGCGTTTTAATATGCGAGTTTAATGCGAATAAACAATTAAAGTTTCAACTAATCCTAGATTTTCATCCATGAACACTGTACGGTGATTGAAACTGAATATGAAGTTCGATGAAAGTTCGTGCATTAGCTTTTGAGATAGAGCTTATTGGAATAATCTTCAATAATGCTGCATAGAAGGGCCACCTGCTAGGCTATTTACATAAATTGTAATTTGCACCATATTATATCAAGCACAAATTAATCTGAAGTTTTATGTAAATCCGTCCATTCGTTCTTAAAATTTAGTTATTGCTGTAATTGTGAAATAGGCTGCATAGCAGCGCCATCTGTTTGGCGATGTACACCAAATACTAATTAGTTGCTGCTTGTATTAAGGTCTAACTGAATCTAAAGATTTTGAAATTTCGTGCATTAGTTCTTGAGATAGAGCGCCCACAAATTTATTATCACGTACAAAGTGACAGAGTTACAGACAGACATTTTGTAAAAACATGTTTTTTGTGTTCTCTGATGCCTGAAACTTGTACATCTGTCGAAAATTTGCACGAATCCAATACTTTCTTCATTATCAGATAAAAATAATTAAAATCTGCTTCTTAACCATTATTTTAATGCAAGATACATCTGTCAAAATAAAAAAAAGTAAGAATATTCTTTTAACTTATATAATCTAACTCGTTAAATTTCACAAAAATTTAGCTCTTATTTAATTATTTAATTTCTAAAATCACCCCATCATTATATTTTGAATTTTTACTATACAAAAGAGTACTATGATTATACAGATTATTATTTGATAGTAAAACACAAATGGAAGATTTAACGTAAACAGTCATAAAAATAAATTGTAATAAGCTGAGGATAAAATGCCTATGAGTTAGAAGTGTTGTTACGTCTTAGTAGATAATGCATGATGTATTTGTCGAAACACTAAGTTCTCACTCATCTATTTTTTTTAAATATATAAATGCATTATAAGTGTAGATTGGATGTTGCCAGTCATTACGTGGCGTCTAAACTTCTTGATGTCTAAGTCGCTATCCTTTGACAAATTTTGCGTTTTTTTATTGCGATCATTTGTTTTCAAATCATCGCTATCGAAGTTGCTTTTATCGTCAATCCTCTGACGTAAATCCCATGTTTTTTTTTTGTGATCCTCTGACGAAAATCGCATGTTTCTTCGCGATCCTCTAACCACAATCGCGTTTATTCGTAATTATTTTATGAAAATCGCGTTTTTCCGCAATTCTTTGACAAAAGTCTCTGCGTTTGTTGCAGTCCTTTGATAAAATTAGTTTTTCTTCTGCGATTTTTTAACGAAATTCGTGTTGCTTCGTGCAGAAATTCGTGTAGAAATGAATCCCTGGTGATGACTACTGTATTTCGATTTGGGAGCAAATTATGATTCCTTAGAAATTTTGGGAATCTACACCTATAAAATGCATGCATATAATGCCATAAATGACGCAATATCTAGAGCATAGAGGCATATTTAAATACTGTTTAGGCTTTCAGACATCTTGAATTCTTATGATATCTGGGAATACACGTTTATGAATGAGAATTTCTGCTATTATTTTGACATGCATTTGCGTATCCATATTAATTAAGCATTCTTCAGATAATTATATGCAATGAATTTTCTTAACAATCTTTATATATATATATATATATATATATATATATATATATGTAAAATTCTGCTCTAATTATTAAATTACCAGGAAATTGATCTCTTTCAGTCGTATAGATGAAGATATCAAGCCACTGAATGGGAATACTTAATAATTACCTATTTTAATGCGGAACAGATCTTGAAATGATTAATCAAACGAAGTCATTTCTTGAAAAAAAAACGCACCTTTATTTGTGATCAAAGCATCGTCACAATTCTACTAATAATTCCAGTTAAAACTTGGTATCACTATAACATACTTCCATAAGAACAGAATGATGTTTGCGCAATAGAAATTCTCCCATTAAACGTCATACTTCACCAAGTGACAATTAAGGCACACAAAAAAACTAAACTGAACTGACTCTGATTTCAAAGCCAACGTATACCGTCTCATATAGCGTCATTGCGTGGGAAAAGAGAAATTTCACGACAAACATTCATTTTACCAATTAAATTTTGATAATTAACTTTTAACCAATGAAATTTAATCCGCCGACACAAACATCATTTAGTTCTCTCAGACGGCCGAATAGAATGCCGCTAGAATCTCTTGTTCAAACAAAAACAACCGAATAGGATTATGGGAAGTCGAACGTTTGACAAAAATAAATAAAGAAGTATTATGCAATAGATACAATGAATTAAGTAATCGGATTTTTTTAAAGAAAATAATTGTTTTGAAAGACTAATATTTTTTAGAATAAAATAGAATGAGAAGGTTTGATTAAAGGTATGGAATTAAAAATAATATATTAAAATATTATAAAAAAAAGTCAAAAGTTCAATGTTAAAAGACTTTGGAAGTAATTAACTTAGAACTAAGGTGATTTTTTTATTATTACATATATTTATATTTATATAAAACATTTGAATCTTCAAACTAACGCTTTGGCATAATAAATAAATAATTTTTTATATATCACAAAGGATAAATATTGATATTTAAGGACGCTTTTATTGACATTTAAAGAAATAGTATTGAAGGTTTTCAGCAAATTTATTGGAACTGCCATAAATACAACCAGACAAAATGCAAAATTTATAATGATACATCAGCTCTCATCAACAGCGAAATCACAATTTCAAAATATATGCTTAAACACCTTTATGAAATGCATTTGGATAGATTTAATCATAATTTAAATTCAAAATAATATATTTCAAGAAGGCCGAATCGCTCTTGCATGGAAATTAAACTCTCAGACGTATGTTTAATTCTAAAATGTCATCGAATTCTTCAGATTTTGCGCTTGAATTTTACATCTATATCAACTGCCGGTTCAACGCAAAAAATCTCGCTCGGATGATTTAATTAACGCCAACATTAACATGATTAGACTTATATTAGGTCCTTTCGATTATTTAGTGAACAAACACCATTTGAGCGTCCGACTGTTACTTTGTCGTACTTAGCCACTTCACTGGCAGTTGACAAGTTCAGACAGTTGAAAAATATGAAGAATGCGAGCGTAAATTTTGTTACAAATTGGTTGCTGAACTTTGTAGAATTCTACTCAGTGCAGAAAGTGAAAGGAATTAAGTTTAAAATCACGGTGACGTGTTAATAATTTATGCAAGAAATTATTTTAGGCTTTATTTGGGGAAAATGGCATTGTGACATTCCTAAATTCCATTTCTGGTATTAAAACTGTATGACTTGAAAATTAAACATCAGCATCTTCATATTTTTACTTCAGATATTTGTTTTAAACTAGAAATACAAATTTCTCATTCAAGATGTTGATATTATTATTAAATGATTCACTATACATATAAGCTACCGTATATTATGAAAGATAACACTTTTAGGTGCATAACCCGCTGCTACTTTCATTTTTCTGTTTTTCTGTTTATCCGTTGTATAAAGCGCGATTTTTCTTTGTAAACAAACTTTCACGAGATACATAGCAAAGAATAAAGTATGAATTACATATGAACTATAAAACTATTACTTATTAATTAATATGATAGCAAAATTTGTCAAAATCACAAAAATCAAGTTTTTTTTATTAATTTATGTCTGACTTATTAAAATGTAATTTTAATTTTAATAAACATATATTGAACAATATTTGAATATTTAATCTCTAAACTATCACTTGCTAATTAAGCGTAGAACCAACAGGGTGAAAAACTTCCAAGCTGTGAATCGAACTTGGAATCCTTGGAATAGCACCCGAAGTGCTCTAGCTTAGCTTAGATTTTTTTACTCCATATGTTGGTCAGGCTGCACTGCAGTACAAGATGAAATAGTCATGAGCAGTGTTTTCGCTGCCGCTCGCCATTGCGCCAAATTGCGACTAAATTCTTCATTTGACGAGTAAACAAGCGATTACATTCGCCAAATTACTAGTGCTCAATTTTTGCTTTTTCTTTATCGTTTATCATACACAAGCATATATTCATAACTTCAATAAATACATATTTTTAATATAGCGGATAGCAGATTTAATGTAGCGGATAGTAGAAATGAGATAAATAACAATCGTTGTCGCAGTTATAAAAACTTTATTTTTAAAACATATTGAAAAAAAAGGGGGGGGGGTTGTACATTAAAGGATTAAAGAAAAATTTTTAATGCTACACGGCGAATCGATTTTGTTAAAGTTTTTTCCATTTGGCAAATGTTTTTGTATTTTTAATTAGCCAAATTGCTAACGTTGGTCAAATGTCAGCGAGAACACTGGTCATGAGCACACAATCTTAAGCCGTAACATGAGACATAAATAAACCCAGCATCGGTTAACACACACTGTAAAAAAAAATTCAAGAGGTTGCTAAAAATTCTTTAGTAAATTTGTATTCCACAGAATTTTTTAGTAACCATTACAATTTTTTTTTTGCAAGTGAAACAAGCATTTCTTTTGTAAACTGAACAAAAGAATTTTTTGTATAACTAACTTAAAAATTTTTAGTATGAGCCACCGAGCAAATTTTAGTAATAGCTCCAAAATTGTTTTTAATAACCTTTACGTGCACTCGAAGGACAGGAGCTTCCTTCGAGCTGCATCCAAACTTCTGAAGCGATAGATTTTCGGAAAAACCGCAGTAGATGGCAGCACCAAAAATGCTACCTGCTCTGACAGGATTTTCATAATCCCTTTATTAACGAGTACTTACACTACAGACATTCGGGACGTATTTGACGGTGTCCGGTATCGAACCGGGACCTTTTAGCCTGGAATCCGTTACTATAACCACTATACTATCAAGGCCACACCAGCTGAGTTTTAGTAATAGCTATTAAAAATGTAAACTATTAACTCTATCCATTGCTAATTTTTTCTAGTAATTCTTACAGATTTTCTAGTAACCGACTAAGATTACTAAAATTTTTTTAGTAATTACAAGGATCACTAAAGTTTTTTTAGTTGATCGACCCTTTTTTTTAAAGTGCATGTACAGTTTTTAATTAATTTTCCAATTAATTTTTTCCCTGAAATTGCGGTTGAAATTATTGAATAATTAATACGTGAATTATCACTTCCTAGCTAAGCGTAGAACCAACAGAATGCAAAATGTCCAATCCAGGAATTGAAGCTATTATTCTACGCTTAGTTAGCAAGTGATAATTAATTTCATGGATAAAAGTCGTAGCTTATTTTAGTCTTTTAACTTACAGGTGATCATAATTAAAGTACACCTGCAAATATTTGATGGTCTTTGGATGTTAAACAATTTAGACTATTTTTAAAAACTTTGATATTTACAATTTTTAGATTTTAGGGAAACAAGTTAAGAAATAGAAATCATTGCACTGCAAATTCGTGAAACACAAAAATAAACACATTTTAAAACACTTTTAATCTCCAAATTAACAACCCATTAATCTGTTATGAATTAGAAAACTTCATTCATATACAAAACCTTTTTCATGTTTTGATTGTAAACTTAAAATTTATCAAATATTTTGCTATCTAGAAATGTGTTATAGAAATAGATTTGTTAATTGTGTTGAAATAGTGTTGTAAATAGTATTGATGAAAGTATTTTCTTATAATAGTATTGTGCTGCTCAGTACTTTGTCACCAAATTAACAATACATTGTAAACGCCGCACAATTTTGAACACTACACTGTAAAAAATGTCAGATGTTTCTGAATATAGAAAAATGTACTGTAATCAAAACAAAAATATGCAGTAACCTCCTCTAACTCACATAAGATTTCGAAAACCGTTCCTTTACCTTTAAAAATCCCAGAAAACTATTTGTTTTCGAAAATTAAAAAAGAATTTATAAAAAAGAATTTTTATTAGCTGCCAGGAAACGTTTCTAAGTAGCTTTTATAGAACAATAATCACTTTACTCAAATCAAAATATCACTTTTCGGAAGTTACCAATTCAAACGAAAATATATTGTTATTCAGTGAACATGTTTAATCGACAAACATACAATATTAACAGTATTGACATTAATATGAAAATTAACATTATTTTGCTACAATTGCATACACAAAGTCAGTTATGCAGCTGAAAATGTTTACTTGAGAATTGATAGAATCCGAAAAAGTGATATTTTCATTTGAGAAAAGTAATTATTGTTCTGTAAAAGCTACTTAGAAACGCTTCCGAAAAGAACGAGCAGCTAATAAAAATTAATTTTTATAAATTCTTCTTTAAACTTCGAAAACAAATGGTTTTCTGGGATTTTTAATGGTAAGGGAACGTATTTCGAAACCTTAGGTGAGTTAGGAGAGGTTACTGCATATTTTCGTTTTTGAATACAGTACATTTTTATGCATTCAGAAATATCTGACATTTTTTACAGTGTATAAAACAACACATGTAAAACACTTTCAAAGCACATTCGATATGTTGTCATAAAAATTAAACAAATTTAAAAAGAAAATGAAAGGTAGTTTGCTTTATAGAAAAGGAAATTGCAAGAGATTACTGTGTAAATTGATTAATTTTATCAATAAATATCGATAACTGCATCCCGGAAAAATTAAGAAATTTGGCTTTTGAGGCATCATCTATAACTACATCACTAACAGCACATTTTGCGGAATCTTTTCCCTTACACAAAATATTCGGAACACATACACAGCACAGTTGTAAACGACATTAGTGATAAGTATTGATTATTATGTTCATTAAGGGTTGTAAAAGTGTTTTATGAATTGACAAAGTTTACCGATAGACTTCACTTAAATGTTAGATTTGTTTTCTTAGTAAATTATCAATTATCTTATTTGTCAATCGATATCATTTGATATTAAATTATAAACAGAAGTACTCTTATACGTCCAGTAGAAAACATTTCAAAAATATAAATTTTCTAAAACACACCCAAAATATATATTAAAATATTTAATTGCTAAAAAGGACGTCAAATGTTAATAAAATACATCAAAAGATCTTAATAATTTGACATGTTTCGATTGAATTTGCTCAATCATCATCAGAAAAACACCTAAAACACCTAAAACACATAAACACGTTGGTGTTTATTTGTATATTTTGTTTTTGTGATGATTGAGTAAATTCAATCGAGACATGTCAAATTATTAAGATCTTTTAATGTATTTTAATAACATTTGACATCCTTTTTAGCAATTAAATATTTTAATATATATTTTGGGTGTGTTTTAGAAAATATATATTTTTGAAATGATACCATCTGAGTCGACGGCATTTCTTCATAGTAGTGCTACAATTAGATTCATTTTTATAAAAACACTTTATCATGTGAAACTTTCCATAAAAACGTTTAAAAATTGAGCTCGTTTGATATTCTCCGTTTTTCGTTTGTATCTACGTCAAATTCTATCTTATTATATTTATTATTATTATTATTTTATTGCAGAATTTATTTGTGCATTTTGTAAACTAAATGTATACTTTTTTTAAATTCTGAAAATTTAGCTAACACGTGCAATTTAATTATGGCAACCTGGTATTTTCAAAGGTTAAAAATTAAAATGTTAAAAACACATGTATCATTTTATAAAACGTTTATACTGAAAGTGTTTAAAACATAAAATATTGCATTTTCATTACTTTCTTAATGTGACAGATTAAATACATATGTGTTAAATACAGATGTGAAAAATTATATAAATCTCCAAAAACACATACATTATTTTTAAAATAAGTTTTACTGGAGATGTATAAGATATGCAAAACTAGAATTTCATAAAATTCTTAAACAACATAGAAATGTGAAAAATAATATAAATGTTAAAAAACAGATGTATTATTTTATAAACATATTTTACTGTAGTCGTTGAAAATATAAAAAAGCTGAATTTTCATAAAATCGGAAAACAACATACAAATGTGAAAAATTATACAAATTTTCATAAAGTGCACAATAGAGTATTTTAACAAAACCTACTATTATGGGATTTACGATAATACAGTTTTGTTTATTTTAAATACGTTCAGTACAAGTTTTTTATACATATATAAATTGATATAGGGTAACATGCCCAGTAATTGGCATGCACCGACGATTGGCACATCCTACTAACATGTCCTAAAATAATATTTATATTCAGTCTTTTAAAAATGCAACACATATACCAGTTATATGCTCATTTACTTTAAAGATTATAACTTTGATTTATGCTACTAGATGACAATAGTGCCTAGGAAAGAGAAACATTTGTGGTTTGTATCAAATTAGTCATTTTTGTTGCAAATGCTTCTTCTCTGGCTTAAGAAATGCATGCTTTTAAATTCATTATTATGTGATTTATAATATACTTTAAATTTTAATTGACAACAGTTTTGTTTAGTTTGAAAAGGTTACTTTAATTGTGTAAAAGTATTTTTGACACAAATATTTGGATTTCTGAATAAATGATATATGCCAATTAATGCAATACACAATTCAATTTACAAGGGAATCGCAAGGTTTGAGATTAAACCACTTATTTTGGCAGTACTTTTAAAGTTATAGACTAATTTTGTTTATCAGTTGTTTTTATATGAAAATATGGAATATTATCAGTAATTGGAATGTATTAAAGCTTCATATGACAATTACTGGGGACAGCATGACAATTACTGGGTATTAATATAAATATATTGTATTTTTTAAAGTGTTCACATTTCAGACTAATATGATGATTTCTTACTTTCAAAAACCTGAAATATGGCATATTCATCTACAGTAAATTCATTTAAAGCGATTAAACCCAATGCAAAATATAAAGTTTTTTTCTTATATAAACATGTATCAATTACTGGATCACAAGGTGTCATACATTGGTTCTCTAGGCGCCAATTACTGGTGACTATAGCAAATTTGTATAAAAATATTTTTATAAAAATACTTTTTCAAAAAGTTTTCCGTTTAGTGGACAAAATAGATGCACAGATATGCATTCTTAGATTTAAAAATATTTTCTAGTAAATGTTTTATTTCTTGGTAATGAAAATTAATGTAAGTTTAAAGACAAATTCTTAATGTGCCAATTACTGGAGATGTTACCCTATGTGTTTTATATAATTTTTCACTTTTGAAACATTAAATTATAAGTATAATGTAGTTTTTCAAGTTTTCAGTTACTTGAATCATACTAATATTTTTTATGTCTCAAAATTTCACAAAGTTTGTGGTATTTTCAAATTGAATAAAAATATTTTTGTTCATACTCTTGTGATTTACTATATGTCAAGTGTATAATTTTAATCACTATTATATTTGTATATAATTTATTTCTCTTACTTATATATTTGGTATGCCAAATTTTATTTAATATCAATCAACTAAAAAACACTAAGTATTCAGAAGTAAAAATCAAAATAATTTTAGACAGTAAAACTATTAAGACTTAATTTTTAAAATATGATGTAATAATATCTGGAATATAATTCACAAATATCCCTCTGCCCATTTGTAACTATTCTCAAAAGCTTTTAATATAATTATAAGTATAATGTAGTTTTTCAAGTTTTCAGTTTCTTGAATCATACTAGTATTTTTTTAATGTCTCAAAATTTCACAAAGTTTAAGATATTTTCATATTAAATAAAAATATTTTTGTTCATACTCTTGTGATTTACTATATGTCAAGTGTATAATTTTAATCAATATTATATTTGCATATAATTTATTTCTCTTACTTATATATTTGGTATGCCAAATTTTATTTAATATCAATCAATTAAAAAACACTAAGTATTCAGAAGTAAAAATCAAAATAATTTCAGACAGTAAAACTATTAAGACTTAATTTTTAAAATATGATGTAATAATATCTGGAATATAATTCACAAATATCCCGCTGCCCATTTGTAACTATTCTCAAAAGCTTTTAATAAAAGAAACGTACGTTATCACACTTTTGATATTCAATTCATTTGATGCAGTCAGCACGTTGCTACAATCGTAAAGCTGAAAGAATTAAATTCTGAAGTGCTCAGTTCTATTTTAGAATTTGAATAGCATTCCGTGACTATAGTTTCCATAGAAGAGTTATCTGACTTTTTGAAGTTCATTATAATAGATTTCTATTCAAATCTCTAATATGGCATTTAATTGTGTAAACTTTTATCATCACCTATTTGCAACCATTATTTTTTTATCGGTTTGGTATTTCATAATATTACATAAAAATCGTTATTTAGAAAGCCTTTCGCCCATTTTGATTCTTTAGATTTAAATTATTTTTTACAGTTCTTAGAAGACATTTGTGCCTTTTATGTGCTAAATTTCAAAATGTAAGACCCATCAGTATCACAAAAACGCAATTTGGTTAATTTTCTTAATTTATTTAATTATTTATTTTTGGTCCTGCAACTTCCAAGGAGAAGAAACAACAATATCAAGTATAGCCTATGTTGGAACAGGGACTCTTACCATCAGTTTCCAATCATTACTTTTGAAATTGATTTGATGATTCCTGCGATTTAATGCAAATCGATATATGGAACGTTTTTCGCTCATTTTTATATTTTTTAAATTTTGAATTTTTTAGGAAATGTTATAAGAGATTATTGATAGCTCATAAGAAACTACCATGTCTAATTTCAAGTTGCTAATACATGCTGTATCACAAAAATAAAGTTTTGGACTTTTTTTCTGTTCCTGAAACGTCCAAATGATAGTAACACCAACGTGAATTAGAGCCTGTATTAGAGCAAAGGCTGTCACCATCAATTTCCAAACATTACTTTTAAAATCAGTTTGATATTTCCTGAAATTGCGAAATATTTTCTATTTAGAGCACTTTTAGAACGCGTTTCGCTTATTTTCACTCCTTTTAACCCTCTGACAGTCTTGTAAAAGGGCAAAATTGTAATGTTGTTTTCTCAGAATTTTGTTTTAATTGCTAAAAAAATATGATTCTTTCAAAATTATAGAAAAATCTTATTTACGAATATGAATGGTATCCTTGAGTGTGTTAATCATTGCACAATGTATTAAAAATCCATTAAATCAACTAAGTTATATCATTTTAATTACTGCTTGCATTGCAGTGAAACTTGGAGCTTAGGGAACGTCTATAGACGAGCTTGTCAGTGAGAGGGTTTAAATTTCGATTTTTTAGGAAATACTCTTAGAGATTATTGGTAGCTCCTAAGTAACTACCTTGTATAATTTTAAGTTGCTAGCTCTTGCTGTATCTCAAAAATCAGAATTTCGACATTTTTGTTTCTGCTTCGCCCAACTGATAACACAGACATGAAATAGAGTCTATCTTAGAGCAAGTGATTTCATCATCAATTTCAAAATATTACTTTCGAAATCGGTTTGATTCTTCCCGAAATTTCATAGAATTTGCCATTTCGAACATTTTCACATCTTTTTAAATTTCGAATTCTAAAAGAAAATTTCTTATGTCATAAAATGTTCATTTTTATCTAATAAGTAACTACCATTCCTATTTTCGTGTATCTGGACCTGTCAGTTACACAAAAATCGCATTTTTAGAAATTGTTCGTTTTTGCAACTCAGTCTTAGTTACGGCACAGACAGAAAAGTAGCCGATCTTGGAACAAGGGCTGTCACCAGAATTTTTGCATCATTATTTTTTAAATCAGGTCGGTACTTTCTGAAATTGTATAAAAATCGCAAGATTTTTTTTAGAACGTTTTACGCGCATTTTTATCCTTTTTAAATTTCGATTTTCTACGATATATTCGTACAGATCATTTATATCTTACAAGTTTTTGGGTATGGCAAGTACGTCCGCCCTGAATTTGAAAAAAAATCTGCCAATCATTATATTATCCATCGGCTCGTGCAGAGACAGAAACTCGTTTTTACTCCGATTAATTGACTGAAGCAGAAATTTTAGATGAAAATCAAAGTTGGTATAATATTAAATTAAAATTATTAAATCATTAATATGTGTAAACATTATTTTTAACTATCAAAATGTACGTATGAGATAGAAGAAAGTTCTGGGATTGACACATTCAGCTAGTTTTTTAAATCAGATTGATACTTTCTGAGATTGCACAAAAGTCGCAAGACTTTTTTTAGAACGCTTTACGCGCATTTTCACCCTTTTTAAATCTAGGATATATTCTTACAAATCATTTATATCTAACAAGTAACTACCATGCCAAATGTATTTGGCTGGTTTATTTTATGTTTCTTATCCCTGTGTAACACAAAAATCGCAATTTAGAACATATTTTGTTCCTGAAACTCTTAAGTTGTAATGACACCAACGTAAAATAGAACGTATGTTAGAACAAGGGTGTCACCATCAGTTTCCAGCCATTACTTTTGAAATCGGTTTGATACTTTCAGAGATTGCGTAGAAATCGATTTTTTGAACGGTTTATACAGTTTATACAATGCTTTTTGAACATAATCACTTCTTTTAAATTTCGATTTTTTAAAGAAATTATCATATAGATCATTTATATCTTATAAGTAATTACCATTTCGATTTACATGTTTCTAGGCCCATCAGTAACACAAAATGCGTAATTTTAGAATGTTTTTTGTTTAGTCTTAATTCCTTTAGTTTAGTCTTAACACTGACATAAAATATATTGGAGCAAGGGCTATCAGCATAATTTCAACACCTTTTTTTTGTATTTTCTGAGATTGCGTGAAAAACACCATTTAAAACGTTTTTTAAAACGCGCTTTTTTTTTTTTTTTTTTTTTTTTTTTTTTGCATTTTTACGCTTTTAAATTATGAATGTTGGAGAGAAGTTCTTAGAGATCATTTATAGCTTATAAGTAACTACCATTCCTTATTTCATGTTTCTAGACTCCAGTAACACAAAAATCCTATTTATAGAAGATTTTTTGTCCTTCCAACCCCCCCCCCCTCTTTTAGGGTAAATACTAAAAACATGAGATAGCTTATGTTACAACAGGGACTAACATATCATTTTGATACCATTAAATTTGAAATCGGTCTCATAGTTCCTGAAAATATCTCGAACAAAACAACAAATAAGCAAATTTTACTTTTTATATAATAAGGTACCTGTACCCCATATGGACACCCTAAGGAAAATGTATTTTTTCACCCACGTGTACAAGTCATAGGACTCCAAAAATATGTGAACACTATCCTTGGACTATTGAATATCATTATTAAAATTAGAGACCTTGTAATTATTCTGGTTTAATTTAAATGATAAAAACAAAAAAATGTTTACAAGTGTCCATATATGGAACTACCTATCCCTATTATGGACAGATGCTTCCTTATTGATTTTCTACACAATGTGTATGGAAGAGCGACTTTTCCAAGGGATTTTAGAGGAAAGGGAATAAAAAAATGTATCTTAAAGTATTTCGAAGAGGAGGGGGGACAGTAAGTATCTTCAGAACATGCATTTTAGAAAGGGGGGGGTATTCTCGGTTTTTACCCTTCGAAGACCCATGCAAAGCCCCTTAGCTACTAGTAAATATTATGAAATAATATTGTTGGTTTTGCTTAGCTTTATTGCATCTGCCTGCGAATTTACATCTGGTATTACTCAGTTCTCACAGCATGGACAAATAGAAACTTTTCACCATGGACAGTAAGTCCCACATAATCATCATGAACATATCTGTCACATGTGATGCATGGCCGCATGTTTGAAAAAGCATCAATACTGCAAAAGAAGCAGTACCAGCTTTCCTTTGTTGAGGAAGTCATACCATTGGTACCTATGATTTCGCCAACAGATATCCTATTGGGGGGCGGGGGCTTTTTTTATTTTTCTGCTAGGGTTTTTTAGAGGAAGGTTTTGGGGGGATTGTTCAAATGGCATCTTGTTGAACAAAGGTTTTACCACTTTGATGCCTTTTCAATTTATTGCTTGGCAACGATGAATTTTCTTCATTCATACAGTTGTAGTCGAAGGGGACATAAGCTGTCCATATTGGGAACCGGGCGTAGTTTTACTAAATCTTGTAACAAATGAATAAGGAAAATATTTTATAACAAAATATGCAATAGCAATCAAAAATATGTTTTATTAGCTTTCTAAAATACTCCACTTTTCAACATTTAATGCAATTTTACCATATCTAATAAGAATTTAAGCTTACAAGTAATTAAGATCAGCACATCTCGAAACAACAAATTTCCTCCTAAATGGCGAACAGAGCGCTTTTTTATACTTTCTAGCCTTAATTATCTTTTGAACTGCTTTTCTTCGCGAAAATGTTGAGCCATCTCTCGATCAAAATTATTACCTTAAAAAATATTAGGGGTGTCCTTATTGAGAGCCCTGTCCATATAGGGTACAAATACCTTATTAATAGAAATTGAAAAAAAAAAAATGAAAGAAAAATTCCATTATTTTCAAGAGGAATAAAACTCAATAAACAACCGAAGAATATCCTATCTCATAAGAAAATGATATTTTTCAAAAGACCATACATTAAAATATAATAAATAACAAGTTACTAAAATAAGTCAAATATAATGTTTTTTTTTCTTTTTTCTTTTCTTTTTTTTCAGATATGTGTGCCTGGAAATTTGAAATACAAACAAATTTATGTTCTTTCTTTCTTATATTTTAATTGAATTACTACGCAAGAAACCTAGTTCAAACTACATGACAACATATTTTGATTACTCTTTTATTTACTAGAAATTAATCTATATGAAATATTTACATCTACTTTTCTGATTTTATGTGATGGAAACACATTAATTTTGTGTTTATTTTCCATTTTTAATTCCTTCACTTTTTCTAAAGTAATAGTGTAAGAAATAAAACTTTGTACTATTTAAACCTTTAAGTACCGACGGTACTTTAAAGTACTATTAAATAAAACTTTATATAAATTTATTCCGTCGAAGTTAATAAATTTATTCCGTACTTATTTATTCCGTTGAAGCTAAATAGTTTCATTATTCATTTTTATAGGTATTTCTTTTCTATCTTTAAATAAAACTACATGAAATTTATTCAACTGCAAAAGCGCCTCCTCTTATAGAAAGGATCACGATGCATTTAAACTCATTTTTTTTAAGAATTATGATATTTTCAAAAGAGTAATTTTGGTTAATTAATCTGATACATTATGTATTATAATAATAACATATAATATATGATATATATTATATGATATACATTATAATATATTTAACAAAAAATATTATGAATACCGATATAATTAATCACTTTTAATGAACAAAAGACATATCTAAATTCCACATTAGTATTATCTAAAAATTCCAGCATAACTTCAGATACTAAAGAAGATAATCACTGAAGTGATATCAATTTTTTGGTAAATAATTCGGTAGATAAAGGGTTAAAATCTACTAAACTTGTAATAAAATAGCCTTACATTATAGTTATAATAATATTCAATTCATTTTCTGCAGTCAGCACGGAACTGCAATCATAAAAATGATATAATTTAAGAGTGTAATAATCAGTCATGTTTTAGTATTTGAGTTGATTTCCGAGAATTTTGTTTCCAGGAAAGACAGTTATCAGTCCTTCTTGAAATTAATTACATTGATTAAAGTCATATATTTGATTTTATGACCTT
The DNA here is from genome assembly GCA_964019185.1 of Maratus speculifer. Taxonomy (NCBI): domain Eukaryota; kingdom Metazoa; phylum Arthropoda; class Arachnida; order Araneae; family Salticidae; genus Maratus; species Maratus speculifer. Next base: position 860,004 of record CAXHSM010000007.1, read on the forward strand.
TAAGTTATGTAAAAGTACAAAGCTATTTACGGGACATTTCTTTAAATTCTCTTCATCCACTATCGTTTGTAGCTGTTTCTGATGCATACTGGGCTTATATGAGGACAGATAATTATTAATTTATTAAGGAAAGGAAAAAACACTGAACATTCATTTTATTGTTTAGTTCAGTTATCGATTTGGTTATCGTTTATAGTTGACTTTCATGCATTATAAATTCACGATTCAGTATTTCACGCATTATATGAAGCTTTGTGTGCACAATTTGAAAATAAACATCTTCATGACCACTTTTTATAGATTATTATTAAAACGAAATATTCAATACATACAGTATTTACATAAATATGTTATAGATGAATAGATTTAGTTGCTTAAGAATAATAAATTACAATGAATATATTTAAAAACTATTTCCTTTTAAACATTAAAACAATATTTAGTTTTCTGCCACTTTTGGAAGACCAAGAAAAATTGCAGTCTGCTACTGCGTTAAAGATATGCATAAAACGAACTAAAAGAACAAGAAAAAATGTTTTAATATCAATTATCTAGTAGATCACGTGACCCTGGAGCCAATCGTCTGGTTGAAAGTGGAATGGATTTGCGAAATTATCCACACGCATACGGGCCTCATATGATGGCAGATTACTATTAAGCAGATTTGCATCATTAAGCAAAAAAGGTTTTGAGTATTCATTCCATCATTTAGCTCAGTTATCAATTATAGTTAATTTTCATGCATACGGGCATCATATGAAGACTCATAATTATTGTATTTTTAAGGAAAAATAAAAATAAAATTCAGCCTTCATTTTATCGTTTAGTTCGGATATCGTTTCAGATATCTTTTGTAGTTAATACTCATACACATGAGCCTAAAGATAATTATAACATTATCAATCAAAAAACTGTTTTTGAGCATTCATTTTATCAATTAGTTCAGTTATCGTTTCAGATATTGTTTGTAGTTAGTTCTCATGCTTATTGGCTTCATATGAGGACAGATTATTATTAAGCAAATTTGCATCATTAAGCAAAAAAAGGTTTGAGCATTCATTTCATCATTTAGCTCAGTTATCAATTACAGATACAGTCGGCTCTCGTTAATTCGAAATCGTCGGGACCACAAGAAATGTTCGAATTATCCGAAGTTAGAAATTATGGGAAATATGAAATGAAAACATGCTTAATATAGTACTATTAGAAAGGAATTAATGTTATAATTTTTTTTAATTTATTTCGTCTGTTATCATTAGAATATGACTTAATATTAAATTAGAATGTATAAATACATAAACTAATTAAAAGATTAGAAACAAGCACAATGGAAGAAAAATTTAAAGCGTCACTGATGGACAGACGGGACACTAAGAAAGTGGATATCAAATGTATCGGATTATGTGTATACTCATTCGGAACAATTTTCACAAAATTCAAAGAAAGAAAGTTATTAAAATGAACTGAAATCCGTGAGAAAGAAAAGAAAAAAGAAAAATCGAAATTCTAGTTAGTTCGAATTAAATGAAGTCAAAAGAAAATGAGTTCTCATTAATGAAAATTTTTAACGCTATTCTACCATTCAAATTTTCGGGACTTCGTGTTTAGTTCGAATTAAGCGAAGATTCGAATTATCCGATTTTGAAATAACGAGAGTCGACTGCAATTCTCATGCATACGGGCATCATATGAGGACAGATAATTATTGCATTATTAAGGTAAAAAATAAAATTCCGCCTTCATTTTATCGTTTAGTTCAGTTATCGTTTCAGTTACCGTTTGCAGTTAATACTCATGCATATGAGCCTCATATGATGACAGATAATTATGGCATTATTAAGGAAAAAATAAATAAAATTCCGCCTTCATTTTATTGTTTCAGTTACTGTTTGTAGTTAATACTCATGCATATGAGCCTCATATGAGAACATATAATTATGCCATTATTCATCAAAAAACTGTTTTTGAGAACTCATTTTATCGTTTTGTTCAGTTATCGATTCAGTTACCGTTTGCAGTTAATACTCATGCATATGAACCTCATATGATGACAGATAATTATGGCATTATTAAGGAAAAAATAAATAAAATTCCGCCTTCATTTTATTGTTTCAGTTACTGTTTGTAGTTAATACTCATGCATATGAGCCTCATATGAGAACATATAATTATGCCATTATTCATCAAAAAACTGTTTTTGAGAACTCATTTTATCGTTTTGTTCAGTTATCGATTCAGTTACCGTTTGCAGTTAATACTCATGCATATGAGCCTCATATGATGACAGATAATTATGGCATTATTAAGGAAAAAATAAATAAAATTCCGCCTTCATTTTTTTGTTTCAGTTACTGTTTGTAGTTAATACTCATGCATATGAGCCTCATATGAGAACATATAATTATGCCATTATTCATCAAAAAACTGTTTTTGAGAACTCATTTTATCGTTTTGTTCAGTTATCGATTCAGTTACCGTTTGCAGTTAATACTCATGCATATGAGCCTCATATGATGACAGATAATTATGGCATTATTAAGGAAAAAATAAATAAAATTCCGCCTTCATTTTATTGTTTCAGTTACTGTTTGTAGTTAATACTCATGCATATCAGCCTCATATGAGAACATATAATTATGCCATTATTCATCAAAAAACTGTTTTTGAGAACTCATTTTATCGTTTTGTTCAGTTATCGATTCAGTTACCGTTTGTAGTTAATACTCATGCATATGGGCCTCATATGAGGACAGAAAATTATGGCATTATTAATCGAAAAACTGTTTTTGAGCATTCATTTTATCATTTAGCTCAGTTATCAATTATAGTTATTTCTCATGCATACAAGCATCATATGAGGACAGATAATTATTGATTTATTAAGGTAAAAAAACAAAATTCCGCCTACATTTTGTCGTTTAGTTCAGTTATCGTTTCAAATATCGTTTGTAGTTAATAGTCATGCATACGGGCCTCGATTGATTACAGATGATTATAACATTATCAATCAAAAACTGTTTTTGAGCATTCATATTATCATTTAGTTCAGTTATAGTTTGAGATATCCTTTGTAGTTAAATCTCATGCTTATGAGCTTCATATGAGGACAGGTAATTATTGCATTATGAAGCAAAAAAATAAAAATAAATTTCGCTTTTATTTTATTGTTTAGTTCAGTTATCGTTTCAGTTATCATTTGCAGTTAATACTCATGATTATGAGCCTCATATGAGGACAGATAATTATGGCATTATTAATCAAAAAACTTTTTGGAGCATTCGTTTTATTATTTAGTTCAGCTATAGTTTGTAGTTGACTCTCATGCCTACGGGCCTCATATGATGACAAATTATTATTAAGCAGATTTGCATCATAAAGCAAAAAACGTTTTGAGCATTCATTTTATCATTTGTTCAGTTATCGTTTGTAGTTACTTCTTAAACATACTGGCCTCATATGAGGACAGATAATTATTGAATTATTAAAGAAAAAAATAAATTCCGCCTTCATTTTATCCATTTAGGTCAGTTATCGTTTTAGTGACCGTTTGTAGTTAATACTCATGCATATTAGCCGCGTATGAGGACAGATAATTGTTGCATTATTAATCAAAAAACTGTTTTTGAGCATTCATTTTATCATTTAGTTCAGTTATCCTTTCAGTTATCGATTATAGTTAATTTTCATGTATATGAGCCTCATATGAAGACTAATGATTTTGCATTATTAAGCAAAAAAGTTTTGAGCATTCATTTTATCCTTTAGTTCAGCTATCGTTTGTAGTTAATTCTCATGCATACGGGCCTCATATGAGGACAGATAATTATTGCATTATTAAGGTAAAAAAAGAAAATTCAGCCTTCATTTTATCATTTAGTTCAGTTATCGTTTCAGATATCGTTTACAGTTAATAATCATACACATAACCCTCATATGATTAAAGATAATTCTAACATTATCATTCAAAAAACTGTTTTTGAGCATTCATTTTATCATTTAGCTCAGTTATCGTTTCAGATATTTTTTGTAATTAATTCTCATGCTTATGAGCTTCACATGAGGACAGGTAATTATTGCATTATCAAGCAAAATAAATAAATAAATAAATAAAATGATCATTCATTTATGGAGATCTTATTTGTGGACAGATAATACCTAACACACAGTACAATAATAATTTTTTTTTTAGAATGTGTTCTCATCTATCACAAAAAAAATATTTTGAAAATAATTAAAAATATTAAAAATTAGTTCATGCATGAGAGCGTTAAATATATTTTATCTCTTCTTTTTTCTCTATTCCGTTTTTAATTAAATTAATTATTTTTCATGGGCATAATTTTCTCACCCTTTTTTTATTCATTCATCTTATTATTATCATTATTATAATTATGTCATAAATACATAAATATTTATTTAAGAAAATCAATAATATAATAATAATTCAAATCAAGTTTTTATAAAAACAAACTTATTGTGGTTTTTTTATTTATTCTATGTTTACTGAGAAAAAGAAATTACTTGAATTAAATGAGAATAAACGACGAGTTTTTGTTAATTAGATATGACTATGCTGTGGTAATTTACTTTTAATCTTTTGCGATGGAAGGGAATTGATATATTTATTTTCCATTTTTTTTATCTCTCTACTTTTACAAAAGAATTAGTGTCCGAAATACAATTCCGAATTACAGCGCTGCACATTAAAAGAAATGCTGAAAATCTTTCATTAAAATAATCCCACAGTATAATAATGTTGGCACTCAATTCATTTGCTGCAGTCAGCATGGTACAAAAATCAGAAACGTAAAAGAATTTAAGTCTGAAGTGCTCAGACTTCTTTTAGTTCTTGTATAGATTTCCGGGAATTTAGTTTCTACGTAATGGGGTTATCTGACATTCTTGAAATTAATTGTTTAAAAGTCATATTAGAATTCATTTATAACCTTTAAATTATATATAAGAAGAAAACAATATGCAGATATTATTTACTTTCGTGCGTGAAGGCATTATCATTTGTTGTTAAATAAATTTTATCCCTTATTTTTACCTGTCTATTCTCGTTTTCATTAAATTATTTCTCCAGTGTAATTGTCTCAATATTTTTATTTATTTATTTATTTTCAATAATTTTAATTTTCTTACAGTTAGATAAATATATGTTTAAGTAAATCAATAATAAAAATATAGTAATAATTTAATAATTTAAATTAAGTTTTTTTAGATGCTTGCGTAATCATATAACCACATAGTACCAATTGCAATGGTTATTTCGTCTGATTGTCTACTTCTCCACATATAACAGCACAAAACCTATTTAACTGAAGGTTTGAAATTTAACTTTTAGCGCTCCATACGTTTTTGTACTTTATGACAAACGGCTCCGTAGCGGAGCCAACGGGGCGCTAATGGTTAATAGATATAATCTTTGCAGAATTTTGTCGAAGTTATTACTGTTAATTCAAATTGTTATTTAGATTCATTTTAAATTACTATTTCAAAATTTTCGAAAATCGAGTCAAAACTCAAATATATGTTCTTAAAAGTTTTCTTTATTCTATTAAATCAGTGATATCCCATGATAGATAATCATTCTCAGATGTCATGGTGACTTCTCTCTATTTAAAATAGAGTCCTATTATTATAGGACTGTTACTGAATTCCATTTATATATTATGTATTCATGTATCTATTACTGAATTTTATATGTATGTTACTGAATTGTTACTGAATTTCATATATATACTATCGTAACACATTTTGTATTCGTGCATGTTTGCGTAAGAGTGAAAAAGCTTTTGCACCACTATCTGAATATTTCTAAAACTAGTTACAGCACGAACGTTCCTCATTTGCCACGTCTGATGCATATCTTCCGACTTATTTACTGATAATAAATAAATATGATTGGAAAATTTACATCTTTTGGTGATGTCATGCCTGAAGCGCTCAGTCCTGTTCTAGTTTTTGAATGGATTTCCGGGAATTTAGTTTCCACGTAATAGAGTTCTCTCACCTTCTTGAAATTAATTGATTAAAAATTATACTTGAATTCCTTTAGAATCTTTAAGTCATGTATAAGTAAAAAAACAATATATAGGCATTATTTATTATTTTAGTGGGTGAAGCTACTATTGTTTAAAACTTAAAATATACAAATAAAGACTTAAAAGTGTTGCAAAAATAGATATTATTTATTTATTATTTACCTTAGATCTTTAGGATGCCCTCTCATCTATTTTCAAAAGAAATATAAAAGAAGATAATTGATTCGAAATAGAAAACGCAAAAACAAAACAAACACAAAAACAGTCCGCGTGTACAAACAAAGTCACGATGCATTCATCGAAACACCAAGTATATTGCACCAAAGTGCGGGGATATTATAAGAAATGACGTCATTACAAACAGCCACTATTGTTTGTTGTTAAATGAATTTTATCCCTTCTTTTTTTCCGCCAATTCTCTTTTTCATTAAGTTAAATATATCTCGAGTATAACTGACTCACTCTTTTTAATAGTTTATTTATTTCATTTTATAGTTTACTTACAAATAGATATATATTTATTTAAGTAAACCGATAATAACAATATAGTAATTATTTAATAGTTTAAATAATGTTTTTTTAAATATGATTTCGAAATCATATAACTACGTTTGAGCAATATTATTGTCTGATCTGTACGGCTGTCTGTCCGTCTCTTCCGACATAACAGCACATAAAGTACCTAACGGGAGGTTTGAAATTTAACGTATATAATTTTTGAAGAATTTTGTCGAGTTATTTCAAATTTTATGAAAACAGGAAAAATATTAAAAGTTTCTCCGCAATTTAAAATCCTATCATAATGAATTTTGTGGTACCCCATGATAGGTATTGATTCTAGATTGTCATGGTAATTAACATGATTATTGCATTCCATTACTTCTAAGTTATTGAATTTAATATACAGGGAGAGCAAAAAGTCCGTAAAAACTTTAAAAATTTATAAAAACCGAAAAAATAACCGAAATGAAAAACGGTTTGCAGGGTTAGCATCCATAGGTCACGGGGATTTTTTTAAGGCAGAAATAAAAAATAATTCAAAAAACAGACGACAGATGGCGCTGGTACTTGCGATTTCCGCGGAAATATGCAAATGAACCGGTTATAAGAGCTTGCGCTCCTAATCCACAACTAGTTCACAGTTGTGAGCCGTGAACTTGATCAAGGATGCTCACTGCGAAGAACAAAGCTTTGTTGCTGAAGTTATTTTACATGAACAATGAATCAGCGACTATTGCTTTGCGTAAATTCAGATTTCAAAGGATTTGAGGACGGGAAAGGGGCCTTTAACAGCGGCAGGCCTCATAAAGCTTGTTCGGCGGTTTGAGGAAACATTCTGTTCATTATTTGGGTATCTTTTCTTTGATTTGGGTACGTCAGCGCCACCTATTGGCTGTGTTTTGAATTATTTTTTTTCATGTCTTAAAAAATCCCCGTGACCTATAGATACTAACCCTGCAAACCGTTTTTCATTTTGGTTATTTTTTCGGTTTCTATGAATTTTTAAAGTTTTTACGGACTTTTTGCTCACCCTGTATATAATCGTTATATATTTTGATATTCGTTCATTTTTGCAAAAAGAATGCATCACCTTTTACGCCATTATCTGAATATTTCTAAAATTAATTATAATACGAACAAAGCTCATTTGCTACGTCTGACGCACAGTTTCCGACTTATAAATGATTATTTAGCTATTAGATTATAAATGAATATGCTTGGAAGATGTACACCTTTAAACGATGGAAAGAAGTTAATGTTATAATCATTTTCTATTTTAATTCCTTTATTTTGAATAAAGAACTAGTGCCAGAAATACAACCCAGAAGAATTTCTCTGCTCATTAATAACTAAACTGAAAAGCTTTTAATAAAACAACCACGCACTGTAACAATATTGATACTCCGTCAATTTGCTGCAGTCAGCACGGAACTACAATCATAAAAACGAAAGAATTTTAGTCTGAAGTGCTTCACTCCTGTTTTAGTATTTGAATGGATTTCCGAGAATTTAGTTTCCATGAAAGAGAGTTAGTTATCTGCTTTTCTCGAATTTAATTATATTGATTAAATGTTATAGTAGAATTCCCTTATAAACTTTCGGATCCGTCCTTAAGGTTGTGCGACGTATGCAGCCGCATAGGACCTCGCGCCTAGAGAGGCCTGCACACAAGATATATTGTCTTTAATAAAAAGAAGGTACAACAGAAAATCTTAAATATACATTTATTATTTTAGTTAAGAACATATAGTTGTTTTGATATAAATAATATTCCATGTTGGAAGAGAGATTTTAACCATTATTTTGCCACTGTTACTTTTGAAATTGGTCCAGTAGTTCCAGAAAGTATCCCTACAATTATATAAACAAACGCTATTCCTTTATAATAGCTTGGGAGGAGAACCCTGGATCCCCGGATCACAGTATATAGGTGAATACCATTCTTTTTTATTAATAGTATAGATAAGATTAGGTTAAGAGTCAGAAAGAAAAAAAGCCTCGCAAAAGCCTTGCACCGGGCCTCGCTTAAACCGTCCTCCATAAAGAGAACTCTGTAACCTTTAAGTCATATTTTAAAAGAAAGCAATATGCAGACATTGTATGGTTTTTTTTAGTGGGAGATACCGTTGTATCTTGTTCGAAACGAATTTTCTCGCTTCTTTTTTGTCTATTCTTTTTTTTTAATAAAGATTTTTTTCGAGTATAACCGTTTCATTTATTTATTTATTTATTTATTTTATTTTTTAACTTATTATTTTTAAAAAGATATATATATTGTTTTAAATAAATCAAAAAATAATACTAGTAATAATTTAAATGAAATATTATTTTTTTGGTGTTTTGATAATTATATAGATACGTAATACTGATTATCATTGTTTGGTCCGTACATGTGTCTGTCCGTCTCTCCGCATACAACAACACAAGAACTACTTAAACCGTACTTTTGAAATTTAATAAATTTAATCAATGCCAAATTTTGTCGAGTTATTTTAAATTTTATGACAATCGAATCAAATTTTTAAAAGATGATATTAAAAGTTTTCCATTTTCATTCTTTTAAATCCTATAATACGCAATTCATTTATATCTCTATACAGATAATGATTCTAGGTTGCCATGGGGATTACGTTGATAAATAACATTTATCTAAGGTTGCAGGCCAAATTCATTCTAGTAAAGTCTACATTGTCGAATAAAGTTCAAATCAAAACATGAGTTCGTAAGTATTAAATTCTAAAACGCAGTGAATCTTACTTAAAGAAATTAAATTAACTTCAGATTAAAAAAAAAGACTATTTACATTTATTATTTACAAAAGGTATATTAATTATTACTCTCATTGAGAGTTCAATTTTTATTGAACGAGTCGGTTCTAAAAACATTCTATTCTGAGAACAAAAATCGTCTGAGAAAGTAAATATAAAAGGTTCGTTGCCAACAGCAACGAACAGTAACAAAAATTGGTTTTCGAAACCAAGGAGGCATTCACAACACACTGCCCCCGGCTGAACATTTAGTTCAGCATCTAAATTACACATTAATAAATATAAAAATATACTTACATACTTTACATAAGTTTCGGATAACATTCGTAAATACAGATACAAAGAAAGATAATAAGAAATCTTCTATAAGAAAAGAAAAGAAAACATGTAAAATAAATGCAAATTAAACAATAATAAAGGTAAATTATATCAACAAAGAAATGTAAAAGTTTTAGAGTTTATAGAGTCTATTAGTCATTCAAGTCCAATTCGAGATTATATAAAAGTTGCACAGGTCGTTTAAGATCGCCATTTGCAGTCTGTAAAACTCATGATCTTATTTTCGAATCACGACCATATATAAGTTCTTTAACGCGTCCACATTTCCACATGTGTTTCGGAAGTTTTTCATCATGAATTAAAACGACATCATTAACTTTGAACTGGGGTGATGAGTTTACATTTTTAACTTGAAAAGCAGATCTAAGTTCTAATAGGAATTCGTTTCTCCACCTTTTCCAAAAATAATCAGTAATTTGTTGCTTCTATTTATATTTTTTCGTCAACAGAATCTTGTTTGAATTCTCTTGAGTACAGATCGGAAATCCATAAGAAGGTAAAGACATTAATCCTTTACCAACTAAAAAATGAGAGGGCGTCAAAGGTAATGATTCAGCATGTTCTTCGTAGAGGTAACTTAAGGGACGTGATTTGATCACAGCCTCTATTTCTGTAAGTACTGTTTCTTGTTCTTCATAACTTAGACAAGTTTTGCCCAAAACTTTTTTCAAAGGTGTTTTAATTGATCGAATCATTCTTTCCCAGAAACCGCCCCACTAGGAGGCTCTAGGAATAATAAACTTCCATCTTATCCGATTTCTTCTGAAATAATCAAAAACTTCTTGCTTAGAAATTCTATCCCAAGCATCTTTTAACACCAAATCAGCCTTAGAAAAGGTCTTAGCATTGTCGCTATACATTATTTTGCAAAAACCTCTTCTAGAAAAAAATCTTCGTAATGCTAAGATAAAGGTTTGAGTACTTAGATTGGTTACCAATTCTAAATGTACTGCTCTTATTACAGCACACGTAAATACAGCAATTTAAGCCTTTTTAGATCCTTCAGAAGTTTTGTAATAAATCGAACCGGCAAAATCAACACCAGAGGTCTCAAAAACAGGTGTTTCGATGATTCTGCCTCTCGGTAGGGGAGCTATTTCCACTTTTCCAGGAGTAGCATTAAGTTTTCGGCATATCATGCATGACCTTATAACGGATTTCACAAATCTTCTTCCTTTCACTATAAAATATGAGCTAAGGTGAGAGCTACACCAAAATGATGTAATCTTTCATGAGCCTCTTTAATGAGCAATTTTACAAAATAAGATTTACTAGGGAGAATCCAAGGATGTTTTCTTTCTCTGTTATTTCTGAAAACTGTAATCTTCCGGATAAAACAAGTAAATTATTTTCATCTAATTGAGGATTAAGATTGTATAAAGAAGAATCTTTATTAAGGGATTTTTTTTGTTTAAGTGCTTCTATTTCAACTTTAAATGAAATTTCCTGAGTTTGTTTTATCCAGTATTTTTCTGCTATTTCTATTTCTGAAGTAGTTAAAGGTCCTAAAATTTTAGGGTTTTTCGAATTGGTATTATGAATAAAACGCATTATCCAAGCGGTAAAAATTATACACGCGATTTAAACTACTATACTTAGCCACATCAAATATGGGTTTAGGAGAAGCATTACACAATAAAGTTAGATTTGATTTAGCTTTCATTTCAATAACAGCTTCAGAATCAATTTTAAAAGATTTTTTCAAAGGCCACATATTTTCTGGAAGTGATAACCAAGTTGGGCCACACCACCAAACATTATTATTCATTAACTTCGATAAGTTTTCCCCTCGCGTAAGCAGATCTGCTGGGTTTTCTTTTCCAGGGCAATAATTCCAGTCCTTTGGATCTGTCAATGACTGAATTTCTCTGACTCAATTAGCTATAAAGGGTTTCCAGTTTGTAGTAGAACCCTTTATCCAAAAGAGAGTTATTTCAGAGCTTGACCATAATTTTATAGTTAAATTCGGAATATGTAAAGCTTGTTTCAGGTATTTCCACATTCTAGCAGCAACTACCGCACTGATCAATTCAAGTCGTGGAATGGTTAACCTCTTGAGGGGGGCTATTCTACATTTACTTTAAACAAAACTTGTTTGGATTTCATCAGCTAAAGAAATGCAACGCATATAAGCAACTGCTCTGTATCCTTTAGGGCTAGCGTCACAAAAAATGTGTATTTGTGTTTTTTCAAAAATGTTCATACCACTAGGAAAATATTTTCGGGGTATTTCAAATGTTCTTAAATGTAGAACTTGAGAACACCAAGTGTCCCACTCGATTTTCAAATCTTCGGGTAATTTACAATCCCACTCTAAACCCCTTTGCCACGTTTCTTGCAACAAGGCTTTTATACGTATCATAAATGGGTTCAAAAATCCGATTGGATCATAAATTTTTAATAACATTTTAAGCACTCTTCGCTTGGTAGGGTTATCTTTATGACACTCTTCAAAAAGCTGCGCATCTAACATCAAAACATCAGATTCAGTATTCCAAATTAGTCCCAGCACTTTTAAGATGCTGTTTGTGTTTTCCTCACTTATGCCTATTTTATCAGTTTCCCACATTTTCTTAAGTTCTATAGAGTTAGTTTTGAACTTCCTCAAATTCATTCCTGCATCTTTAAGAATTTTAGAAGCTGTAACTGATAAATAATATGCTTCATTATCTAGATCTGATCCTGAAATTAGATCGTCAACATATAGGGAATTGTCTAGCATTATTACAACACTTGGATGTTGATCGCGATATTTTTAAGATGATGTTTAATCGTGGCAGCCAAAATAAATGGTGAGCATGAAACGCCAAATGGTACACGAGTAAATCTTAAAATTTTGAAAAGGTTGTTAGGATCATTATCGAACCAAAGAAATTTAAGGAAATCGCGGTCTTCTTTTGCTACGGAAATTTGGTGAAAGGCCTTTTCGATATCTGCACAAAATGCAGTATTAAATTTTCTGAAATTAAGAATAATTTCTAATAAATTTGGATTCAAATTAGGGCCACTGTACAGATAATCATTTAACGATTTGTTGTTTTCTTTTGAAGAAGCGTCGAATACTATTCTAACTTTAGTTGTGGTTTTATCCTTTCGCAAGACAGGGCGGTGCGGCATGAAATATCCGCTGTTTATAATTTTATTGGGGGATTCTTCTACTATTTTATTTAATTCCTGTTCAATTACAATTTCTTTATATTTCTGCAATAATTCTTTATTTTTGTGTAAATTTCTATTCAAGTTAAAAAATCTATGTCTAGCATTATTATAATTGCTACCAAAATCGATTTTATCACCTTTCCATAACAATTTAGTTTCATAACGGTGCTCAAGAAAATGCAAATTGTCTTCAAATTTTTTAATTAATTCTTTATCTAACTCTGAAATGTTTCCTTTTGTATTAATTCCTAAATCTTCTAACTCCCACAATGATTTTAAATCATTTTCAATAGGTTTCATAACCTGAGTCGATAAGACACCAGCTTGATTACTATCGCTATTTTTGTTTGAGTCAATTGTCCCACAAAGTGAATGTCCAAATAAATTTTCACACACGAATAAGGATTTACTTATTGGATATATTCTACCATTAATCTGATATATATAATCTGCGCCTAATAAAATTTCAACATTACGATTATCAAAATCTTCCCATCTGTCAAGACGAAATTTAGAAAGTTTTCTCTTTATACTGATTGGAAGGGGAGGAATTTGTATCAAAGAATTCGTGATAACTGGAGTGACTAAAGCTTCCACAACTATACTACGTTTTTTGTCTTTCAAGTGAATTAGTTTCAACTGAACGACATCATAACATCGTTCTTCAGACTTTTTCGAACCAAAAGTATATACAGTTAAATTTTCATTTCTAATGATTTCAAGTTTTAGTTTAGAAACTAAATTTTCTGTAACGAAGGTACGATGACTAGCAGAGTCAAACAAACAAAGTGTGATTTCGGAATTTTCACCTGCTTCTACCTTTACATGAATAGTTTGAAATATAACTTCCTTATTTAAATTATTTATATTACTATTACAGTGGGATACTGAGGATACAATGCTACTTTTCTGCTCTGATATTTCTGTTTTTTTTTATTTTGAGAATTGCAAAGTATTGTATTATGAAATGTTTTGCCACAAATTATACAATTTTCATTTGAAAACTTACGAAAGCTGGAAATGTGAAATTTTCTAAAGCACTTAAAACATCTTCCCTCCCTTTTCAACTTTTCTTGCATTTCTGGAACGGTTAGCGACTTGCAATTTTCAATATTATGATCACTTTTATTGCAAAAAATGCAGTTATTCTTAACATTTGTTGTTAATGCTGAGGTTGTTGAAACGCTTCTTTTATAAGTGTTAAAATTTTTCTTATTAGGCTCATATTTATTTTCATGAATTGTTTTTTCAAAACCATTCAATTGTATAGTGGCTTCACGAGATTTGATTTTTTCTTTTAAAAAATTTATTAATTCAGTTACATCCCAGTCGGTACATTTAGTGCGCTTTCTATTAAATTCCAGAGCAATATCAGATGGAATAATTTTAAGAATAATAGGACATAATAAATGTCCATATGAACCTGATGCTACACCTAACGAATTCAGATTTCTTATTTGAATTTCGCACTCGTCATATAGTTCTCTAAGAGCTTTAATGTTACTTGAATTTCTCACAGGTTTTAAATTAAGTAATTTAGTCATGTGACTGTTAATTACATAGTCGTTACGACCAAAACGAGTTGTCAATATCTCTATAGCATGAACATAATTTTCTTCAGTCAGCGAAAATCCTGCAATAGAATTTGCAGCACTTCCGCCTAAAAGTGACTTTAAATGGGAAAATTTATCAATTGGAGTTAAATGCTCATTGTTATCAATTGAGTTCGAAAATTGACTCCAAAATTAAAGCCATAAAAATGCATCACCATAAAACTTAGATTTGTTAAGTTTTGGTAGTTTAACTATATTTTGATTCAAAGTTTTTTGACTTTTTAGTAGAGAACTATTCTCACTACTACTATCACTTTCATTATCTGAAGCATCTTGCTTAGTTTCAGAAGTAACTGTATTATCATTTATAAATTTGGAAATTTTAAATTCCTATTCAATTATATTTTCATTACATGTTTCGGACTTTTCAATTTCCTTTTTAAATTCAGCATCAGAAACCAATGGTTCTATGTCAGAATTTAACGATTTTAACGTTTTCAATTTATCATTTAACTGCTGCACTAAAATATTTAACTGCGTTTTCTTATTTTCGATTTCTAAAGTTTGTGTATCATCTAATAAATCCTTAACCTTATCAAATATTTTCGTAACTTGAGTACGAATAACTGCTCTTTTTTTCTTTAGCAGTTCAAGATCCATAGTAAATTCAATGTATTTTATTCAAATAATAAATAATTCAATTTATTTCAAATAATTAAATTTGAGGTACTTACCTCATTCTTTCGTTTATCAGATCATTCAGACATCAAGTGTTTCATCATACATCGTGTCGCGTTGACGCCAAAAATGATACATAACATCTATCTAAGATTGCAGGCCAAATTCATTCGAATAAAGTCTACATTGTCGAATAAAATTCAAATCAAAACATGAGTTCGTAAGTATTAAATTCTGAAACGCAGTGAATCTTACTTAAAGCAATTAAATTAACTTCAGATTTTAAAAAAAAAGACTATTTACATTTATTATTTACAAAAGGTATATTAATTCTTACTCTCATTGAGAGTTCAATTTTTACCGAACGAGTCGGTTCCAAAAATATTCTAGTCTGAGAACAAAAATCGTCTGAGAAAGTAAATACAAAAGGTTCGTTGCCAACGGCAACGAACAGTAACAAAAACTGGTTTTTGAAACCAAGGAGGCATTCACAACATACGTCCTATTTAATATGTACTCCTATTATTTCCGTGTTACAGAATTTAATATGTATAATTATAAAACATTTTGTATTCGTACATGTTTGCATAAGATTGAAACAGCTATTGCAACGTTATCAGAATTGTTATAAAATTAGTTACAATACGACGGCACCTCATTTGATACATCTTGAGTACAATTACCGACTTATTTACTGAGTATAAATGGATATTCTTTAAAGGTTTACACCTTTAATCTATGCAGCTCACATTTTAATTATTTCTCATTTTTATTTTTTCCACTTTTTTTATAATACTAGTGTCAGAAATAGAAGCCAGAACAATTCCTCTGTGAATTAATAACTAGACTCAAAAGTTTTTAATAAAACAACCACACACTATAACAATATTGATACTGCATTCATTTGCTGCAGTCAGCACGGAACTACAATCATAAAGGTGAAACAATTTAAGTCCGAAGTGCTTCACTCCTCTTTTAATATTTGAATGGATTTCCGGGAATTTAGTTTCAAAGAAAGAGATTAATCTGCCCTTATTGATTGTAATTATATTAATTAAAAGTTATATTCGAATTCCCTTATAACCTTTAATTATGTAAAAGAATAATGCTATATACTGGCTGAAGGATTTTAGTTTTTGTAAGGTATTTTTTCCTTATTTTACTTTTAATAATTCGTTTCTTTGTGATTCATATCCTGTATTTTTATTAATATAATTCTTTATCATTCAGTTACTTTTAGCGAGCCACAAAAAATCATGTGATTATATCACCGATATATTTTTTTAATGTATATGCTATTTGACTGAATTTTTTTTATATGATTCGCTCTTTAGAGTTGACTATAAAATTATATATATAAAAAAAAAAAACAAATACATGTTAACGTTCTCTTTTTTAATTCCTCCACTTTTGCTAAAGTACTAATATCAAAAATACAACAAAAACATTTCCACTCCTCATTTATAATTAGTCCGAAACCTTTTAATAAAACAACTACACACTATAGCAATATTAATATTAAATTCCTTTGCTGAAGTCAGCACGGAAATATAATCATAAATGTGAAAAAATTTAAGTTTCAAGTGCTTCACTCCTGTTTTAGTATTTGAATGGATTTCCGGGAAGTTCGTTTCAATGAGATTTATCTGCCCTTCTTGAATTTAATTATATTGATTAAAAGTTATATTAGAATTCCCTTATAGCTTTTAAGTCATATTTTAAAAGAAAGCAATATACAGACATTATGTGCTATTTTAGTGGCAGAAACCGTTGTTGTCTCTTGTTGATAAACGACTTTTATCACTTCTTTATTTCCTCTATTCTCTTTTTAACTAAATTTGTTTCGAGTATAACTGTCTCATTCTTTTCATTCATTCATTTATTACATTTTTTAATTCATTTATAAAAAGATAAATATTTATTTAAATAAATCAAAAATAACAACAGTAATAATTTAAATCAAATACAGTCGTCAATTCTAAATCGGATAATTCGAATCTTTGCTTAATTCGAGCTAAATATGAAGTCCCGAAATTTTTAATGACAGAATTGCATTAAAAATTTTCATTAATTCGAACTCATTTTCTCTTGACTTCTTTTAATTCAAACCAACGAGAATTCCAATTTTTAGGTGCGTTCGTAATTATGTAAATACGTAGCACCTATTGTTGTCGCTCAGTCCGTCCGTCTGTCTGTCCGTCCGCATATAACAACGCAAAAACTACCCAACCGAATCATTTGAAATTTGAAATACATAATTATGTCGAGTCATTTCAAATTTTATGAAAATCGGATGGATAGATCAATTACAGGGACAATCAAAAGGATTCCGTTACATTACGGTCAATGCGGAAAAAAGTTTCAAATGCATTTTAATCGTTTGAAATTTAAAACATATAATTATTGCATAATTTTGTCGAGTCATTTCAAATGTTATGAAAATCGGATGCATATATCAATTACAGGGACAATCAAAAGGATTCCATTACATTACGGTCAATTGGGAAAAAATTTCAAATGCATTTTAATCGCTTCAAATTTAAAACAAATAATTATTACGTAATTTTATCGAGTCATTTCAAATGTTATGAAAGTCGGATGCATAGATCATTTACAGGGACAATCAAAGGTATTCCATTACATTACGGTCAATGGGAAAAAGTTTCAAATGCATTTTTATGACGTTACACTCATTCGAACATAATAGAATTGGCATGAATCTATGAAGTATATACTAAAATATGCATTCTGTACAATCTGTGGTGCAAAGAATTTTTATTATTAAATTACAGGGCCACACAAAAGTATTCCACTACATAATGCTATACGGGGAAACATTGTTTGGGGAGTGTTTTAATTACATTCAACTATTTCACATTTTATGAATAAGATATACGTTTCTGAGGTGTTATAAAAATTACTTTCTGTATACTTACAGGAACACAAAAAAGATTTCGACTACTATACTGTATAAGAAGTACGCTCTACTATATCAGCAAGATTTGAATATTTTTAAAACTTCGTCATCGTACGAACGCACCTCATTTGCTACGTTCACGAGCAATTTCCAACTTGTTCATTTTTCTCTTCTTTTACACGAATTTCAGATCATTTGAGTGACTTTCTTCCTTTGATTTTTTTGAAAAGTGTTCCCAACGTGTATATATATATAATTAAATGCATTTCATATTCACTTTCTTAGTGTCCTGTCTGTCCATCAATGAAGCTTTAAATTTTTCTACCATTGTGCTTGTTTATAATCTTTCAATTAGTTTACGTATTTATACATTCTAATTTAATATTAAGTCATATTCTAATAATAGAAGAAATAAATTTAAAAAACACTATAACATAAATCCCTTTGTAATAGTACGATATTAAGCATGTTTACATTTCATATTTTCCATAATTGGAACTTCGGATAATACGAACATTACTTGTGGTCCCGGCGAGTACGTTGACTAGAGCCGAGTGTATTATTTTTTTGGTGTTTTGATAACTATATAAATGAGTAGTACCGATTATCATTGTTTGGTATATACGTGTGTCTGTCCGTCTCTCCGCATACAACAACAAAAAACTACTTAACCGAAGTTTTGAAATTTAATAAAATTAATCATTAAAGAATTTTGTCTAGTTATGTTAAATTTTATGAAAATCGAATCAAAAATTAAAAAGATGGATATTGAAAGTTTTCTTTCTTCATTCTATTAAATCCTATCATACGCAATTCATTTATATCCCCTGATAGATAATGATTCTATGTTTCCATGGGGATTACGCCCTATTTGATGTATAGTAATATTATTTCCGTGTTACTGATATTAAAATGTACGATTGTAAAACATTTTGCATTCGTACATGTTTGCATAAGAGTGAAACCGCTATTGCACAGTTATCTGAATATTTATTAAATTTAGTTACAATACGATGACACATCATTTGATACGTCTGGAATACAGTTAACGACTTATTTATTGAATATAAATGAATATTCTTCGAATATTTATACCTTTAAGCTATGCAGTTCACATTTTAATTATTTTCCATTTAAATTTTTTCGACTTTTTCTAAAATAATAGTGTCAGAAATACAAACCAGAATAATTACTCTGCGAATTAATAACTAGTCTCAAAAGCCTTTAATAAAACAACCACGCAATATAACAATACTGACATTCAATTCATTTGCTGCAGTCAGCACGAAACTACACACTGTTAAAAATAAATCTGTGAATTCACAGTGAAACTACTGGCAGCAAAGTAGCCGACCTTTCACCGTTCCTTTAGTAGATTTTCCGCTGTGGTAAATAGAAGAAAGGAAAACTCCGTTTGCAGAAGCTGTAATTTTCTATTACAAAGTTTGATTTTTAATGATAATAATTTAATATAATTTTTAAAATTAATGAATCGATTAATCATCAAAGAGTTCGAAATACCGAGTGTTTTTAAGCTGTTATAATTTTGTTTAATTATTTATTATTATTATAAGTTTGTATAATTTACTTCACGCCGTTTAGAGGATCGAACTCGGAAGTTTTTGATAGTGGATCAAATCCTCACCAAGTGAGCAGAAGTTGCTGATGCCGGATTGTACAAAGTATGAGTTAGTGTTAGTGGGTTATAGTTGTTATAGTTGTATGTCATAAAAGTTATAACTTTTATGAGTTAATGGGGAAATCTGTTGTGCTTTTTAAAGATTTCCTTTCAAATGTATTCCTCAGAATACTTGTAAACGGTTTATTTTATTTTATTTTAGACTGATGCATAATACTTATTATTTTTTAAAATTCATTTTAATTTTTTAAATAGTTTAAATTAAAAAAAATCACTGTTTAAAATCAGCGGGTTTTTTTTTTGAAAGAATGAATGAAGGAAAAGTACTTTTTTCATTTTTTACAAAAATAATGTTATAGACAATTTTTTGAAATTGTCGTAACAATTTATTTATTTATTTATTTATTACTGTTTGGCTAATTAATTAAAAGATTTTTTAATAAGACATAAGAGGAAAAAAAACAGAAAAAATGTAATTTAAAAGGGATTTTTCATGTTTTCATTTGTTCATTGCTCCAGTGGGATCCGAGCCCACAATCTGCGATCATATGCGATTAGTGGTGTGGTGTCTTGACCACTCGGCCATGGATCCCCCCCCCCCCCAACGGAGTGTCTCCCTTTTTTGTTTCTATTTTTCTTTTATTTCAGGAAATATGGTGGGATTTTCTAATTTTTAACGGAAAATGCCCTTTTGTTGTGAAAAGAGACTTCTTCTGTGAAATTCAGGAAAACAATATTCGTGAATTTCAGAATTTGTTTAACTGTGCAATCATAAAGGTGAAAGAATTTAAGTCCGAAGTGCTTCACTCTTGTTTTATTATTTGACGGATTTCCGGGAATTTAGTTTCCATGCAAGAGATTTATCTATCCTTCATGAGTACAATTATATTGTTAAAAAGTTATATTCGAATTCCCTTATGATCTTTAAGTTATCTAAAAGAATAAAGCTATTTACAGTTTAAAGGACTTCAGTTTTCGAAAGGTATTTTTTCCTTAGTTTACATTTTATAGTTAATTTCTTCGTGAGTCATATATTTTATTCAAATTAATATAATCCTTTGTCATTCACCTGCTTTTAGACAACAACAAAGTTATATATTATAATCATTTTATATTTTTAAATCATTCATTTTCAATAAAATACTAGTGTCTGGAATACAACTCAAAACAATTCAGCTGCTCATTAATAAATAGACTGAAAAGCTTTTAATAAAACAACCACACACTATAACAATATTATTATTCAAATCATTTGCTGCAGTCAGCACGGAACTACAATCATAAAGGTGAAAGAATTTAAGTCCGAAGTGCTTTACTCCTGTTTTATCATTTGAATAGATTTCCGGGAATTTAGTTTCCATGCAAGAGATTTATCTATCCTTCATGAGTGCAATTATAATGATTAAAAGTTATATTAGAATTCCCTTATAACCTTTAAGTTATGTAAAAGAATAAAGCTATATATTGGCTGAAGGAATTAAGTTTTTGAAAGGTATTTTTTCCATAGTTTACTTTTAATAGTTCGTTTATTTGCGATTCTGTATTCCATATAATTCCTTATCATTCACTTGCTTTTAGCGAGCCCCCAAAATTCATGTCATTCTATCACCGATATGTTTTTTATGTACACGCTATTTGACTGGGGTTTATTTATATGATTCACTCTTTAGAGTTCACTATAAAATCATAGAGGAAAATGTTAACGATTTCATTTTTAATTTCCCCACTTTTGCTAAAGTACCAATATAAAAAATAGAGCAAAAAACAATTCCACTGCTTCTTCATAATTAGTCCGAAAAGCTTTTATTAAAGCAACCACATACTATAACATGTTTGATATTCAATTCATTTGCTGCAGTCAGTACGAAACTGCAATCATAAAGGTGAAAGAATTTAAGTCTGAAGTGTTTCACTTTTGTTTTAGTATTTGAATGGATTTCGGAGAATATAGCTTCCGTGAAAGAGAGTTCCGTGAAAAAGATCTGCCCTTCTTGAATTTAATTATATTGATTAAAAGTTATATTAAAATTCCCTTATAGCATTTAAGTCATATTTAAAAAGATAGCAATATACAGGCACTGCGTGTTATTTTAATGGGAGAAACCGTTGTCTCTTGTTGATAAACGAATTTTATCGCTTCTTTTTTCCGTCTATTCTTTTTTTTAAATTTTTTTTTTTTTAGCATAACTGTCTCATTCTTTTTATTTATTTATTTATTTTATTTTTTAATTTACTTATAAAAAGATAAATATTTATTTTAATAAATCAAAAATAAAATAAATAAGTAATAATTTAAATCAAATATTATGTCATTGGTGTTTTGATAATTATACAAATACGTACACTGTAAAAAAAGGGTCGATCTGCTAAAAATTTTTAGTTTTTCTCAGTGATCTATGCAATTACTAATTTTTTTTTTAAATCTTACTCAGTTACAATGAAATCTGTAAGAATTACTAGAAAAAAGCTAACAACGAATACAGTTAATAGTTTTAATAGCTATTACTAAAACTACCCCGGTGTGACCGTGATAGCCTAGTGGTCATAGCACCGAACTCCAGTCTGAAAGTTCCCGGGTTCGATGCTCGACACCACCGAAGACGCATCGAGTGTATGTAGAGTAAGTACTCGTTCAATAAAGGGGTTATGAAAATCCTGTCGTAGCAGTAACCATGGGTAATGATCTCTGGAAGTTCCCTCAATGTCAGAAGCATATACAAATTGAGCAGGTGGCAATGTTCGATGCTGCCATCTATTGAGGCTTTGCCGCACATCTTCCGCTGCAGAAGTCTGTCTTTTTACCCACTGGATGCAGTTTAAAGTTCAATTGCGTTTGGAATAGTTACTAAGAATCTGTGAGTAATGATTACTAAAAATAATTTTGGAGCTGTTACTAAAATTTGCATGGTGGCTCATACTACAAAGTTTTAAGTTAGTTATACAAAAAATTCTTTTATTCAGTTTACAAAAGAAATTTTTGTTTCACTTGCAAAAAAAAGAGTTTGGAATGGTTTCTATTTGAATAGTGAGTAATAGTTAATAAAAAATTCTGTGGAATACAAATTTACTTTAAAATTTTTAGTAAACTTATGAATTTTATTTTACAGTGTAGTACCAGTTATCATTGTTTGGTCCGCATGTGTGTCTGTCCGTCTATCATCATACAACAAAACAAAAACTAATTAAACCGTACGTTTGAAATTTAATAAATTTAATCAATGCAAAATTTTGTCGAGTTATTTTAAATTTTATGAAAATTGAATGAAATTTTTAAAAGATGATATTAAAAGTTTTCTTTCTTCATTCTATTAAATTCTATAATACGTAATTTATTTATATCCCTTGATAGATAATGATTCTAGGTTGTCATGGGGATTACGCCTTATTTAATATGTATTCCTATTATTTCCATGTTACTGAATATAATATGCATAATTATAAAGCATTTTGTATTCGTACATGTTTGGATAAGAGTGAAACAGCTATTGCACCGTATTTTAATATTTATAAAATTAATTATAATACGATGGCACCTCATTTGATATGTCTAAATTCAGTTACCGACTTATTTAATGTTCTTCGAAGGTTTACACCTTTAAGCTATGTAGATCCCATTGTAATTACTTTCTATTTTTATTTTTTCCGCTTTTACTTAAGTACTAGAGTGAGGAATACAACCTAGAAAAATTCCTCTGCGAATTAATAACCAGTCTCAAAAGTCTTTAATAAAACAAACCGATTTTACAGCAATATTGTTGCAACAATTACGTTTCCATTCAATTCATTTGCTGCAGTCAGCGCGGAACAACAATCATAAATGTGAAAGAATTTAAGTCTGAAGTACTTCACTTCTGTTTTAATATTTGAATGGATTTCCAGGAATTTAGTTTCCACGAAAGAGAGTAATCAGTCCTTCTTCAATTTAATTATATTGATTAAAAGTTATATTCGAATTTCCTTATTACCTTTAATTTATCTAAAAGAATAACGCTATTTGCGGGTTAAAGGACTTCAATTTTTGAAAGGCATTTTTTCCTTAGTTTACTTTTTATTGTTAATTTCTTCGTGATTCATATATTTTATTCAAATTAATATAAACCTTTATCAGTCAGCTGCTTTTAAAAAGCAACAAAATTATAGGTTATAATCATTTTCCATTTTTAATTCCTCCAATTTTGAATAAAGTACTAGTGTCAAAAATACAACCCAGAACAATTCCGCTACTCATCAATAATTACTCTCTTTAATCAATAACTAAGTATTTAATAAAAAACAACTCAATGCAAAATTATTGACATTCAATTCATTTGCTGAAGTCAGCACAGAACTACAGTCATAAAGGTTAAAGAATTTAAGTCTCAAGTGCTTTTCTCCTGTTTTAGTATTTGAATGTATTTCCTGGAATTTAGTTTCCATGACAGAGAGATCTGCCCTTTTTGAATTTAATTATATTGATTTAAAGTTATATTCAAGATCCCTTGCAACCTTTAAGGTATATAAAAGAATAAAGCTATTTACTGACTGTAGGATTTTTAGTTTTTGAAAGGTATTTTTTTATTAATTAATTTTTAATAATTTGTCTCTCTTTGATACATATTCTGTATTCCAATTAATATAATTTCTTATTATTCAGTTGATTTTAGCGAGCCAACAAAAATTACGTCATTCTATCACCAATTTTTTTTTTTTTTTTTTTTTTTTTTTTTTTTTTTTTTTTTTTTTTTAAGTACACGCTATTTGGATGATTTTTTTTAATAATATTCGCTCTTTAGAGTTACAAAATCATAAAAAATGACGTTTCCATTTTTAATTCCTCCACTTTTGCTGAAGTACTAATATCAAAAATAGAACAAAAAACAATTCCATTGCTCATTAATAATTAGTCCGAAAAGCTTTTAATAATGCAACCACACACTATAACAATATTATTATTCAATTTATTTGCTGCAGTCAGCACGGAACTGCAAGCATAAAGGTGAAAGAATTTATGTCTGAAGTGCTTCACTCCTCTTTTCGTATTAGAATAGATTTTCGGCAATTTGGTTTCCACGAAAGAGAGTTATTTGCCCTTCTTTGATTTAATTATATTGATTAAAAGTTATATTCTAGCTCCCTTATAACCTTTAAGTTATCTAAAATAATTAAGCTATTTTACGGGCTAAAGGACTTCAATTTTTGAAAGGTTTATTTTTTAGTTTACATTTTATAGATAATTTCTTCTTGCTTAATATATTTTATTTAAATTAATTTAATACTTTTTCATTCAGCTACTTTTAGAGAGTAAAAAATTTATAGGTTATAATCATTTTCCATTTTTAATTCATTCATTTTGAATAAAGTGCTAGTGTCAGAAATACAACCCAGAACAATTCCACTGCTCATTAATAAATAGATTGAAAAGCTTTTAATAAAACAATCACATACTGTAACAACATTGGAATTCGATCATTTGCTGCAGTCAGCACGGAACTACAATCATAAAGGGGAAGGATTTTAAGTCTGAAGTGCTTCACTCCTGGTTTAATATTTGAATGGATTTCCTGGAATTTCGTTTCCATGAAAGAGAGTTATCTACTCTTCTTGAATTTAAATATAATGATTAAAATTATATTCGAGCTCCCTTGTAAATTTTAAGTTATGTAAAAGAATAAAGCTATTTACGGACTGAAAGATATCAGTTTTTGAAGGTATTTTTCTAATTAGTTTATTTTTAATAGTTCGTTTCTTTGTGACTCATACACTATATTCCAATTTATAAGAAGAAAACAAATTAAAATAGAAAACGATATGCAGGCATTTGTTTGTTATTTTAGTGGTGAAGCCGCTATGATTAGTTGTTAAATGAATTTTATCTCTTATTTCCGTCAATAATCTTTTTTAAATTAATTATATCTCGCGTATAATTGTTTCACACTTTTTATTAATTTATTTGTTTTATTTTTTAATCTATTTACAAATATATACTTAAGCAAATTATTACCAAAAGTAGTCATAATTTAATATTGTAAATAGTACAGTTTTCTTCAGTAACAGTTTTCTTCTTTTAGATGATTTCGTAATTATATAAATACACAATACGAATTGTCATTATCTTGATCTTCCGCCTGTCTATCTGTCAGTCTCTCGACATTTCGGCACAAAATCTATCTAACATAAAGTTTGATATTTTATATACATAGTCGTCGTAGAATTTTGTCGAGTTATTTAAACTTTTACAAAAAATGAATTAAAAAAATAAAAATGTACATTGTTAAGAGTTTTCTTCATTTCATTAAATCCTATCATACATAATTCAGTGATATCCCTTGGTAAATAATGATTCTAGATTCCTATGGCAATTAGGTCTTATTTAAGATGGAGAAATATTATTTTTCTGTTGCATAATTTATTATATATAATCGAAATAAATTTTGGTATTCCCTTAGAACCTTTAAGTTATGTAAAAGAGTAAAGCTATTTACGGGCTGAAGGACTTTAGTTTTTGAAAGATAATTTTCCTTACTTTACTTTTAATAGTTATTTTTTGTGGTACATATACTATATAACTATTAATATAATTCCTTATCATTCAACTACTTTAAGAGCTTCAAAACTCAAATGACTCTATCGGCAAAATCTTTCTTAATTTTCACGGTATTTGACTAGATGTTTTTTATATAATTCATTCACTAAAGTTGAATATTCAATCATGAAAAAAAGAAATATTTTTTAACGTTTGCGCATATTTAGATCGAAAAAGAAAACATTAAACTTTCAACATAATTCATCGATAATGTAGCTTAACCCAAAAATAGTTTGATGTAATTTTTCTTTAGCAATAATATTATTTTGAATGAAAGAATGCATGAAACGCCGATTGGCTTAATTTTACCGAAAAGAATTCGGCTGCTGGGTGACTAAGCACCCTAAATGAATACAACCGGAAAATTTACACTTTACTTAGGAGATGGAAAAAACTTCATATTATAAATGTTTTCCATTTTTAATTCCTCATCTTTAATAATTTACTAACATCAGAAATACAACCCAGAGCAACTCCGCAGTAGTTTTGAGACAATAACTTGTATCAAAAGCTTTTAATAAAACAACCACACACTATAACAATATTGACAATTGGGTTACAATTTAATAGATTAAATTAAGTTTTCTTTTTTAGACGCTTTCGTGATCATATAACTACCAACTACCAATAGTCATGGCCCTGTTTGTCCGGCTGTCCTCATATAACAGCCCAAAAACTTCTAAAGCGAAAGTTTGAAATTTAGTATATATAACCGTTGCAGAATTTTGTCGAAATTATTATTATTAATTCAAATTATGAATTGAACTCATTTTAATTTTTTCTTTAAAATTTTACGAAAACCAAATCAAAAATTAAAAATATAATATTAAAAGTTTTTTTTCATTCTGTTAAATCGTATCATACTCAATTCGAAATATCCCATGATAGATATTGATTCTAGATTACCATGATAATTACTTCCTATTTTAGATGGAGCCCTCTTATTTAATTGTTACTAAATTTAATATATATATAATACATTTTGCATTCGTGCATTACAGTTTGTACAGATTGCATAAGAGTGAAACAAATATTGCACCCTTATCTGAATATTTCTAAAACTACGTATAGTACAAATGCAACACATGTGCCCAAATGCACACTTTCCGATTTATTTATTGATTATAAATGAATATTCTTGGAAGATTTACATATTTAGGTTCATATTGCAATGATTTTCCATTTTTAATTCCTCCAAATTTACTAAAGTACTTGTGTCTGACATGCAACACAGAACAATTTCGCTGCTCATTATTAACTAGTCTCAAAAGCTTTCAATAAAACAACCACACAATATAACAATACTGATATTCAATTCATTTGCTTCAGTCAGCATGGAACTACAATCAGAAAGGTGAGAGAATTTAAGTGTTCTAGTATTTCAATAGTTTACTGGAATTTAGTTTTCATGAAAGAAAGTTATCTGCCCTTCTTGAATTTAGTTATATTGATTAAAAGTTATATTAGAATTCCCTTATTACCTTTAAGTTATGTAAAAGATTAAAGCTATTCACGAACTGAAGGACTTTAGTTTTTGAAAGGTGTTTTTTTCCTGTTTTATTTTTAATAGTTCGTTTCTTTGTGATTCATACAGTATATTCCAATTTGCGATTCATATGTACTTATCATCTGACTTTAAAAAACTGTTAAAAGTTTGAAGAAAATAAACTAAGACAGACTTGAGTACATTTAAAAAATTAAAATTTAGTTTTCACGGAATAGAGTTATGTCACTTTATTGAAATTAACATTTTAAATATCAAATAAATTCGAATTTATTTATAATCTTTATGTTATGTATAATACATATATATGTATATATATATATATACATATATATTGCTTGTTATTACAGTGGGCGAAACCACGATCGTTGATGAAAAAAAAACTATCTCTCCTTTTTTTCGTCTATTCTATTTTTAATTGAATTAATTATATCTTGAGTATAATTGTCTCATTCTTTTTATTCATTTATTTATTTTATTTTTTAATTTCATCACATATAGACCAATATTTATTAAAGTAAATCAAAAATAATAACAAGAATAATTTAAATAGTTTTTTATAGATGTTTTGACAATTATATAAATACGTAATACCGATTATCTTCATATGGTCCGTCCTTCTGTCTGTTCGTCTCTTTCATATAACATCACAAAGACTATTTAACCGAATGTTTGAAACTTTATACATATAATCCTTGGAGAATTTTTTTGTGTTATTTCAAATTTCATGAAAGTCGAGCCAAAATTTAAAAATG
This sequence comes from Maratus speculifer, assembly GCA_964019185.1. Classification (NCBI taxonomy): domain Eukaryota; kingdom Metazoa; phylum Arthropoda; class Arachnida; order Araneae; family Salticidae; genus Maratus; species Maratus speculifer. Next base: position 888,426 of record CAXHSM010000007.1, read on the forward strand.
TATTACAAAAAGTTTTTTCATTCTATTAAATCCCATCATACTCAATTAGGTGATATCTCATGATAGATAATGATTCTAATCTGCCATGTTGATTACTTCCTTACTAAAATGGAAACCTATTATTCCACTTTACTAAATTTAATAGATATAATCGTAATAAATTTTGCTTTCGTGCATGTTTGCAGGTTGCACCACATCTGAATACTTAAAAAATTAGTTATAATACGCCATTTGCCACATTTGAAGTACAGTTTCCAATTTATTTACTGTTTATGAATGAATATGCTTGTAAGACTTACACTTTTAGGCGAAGGAAAGAAGTTCATTTTAAAATCAATACCCACTTTTATTTTTCACACTTTTACTCAAGTGTCAGTGTGAAGAATGCAACCCAGAACAAATCCGCTGCTCATTAATAGCTAATCTCAAAGGCTTTTAATAAAACAACCTCACTATATAACAATAATTCATTTGCTGCAGTCAGCACGGAACTACAATCATAAAAGTGAAAGAATTTAAGTCTGAAGTGCTCACTTCTGTTTTAGTATTTTAATAGATTTCCAGGAATTCAGTTTCCATGAAAGAGAATTATCTGCTCTTGAATTTAATTATAATAATTAAAAGTTATATTTGAATTCCCTTATAACATTTAAGTTACTTAAAGAATAAAGTTATTTAAGGGCTGAAGGAGTTCAATTTTTGAAAGGCATTTTTTCTTTAGTTTATTTTGAATCGTTCGTTTCTTTGTGATTCATACACGATATTCCAATTTGCATTACACGTACATTTAACATCCTAAATAAAAAAGCTATTAAAAGGTTGAATAAAATGAACTAAGGCAGACTTGAGTACATTTAAAAAATTAAAATTTAACTTCCGAGAACTAAAAGTATCTTGCCTCTATTCTCTTTGTAATTAAATTAATTGTATTTCGAGTATAGTTGTCTCATTCTTTTTATTCATTAATGAATTATTTTTTTTTTATTTTACCTTTAAATAGACAAATATTTATTTAAATAAAACAATATTTGTAATGTAAATCAATAAATTATCACAATAGTAATAATTTAGTCATTTAAATTAAGTGTTTTTAAATGCTTTCGTAACTATATAAATAAGTATTAGTGATTGTCATCGTTTGGTTCATCAATCTGGCTGCCCGTGTCTCTGCATATAATAACACAAAAACTACTTAAGTGAAGGTTTAAAATTTAGTATATATAATTGTTGCAGAAATTGGTCGAGTTATTTCCAATTTTTCGAATATCAATTCAAAGAAAAGAGAAGAATTTTTAAAAGCTTTCCTAATTCTATTAAATCCAGTCACACGCAATTCGATGATATCCCCTCATAGATAATGATTCTAGGTTTCCATGGTCATTACGTCCTATTTAAGATGGCTTTCTATTATTTTAGTGTTACTAAATTTATTATATATAAATTGCAATACATTTTGTATTTGTGCATGTTTGCATAAGAGTGAAACAATTGTCGTGCCATTATCTGAATATATATAAAATTAGTTATAATAAGAACGCACCTCATTTTTCATGCCGGAAATGCAGTTTTTGACTTATTTACTGATTAAAATGATTATGATTGGAGGATTTATAATTTTAAGCGATGAAAGATGTGATGATGATTATAATTATTTTTCATTTTTAATTACTCCAGTTTTATTAAAATACTAAAGCCAGAAATACAACCCGGAACAATTCAGCTGCACATTAATAACTAGTCTCAAAAGCTTTTAATAAAAGAACCACGCACTATAACAATATTGATATTCAATTCATTTGCTGCAGTCAGCACTGAACTACAATCATAAAGGTGAAAGATTTTAAGTCTGAAGTGCTCACTCCTGTTTTAGTATTTGAATAGATTTCCGGGAAAGAGATTTATCTGACTTCCTTAAATTTATTATATTGATTAAAAGTAACATTAGAATTTCCTTATAACCTTTAAGTTATGTAAAAGAATAAAACTAGTTACGATCTAAATGATTTTAGCTTTTTGAAGATATTTTTTTTCTTAGTTTACGTTTAATAGTTAATATATTCGTGATGCATATACTATAATCCCTTATCCTGCAATTTTTTTTTTAAAGACCAGCAAAAAATCATCTCACTCTATCGCCGATATCTCTTTGAATATTCATGATATTTGACTGGAATTTCTATACAAATTGCTCCATAAAGTTGACTATTAAATTATAAAATAAAAAAAATACATGCTATCGTTCGCGAATGTTTATAAAAAGAAAGAACGATAAAATAAAAGAATAAACAATGAACATTATTGAGCTATCACGTAGCTTAACCTAAAGATAAATTGACGAAATCATTCTTGAACAATAAAAAATCCCTGTCGGCTAGGCATATAGGCGGAGGTAGATTTCGAAGAGTGCTCATTTCAACAACAAAAAAAATATATATGATTAGAGATAAACCCAGTTTAATAACTTCATTTGGCCGTTTATGAAAATTTTTTAATTTCATTTTTCTGCAAAGCTGGTTTTATCAGAATCATCTTAAGAAAAATTCAGCTCAAATGCCCATTTTGACAACATATTTTGAAATAAATTCTCAATTTATTTAAAAAAATCGACCAAAACAGAACATTATACAGTTCCTAAATAACAAGAAACTGTCAGTCGAATGTATTTGAGAAAAAATTTAACTTAAAAATGAGTCATAAAATAACCGATTTGTTGTTTGAATACATCCTTAATTCTTTAATCATGATTGCTTCGGAAAATTTTGTGCGAAATACTCACTTTGACAGCATTTTTAATAATATATTCTATCTTTATCAAAAAACTGGTCAATGCGTCACAGTATATAGTTCCTAAATAAGAGGATCTGTAAATTGGATGCTTTTGAGAGCGAAAATGGATTTTAAAACGAGTCATAAAAAACGCAATTTGCTATGTGAAAACTTCCTTAAATTTTCAATCACGATGATTTCGGAAAATTCTGTTCAAAATACCCTTTTTGGTAGCCTTTTTTGAAATATATTCCGTCTTTATCAAAAAACTGATCAACGCACCACGTTATATAGTTCCTAAATAAGAGGATCTGTAAATTGGATGCGTTTGAGAACAAAAATGGATTTTAAAACGAGTCATAAAAAACGCAATTTGCTATGTGAAAACTTCCTTAAATTTTCAATCACGATGATTTCGGAAAATTCTGTTCAAAATACCCTTTTTGGTAGCCTTTTTTGAAATATATTCCGTCTTTATCAAAAAACTGATCAACGCACCACGTTATATAGTTCCTAAATAAGAGGATCTGTAAATTGGATGCGTTTGAGAACAAAAATGGATTTTAAAACGAGTCATAAAAAACGCAATTTGCTATGTGAAAACTTCCTTAAATTTTCAATCACGATGATTTCGGAAAATTCTGTTCAAAATACCCTTTTTGGTAGCCTTTTTTTAAATATATTCCGTCTTTATCAAAAAACTGAAAAACGCATCACGTTATATAGTTCCTAAATAAGAGGATCTGTAAATTGGATGCGTTTGAGAACAAAAATGGATTTAAAAACGAGTCAGAAAAAAACGCAATTTCTTATTTGAACACTTCCTTAAATTTTCAATCACGATGATTTCGGAAAATTCTGTTCAAAATACCCTTTTTGGTAGCCTTTTTTGAAATATATTCTGTCTTTATCAGAAAATTGACCAGTGCGTCACTTTATACAGTTTTTAAATAAGAGGACCTACCATTTGGATGCGTTTAAAATCAAAAATGAATTTAAAAATGAGTCAGAATATAAGCAGTTTGGATTTGAGGTTTTTTCTCCAACTCCTATTTTTGTTTAATTTCTTTTTGCTATACGAACTGGTCCTATGAAAAACTTGTCAATATAAAAGTTGTAGATATTTTTAAGAAGATGTAAAATAAATTTAATCAGATTTGATATCGTAAAAATTGACGCAGTTATGGATTTTTCTCTTTTTTCACCGCTCTTTTTCTTTTCGTTTTTAATTTTTTTCATGGGTAAAAGTTTATCCTATCAAAAACTTGTAAATGCAAAAGTTTTAGATAATTTTAAGAACATTTACAAAAAATTTAGTTGGACTTGATATCTTGAAAATGGACAAAGTTATGAATTTTTTTCTCTCAAAACCCCTGTTTTTTTTCGCCCCTTGGGCCCACTTTTATATTTATCAAAAATCTGTCATGAATAAACTTTTGGCCCATTTTTAAGAAGTAATATAAACTTTAAACCGATTCGATATCTACTTTAATAAAGAAGTTATGGCGTTTTTTCGGTTTTCACAAAAACGCCCCCTATTCCGACCCCCTTGGTCCGATTTTGCCCATTAACGAACTTAGCCGAGATTTTATCCCCTTTGATTTTATGTACCAGTTTGGTGGAGATTGGTGAAGAATTATCAAAGTTATCGTGTCCATAAAAAAGTGATATATATATATATAGATAGATAGATAGATAGATAGATAGATATATAAACTGGTGCGATTGCAATAGGTAGTATTTCATACGAAATCTACCGAAAATTCCCCAGTTAGTACTATTTGCGAACCAATACTATTTTACATTAATGTATAAAAATTACAGAAAACAACATTTGTCGCATTGGACTTTTAATTTATAAAAGTGATTACAGAATGTAACGTAATTGTTTAAAGACATAAATTCCAAGTATTGCATTGTGTACGATGCCCTAAATGTATAAATCATTTTTAAAGTATAATGTAAAATAATAATGTGTCTTGTAACCAGGGCTGCGGATTCAGAATCGGAGTCGAAGTCGCTTCAAAGCAAATCAACTCCGACTATGGTTTTTTTGTTAGACAGCTTGAAGTAAAATTAAACCAATTTCATATAATTTTAATTCGATAAAATGAGTTATTATTGTTATTTCTGGATTATATAGAACTACTGAAGTCAAAGACTCCCAATATACTTGACACAATAGATGAAACCGTTTTTAATTAAAAACACTAGTAGATCCCCAATTACTTCAGAATAAATAAAATTTTCATCTTTTTTTTTTTTCCCTTTACATCGAAATTTTTCTGCTCTGTTGGATACGAATTAAAATCAAAATGGTAAAGATTTTTCTCTTTCACGTCGACGGATCCAAAATAATAGATTTTCTGTTTTGTTTCTTCTTTAAATTTTGATAGTTGGAATTTTCGTGTCTCTGGCACGGAAAATTAAAACAATAGTAAAATCGAAAACATTTTTTTTCTTTCTTTTTTCAAAGCTCTAACAAGGAAGGTCTCCTTACGGGTATACTCAGAAAAATCTAAAAAAATTACAGAATGTTCTTCTCATATAGTTATATATGTTTATAAAAAAATATCGGCGGAACTTCCTTATAACGTCCGTAAAAAAATAATAAAAATTTCGTTTATTTGGCGATTTATCTCCGGTTGGCGAAAAAACGAAATTTTGAAAAATACGCTTTTACGCTTCGAATACTTTTTAAAGAAAAAACTTTCTATGTTCAATTTATTTAAATAAGTTTATTTTAAGTAATTTTAGTTTTGCATTTTTACTTTACTTTAATTTTATCATATACGTTTATATGTACTTATAACAAAATAAAATTAATATATTTTATCATTTAAAACACAGTTTAAATTGATTAAAATTGTTCCAAATTGAAAAATACACTGTTAAAAATCTGCTGCATTTTGTTGCAACGCACTCCCTTGCTTGTATAAAAAACGGTTACTTGGTCGTGAAATGGAGCTTTCTCATTGGTTGGAATAGAGATATTATATACTAGCGGTGGAGTGCGTTGCAGCAAAATGCAGCAGATTTTTAACAGTGTTGCACAAGCTACAACACCGCTAAAAATCTGTATCATTTTCTGCAGCGTCACTCCACCGTTTTTATAGAGAACGGTCAATTCACCGTGCTATGGAGCATTCTCATTGGTCAGAAGAGAGATATTCTATAAAAGTAGTGGAGTGACGTTGCAGTAAATGCTGCAGATTTTTAACAGTGAAGTCAATTAAAACAATTTTCAGATTCAATTTCACACTTAAAATCGTCTGCTTTTGGCGAGGAAATGCACTGCTCGCCAAATCCCGCGTCGCTTTCAGCTTTTCACGCCAATTATTCCAAACTATTTTATTTTTTTACATATCTAATAATGTAATTCCGCCGCTAATTTTCACTGATCCTTTATTACCTACATGAGTAGTTTAATTCGTATTTTTTTCGAAAAATTCTGAGTATGCCCCCAATGGAGACCTTCCTTGTAAGAACCTAAATAACACAAAAACTGTGAAAATGTCACCTTATTTTTCTTTTGTTTCCTCATAATTTTAACCAACAGCAAAATTAGTATATTAACCAACCTTGATTCGGAGTTGAAGTCCTTAAGATTTCCGGAGTTGGTGTTGGCCAATTTTCCAACCCACTGCATAGCACTGCTTATAATAATGCCCTGGAACTGTAGTTTTTTTCCGGCCTCTAAGTGTTTCTAGAGCACTTGGTTACTTCTCAGATACACATCCTAATTTCACGTGTTAAAAGTTTAAATTAAAATTTACATGTTTCAACTGCATTCGACCCAAACTTTCAAACATTTCTGTAAAAACACAGAAAAAAAGTGAAATTCTTTGTAAGTTTTCACTAGTTTTCATTTAAATATATTGATCGAGTATCTCGGTCATCGTTATACAGACATTACCTTTATATTATATCTAATATCCTTTAGGGATTTCGCCTTTTTTTAAAGATATTTTTATTTTTATTTTTTTAAACCTATAATTCAAAATACACACTTATAAAATTATTTTGCCATTTTATCAAAAATATCAAAAAAAGAAAATTTAGTTTAAGATTTTTTTTTTAAGTTGAAAAAGTTATTAAAGAAAAAAATCATCTCCTTGGTGTTGGTGGAGATTTTTAACGATTTTGCCCCACTGAATAACAAAGGTCATATTTCGAACACAATAACGAAAGCTGCTGTTGCTCAATCAGTAGGGTATTCTTTCACTGACAAGAAGTCTCAGGTTCAAATCCCACGACATCTAGAAACAATTTGTGTAAAAAAAATAAATGGTACAGCTGTTCAAAAAATTAAATTCTTTCAGGATCACTGAAGATCGAATGATTTACTTATTTTGAAAACTAACTTAAGTTACTATCATTAAAACTAAATTTACAAAGTCTTTTGTATTTTTAAGGATGTTAATTTACAGAGTCTACTCTAAATTTACAGAATAACTTTTCTGTTATTTAACAGAATCTATGTTTTTTCTAATCTCTGCAATTTTACATAAGACTTAAAATAATGAATCGCCCTTGAAATCTCTGAAATTTCTCAAAAAAAAAAAAAAAATAAATAAAAAGTAAAAAATAAAATAAAATAAAATAAGTACATTTTCAAAACAAATAAATAAGAATATTCTAAAACTATACGGTTTACGGTACGATATCATTCAAGAACTATACCAAAATTATAGCTAGAACTAATCAATGGTTAAGAAAATTTAAAAAAATAAATAAACATCCAGGTAAAATTTAAAAAAAAGTTACATAAAGTGAAAATGTACGTCAAAAACTGAATAGTAGCGTTTTATATACAGTGCAATTTTAGAACATTTATATTTATTTATTTATTTATTTTAAAGATGATTCGGATAGAGATATTTCAAAACACTCTGGTGAACTGCACTGGAATTCCACATGGGTCGAAATATTTAGGCCCTGTCCCGAACTGAACCATACGGGAAAAAATTCGGTCCAGCCTGAATAAAAGTTAAAACCATAACCCGGCACGGCATTGAATTTCTACATAGTGTTACAGCGTATATGGGGTTCTTTTGATCTTATGGTTAGACAACTTCAAACTCTTGTCAGAAAAGTAGAAAATAATTTATTTACAGATCTTCAGAACAACAGAATCTTCGAAACTCACAAATATTACTGGATATTAATAACTGCTCAAATCTATCGTATAAGTACAGCTTTAGATCCCAGAGACTCTTTATACAACGTCTCAACACTTAATAACATTCAAAACAACATAAATGAAACTCAAGCAAACTCGCTTAACAAACGCCTTGTTCACTCAATGCCTGACTGGTAAATAATAACCACACAGCTCGCATCCGGCTCTCCTATATATAGTCTCGCCGCATGCGGTGGAAATTTCTACCACCTTCTAGAAAAAACTGGAAAACCACGGAACAACATTCAGTGTATCAGTAGACATAAGGGGGGGGGTTACCATAAATAGGGAAGGGTTACCATCGCCAACAATCGCCAAGCTTGTCGCCAACTTGGCGATATATCGCCAAATTTGGCGACCAAAATTAGTTGCCAAAAGTGACGCCAACTTGGCGATATCTCTAATATTTTGCAAAGCTGCCATAGACATTCACTGAAAATAATAGACAAGTTTGCTTGATAACAGAGACAATGTAACAAAAACTAATATTAGTGAAGAAATGGAGCTTAATAAGATTATTTACATTATTTTACAGTACAAACACTAAATATTTACAAAATTCGTAACAATAGTTTTTCATTTCGATATGGTTTTAAAAAAATGTATAAAGGAATTCTCACCAAACATATATATTAGGGGAGAAACCGGGGTACATTTTCAAAAGGACAGGTTTTGAAATTCGCTTTATTTTATAAATGAGACATTAAGTGATACCAGTGAGTGAAGAGTGGAAATATTTTAGCACCATCTACAAAAGTTTTTGTTCCGTAGCTACTGTCACTTAGTTAGGAGGGCTGTTTTTTTTCCATTTTTTCAACGCTGATTAAAATTTTAGGTCTTTTATAAAAACAGCATTTAACAACTTATTGACATGCTAATTTCAATCAACAATTGTTTTTTAAATTTTTTATAATTTTTTAACATGCATGCATACTGTCCCATTCATCCCCATGGTCGGGGACGAATGGGACAACTTTGGGGATGCATGGGACGGTTAAAAAATTATTCCAAACGTATTTTATTTGAAAACTGAGTGATACATTCAATTTTACTACATATACTGACTGAAGCTAACATCAAATGACAACAGTCTTTTGGTTCTGGCAGTTCCCAGAGGTCTAGGATTAGTGGTTTTATAACAATATCCTCCAGATTAACGAAATAAATTACTGGTGGATCGGTCTGATAGAATAAGGAATTATTATCCTTTTTTTCTCAAGAATTGTACCTGAAGGTTATCATTATTGTTCTTTAAAACCCTAACAATGTAATGATAATTATTTTCCCCACATATCTATGTTAGGAGAAAGTCGTCTTCTATTATATTATCCAAGCTGCAAACTTGGTGGTGCATATCACTTGAAATCATGTTCAAATCACTTTCATCTTCATCATGAAGTGATAAATTGTTAGATTCATCATTACTATCTATACCTTTACTAAAAATATTTCTTGAAAGCAGTTAATGCTTTTTTTTCTTTTTTTGGTTTCTGTTTTTTTACAATTCCTTTTTCCAAATATTGTTTTTTCTGGTTTATCGGTTAGGGCACGACAGTGGCCTCGTTTTTTCCTCTTAACATCTGGTTTCTAGGTAATGACAAAATGTAATTTTATTTATTATAGAATAGCCCTGGGGATGAATTTGACAGTCCCATTCATCTCCATAAACACTGTCCCATTCATCCCCACAGCCACATGGTTATATAAAACAGTGATTAGGCTTAGTAAGCACTGTCCATATTGTTCATTTGCATCATAAGTATAACAAGCGATCATATCATTCTAACATAAAAAATTATAAGGTTTTGAGAAGGTTAACTATCAATTAAATACTAAAAAGATAAAAGAGAAAAACCAACTTTGGTTCTTGGAAAATACAATTTGTACAATAGCTAATCTTCTGTTTGCTAATATTGCTTTGAAACTATGTCTGTTTAACGACCTCAGTACTGCCACCAGTCAGGTAAATTATCAAATTATTTATTGTTGGGGAACATATTTAAATTTCTGTTGTCCCATTCATCCCCACTCTCCCCTATACGTTTGTTTCACTAATATATTTAAACTAATTTTCGTCCAGGTAGTGACAAAGTTCATATACAGCGATGGAGAATGTTTTCCAACAATATATGGGGCATGTTTTACAACATGTTTCTCGTTGGAAAACGTGCTCCCTTCAAAGTCAGCTAGTCTTACAGTATAAACAACGTTTTATTCATTCATTTATTTCATTAAATAAATAAAAGATTCAAATTTTCAAGCTAGCATTTCCAAAGAACACTGTAAAAATTTTTTGTAAAATTCCAGTAGATGTACCGTAAATTTCACGGTACTTCTACCATTTTCACTCTTTACGGTATGAATACCGTATTTCTAAGGTATATTAAGTGTAAAAAACAGTTTTTTGTACTGTTTCGATTAAAAACGGTATCTACACAGTAAAATTATTATTTTTCCGTAAAAACTCGGTATTTATACCGTAAAATAATTATTTTTCAATAAGGAAAACGGCATTGTAATAATTTTCGTAACATTTCAATAGATGTACCTAAATTTTACGGTACGTCTACTGTTATCATTCTTAACTGTACGAGTACCGTATTTCTAATATATATTAGGCATTAAAAAAACCATTTTCTGTGCTATTTCGATTATAAACAGTATTTATACCATAAAATGACCAATTTATGTGCTATTTCAATTATAAACGGTATTTATACCATAAAATGATTGTTTTTCAGTAAAAAGTCGATATTTATACTGAAAAAAATTATATTTCAATAAGGGAAAATATGGTATCCTCGCCTCGGTGTACGGCATTTTCTCAAGCGATGTTCTTGTTGTTGCTAGGTAAATGCGCGCAGGTCTGAGGAGATGGGGGGGGGAGGGAGTGCAGCCGTTAACTTGTTTTGGAGTCCAAAAATCTCAAAGGGTCACAAATCCTGCAATACACACTGTTTATTATAATTTTTATGGATACCATAATGTAACAATAAAAAAGAGAAAGGACTGTATTTACTTTTGTTAAATAGTATTAAAGAAGAATAGATAATTATTAGAATATATAATTATTATCTTTAACTACAAGAAAATAAATAATGTAATTTATGAAAGATGACTAAAGTAGTCTACAAAGTAGACGAGGCTTTATTAAAGATTCACATGCATTTTATGTGTCTTGCGTGTCTGTGTAAGTGGGGGGGGGGGCTGATTCTGGGACCGTCACGGCTCTCGACGGCCTGAATAGATGTTGTCTTTCTAGTGGGAACTTTTAATCTATCATACTGAATGATATCAAATCCATCCTTAATTTTTATTGGAGAATTATACAATTCATAGAAGTGAAATTCTAAGATTTTAAACTAGTTTAATTAATCACTTATTCATAGTCATGCCATTGGAATTGTAATATTATGTACGATTGAATATATATACCAGTGATATTCTTATATGTTAAAAGGGTTTGTTCACCTTTGTGTATGCTCTTTGTGTTTCATTCAGTTGGATCCTCATACCGGACGTGCAGGACAAAGAAGTATGTAACATTTTAACTATTTTTAAGTGAAAGTAACTATTATGCATGTATTTTTATTACATTTTTAACTTGCATTAGTTCTTAATAAACTTCTTTAATGTTATATATTTGTCTTATTAATTTATTCTGGGTTTAAAAATTATGACATTAATAATTAATATTTTTTTAGGTATGACAAATAACAAATTTTTCAGCTAAAAATTATTTGAAATTAAAAGTTCTTTCAAAAAGAATCTAATAATACAATGTGAAAAATTTCCGTGGTGGAATTTCAAAGTGGAGTCTATTCATGAAGTAAAATAAAGAGAAGCACCGAAATATGGTACTGCTTATTTTTTGAAAACTCCAAGCTGGGCAACACGAAGCGTTTTACCTTTTTCTTTTTCCTTATTCAGCGACACACCAGTAACACGCATGTTCACGTTCTCTACAATGTAGTTATTTATGAATTAGTTATTTAGATATTAGTTATTTTATTAGTTATATATTAGATTATTAGTTAGATATTAGTTATTTTAGATATTAATTATTTTATTCTAATGTATCGAACGTCGCCTCTCTCAAATAATGAAGATCGGCGGCTAGTAAGTTGTCTGTTAAAAAAAAAAAAAAAAAAATGATATGGTGTAACGTATCGTGTGTGCTCAGATGGTGAAATTTTGGGGCCTATAAAGACCCATCCCCCGCGAATCCTCACGTTCAAAATTTAGATAAAATTATCATAAAACTAGAAAAAAATACATCCTTATCAGAAAAAAATAATAAAATACCAAACAGTCAGTTGGCTTAGATTTACGCTTAAACCACCGGTAAAACTGCAAACACCGGTCCTCTTTCCTATACCAACCTCATAAATAACTAAAATTCAAAAATCTTTTTCGCTTACGTTGTTAGAATTTTATCGAACTCAGACCCCAATCTCGATGAGCTCAGGAATTTCGTAATTAATTCTGTTGATCTAATCCTTAAAAAGGTGGTGAAGTTCAAAAACTCTAAAAATCGCAAATCAAAATTTTAGAACCTATCTCACTCGACTCTCTTTCGCCATACGGCTCAGTATTGAATTCAGACACTTTTCTCCGGGAGGGACTTCTGTGGCTCCGGGGGGGTGGGGGAATGAAACCTTTTTCCCCAGTGAAAACACAATAACTCTATTTTTCCGGGGGGGGGACATTTCATTGCACTGGGGGGGGGGTTCAATCTGGGGCACCCCATTAATTCAACACTGATATGGCAAGACTGTTATTTTTGTTAAAAGAAAGGTCTCTCATTCGGTAACTCAATCTCTCCCCTCCAAATTTTGGAAAATTAAACACTAAAAACCATTTAGACAGTTTAAGTTAATTCACAGTCTCATCCATATGTCTTCAAACCTTAGACAATCCCCCCTCCCCCGATCTCTCTTCAGTCCGGCTTGGATAAATTATTCAGACTAGATGTTGAATGATATTTTCAGGTTACTTCAGTGGTCATCAGTGGAATTTTGATGCAAACACTACCACTGATGTTTAGAATTTAGTTCTTTTGTTTTGATTAACATACAAAACGGGTTAAATTTATTTTTCGCAAACTTTATTGATTCAATTGAAGATAATTTAATAAAATATCGCTTTATTCAAATAAAAATAGTTAAAAAAAAAAAAAAAAAAAAAAAAAAAAAGATAATGTACTATTTTGAACAAAATACCACGTTACAGAGAAAAAGAGATAATTATAATTGGGTCAAAAATGATATCGATATCAAAAGGCAAATCCCCCCCTTCCCCTAGAGATATCTTATGATATCATGTGTCAGACCCTCCCTCCCCCCTGAAAGAATAATGTTATATATGCACAGCACCTAATAAAAAAAGTTAATATATCATTCTTGTTTCTAGTAAAACCATCGTAAATATTGGCTGAGCAAAACATTTTCTTTGAAAATGTCTGATTATAGGCAAGATAATACAGAGCGTGAAAGTTTGCTTTCGGCCGAAGTAATGATGTCAGATTTTCGAGGCAAAAGCCTTCTTTACGGGTAGCAGCATAAGTTTCGTATTTACCAACCAACCAACAAATCTAATGGCGTCAGTTTGTTGATTTCGGGCAATGGGGAACTTGAGATCCAGTTATTCATATTTAAGTAAGTTAATCGGCTGTATTTCTTGTTTTCCTTTAACTTACATAATTAGATAACTAATTTGAACTATGCATGTTTTAAATTGTTTTTTCTTAAAAGTATGTTATTCATTTTTTTGGCTAAGTTATATAAAAATTGGAAAATAAATTACTTTGTTTTTGAAATGTGCGTGTTGGATTAAATTGCGTTAAAAATAGCAAACTGACATCTATAAAATTTTAAATATTTTCTGTTCAATATTTCAACTATTTCCTTTTAAATTTAATCATTTTTACTTGAATATTTGCGTAATATTAGTAATTTACATTTATCTTATTCAAAAGAAGGAATTCGATTTATTTCATTCCTCCTTTTGCTAAACTGTCCCACGCCCCTCCACTATTGTTTTTATTTTAAACTGCTTAAACAACAGTGCTGCTTTTAAGTTTAGTTAAAATTATGGATAATGTATAATATTAGGTTTTCTAAAGATGGGAACTATTACAACTACAGGTAAACAAGTCATTAATATACAGCAAATACTAAAATTATAGTAAGCAAATTTATTTTTTAATAAACAATTTTTTTATACAAATCTAAGTTTATGCTGAAAAGCAACTTTTTTCAACTGAAGATTTGGTTGTCATTGCTCCATCTCAGTGGCTTAGCTAGGATAGGTGATACCCAGAGCGGATGCAAATTGTGTTACCGCCAGCCACCATGGTGTCACCCCCCCACACACACACACACCGATCCGTTATATTTTTTCATTTACTATTGTACGCTATTATAACAAATGGCCATATCATTTCTCATTTACCTTTTGCCCTGCATTGAGAAAAAAAAACAGAGGGGCGAATTTTTACTTAACCCATAATCCGCTTAAATCAATGTGGTGTCTGTATGTCGAAGAAAATTCTTTCCTTTAAAGTTTGCTTTTGTTATACACTCGTTGGATAGGTTAGATTTTTGTTCTCTGGTGCAAATATCTTATTTAAACACACCAGTCTGCATAAAATTTCAACTTCTTTTAGAAAAGAAAATTAACTCTATTTCGTCGTACGCTAGAAATTTAATTTTATTTCAGAATTCTTTTTCCCAATGGTGTAAGATTATACATATTTATTTTCAAATAAGTATTGGGTGACACCCGGGTTGGACCGCCCCCCCCCTGCCCCCCACTAACTACGCCACTGCCTCCATCTAGTATTGTGATTGATGTTTAGAATAATACGTAATGAGGAAAAATTTCTGTCCCATTCTCCATTACTAACTAATATTATAATAAATATTAGTACTATTTATTACTAATATTAGAACTAGTACTAACTAATATATCCCGTACTTGAATAACATTAATTAATTAAAGTTTGAAAACATAGTATATTAACACACGAAAAAAATCATAAAAACCTGATTTAATTAAAAAGAATCTGATTTAAACAAAGATATACATATATATTTTTTAAACTATGATTGTTTTGCTCCTTAGTTGCTATTTAAAAGCATGCATATTCATGCACATTCCATTCATAATACTAATTTTGAAAATAGTGAGAAAATGGTGTTTATATTAAGTCTTTTTTGGTTTTAAATGTTTATAAAAAAAGACTTGTGCATTGATTGCTCTTAACCCGGGAGAACACGCCCTTACCCAGTGTTTGAATGGTTTTAACTTTGTCACTAATAAAATCAAAATATAACAACTACTTTATTTAGACGGAAACAATTCATACAAATTTTGTGATAAAATAAGTTGAAGATTACTTTTAAAAAATTAGTGGTTATAATTGTAAAAACCATACGCACTCAGGGTCTTTTAGGCCCTGCGCGCGTCCTTCCGAGTTAAAATTAGAGTCATCGTCCTGTTTTATTTTATAGAACACAGTAAAAAGAGGGGGGGGGAGGAAATTAAGTCAATGTAAATCAATAAACCTGTTGATATGGCCCTTTTAAAATTCAGCTGGCATATTTGCAAATCTGATTAAAAAAATTCACTGGCAACTCATATCTATGTGTTATTACAGTATTTATGTTTTCACTAGTGAGAAACTGGGTTATTTATTAAATTTTAAGTCAATTAAATGTCATTAAAACTAGTGTTTGATTAAATAGTCGATTCGGTATTTTGTGATTCCGCATGTTATACGATTATAAGTGTCATTAAACTAATTAAAAAATAATTAAAAATGTGTAGCCTATAATTCAAATACTTTGCTGAATAAATCCGAATTACGGCGTTTCTTGATCCCCCCCCCCTCCTCTCTAGAAAAAGAAAAGATTAAAGTCTCCCCCCCCAGTTAAAGTCAAATTTCTGGAGTGATACTTTTTAACTCACAGGCTATCATAGCCTGAGAGCTTATGTGCCCGTCCGTTCTGTATGTTCGTTCGTGCGTAACGCGATAACTCGTGATAAAAATATCCGATTCACTTGAAATTTTGTATGTAGGTATATCCTGACAAGGCGCTTCCCTGATTAGTTTTTGGAGTTCATTCGATATGTATAAGAGGGGGAACGGGGGGCTCATGCCTCTCCCCTTAGTTGATATAAATGGGATTTTCATGCAGAATTAAGTGTTCGTTCAAAATTTAGATTAGGATCATTCTGATGAGGCGATTCCGTGACTGTTATTAGGTGTTCATTGAATAAGTATAAATAGGGGAAACAGGGGTTCTAATGCCCCCCCCCTTAATTTATATAAATGAGTTTTTCAACCAGAATTTTCAGATTTCGTTAAAATCTCTGAATAGTTTTGGAAGTTTAATGGTTAAGTATAAAAGAGGGAGATAACTCCTTTTAAATTATATAAATGCTAAATGGGTTTTTATTAAGAATTATCTCATTTGCTCTGAATTTTGAATATAGATTTTTTATATGATAAAGCATGTCTTTGATAGTATAGGAGGTTCAATGATTAAGTATAAAAAAGAGGGAAAGGGGAGAGCTGTTTCCCCTTCTTAATTTTTTTCGAACGGAATTTACCCTTGAAAATATAAGGCTTTAATGTACAATTAGTATTTGTAGCCTGTGAGCTCAATGCCATCAGTTTAACTGGGCAGTATTCTTTATTTTAATTTGTCTTTTTTGCACACAGAGTTTATTGAATCGATTTAAGTCTTTGTGTTAAAAATTTACTTTCTGGTGAACCTTTTTTATTATTATTATTATTATTATTATTAATTTGGATGGTAAAAATAATGATGAAATGTCTGATTTTGTGAAAGAGCCTATTATTCAATGAATTTTTTTTTAAAATAGGCCCCAAATTTCGCTTTGGTTGTGCCTGATTACGTAAGTTTACATTCAAAATTTACAGATTTACATATTTAGATTTTAGACCATTGGTGTAAAAATCTAGGCACCAGCGGGGGGCAATCACTCACCACGGAGTAAAATTTAATAGCATTCTAGCAAGAAATTTATACAAATTATTAGATCATACAAGTCGAAAAAAAATTAGTAGTGAGAGCATAGGAGCAACTGGCGCAAAGACTTTTGCACCCCTGTCTTAAAACAAAGAGGTGTACCTACCAATCCATATTTTATCACATGTTCTCAATATTAGAAGTTTTACGGGAAGTGTAAATTATAATTATCATCTATTTGAGATCTTCGAAATCAGCCTGCGTAATTTTTGTGATAAAATATTAATAACAGTAAAAATCATTGATTTACAGTATAACTATTTAGTTTCTTACAGACAGAAACCTTGGATGATTTCTTTGTTTTTCAAATTGATTACTTAGAGAATGATAAGAATATAGTTATTATATTTTCGGTTTTTTTTTTTTTTTTTTTTTTTTTTTTTTTTTTTTTTTTTTTAAACATTTACTTTTTGATATTGAGTAATTTTAATGTGACGGAAAAGCTAGGGGCTTCCTCTGGTATTTTATTTATTTATTTATTTTCGTAGTCATTATCGTCCAAACTCTTCAAAAATTTTTGGAATTAAAACATGTTTTCACAGTTTTTGACAAGCAATCCAGAAAAAATATTGATATATATTAATAAAATGGCTGGTATAAAGACTTTTTTTCAGTTGGTATATTTAAATCGTTAAGAAATAACATATGTTTATTTTCAATAACAGAAAATTTGGAATGGAGAAGGAATATGGCTACCCAATTTCATTTTTGAAGTATAATGGAGGAGTAGACTTGGAACTAACCCTTGGAACTTGGATACCCAGTACCAAAAAAAATTCTCGATTGTCTGCGGCAGATACTACAGAGGCAGAAAATAATCCATAGGTAAAATGTTTTGCAATTGCAGCGTTAATTAAACATTTACTTTTAACGATTTTACGCATTTTATTCAGTTCCGTTAATAACCAACTCACATTTTTGCATTCAGTAAT
Organism: Maratus speculifer; assembly: GCA_964019185.1. NCBI lineage: Eukaryota > Metazoa > Arthropoda > Arachnida > Araneae > Salticidae > Maratus > Maratus speculifer. Next base: position 906,365 of record CAXHSM010000007.1, read on the forward strand.
AAAGTGTTAAATATAATAGAAAGCAAAATAAATGTTTGATGAAAAAATAATCTACAAAGAAGAAAAGAAAATCTGTAACACCCGTCTCCATTCTTTACCTTTCTGTTATAAGGCTTGCAATATGAATAGTGATTGCAAAAAATAGTGGATATAACTGAGTATCAGCATTTTTTATTGCACAGTCTTGATCATAGTTTCTTATTTTAATTTTTGAAAAACAAATAAAATCAAACACAAAGTCGATATTTGATTTTTTTTTTTTTAAATCAAAGGCTTGATACATTTATTGTAATATTTCAAACCCATAATGGTAATAATAATATAATGACTATTAGTTATTACTAATAGCATAATTTTATTTGTAGGTACATTTAACTCACACATAATCTAGCTTAAATAGCGTCTCAGTATTATCATTGTTAAACGCATGCTTTTTACTTATTTCTAGTTAGAATTTCTTTAAAACTTTTTAACCTCTCTTCCATTCCCCAAATAAACAGAGTTTTTTAATTACTTCTTTTTCATACCCTACCCTTCATTATAATTACAGATTCACTGTCGCGAGATGCCACACGCGGCTAATTTTATGCTGCGACCTGTAACTTTCGGTGCTTAAGGGGGTGCGGGAAACAAAAATATTCAAATTTTATTAAACAGTTTTATTACATTAAAAATTCTTCTTAAAATTACGTTTAAAACCTTGTTTCTATTTTAACTGTAACAAGAAATATTATTTTTTTCTTTTTGGTTTCTTTATAAAATCTAGTTTTCAAAGCAATCGTTCTCATAAAAATGACTTTCTCTGAAAATGCTTTTTTTCTTCATGAGTTTTTTCACCATTTCTTGTATTTAAATTACTTTAACCCAATAGCGGTTAAAAAAAAATCTTGTTTAAATTTGGAAAAAATCTTTTTCAATTGTTTTATAATTGTCTATTTGTTGTTGTAATTATTGTATTTTGCTTCAGCAAATTTAAAAAAAATATATTTAATTTTAAAAATATGATTTTAAAAAATTACATTTTTTTTAAATTTTTTACTTTAAATATTTTTTAATTTTATTCAAATTAATGCTTTTAAAATTCCTAAATCAGATTTAAAGCTTATATATTTCTGTTTATATAAATGAAAAGAAATTCTACAAATAATATTTCGAGTTATAACGATTTTAAATTACCCCACTTTTTAATAACTATTAAATTAAAAAAAAAAAAAAAATTATGAGAAATTATGTCACGTTTTTTTTTTCAAAATGATATGGTAAACAATCAGAAAAAATTTCAAAATTTCAACTGAATAAATAACAATTACTTGATAATGTGTGCATTGTTGAGAGAATGTATTAAATTAAGGATTTCATTTCCGACAATTCCATTTTTGTTTAAATACGTAGCCTACACTAGGCTCGGTAAGAAATTTTCAATCTAAATATTAATTCTATGGTATTGTTATTTAGAGCCCCCCCCCCTTTTAATATTTTTAAATGATTTTTTTTCACACAGGGTGCAGTACGTAAATTTTATTGTGCATTTCTACTTTTTCAATTTTTTGTTACTGTTTTAGGTAGCTTTCATTAGAAAAAGTAAAAAGCTATCTATATTGCAACCGTCCGGAGAAAAGCACTTCCGGAAAATTTTGGTATATTTTCATCGATCATGACCCCCAGACCCCAAAACCACCCTCCGTTCAAATGTTGGCATATGTATATACATATATATATATATATATATATATATATAAAGGGTGTATCTAAACTATTGGGCAAAACTTTAAGAGGTGATAGTACACATCAAGACAAACAATATTGAATAGGAAACAAAGGCACCCAAACGTCTTCCGAAGGAGATATGTGCCATTAAAGTTTAGGAACTAAAATTTCAAATAAGCTTAAAAAACGGAAAAATTTGTCGATTGATTTGCGGTTTTCACTAAAACTACTCTTTGTGTCAATATTTTCTTTAGAATAAGTTGTAAAGATAAATTTCAAAAAATGCTAATAGAGGGCGCTTTAGACTTTGGAGTAACAAAAAAAATTTTTTTGCCGTTATTTTTGCATCTTATTAAATGTTTTCGGAAGCTTAGACTTAAACTTAAATTTTGAGCTCAAAATCTGAATATTTGTGAGTGCTTAAGTAGCGTAAACTGAACTGTGTTTAGAGGTTCAAACTTCAAATGATTATAAAAAACGGAAAAATATGTCAATTCGTTTGTGGTTTTTGCTAAAACTACTCTTTAAATCAGTCTTAAAAAAAAAAAAAATTATAAAGATAAATTTTAAAAAATGCCGATAGAGGGTGCTTTAGACTTTTGAGCAACGAACAAGTATTTTTTGTGGTTATTTTTTGCATCTCATTAAATTTTTTTAAAAGCTTAGACATAAACTTGAATTTTGAGCACAAAATCTGAATCACTGGGAGTGGTTAAGTAGCGCAAACTGAACTGAGTTGAAGTGGAGGGCAAGTTCAAATTTCAAATGATTATAAAAAAAAGAAAGAAAAAATTGGTTGATTCGTTAGCGGTTTTCCTTTAGAGAAAACCGCAAGAAATTTTCTTCAGTATTTCCGTGAGTATTTTCTTAAAAATAAATTTAAAAAAATTTCGTTAGAGGGCGCTTTGAACTTAAGAGTAATCGACAGCTATGTTTGACCGTTATTTTTTGTATCTAATTAAATACTTGCAAAAGCTTAGACTTAAATTTCGAGCTCGAATTCTGAATCATTGGGAGGGGTTAAGAAGCGCAAATTGAACTGTGTTCAGGAGTTGAAATTTACCCCCCCCTCCCCCACCTCAAACACAGTTCATTTTTGAGCTACCTAATTACTCCCAACGATTCAGAATTTGAGCTCAAAATTTAAGTCTAAGATTTTGCATTTAATTAGATACAAAAATTAACGGTTGAAAATAGCTGTTGGTTACTCTTAAGTTTAAAGCGCCTTCTAACAAAATTTTTTGAAAGTTATTTTAAAAATTTATTTTCAAATAAACATTTACATATTACATACACGTTGACATAAAGAATAGTTTTAGCGAAAACCGCAAACGGATCGACTAATTTTTTATAATCATTTGAAATTTGAACCTGCCCCTCCCCTTGAACTCAGTTCAGTTTGCGCTACTTATCCACTCCCAGTGATTCACATTTTGTGCTCAAAATTCAAGTTTATGTCTAAGCTTCTAAAAAAAATTAATGAGATGCAAAAAATAACCGTAAAAAATAGTTGTTCGTTACTCCAAAGTCTAAAGCGCCCTCTATCGACATTTTTCAAAATTTATCTTTCCAATTTATTTTCGAGGAAATACTGATTTAAAGAGTAGTTTTAGCGAAAACCGCAAACGAATCGACCAATTTTTCCGTTTTTTATAATCATTTGATATTCGACCTCTAAACACAGTTCAGTTTGCGCTACTTAACCACTCCCAACTATTCATATTTTGAGCTCAAAATTTAAGTTTAAGTCTAAGCTTCCGAAAACATTTAATGAGATGCGAAAAATAACGGCAAAAAATAATTGTTCGTTACTCCAAAGTCTAAAGCGCCCCCTATCGGCCTTTTTTTAAAATTTATCTTTACAATTTATTTTAATGAAAATACTGACATAAAGAATAGTTTTAGTGAAAACCGCAAATCAATCGACAAATTTTTCCGTTTTTTATGTTTATTTGAAATTTTGGACCCTTAACTTTAATGGCGCCTATCTCCTTCGGAAGACATTTGGGACCCTTAGTTTCCCGTTCATTATTGTTTGTCTTGATGTGTACTATCACCCCTTAAAGTTTTGCCCAATAGTTTCGATACACCCTGTATATATATATATATATAATTTTTGTCACACTGTAACTATCGTATTTATGAACCGATTTGAATGAAACTTGGTATGTACATAGTACATAGAAATGGCTCGACCGAGTTCGTTGGGCAGCATCAGATGCCATCTTGTTTCAAAATGGTGTCCATTTAAGTTTATCAAAAATCTTTTAAATGTATAATGATGTACAAAGAAAAATTTAGAAATTGAGGAAAGATTCTTTCTAAAGTGTTTGATATTAATAATGAGTTACGGAATACTTTTTGCTTTGTCTTTACCTTAAAAAGCGCGTGAGATATAGCAGTTTGGATTTTTAATGTGGATGACATTTTTTTTTAATCAATTTGCCAGCGACAGCCCTTGCATATATTAATCGATTTCGATGTGAGTGTGCGCTTGTACATGAATTAAGATTTCGACCAAGCTCATTGGATTGTTTTATCCATTATATTGCTTTAAAATGGCATATACTTCATGATATCGTGGAATTTGGAGACCCTATAAATCGCTTAAAATAAAACCAGCTTCAATAAAAGATGACTAATTTATAAAAATTCCCATTAATATTCAGTATTGCCAAAAACGAGTATTCAATCTTATATAATCGGACTCCACTAATTTGAGCTTCGTATGTTTGAATAACATAACTTAATTTAAAATAAATAAATAAATAAATAAAGGTATATGAAAGCTACCTTTTCCTCCCGGCACTGCCGGAAGGACTTTCTTATGTGCAGATGCTTCTACTTTGAAAGCAGTTCTGAAAATAAAACTATTTTCGCCTTAAGAAATGGTTACAAAAGTTGAAAAAGTACAAACACACAACAATATATATCAATTTAAAATTTCACATTCAAAAAAAAAAAAAAAAAAGTAAAAATAAAAATACTAAAATACAAGTTAGAAAATTCTAAGAAATTTTCCCGTGAATTTAACATTAAATATTGGCATTTAGCCACGGGACTGGTGTAGGTTCTTAAGAGTCATGGGAAGTACCACGCTAGTCATGGGGAGAAACGAACACACTAATGTAAATTCTATGGGAGCGTTATTTTATAATATTTAACATGGATATAAATATTATTTAGTAATTTCTGTGTAGGATAACTGAGGGCGATGTACCTGCGGTAGTTTTTTAATTTTTAGATCTTAGTTTTAGACTTTTTTTTTAGTTTTCCTTCATTTACAGAACTGATTTGGAAATTGAAACTACCCAAATATATATACAAAATCAATAACTAAAATAGGAAAATGAAAAGTAGCCCAGTAGATCATCTATTGTATGTATATATATATATATATATATATATATATATATATATATATTAAAATCAAAGCGAGAAAATTGAAAATAACGCTCCCATAGGATTAATATTAGCATTCTTGTTCCTTCTTGTGAATATTGAAATAACCTCTTAAGGTGATTTTGTGAAACCATTTCTACAAATTACTTTTGTATTTTTTTCGATAATATATTTTAATGCTTATACCCATATTGAATGAATCTTTTTCTTTAAGGTACTTGATGTTGGTCAACCCTGTGTGTGGTACAAACTACAAATTATCAATTGGCGGATAATCAAAATGCAGCAAGTGGGCAAAACTATTGGAATTTTTATATAAATGTAAATGACACACTGTGTAGAAGAAAATAAATTGTATACATAAATATTAAAACAATGCATCATGATATAGTGTATTAATGTAATTTAATCGTTGTAATAAATATCTTTTTATATTTTAATTGCTTGTTTTAAATATGTCTGAATCATAATGATATTCATTTATTTTGTAAATGTTCTAAAATATTTATATTTGTAGTTTTAATATGATTCTCAAACCCTCTCCTTAACAATGCGAAGTTTTAATACAATTTTAAACTTATTTTTAAGCATGAATGTATAAATTTAGTCTTGACTATTTAAATATTTGGAAGGAAAATACATTTTTCATTTTTTATTAACTTTGTTTCGCGCTATAGGCAATTTTGCCCACGACAACTAGTTTTTACTTTTCTTGATCTGTAGGGAGAATTAAAGTTTGTTATTAAGATTATAAGCTATAAATTATATATAAATATAGAACAATATAATAGCACATTTCCATAAAAAAAAAAAAAAATTAAAAAGTGGTGATTTGCTAGACAGTGACATTCTTAAACTTTTAAATGAATGTAAGAAATTTTAGATTTGTATGCTGAGAAAATAAAAATAAAAATCCCAATTTCCAAGTAAGTAACAAGAATATTAATGTATATGTATAATTTTGACCACTTTTATTAATTTTACTTTATTTATTGAAAGTGTATGTGATTTGTATTCTCTTCACGCCCTTCTGATCCTTTAGTTTTTATAATTATGTCTGTGAAACAACAAAAGAAGTGTGAAATAATTTTTCGGCAGTCAGTACTCTTGAATTATTTGTTAATATTTAATAAAATTTAATAAATTGTTACTCTTTAATAAAAATAATATAAGATCTATTAATTTTTTTCAGTTTTAAAAATTTATAGAAATGTAAGAAAGAAATTTAGTATTAGCATTTTATTTTATCAGAGATCATCTCACATTATCATAGCGGTCACAAATGTAAACACTTTTTTGTGATTTTTTTTTTTTTTTTTATTCTCTAAGTGCATACTACTTTTATAGCATCTTTATACCTCTATTTTAAAATAATAATTTTCGCTGTATATTTAAACCTGAAATGTGACAGCAGTAACTATTTTAAAATAGTGGTATAAAAAATAAATGTAGAAAAAGTGTAGTAATTGGCAGCTATGTGAGTGTAATTCAAATTCATTGTTTTTAGTTACATTTTACCATAATTTTTTTTTTTGAACAATTGTACGTAATGACAAAAAACAAAAAGAAAAAAAATATTCATTAAGAAATACAGAAAATCTAATATTTATAAAAAATAATATACATATATATATATTGTTTTTTACCAGCATACATATCTTTGCACAACTTGATGATCTACAAATGGTTTTATTAAAATTTTTATCAAAATATTTAAATGTATCCTCACATATCTAATATTTCTGGCCAAAATAAGTTTTTATAATAAGAGTGAGACTTGTGCTTACCATGTATATTCGTCGATTCTGATTACAGAATAACACATAAGAATATCCCATGTTTGACAGGATAATATAAAACAAAAAAGGACTGTAAAGAGAAACTTGTTGTTTTAAAATATGCAATGGGTATGACAAGAGTTTAAAATGACTATGTTTTAGAAATGATGCTTGGTAAGTGTTATCCATTATAAGCAATATAAATTTCTAGACAATATCTGAAATATATCATCCCCTAACATATTATGTCTTGTGGAAGCGGCTACCTCTGCTTGAGACAATCTTGAGACAAGACCTACATTCATTCTCACCTCAAGAGCGTAGAAGTAGCAATTCTCCCACAAGACGATGCGTTCGTGATGATAGATTCGTGATGAAGATAGACATCGTCTTGAAATCTGTATTGCTCAAAATGGAAGACACTTTCCAGAAGTCATTCCTGAAAAATAGTCATTTTAAACTCTCGTCATATCTATTCTATATTTTTAACAAATAAGTTTCTCATTAGAGTCGTTTTTGTTTTTTTTAACCTGTCAAATGTGGGAGGGTTTTTTTTTGGATCATCCTGTATTTTTACGGTATATATACCGTATATTTCATTTACGGTACACATACTGATTACAAATGTTTTTACGGTACATATACCGCACATTTAATTTACGGTATATATGTTGTATAAATATTTTTTACGGTACATATGTCGAACATTTAATTTACGGTATCTGTGCTGTAAAAATATTTTTTACGGTACATATACCTTACATTTAATTTACGGTATATATGCTGTAACGATATTTTTTTAAGGTACATGTACTTTAAATACTTTACGGTACATATACCGTCCAGTTAAATTACGGTACATATACTTTAAATATTTTACGGTACATATACCACAAAATATTTAAATTTATGTTCAGTTAAATTACGGTACATGTACTTTAAGTATTTTACGGTATATATACCGTTCAGTAAAATTACGGTAAAAGGAAGTGTCACAAAGTTGACGGTATAACCACCGTGATTCGAGACCAAAATTTTTTACAGTGAAGTTGTTCCTTAAGTTCTACTGAAAATTTCCCTGTTGCTGATAAAGAAGACATTCCTTCTACATTCACACAAACTTTGCCTACACTAGAAGAAATTAGGCTTTTTGCGAAGATAGCACTGTGAAGACAAACATGGCTCGAAGATAAAATAGGAAGGAAGTTATCTATATTGACTGATTTTTTCCAGTTAAAAATCAATAGAAACTGAAAAAAAAAGATTTATCTTAAAAAAGGGGAAACTTCAAAATGAATCAATTAAAATAAGAGAGAAAAAAGTTAATCCAATCCCAGCCAGGAAAGTTCTTTAGACCTTCATCTTGAAATTTAAATCGTAAAAATTCTATGTTACTGTTATGTTACTGTTCATTTAGTTTATACTGAAAAATACTTGTTAATGAATAAGCAAAATTTATTACCCGTGTTTTATCGTTTAAATTATAGTTAGAAAATTTGCACCTGCACTTTTCTAGTAGGTTTAAAAAGTTACCCCGAATACGGGGCATCATTTCCGACGTGACTTGGTTAGACTTTGCCATTTCCTATTAAATCTATATTTAGCTTTTTGAAAAACAATTGTGCCAGTTTGTATGAAATGATTTAGAGAATACAGCGGTATCCTGTAGATATCAAAACAGATAAAAAAAACAGGCAAAAGCGAAACTATAAAAAATTGGAAAAGTTACCCAGATCCCCCCAACATTCTCGTTGTTCATGTTTATAATTTTCATTATGAAAGAAGCACCAAAAGCTCTATATATTTATTTTATTAATAAATATCTGCTTACATATTTGTTTACATGCAAGTTAAATGTTTCAATAATCTTTTAATATCGTTAATCCATATTTCATGCATTGGAGTCTTTGAAAAATGCTACACAGTGAAACATTTTTAAACGGAATCACCTAAGAAAGAAAAAAATCCATTATAGACAACTTCCTTAATTAGGAGATGTAAATGTAGTATAGTTTTGTCTCAGGTATTATTGTATTCAATTTGCATGGATGAACATATTTTTCTGTTTAAGACTGGATGCCGCAGGTTCATAGGCAGGTTCTTTTTTACTGATTTATTGTATTTTTATTTTTTTGCTTTTACGTCTAATACTTTTGAAAAATGAATTTTAAAGTTCTTTTATAAAAAAGGAGATTGAAAAATATGTCCGTTTTTTTGTAATAATTCGTTGACTGAGCTAAATTTTACTTACTTTATACACGGATTAAATCACTCAGAACAATGATTTTAATACGGGTTGTGTCGTCTTCGGGACTGAAAATTTCGTCCCTTGCAGACCTAGCCAAAAGCAAGCTAGTCCGTATACGGTAAGGAAAAATACGTAAGGTCCGGCCTGACCGAGTCTTAAGGGAAAAAAATAACGTCTAGGGCGTGGTACCAGAGTACAGAATTTTCTTAAGACCCTCTTCTCGTCGAGGCTATGAAAAAGTTTTGAGAGCTAAAATTATGGAAAAGTTCTTAATCCGGTATAATAATAAAACCATTGTTTTAAATAACGGACGGTCATTATAACACTACAGAAAGGATTAGAAACGGCAAAAGTTAAACTGAATCGGAACTTTAAGCTTCAGAAATGAGTTAATTTTCACTTGAATTTTTAAAAAGCATTTAAAAATTTTATTTGCATCCAATCTTTATTAAAAATTTTAAATGCGTTTTTCTGCATGATGGTTATTATTTTTCAGCATTTCTGATCTTTAAATTATTAAAAGTCAAGATTTATTAAAGAAAAAATTTGCAAATATAAGACACATCTTTTTTTTTCGCATTAATTTTGTTTCGGTAAATTTGAAAGAATATTTAATTTTGCAAATATCTTTTTTTTTTTTAAGATACATCATTTTTAAATATATATTTTTAATATTTTAAAATTTAATATTGAAAAACACCTGAAACAAAACTAAAATTATGCTTTAATTTTTAATTAAATGAAAAAAATTAAATCCCATGACTAATATTTTAATTTAGAAACAATTTTAAATTATCCCAGTTAAAACAAAAGATCATTTAAAATTATTAAAAACTTCATAAGAAATTTTAGGATGGCATTCTTTCATGAATTACACACATTTCAATTTGTCGCTTATCCCTTAAAACCAGATGAAATATTTAAACGGCTATAACTCAGCTCAAATATGAAGATTCAATTTTGTTTTCAATTCAGGACTGGATAAAATAAGTTTTTCTAATTGCCATTTTTACCCTTTCATAGAGGCCGTATAAAAATTTAATTTTCGTATTTTTAGAAATTGACCCTCAATGGAGTTGCAACTTATGTCATCATATTTTTCCCATTTTTTAGGAAACTTTCTAACTGGAAGTATGGGTCTAGAGGAAATAGCCTATAGTGTTTATGAAACACCCTGCATAAGATTTTGTTTTTATAATATTTTATATGTATTAAGTAAAATGGTATTTTCTTTTTGAACTCTAATAACAATAAATTTCTAACATTAAACATGATTTACTTCAAATTTAATCTTCCACTATTTGGTTAGAATATATACTATTGATTAAACGATGCATTTTAATTAAATTTACATTGGTAAACAGCAAAGGTTCTCGTGACATTTAATATTGTCTAACGATGTCCCAAAACTATTTTAATCATGTATTTACTGACTATTTCTAATCAATTTCTATAACAAACTTTTAATGCTTAATCTAAATATTTATAATTTAATCTCAAAATTGTGACAAATGATTTATTCTAATTTGAACTTACCAAACAATTTTAAGACATCTACTTTCATCTTATTTAGAACGATGTAATTAATTAAAATTCTGGATGAAACTTATATTTCAGGAGCTCAAATTATTAATAACGAAATTAAATTTCATATTCAATCAAGCATATATTCGTAGTGGTATGTGGCACTTGTAAAAATATTTGGAACTATATAAAGTTTTCAAACAGCTTAATTTTATAAAGTTAAATACATGATACTATCTTTTTTTTAAAAAACAATGCTTTTGGAATTTTTCCAGAAATAAGAGAAATCACTCTTTAAAGATTAAGTATATATGAAATGCCTTTTCAGATATTCCCTCTTTTCCTATTTCATTTACAGATTTACAACAGATTAAAAGAAAAATTATAAAATAAATAGAATAATTTAAGAGAAAAACACATATTAAGATTTAAAGAAATTATTCTTAAATGACCGCAAACGTGAATCGTAGATATTTATTACTATGCTTCAGATTTTAGTTCTAAACATTAAAGATAAATGGCATTGTTGTGTGTTTCGTTGTAATTCTGTTCAAAATAAGCTTGGAAAAAAATCTTTTGCGAAAATTGAATTTCTAACAAATAACCAGCATTAAAATAAAATACGGAATGGAATTGATATAGTTATACAGGTTTATTATAACTAGAGTTGAGTATTAAAAAGGCTGTAAAAAAAAGAACCACTGGTCAGAATGAGAATTTGTTTTGCGTAATACAAAACTAAGGTTCATAATTTACCCAATAGATGGCACTGTACTCATCATATGATGTTAACGAGACATGACATGCTGTTGTGAACTCACTTTTTCAAAGCAGGTGACGTTAAAGTGGATGGGAAAAAATCTGTTTTTAACTGTTCCTCGGTCAAAAACTTTAGAACAAGAGAAGGCGAAATCGGTTTGAAAGGGTCTTAGGTCAGAAACCGTAGAAGCTGATAAAACTACCAAGAAATGGAAGACGGCTACGAAGCTGCTTAAGAAACGTTCAATATGCTGTCCACTCTTTTCTCCCCTGAGCAGAAAGCGTAAAACATTGTGTTCCGCAAATTATGGCAATGATTTAGGGATGATATTGTGAATGCGTTACATAATGCTTGCTTACAATTCACTTTTGGTTGAAATTGGCTCCCTCACACAAGATGTTTTAGGTAATCCTACAGACAGAAGTCGAAATTAAAGTAAGAAGTTCGAGCAGTTAGGCTGTTGGGAAATGGCAACTGGTAATTTTATCACTATTCAAAATGCAGAATCAATAGCGGCTTTTCTGATGTTGCAATATACGGAGAAGTGTAATCTTACATAAAAATGGTCCTATCCACATATCCGCGCTATTGCAGTGCTGGTGTCCTAAACAGATTCATAATATGCCAGTGGAAGTGAAAGGTCTTGAAAAATCAGTCTCCTAGAAAAAAAAAGGATCTATGATAAATTTTGTCGTAAACCCGCAGCACACAGGGGCTTTTGCAGAATGAAGAGGCAATGGTTGTGTTTGGTAAGAATTCTCATTTACCTATATATTCAGCAATTTTCTGTAAAGGTGAAACTTGTGGATGGAAAGTACTTTGGTTGTCCACAATATGTTACATAACCGTGCATTTGCCAGTTCCAATCGAGCGAGAAATTGCAGAGAGAAAGCTCTTCGTTTTGGCTAGTCAGCAGGCGGCAATTCCTAAACCATAATTTTGTATGGATATAATTGCTGGATGTTTCGTCGAAATTGTGGTTACAGCCATGTCTAAAGTTCGGGCAATTCTTTGTTCACCACACGTTCGCAACTGCATTGCTGTACTTCAGAACTGCCATAGGTGACTAGTTTTGGATTTATTTGTATTTTTGTAATTAGTGTTTTTGTCGCATTAGCATTTTTGTAATATAAATATTGAAGTATATTTATTTTGCAAATGTTCTTAAAACGTGTCTTAACGATTTCTGTTTTCTGAAAGTAGTACTAGTAAGAATTAAAATATAATCAATTGTAGCAGTTCTTCTGTAGCTCATCCTCCACTGATGTAGAAGCAATTTCTTATCTTCTTTACCACATTTCAAGTTAAACGAACTCGCCTTTCCTAATTTATGAACCATTTTTTTTCAGTCCGAAGGTAGTCATCGGGCCAGAACCGTTCCTTAAACACTCTAATGTCCAGAATTTCTTCAACGCAATTGCCACACAGTCAACATACTGTTAAGGAAATTTAATAAGCAAAGCCGAATCTTCAATGAAAGAAACATACTATTGGTATGTACAACATCGTATGTGGTTTATTCACCAATTAGAATTGCGCTAAAATTAATCTAATGTAATTGCGTTTACAGTATTTAACAATCTGGAGTTCCAATGCGTGCGATTAATTCTGATTAGCTGATTGATATATAAGACCAGATGCTATGATGAAAAAGGCTATCTGGGTGAGTTGTGCCCTCCTAACTTGAACGGATGCCTCAGAAAATTAATTTTGGCTGCTTCGGAAAAGAGATGGCTGGTTTGAATCCTGGTCCGGTCATTTTTCACTCAGTTAGAAATTTTAATTTCAAAGGATTAAGTCGCTAGGTTCTTTGAAGAGGGGCATCAAATGTCACATATTACCTACATGTTCTGTGTTCTTCGTGAACATTGGTCTCATCTCCTGCGAAAGTACACTGTAAAAAAAAATTCAAGAGGTTACTAAAGTTTTTTTAGTAAATTTGTATCCCACAGAATTTTTTAGTAACCATTAAAAACTTTTTTTTTGCAAGTGAAACAAACATTTCTTTTGTAAACGTAACAAAAGAATTTTTTGTATAACTAACTTAAAACTTTAATTAGTATGAGCCACCAAGCAAATTTTAGTAACAGTTCCAAAATTATTTTTAATAATAAGCCGCAATAGATGGCAGCACCAAACATTGCTACCTGCTCCGACAGGTCATTCATATTCCCTTTATTTAAAGAGTACTTACACTGTATACACTCAAGGGCATATTTGGCGGCGTCCAGCATCGAACCCGGAACCTTTCATCCTAGAGACCAGTGCTATGACCACTAGGCTATGACAGCCACACCAAGTGAGTTTTAATAATAGCTATTAAAATGTAAAACTATTAACTCTATTCGTTGCTAGCTTTTTTCTAGAAATTCTTACAGATTTTCTAATAACCGAGTATATAAAAAAAAATTTTAGTAATTACAAGGATCACTAAAATGTTTTTAGTAGATCGACCTTTTTTTTACAGTGTATGACGCCATTTCGTTACATTTTGTCAATTCATTATGTTCCCACACGCAGAGGAAATTGCTATGTGAATAACTCGCTTTTTTATGAAGATAGCGCATGACGGAACTTATTTCATTTTAAAATGACGCTCATGGTGTACAATACAAAATAGACTCACTGTAGTAATAACGCATGACTCTGGGGGGTAGAACAATGTACCTTATTTCTCAAGATGATTTTCCTACTTATTATTTCTTTGTTCTTTGTATTTATTTATTTGTTTACAGGAAAAAATAAACAATATATTTTAGACATTATACATGATATTATTTACACTGAAAGTTTATATTAAATTTTTGATAAAGAAAATAAATTTGTTATTAAAATAAATAATAAATTGTAAATAATAAAACATTAATAAATTTGTTATAAATTTGTTTTATTATTTTTATTTTCTTGCGCTGCATTTAAATTTTTCGTTATGTATCAAAAGAATTTGCTTTTAAGGCAAAATATCATCTCACGTATTGTTAACATTCAGATAATATAAAGTTCTACAAACATTAGCTTTGTGATGAAAATTAAAATGCCCTTTTACTTATTAGTCGTGTCTAAAACTGCTTTAAAGGGAACAATGTAAAATTTTCAGCGTTACTTAAAACAATGCATGTAATTCTAGATTAAACTTTTTAAAATGTTTCATGCTATTTTGTAATTTTAACTAATCAATAGCAAAACTTCTTTCTTAACAAAAAAATTCCAAAAATTTTAAGCTTTGTGTAAAAATAATGCATGTTAACGAAAAATACTTAAAAAAATAAAGTTTTATATAAATGTATTGCATTTATTTGAAAAAAGAAAACTGATTGCATTTATAACATTCTATTATTCATAAGTTCTTGTATTTAGACATTGCTTTAAGTTGGTTTGGAATACAAAAATCTTCCAAATTTCAAACACAGTTTTATTGCGTTAAAAATTTCTCTTTTTTATGTTTATAATGCCATTTAAATCATATGTCAATGTTAGTTGAAAAAAAAAAAAAAAACTTAGGTTTGGTTTAATTTCAAAATCTAGCTTCGAAGCAATGATTGTGATGGAAATGATTTCTAAAAATGTGTTTTTCTTCATGATGAAGTTTTTTTTTACCATTTCTTAGATTTAAATTGCTATAACTCGAAAACCATTAACGATAAATGCTTTAAACTTGGAATATGTTTTTTAATTGTATTACTTTAATTTTGCTTCGGCAAATTCGAAAAAATTTTTACTTCTGAAAATAGGAATTTTTAAATATAAATTACATAATTTTTTTCGAAATTTTCAATTTAAGTATTTTTAAAACTAATATTTTTTTAAATGCTTAATCAAAATTAAAAATTAGATATTTTTGTTTATTTAACCCTTTAAAGTTCACTACAACTTTATTTTTAAAAATTACTGAAATAACTTAAAAAATGGTTTTTAGACATGTAGTTGATAATAAATATGCATTCAAAAAAATTTTCTGAATTTTTAAATTTCAAGAAATGTGTGGTTTCCTACGCAGACCAATGAACAGTAAAGATCTATTTATCTTTCCTAAATATACCAATTCAAAATACAGGGTGTTTCTAAATTCATGGTCCAAACTTTAAGGGGTGATAGTACACATCAAGACAAACAATATTTAAATAGGAAACCAAGGGTCCCAAAGTCTTCCGAAGGAGATAGGCGCCATTAAAGTTTAGGGTCCAAAAATTCAAATGATTATGAAACACAGAAAAATTGGTCGATTCGTTTGCGGTTTTCACTAAAATTATTCTTTATGTCAGTATTGTCTTGAAAATAAATTATAAAGATAAATTTCAAAAAATGACGATAGAGGGCGCTTTAGACTTTAGAGTAACGAACAACTATTTTTTACCGTTATTTTTTGCATCGCATTAAAGGTTTCGTAAGCGTAGACTTAAATTTTGAGCTCAAAATCTGAATAGTTGGAAGCAGTTAAGTAGCACAAACTTAATTGTGTTCAGAGGGTTTTAAATTCAAATGATTATAAAAAACGGAAAAATTGGTCGATTGATTTGCGATTTTCACTAAAACTATTCTTTATGTCGGTATTTTATTGAAAATGCATTATAAAGATAAATTTCAAAAAATGCCGATAGAGGGCGCTTTAGACTTTGGAGTAACGTACAACTATATTTTATCATTATTTTTCGCATCTCATAAAATTTTTTTAGAAGCTTAGACATGAACTTAAATTTCGAGATGAAAATCTGAATCGTTGGGAGTGGTAAAGTAGCGCAAACTGAACTGTGTTCAATGGGGGTGGGGAGGTTCAAATTTCAAATGATTATAAAAAACGTAAAAATTGTTCGATTCGTTTGCCGTTTTCGCTAAAACTATTCTTTATGTCAATATTTCCTTGAAAATAAATTTTAAAGATTAATTTAAAAAAATACCGTTAGAGGGCGCCTTAAACTTTGGAGTAACCAACAACTATTTTTAATCTTTATTTTTTGTATCTAATTAAATGCTTGTAAAAGTTCAAACTTAAATTTTGAGCTCAAAATCTGCATTGTTTTGAGTAATTAAGTGCGGAAATTTGAAATGTGTTTGAGGGTTGGGGAGGGTAACATTTTAACTCCTGAACACTGTTCAGTTTCCGCTTCTTAACCCCTCCATCGATTTAGAATTTGAGCTCAAAATTTAAATCTAAGCATTTGCAAGCATTTAATTAGATACAAAAAATAACGCTTAAAAATAGTTGTTGGTTACTCTAAAGTTTAAGGCGCCCTGTATCGGTATTTTTTGAAATTATTCTTTAAAATTTATTTTCAAGGAAATATTGACATAAAGAATAGTTTTAGCGGAAACGGCAGACGAATCGACCAATTTTTCCGTTTTTTAAAATAATTTGAAATTTGAACCTCCCCACCGCCATTGAACACAGTTCAGTTTGCTCTACTTAACCACTCCCAACGATTCAGATTTTCATCTCAAAATTTAAGTTTATGTCCTAAGCTTCTAAGAAAATTTTATGAGATGCGAAAAATAACGGTAAAATATAGTTGTACGTTACTCCAAAGTCTAAAGCGCCCTCTATCGGCATTTTTGGAAATTTATCTTTATAATTCATTTTCAATAAAATACCGATATAAAGAATAGTTTTAGTGAAAACCGCCAATCAATCGACCAATTTTTCCGTTTTTTATAATCATTTGAATTAAAAACCCTCTGAACACAGTTAAGTTTGTGCTACTTAACTGCTTCCAACTATTCAGATTTTGAGCTCAAATTTTAAGTTTAAGTCTAAGCTTACGAAACCTTTAATGAGATGCAAAAAATAACAGTAAAAAATAGTTGTTCGTTACTCTAAAGTCTAAAGCGCCCTCTATCGTCATTTTTTGAAATTTATCTTTATAATTTATTTTCAAGACAATACTGACATAAAGAATAATTTTAGTGAAAACCGCAAACGAATCGACCAATTTTTCTGTTTTTCATAATCATTTGAATTTTTGGACCATAAACTTTAATGGCGCCTATCTCCTTCGGAAGACTTTGGGACCCTTGGTTTCTTATTTAAATATTGTTTGTCTTGATGTGTACTATCACCCCTTAAAGTTTGTACCATGAATTTAGAAACACCCTGTATTTTTTAAATAAAAACAGCAAATTTAGAAATATAATACAAATACACTGAAATGCTATAAACAAGAATTTAATTTATTATTATTATTATTATTATTATTATTATTATTATTATTATTATTATTATTATTATTATTATTATTATTATATTGCAGAAGTTTTAAAAAATTGCAAAATTTTTACTTTTATTATATTAAGAGTTAAGATTTTTAACATAGAATTATGTATACATATAAAATTATTTGCATTTATAAAAAAATAAATATATATTTTATACAGGGTGTTTCGCTACCAGACCGACAAACTTTGAGGTGTGATAGTAGACATGAAGACAAACATTATTAAATGGGAAATCATGGGGCGCAAACGTCTTCTGTAGGAGCTAGGGACCATTAAAGTTTGAGGTCCAAAACTTCAAACGATGATAAAAAACGGAGAAAAGGATTGATTCGTTTGCGGTTTTCACTAAAATCATTCTTTATATCACGATTTTTTTAGAAAAAAATTTTAGAGGTCACGTTCAAAAATTGTCGATAGAGGGCGCTTTAGACTTTAGAGTAACGAACAACTACTTTTTACCGTTATTTTGTGTATGGGGTTCAAGTTATACTAAAGTTTAGACTTTAACTTAAATTTTAAGCCCAAAATCGGAAACAGTGGGATCGGGTAACTAGCGGATATTGAACTGTGAACGGAGGAGAGAATTTAAAACGCCCGTAAACATCGGACAAACTAATCGATTTTGTTGCGGTTTGCGCGTGAGTCATTCCCTTGGTAATTATTTTATTCAAAATGACGTACGCGCTTCCGATACATCTCCGACATTTCAATGGCATTACTCCTGGGTGTTTTACTACCAGAACAACATACTTCCAGGATGTGTTAGACATGCAAAGACGACTCGGAATCACATAGGAATGTAACTTTGGAAATGCCTTTTTCGGGAATTACGGTTAAAGGAAGCAGAGAAAAAATCAACAGAAACAGCAGAGAAAGAGCGACACATTAATGTGAAAGAAAATAGTAAATTTAAATGTTTTATTAGAAAAGATGTTCAAAATTACGACCAGAAATAGTCCAGAAAGTTTGACAGTGACGGCAGATGGTGCTAAACAGTAATGTGCGTGAATATCGATCATTTGAAGCGACATTTTACCAATGACGTTTGGTGATACTTCAAAGTAACATATGGACAGGGGTGGATAGGTCGTGGGGGCCTGGTTCATTGGCTCCCAGATCGCCGGTCCGATCATGTATGGACTTCTTCTGCTGGGGTCAAGTGAAAAGTTAGGTGTATGAGACTTCCGTAACTTCAGTTGAAGACCTCGCAGCTGATATTTCTGTAGCTGCCAGAAAGCTTTCTGAGATGCCAGGAATCTTTCAAAATTTGAGGAATTCCATGCTACGCCGCTATCAAGCATACCGGACTACTTCTGGTCGTAATTTCGAACACTTTTTCTAGTATAACATTTAAATAAACTGTTTCATTTCACATTAACGTGTTGCTCTTTCTCTGCTGTTTCTCTTGCTTTTTTCTCTGCTTCATTTAACCGTAACTCGCAAAAAAGGCATTTCCAACGTTACATTCCTCTATCATTCCGAGTCGTCTTTGCATCCCTAACACTTCCAGGAAGTATGTTGGTCTGGTAGTAAAACAACCAGGAATAATGCCATAGAAATGTCGGAGATGTGACGGAAGCGACCTCTATCATAAAATGAAGTCAACAAACCTGCACGTCATTTTGAATAAAATAATTACCAAGAGAATGATCTATACGCAAACCGCAGTAAAATCGATTAGTTTGTCCAATGTTTATGAGCGTTTAAAATCCCTCCCTCTGTTCACAGTTCAATTTTCGCTAGTTACCCGACCCGAATGTTTCCGATTGTGGGATTAAATTTCAAGTTAAAGTCTAAACTTTAAAATAATTACAACCCCAAGCACAAAATAACGGTAAAAAGTAGTTGTTCGTTGCTCTAAAGTCTAAAGCGCCCTCTATCGACAATTTTTGAATGTAACCTTTAAATTTTTTTTACAAACAAATCGTGATATAAAGAATGATTTTAGCGAAAACCGCAAACGAATCGACAGTTTTTTCTGTTTTTTATCATGGTTTGAAGTTTTGGACCTTAAACTTTAATGGCCCCTAGCTCCTACAGAAGACGTTTGCGCCCCATGGTTTCCTTTTTAATAATGTTTGTCTTTATGTCTACTATCACCCCTCAAAGTTTGTCGGTCTGGTAGCGAAACACCCTGTATAGGGTATTACTTATACTTTTGCCAAGAAATGAACATACAAAAGAAATAATCCAATCACAAAAAATCAAAAAGTTGCCATAATAATAAAAATGATGATTATAAGAAAAACAATATGTAAATATCTTAATTAATAAGAAATAAAAAAACATTTTAATATATATATATATATATATATATATATGTATATATATATATATATATATATATGTATATATATATATATATATATATATATATATATATATATATATATATATATATATATATATGTATATATATATATATACATATATATATATATATCAGTAAAAATTCACGACATATTTTATCTACATGCACAAACAAATAATAGTAAAACAAAAGTTATATGTATGCATAAATCCACAAAATATAAGTAAATTTAAGGATACAAATTATAGTTTTGAGGATTGGTTCGCCGGTTATTAAGGTTGTAACTGATATTATTTCCATACCCTATGAAATTTTTGAAAGCATGTAAAGTAATTGTCAATGAAAACTACATGATTTTTCCATAACAATTTCTGGCTTAGATTTTTAATTACTCTCTCACCAAGATTTCTTTCTACATCGTCGGTTTTTCCCGTGTAAATTCGCATGCATAGCCACTTTATCACACCTCATCCACACTTTATAACCTCATTTGATGGGGGTTTGGGGCATATTCAGAGATGATCAGCCCTTGAACTTTATCATGCTTTCATCAATTGACTAATTTTGTCCAAGTTTTAGAGCATTAAAAAAGTTTCTGATAAACAGTGAATCAATGGTCTCTTTATATAGCTTGTCAAAAAATGTTCTGTTTCCTGGGGTCGTACGCTTTTATCTTTCAAACGCAAATTTCTTAAAATCCAAATAAATTTTCTAACTGATATCAGTCGAGAAATAAAATCATCGATCAAAATCTCATTTGTGGACCAAAAATCTCTGTAGCTGGGTAATGTGTTAATTCCCATTATTATATTTTTCGCAAAAAAAATTATCATTTCCTCTGGATTCACTGGAATGAAAGCACCACCTTTTTGGGTTCCATACAAATTAGTTTGATAAACTGTAGTTCCTATGAAACTTATGGAGAATAGAGTGAAAAAGAGGGAAATAAGTGTTGGAACTGCTAGAGATGTTATGTCTTCTGATAGCCTACTTTCTGCGATAAATTCCATGTTTCGTTGCTTTTCTTGACCTTTATTTTTCCATAATATTTTTGAACTTCTGGAAGGCCCTGGAAAATTTCTTTCATCAATATTTTCATCATCATCAACATCAGATTTTTACTTGAATCTGAGTGTTCACTGATATAATCTTCTGCATCACTCTCGAATGATGCATTTGATTCATCATCGGAAGGTAAATTTTTGAATAATAATTTGAATAATAAGCATCTACAATATTTAATATTTTTTTCAACATTTTATGTTTGCAAAATAAAATTGTATCCAAAAACATTTAAAAATAGAAGATCATAAAAATTGCTATAAAGTTCTAATATAAAAAGAGAAATCACCGATTTTAAAGAGAAGAGAATCAAAAATAAAATGTTTTATGCATTTCTATTTCTTCCGTTATCCCCTAAAAAGAATAAACAGAAGTAACATGTAATTCAGGGTTGGTATAGTCATCCAACTAAAAAAATTATTATCGTGCTTTTATTCTCAGTTACATAAATAAAGCGAAACATATTTTCACTTGCCACTCCTCGCGCGTCGAAATCCGACACTTACTGGAGTTTGGTTTCCTGGAAAAACCAATTATTTCCCATAACATTTTGACCCATCTATTTTTATTTATCTAAATAATTGAGTGTTTTAATTTATAACTAGGAAGAAGTAGAGTACATCCACAAGCCATAATTAAATTTTGATAATAATTTCTTTTTAAAAGAATGAATGGAATTTATGAAACATAAAGTGACATACATATTTTGTTTCGTTTGAAGTCGAAATTCTTATGATTTATTTTGGTGCTCAAATCTAGCTAAAAGAGAATGTTTTAAAGTTTCAATTAATCGCATTTCAGTAGAAAAAATACGTAAAATAAGTTTGAGAATAAAGTCTGAATGTGTAGTTTCCGCAGAAAACCAATGAACGTTAAAGGGTTAAATGTAAAAAAATTGAAATACTACAACTGATATATTGACTTATAACAATTTTAAATTACCCCACTTTGTTAAATAAACTTTTACTTTTAATTAAAAAAATATGAGTTTTATCATATGATTTTTTTACAATTGATGTGGTTAAGCATCACAAAGAATTATAAAATTTTAACTCTAGAAATAAAAAATATTTTAAAATGCGTCCCGGATCCTCTTAAACACATAATATACATGGTACTTATAAGATATCTGTTTCTGATGAAAGGAATTTGTAGATAAACTAATCAATGAAATGGAACTAATGAGTAGTTTGAAATTTTTGGATTATGAGGGTGGGGATTTAGAGAAAGAAAAAGGGATCAAATCAATGAAAAAAGTCACTATACGTGCTCTGTGAGACTTTTAAACAATTTAAATTTAAAATAATATTCAATGCCAAAGTGTGAGAAATTTTCTACTGAAAATATTTCAGGAGTTATATACGGGTTTATTGAATTTTATCGATGCTGGAATTCTCCTAGGCTTCCTGTTTGCCCCGGAATCAATGGCTTACGGGAAAATATACTATCGTGTGTTGCGTTTGTAGCCTTGCCAATATAAAATCGTCAGAAGTGCGAAGCTGGGTATCGGTCCAAATAGTTCAGTTATAGTAAAGCGTCGGTGCGCTATATCAATGATCCTGGTTCGAGCTCCTGGTTGGACATTTTTTTTCATTTGTTGTCTGAACGCTTTTAGGCAATTAAAATTTCGAATAATATTGAATGTAAGGCACGAGAAATTTTCTACACTTAAACTTTCCAAGAATTATATATGGATTTAAAGGTAAAAGTCGGTCAGGAAAAATTTGCTTTGCACATTCAGTAAGCTAAAAGAATAACCTAGCAAAAGACTAACAGAGACACACTGGCATTTAGACATTATGCTGATCGTCGATGCGCAGTTTAACGAAATGCAGGGTGATTATAAATGATTATCCCAACTTTAAAAGGCTGTTAAAATAGTACAACCTTATTATTCATCGAAAATTAAAAATAAGAGATGACTGGTTATATTCTACACAGTCATAAGAGTTCAATGTGAGCCCCTCTAAAAATACGAACTATAACGAAAGAGTACGATACTATGTGCGCAACTGAGTTTCTGGGTATAACAGATGTTAATTTTCATGCATCTGTTATAAATAATTTAATTAATTTCCCGATTGAATAATCGCGTTTAAAATTAGTATAATAAGTTTCTGGGGTTTTTTTTATAGATAAAAAATGGAAAATTTTAAGAGAAATACAAAAAATGTTTTGTTAAAATTATCGTCGCTCGCAAGCTATACATTTTTGCCATCTTCCTGACAATACACAGACAACGCTACAGTAAAATTATGCGGATCGAAACCATTTATCCAATAAATTTTGCACTTCTTCAAAAACTGCCAAGTGTATCACAACTAAGCAATGCGTCATCGATTAGAACAAGCATAATCGTAGGAGGCCAGTTCTGACGAATATGGCGGGTGCGAAAACAGATCTTATTTCAGTGTTTCAGTAGTGTCCTGAACGATGGAATTGCGATGGAATTTCCGAAATGATGTGGTCGTGCTAATCGATGTTGATGCTGCGCCAGATGAAAGACATGATTCTTTGCATTTGGGATCTCGAAATATATCCACTTCTCATGGCCAATCACAATTCGGTGAAGCAAACTCTTTCTTCCGTCCCGCAAAAGCAAAATTTGGATACTGGCTCTTCCATTCTTCATTCAACTCTCCATTTTTCCTTCTTTTGTCTCTCATTCAACTCATGCGGTACCAATTTTTCCTTTTTTGAATTTTTCCCATAACATGTAAACGTTTGGAAATATTTTGGAGAGTCATATTTAATGCTTCCTCAAGTTAATCTTGTTTTTTTTTTTTTTTTTTTTTTTTTGTTATTATCTTTCTCCAATAACGCTTGCAGATAGGCATCCTCTATTGTTTTGGTTTCTCAGAGAAATCATCATTTCTAAAGCATTTAAACAAATCTTCACAAGTAGTTTCATTGGTGTATGTTCGACGTAGGTCTCCTTCACAAACGACGTCTTTCATCTGCAATTTTACAATTTAAAGCAGAAAAGCAAAATTTCCAAAAGCAAACACTGTTTGTTTGCCTCAAAACTCGACGTCTTTGTTGTTAGAAAATATATTTTTGTGTTTCAATATGTGTTGGTATTACGACATTTTATTGTTAATAGATGCCGAAGCTATTTAAAAACATAACTTCAAACACCTATGTCATCCACATGTGTCGTAAGTGCCATCCATGTGTGAAACGCAGAAGCTTAGTCCGCGTGTAGTAACACACCTCACCTTTTTCTCACTATGTTTTGTGGGGCCTCGTCAAAGTTCAGGTGTTTATTCACCAAAAAATCTCAGTAAATTGCGAATAGTATGTGTTTAATTTTAATGCCATCCTTACAGTTTGTAATAGATCAGTCTCAATTAAGAATGACATTTCGTCGTTTTTGATCACTGGATCTATGGATTACTTTTCCAGATTCGTATCGTCCGATAAGAATTTTTGGAGCTTTCACTCTACTGTTCGTTCATTCTCTTACTGTGTCTTCTCCACTTTTTTCCATTCTTTTCTGACTCCCCTGGATTTGTGGTCCAATTTGAATTCATGAAGGGAAAGTATATGTGTCTGGTTTCTGGTGTATCTTTACAGAGGGTACAAGGCATTTAAATTTTGTAAAAAATCAGTTTTTGTTATTTTTTTAATTTTGAAGGGTTTTTTTAATTTCTCAACAATATGGAAAAAAATTCCATTAAAAATATGAATTATTTCTTGAGTTATAATCATTTATAGAGCATGAGTATAATTGAAGGTTCATAGATATTGAAATTTTAGAATTAATTTTTTTCAGATTAGTAAATTTGGCGTTTATTTACAGTGTAAGGCTGATATATTTATGTCATTATAAAAGAACAAAAGATTTTTATGGACACTATTTAGTTTTAGATTTATCATACTACTGTCCTTTTTTATTCTAAACTATGCTGAATGTGTCAGTAATACTTCCGATAATGAATTTCTTTAAAAAGTGGTTATTAATTAATCGACTTAACTATAAATTTCGAACTTTAATTGTATTGGATTATTCTATTTACACTGTTTAACTAATTTTGTAGTCAAATATTCCATTATGAATAAAAAAATAGTTGAACTATGAGAACAAATAATAAACTTCTTGCAACTGAATGATGATCATGAAAGCTTTTGTAATGAATACTGTCTAAAATTAAATGTTTGTATTTATAGATAAATGGAAATAAAATATCAAACAAAATATTAAAACTTAAAATACAGATATACTAAACTTAAAAAAATATAATGTAGATACTTATGGTCTATAATAATGTGAAGTTGAGGTTATCTAGTGCTGCCAAAGGGTTTACGAAAGCACATTTAATGATACCCCAATATCCCTAGATTTTCTCATTCTGATGGGAAACAAACCATTTTCACATTTCATGTGCATGCGCATATATATATATATATATGTATATATATATATATATATATATATATATATATATATATATATATATATATATATACAGGATGTCCAGTAAATGACTGACCCATTTTGAATGTAAATAACTAAAAAAAGGTTTATGATAAAAATGTACGGTTTGCTGCACTATTATCAGAAAATCAATAAATTTTTAGATATGAACTTTCTTAAAATAGTTCGAATTTCAGCCAACAGATGGCATTGATCTTTTCGGCTCATTTCGCATAATTGAATCTCTGTCGACAAGTTTAATCCCCTCTTCACTTACCTACAGAAATATATTTTGCTGAATTGAAAGAGATTTAAAATAATATTTATGATTGAATAATGTCTATTACACTTAATAAAAAACAACAAAACATACTTTTTAATAAGCATTGACTTTTCACACATTTAACATAAGTAAATTGTGTTCAAAAAATGTTTTTGTAATCTGTTAACTGATTCTTTTTTTACGTACAATAAATTGAAAATATGGCATAAACACGGTTCTTTTATGTTAAAAAATCTTAATGTTTAATCTAAACATTTCTTCCATTAAATAGTATGAAATTGTATTTAAAAATTTAGTGATGTCAAAAATTTTAAAGGATGGATCAAGCAAACTCTTCTTGCTTGTACGTCGTGTAGTGAAATCAAAAATTAAAACAGTGGTACGCAAAAAGTGGTGGCAAGTTTCCTGTCTAAAATGAAAGCGGGGCAGTGACTTATAAATCGGCACATAAAAATATATTAAACCGTAGAATAAACGTACGTAAACAGAAATTTAGTTAATCGGTTACAAACACATTTTTTGATTACGATTTATGTATGGTAAATGCGTGAAAAGTCAATGCTAATAAAAAGCAAGTTTTGTTGGTTTTTATTAAGCATAATAGACATTATTCAATCTTAAATACTATTACAAATCTATTTCAATCCAACAAACTCTATTTTTGCAGGTGAGTAGAGAGTCGATTCAACAAGTCGATTGACATTCGACTTTGCGAAATGAGCCAAAAATCTCATGCGTATGAAATTTAAAGAGATGGATTGGGAGTGGGAACAATATCAAAAGAACAATAGTAGGCGTTGTTGGAATTATGTTGATATAGGTTATCCTCACCACAACTTAATCAGGAAGTATGGCGTAGTGTTTATCAGGTTTTTAACTAAAACTGTGTTTACTCTGGATCGAAAAAAAAATTTCTCAAAGGTGGTGATGCGAATTGCAATCTATGTAGAGATGAAGATCAAACAGAGGATCACTTAGTAT
This sequence comes from Maratus speculifer, assembly GCA_964019185.1. Lineage (NCBI taxonomy): Eukaryota > Metazoa > Arthropoda > Arachnida > Araneae > Salticidae > Maratus > Maratus speculifer. The sequence continues at coordinate 933,045 of CAXHSM010000007.1, forward strand.
TACGATGTAAAAAACTCACTGATGCTCGTTTAAATTTGTATAAAAAATTTCATATTTCGGGAAATGCGTCATATACAGATATTTTTGAGATAGCTGGTAGAAAAGGGGGAGAATATCTAATGTGGCTTTCTAAATTCCTGGATGAAATATACATGCATTGCCCTAGGTGGGTCCGTAATGTTTAGGCTGGTGCTCGTTTAATGAAGGAGATGGTCGTTTGGTGGAGTTTTCTTTGGAGGGCAGAAGTGTTTGTATTGTGATTTAGTCTGTGTTTTCGTTTTAGTGTGATTGTTGGTGTAAGGAGTTTGGTGTAATATAGTAGGTTGGATTTGGGATTTTCTGTGTTTTTCTGTTAGTGGTGTTGGAAGGAGTTAATTTTGCGAATTTCTGTATAGGTTTCTGTATGGCGATTAATTGATTTTAGGGACTTTGATTTTTTAAGTAGCTTAGCGGAGTAAGACAGCTATATAGAAATGTAAAGCTGCTCACCGGGCCAATAGTTTGGCCAATACAACAACAACAACAATGCGTATGAAATTATAGTAATGTCTGAACTTCGACAGCCTGATGCCTTCGCCAGCGCCATCTGTTGGTCGAAATTCGAACTATTTTAAGAAAGTGTATATCTAAAAATTTACTGATTTTCTGATAACAATGTAGCAAACACCATATTTTTATCTCAAACCGTTTTTTTTAATTTACATTTAAAATGGGTCAGTCATTTACTGGACACCCTGTGTATAGAAGCATTAGATAATACTCCAAATTAACATCAAGATATGGAAATATATATATTCAGAAAAAGTTATGAAATTTGAAGCGAACTGAAAAAGAAAAAAATCCTTGAAATTATCAAAGGTATGAAGCAATCGAAAAAACGAAAAATCGCTAAACGGGGCAAATTTAAACGTACACCGTACGATAAGTCCAAAAATCCCTAAAAATCGCACAACTCACGGGAAAAATGTACATATAGTACAGTTTTAGTTTCAAACTATGTAAGCGACAATTTCTAAAAAAAAAAATAACCAAATATGCGATTTTATAATCTACATGCCAAAACCAAAAAAATTACACATTTTAAATTTATTTATTTATTTTTTGTACTTAAAAAAGATTTAAAAAAATCTTTGAATTTTTCATTTTTTTATATTTTTAATTAAATTAAATTTTAAACAAAACTTTTTGTTATTATTTTTGTTTAAACTTAGACGTAGGTGTGTTATGATTCTAAATTGTTCAAAAATTGTTTTCTGCACTCATAATTTAGAGTTTTAACATGCGCGAAAAATTTAATGATTTTAAATCACGTATTAGTGACATGATTTTTTTAATTTATACTTTAGATAGTAATATACTTCAAATATATACAACATTTATCTTTCTTTATAATATATATATAAGAATACATATTTTAAGCAGAGAAGGAAGCAAAAAGATTTTTATTGCTTAATATTTGTGTTTTTACTGTCTGAATCTTTGATTTAAAAATATTGAAAATTTAATCGTTAATTGTTCTTATAAATTATAAAATGTGAAACCTAATCTCTTTTTATGCACGGAAAGATAGTATCAACATTCTCGATCGCAATTTTTGCTTAGGTTTCAATATGTATTTTGAAAATTTTAATCCTCTATATAATAAAACCTAAGTCATGTGACTGTCAACACTTCCGGGTTTACCCACTTCACTCTTTATTTGCTAAGCAGCCAATTTCATGTCAGCCAGTGCAGTTGATAAGTCGGCAATCTATATTTTCAAAAGCCCAATGTCATCAACACTTTTAAGTCTCCCCACTTCACATTTTTATATGCATGATTGCCATTTTGGTGCTTTTATGCTAGCCGAGTGCAGGTTTGCCAAATTTTATGCCATATGCCAGTTTCATTTGAAACAGAAAATTATAACTTATTTCATTTAAAATACATAACTTTTATTTATAACACAGATTAAAAAATATGTATATCAGATTCATTCATCTCATTTAAAGTACAATACTAAATGTATTTTTCCAACATAGGTAATTGGCAAAAGAAAGTGAGTACTTGGCGAGAAAAGAAATTTGACAAAATCTTTTCTCGCAACCTTTTTATTTTTTCATATACACAATCACATACATAAATAATTAATAGTATTAATAATAACCTAAACCAAAATAATTTATAGCAACATAAAAGTATTGTTTCTAATTTACACTTTTAAAAAAGTATGTATATTTTGAGATAACACCCACGGAATTTAAATTCACATTCATACTTTAATATCGCTTTCCTAAAAAATATATAAGCCGTAAAAGATTCATTCAATCACGAACGGGGAAAAAATAATCATGGAGGTTCGTAAAGCAAGTTTTTCAACAATAAATGGACAATATTTTTATGACATCATTGTAGATAATTACGTGACAGTTTTGTTATGTCTTAAGACATCATACTAGGTAAAATTGCAGCGTTGTTTACGGTTTGAATTCACGTTTTTTTATTGTCTTATTTATGAACTCAGAAACGAAATTAATGAAAAAAAGCATGCTTTTTCATTATTAATTTTTTAAATAATGAATTATGAAATGCTACCATGATTGCAAACAGTTCTTAATTTCTCTGGTCGGAATCTTCCGATTTGGATAATGATTGCAGAAGTAAATTAAATTAAGAGTAAAAATAACATGATGGAATGCGTAGAATACTTTCAATGGAGACCAAACTGGTCGCCATAGGCGGCTAGTTTATAAATAACGGTTTAATTTTATGGTATCTTTAGGAAATACATCTGAAATTAAACATGATTATAATCGAAACTCTTCACTCAAATACATTGTTCGCAATGATTTCTAAAGGTAATTATGAATTTTAATCGACAAATATGTTACGGTATTTACATGTTTGTATTTAGATACGCTGAATTCGACAGAAAGATCTTTTATAATGAATATGCGTCAAGGAAGCCTTAAGAATTGTCAAACCGTGATCCTCCAGTATGCGAATGATGAGATATACTTGAAATATCAGAAATATTATGCAAATTATACAGAAATACGTATGACAATAAGTGTATTGAAGGAGAGTTTAAATCCTTCAATTCGTAATTTCATAAATGCTTTATCAAAAGAATGTTATATGAATATATCACCTAAACTTTGGAAATTGCTAATATTTACATAAGTTACATATTAAATTTTATCAGCCATAAATCACCTAAAATTTTTGATATGTGTGACTTTTCAATAAGAAATAACCCTCATAGCATGCATGGTCACAGTGACGTCACAATGACGTCACTGTGAGTCACTTTGGTCACATCACATCTGTGACGAAAATGCCACCACTCAGTGACGTCACATTGTGACTATTATGTGACTTTCTAAAAAAAATTTCACAGTTCGTCACAATGTTAATGTCAAAGTAGTCACAAATGACACACTTTTCACAAAGTGGTCACAATGTGACGTCACAAAAAGCTCTAAAACGGCCATAACGACTTCACATTTTAGTCACTGTGACTTCACATCGATGTCACGTGACGTCACATCGACAATCGATGGTCACAAAGTCACAATGTGACTTCACAACGACGTTGCAGTGACGTCACCATGTCTTACGGGAAGTCTCAGGAATATTTTAAGGTCTTGTTCTTAATGAAATTACCTCATTGTATACAAATAATAATAACATTAGAAGTAAAAGACCTGGACATTTTCTGAATATAAAGCTATTGATGGCCTACAGAAAGAATTCATTGAAATTATAATTAGAAGAGATGAAGTTTGTAACGATACCGTCTCATTTTAAAATCGCTTAACTTTGGATGCACATGTTAAAATAATGTTTTGCAACTAATTTTATTCATCTTATATTTTTCATCGTGCAAATATCTATAAAAAGGAAAACTTTAAATGGATTTTTCATCTTCTTCATATTTTTATCACTTGCTTGTTCTATAAACACTAAAGCTTATTTGCTAATTTAGAAGTTTGACTTTTTTTTCCTTTTACTTCATGGAGTATTTATTATTTTTGTTCTAGGATTTAACACTCAAGTTTATAGTTAATTTTTCATAAATATTGAAGTTGAATGTTTGTTGAATTTCCTGCTTTTTTATATACGAGAGAGAAAAAATTCATATTAAATGTAAAACCCTTTACATCTAACAATTTATGCAAACTTTCATGTAGTATATTCTAATGAATGTGGGAAAAAATGAAATTAAAATATACATATTTATAAAAGTAATAGGGATTAAAAAATAACTAGAGTTTAATAAAATAGACTGTTTTACAATTTTCGTATTTATTTTATTTAATTTTTTGGTATTTAGTATTGTGCCATCATATATATTAGAATATTATTCAAATGTTTTTAAATGTACTGTGTCTCCTTAAAATGTACGAGTATAATGCTTATTAAATATACTTTTTGAATTTTAGTTGTTCTTTGCCATTTAAAAATGTAAAAGCTAACCTTTTTTATGAGCCATTATTTTGATAATAAGACAAAGTGTAATAGTTGTATTATTTTATTAGCTTGATTTTTTATATGTTGAAATAGATCATATTTAATGAATAATGTAAAATTTTGAAGCCCTGAAAAGATTTCCTGTTTCCTATAGAAAATATCAAATTTCAGGGTTGTGAATGTCATTTTTTATGAAAAGAGAAATGCTGGTATGTTTGGAGAAATCTATCACTCGCAATCAACAACATTTCGGTATTCTTTTGGCATAACCTGTTAGTGTAACACAACCTGCTTATTAAAATTTATTTGTTTCCATGAGGCATTGTTACTTTACATTGTTATGTTTGCAAAAAGTATAGTCAAAATGACTTTTTTTCCATTTCCGCACTAAATATGCTATTTAAGTAATAGTACCCTAAATCTTTTTTCTATAGAACATTAAACTTAACTACTAGGACAAGCTAAATAATATAGTACTGCACGGAGATATTGTTGCTGCTAGTGGATATAACCTGTTAAATGTTCAAAATATGTAACATTTAAAGTAGTGTTATTTCAAAAAAGCTCCACAGTTAAATGAAAACAAAATATACTACGCAATATTTGAACATATGTACATAAACATGGAAAAGAAAATGGTCTTTCTGTATTTTTATTTTTAAAAATGACAAACTTTCAAATAAACAAAGTAGATGAGGACATTTTTTACCTATCAGAAAATGAATAAACCAATTTCTGTTTCCTCTTTCTATGTTTTTTCCCTATGAGAAAATGAAGTATTCCTTTTTTGTCTTCCCTTTCGAAAGAGAAACGGGATCTTTTATTTTCTTTTAGGGGAAAAATGAGATCATGAATATTGCTCTTCTTATGAATTTCGTCATTTTTTTGCAAAAAAAATATCACGAGGCCCCACTTCTTTTTCTTTTCCATGTTTTTGTACATATGTTCAACTATTGCTTGATGTATATTGTTTCATTTATCTAACAGGTTATATCTACTAACAGTAACTATATCTCTGTGCCGTACTATATTATTTAGTTTGTTCTAGTAGTGCACTTTCATATTCTATCAGAAAAAGTTTGGGATGCCTATTGCATAAAGAAGAGATTACGTCCGGAAAATGGACAAAAACGTCATTTTGACTATATTTTGTGGCAACATAACACTGTGAAATAACAATGCCCATGGAAACAAATAAATTTTAATAAGCAGATAGTATTACACAAATAGTTTGTGCCAAAAGAATTTTGGGATGTTATTGCTTACCAGAGATATAAAGCTCCAAACATACTGGCATTTCATTTTTCATGAAAATTGCATTCACAGCCTTGAACTTTGACATTTTCAATAGAGAATACTAAAATTTTTCAGGGCTTCAAAATTTCAGATTATTTATTAAATATGATTTACTTCAACATAAAAAAAATATCAAGGCAATTAAAAAATATAACTATTAAAACACCACTTTTTTGTTTGACTTTCAAAATAATGGCTCTTAATGCATGAGAAAATGGTCTGAACAGTCACGAAATCATACTCGAAACCTAAAACTCGCGTATGTTATAGGATTACTGTATATTGAAGCCTGTATATCTTAATTATCATTTTCATTTTATGGTATCTTTAGGAAATGCATTTGAAATCAAACATAATTATATTAGAAACACTTAGCTCAACTATATTGTTCGAAATCATTTATAAAGATAATTATGAATCTTAATCGACAAATGTTCGCTATTTACATGTTTCAATTCAAATACGTTGAATTAGACAGAAAGGTCTTTTATTATGAGTATGCTGAAAAGCAGTATTAGGAACTACCAAACCATAATCCTGCAACGGAATGTGTGAATAATAAGATAAACTTGAGTATCTGAAATATTACACAAATTATGTAGAAATATGTATGACCGTAAGTGTATTGAGAGAGAGTTTAAATCCTACATTTCGTAATTTCATGAAGGACTCCAAAAAGTTAGATACATATCACATAAATTTTGGAAATTGCTAATACTTACAAGAGTTATATATTAATTTTACTAGCCATGAATTTCCTAAATGTTTAGATATGTGTTACTTTTCAATAACAAATTACTCTAAGTTATACTTTAACATGTCTCTATAAACTATGTATTTTTAATATATAATTCTAGTTAAATATCATTTTAAATTTTAATTCTTCTTTTCCCATTAAAAATGTAAAAACTTAACCTCTTCTTATGCATGGGAAGATAGTCTAAACATTCTCAATTTTGATTTTCGCGGAAGTTTCCGCGAACCTAAACTTCACGAATATTAAGGTATTACTCTCTTAAAACGAAAGAGTTGATTTGGCTGTTCATGATATTTTTATCACATCGTGAATGAGTTGTTTTTTAAACACTTTATTCATTTTGATTTAAATTTCGTATTTAAATAACTCATCTTGATTAAAATTTCTTAAAAATAACTCATTCACTCGAGTTTTTACTACTCTTTCTAGCTGACTAGCTGACTTTCAAATCGTGAAACGAGTAGATTTCGGCTTAACTTGATATAGTATGTGGTTAAGATTTTAAGAGAGCACTGTATAATGAAATCTGCAATTCCTAATTAACATTTTCATTTTATGGCTTCTTTAGAAAATGCATTTGAAATCAAACATGACTGTATTACAAATTCTTATCTCAAATACATTGTTTGAAATCATTTATAAAGGTAGTTATGAATCTTAATCGACAAATGTTACGGTATTTACACGTTTCAATTCAAACATACTGAATTAGACAGAAAGGTCTATTATTATAAGTATGCTGAAAGGAAGTATTATTAACTGTTAAACAACTGCAATGAATGTGCAAATGACCAGACATACTTGAATATCAGAAATATTACGCGAATTATATAGAAATACGTTTGGCCATAGGTGAGTTGAAGGACAGTTTAAATCCTTCAGTTTCTAATTTCATAAGGGATTTGACTCGAGAAACGTATGTATATATATGTCACATAAACTTTGGAAAATGCTAATACTTACAAGAGTTATATATTAAATTTTATCAACCATGAATTTCCTAAATGTTTATATGTGTACGACTTTTCGATAACAAACAACCGTAGCTAATAATATAATGTTCCGTTATTAATGAAATTAATCACAATGCATACAAATAACAATAACATGTTATAATTACTTAAGTCATTTGTGCACCCTCTTAGAGTAAGCCACGAAAAAGCAATAATATAAGATATATAATACGTTTATCATTTTCAATCATGAATTCAGCATAAGGCTTTGTGTAAATTTTAAAATTTTTATGTTATACAAAAAGGTATATTGTGTACACAATATTATCAAACAAAAAACTGGTGGAACCAGAGAGAAAAGTAGAGCTCGATCTAAAAAAATGTTACAGTAAAAATAGGGAAATATTTTCAATCTAAAAATTTGCGTACAAAAGAAAGTGGATCAGATGATACATAAAGCTCATGAAATAACCCAAATTTTTGTTAGCTGAAAATGAGGACTGAGCTTTACTGGTGCCTTAAAATCAATCAGGAAAAAAAGAGGCATTTTTAACTCACTCCGTATTTCAATCATCCATAACCAGTTCATAAATTTCTGTTCATAAGTACATGTTACAGGCTGATGTAATGAAGTATGAGAACGGTTCGTTCAGCACAAAGTGTGAACACAATTCCATTCCAGCGGTTTTGATAACTGGAAGATCAAAGTCCAAGTAAGCTCAAAACCTTGAATAGATACGATTCAATCATATACTAAATATTTGTGTTCAGACATACTTATCTATATCAATTCCTCAACAACTTGATTATATTAATGTTGTACTTTAATTATTACATCATGGTTTATATTTTTTTAGCGTTGTGGAGCTTAACCGATTTGAGACAACATCACAATATATTCTATTGACTACTTTCCTCAGTAATCATTTTGAGAGAATAATAATATAATTCTGAATATAAGGCACCAGTACAGCTCAGTCCATATTTTCAGCTAACAAAAATTTGGGTTATTTCATGAGCTTTATACATCATCTGATTCACTTTCTTTTGCACGAATATTTTCAGATTGAAAATATTTCCCAATTTTTACTGTAATTTTTTTTAAATCGAGCTCTACTTTTCTCTCTGGTTCCACCAGTTTTTTGTATGATTTCATAGCTTTTTCAGATCCTTTAAGGAACTTTATCAATCACCTTCAACTAACAAATTTAAACTATTATTAGTATTAGTTTTAAGTTATTAGTAGACATATTAGTTTGGTGAAATACCGAAATGACGCCAAGTTGGCGAGTAATTTTGGACGCCAGATTTGGCGATATATCACCAAGTTGGCAGAAAACTAAGCTACATTTGGCGACAGAACCGCCCTTTCCCAGATGGTATTCCCACTGCAGTTTCTCGCTATCTACGCAGATTTTCTTATGACGATAGGTATCTACACAGATTTTTATAGCTTCATTTTCAAATGTTTATTTTTTTAAATATAGAAGAATTTTTTCCCTAATTATCCTTTTTAATTGAAATATCTGTATTGTAGTAACTGTTTTACGTCGAAAACACTCAAATAAAGGTGCGATGTTGTTTTAACACATATTTAATTACAGTTTATATATATGTTTATGAAAAATATGCATTTTCTGTTTCAAATGACGTCAATTTCAAAGGTTCAAAACTATCAGGAGAATCAGAATTTTTATTGATCTATAAAAAAACACGTGTTATCGTTTCTTTTTTAAATTATTGAATTGTTTTTTAGTTGGTGACAACTCGAAAGAAACAATTAAATTAGCAATTAAAAAGAAGAGATTTTTATAATGTTGAATTATGAAAGGTATAGCGTTACATAAATTTTAAATGGGTGCCATTTTTTTCATTTTTTATATTTTTTTACCGGACCTTTGAAAGGCACATCCCTAAATTAAAAGCTTTCGAACAAGCTATTACAGGTCGCTGAATGTTTCCTGGTTCGGGTTATAATTGAGTTGTTTTTGTTTTTTTCTTGTTTCACGAGCAAAGAGTGACAAAACAGGGGTTCTAGATCTCCGAAACTAATCGGTGGATCTGGAGGAATTTTTGTAAACTTTGAGATCTAGGTAGGACACTTTCCCTTTTCAATTTTGTCGCGATCCGACGATTAGTTCCAAAGTTAATAAGAGGCAAACTTTGGACTTTAACATTAGCGATGCATCTGAGCTCTACTATACAGCACTATCGTACTGTATGATATACGCAAGCAAGCTTCAATACAAAGTAAAACTGTTCTTTTTTAAGGATGGTGCATACATTGTAACAGATTCATATTCAGATTCAGTTAGGTGGGGAGGCCTACGATATGGCTTGAGCTCAACAAACCCCACCTAACATTTATTATTATTTAAAAAAAAAAAGAAAAAAAAAGTACAATTGTTTCACAAATGGTTGCCCAATTTCTTCTGGGCGAACCTACCTTGAGGCTGTAGCACAGACAGTCACCTCATCGAGGTCACGGATGAAAATGTACGATTGGCGAAATCTCGATTCACAAATTAAAATGCAATCGGTCTGCCAAGTCGTATCTTGGTAGAAAACACCTAAAAACCAATTTTACCGATTAAATCATAGGTTTACAATTGTATTTTCCTACACCGAAAATTATGAAAACATGGAGGATCGGGAGTCACAGAACATAATGGTCAACCTATGAGTCGACCGTTAAAATTGGGATTTTAGGTGTTTTTCACGGAGATATGATTTAGCAGACCGATTTCGTTTTGAAATGCGAATCGATATTTAACTAATCGTAGATTTTCTTCCGTGAATTTGATGAGGCGATGGTCTGTGCGGTAGACTCCAGGGGTATAATCGAGTTAGAAAAACTGCAATGTATTATACTAGGAAAAGCCATGCTTTGTTTGGATTCGCGAAGCATTATTTTATTAAGCATATATTTGAAAGTAACAATATTTTTAATATTATTTTTGCATCTTTATTAAACAAAAACGTTATTTTATGTTTTGGCGCATTTTAATTCTACAAATGTAAGTTCAGCCAAATAACTATCAATTTCCTAGGAATTTTTTATTTATGATATAAGACTGGCATTAAAAAATATTTTCGAAGCAAACTTTTACAAAATATTTTTAAATTTTCAACTAAACATTCTTTTAAAGATTTTTTTACAATTTCTAGTAGCCACTGGTGTTTTTTAAAGTTGTTCGAAATAGGCATGTTTCCAATCTTTTTAATTAACATCAAATAATCTTTGATAGCTATTTTAGAATAATATATTTGAAGAGAGCTTGAAGAAAGTTACTTCTTCAAAATCCTATTTTCTGGAAAAACATTTGAAATCTGCTCTCGTCGATACTATGAATTTTTAACTGTAAAACTTTTTATTCTAATTTCTTCGTTTTTACACATGTTAGTGCATGAGAATTTTTGATATTGTAGAATTTTTCGTAAGGAAAATTTCTATTGAATGCTTAATTTTGAAGGATTTTCACTCTTGACAACGTTACGTACGTTTTTGGCAACTCGTGCCTGTATATCCTCAATATCTACAACTGCTTCATCTAATGTTAAACCTTGGGATTTATGGATTGTAACAGCAAAAGCTAACTGCAGAAGAAACTCTTTCCTTGAGCAATTTATGCTTCCATTTTTCCAGAATTCAATTATTGGGGGAATTGGTACGCACCAATTCTTACAAGTTAAATTACTGTAGTATTCAAATTTATGCATGATTATTCGCGATATCTGGTCTGGTGGCTTGTGATTTTCTTTAATACGTGCAACAAAGTCCAAAGTCGCGTTCACTAAACACTTCTCGGTCCACAAATAAGAACGTAACATTACTTTCGATACAAATGATAAAGTAAGAAATGGTTGAAGTCCATTTGTCATTTCTGAATCGGGTAACTTTACCTTTAGTACATTTATAAAGAGCTTGAATCGAGGCAACACGTTCACGCAATTCTTTTAATTTTTCATTTATATAAAAAATTTAACAATTAATTTTATTTGTTTACAATTCTTTTGTTGCCACTTTACAAAAAAAAAAAAAAAATCCATAGTACAATACTTTTAAAATTTTAAGTGTCATCTGTGCAAACGATTTTGCTGAATAATGAAAACATATTTTATTTATTAAATTAATCACGATTCTATCTATAATTACTTGCTCAATGATTTATTTTTTTTTTCTGAAAATATACGCGTTTCATTTTTTATTTATTTGCTAAAATGCGTCCGTATTGGAAATGCATGTAAAGTAAATTAATTAAAATAATATTTTTTTAACGTTTTACTGTAAAAAAAATTATATTCTGCAAATCTACAGATCATATTTTATTTTTGTGTTTAATTTGAAGCCAAAATATTGAATAGTTTTTTTGTAAAGTGTACGACAAATTGTAATTTGAGTGGCCTAGTAGAGGATTCGCTTCGCTCATCCTAATAATCTCTTTTTGTTAACTACGATTCTTAAAATTGATAATTTATTTTCAAAAATCACTAAAATACACAAATTTGTGGGATTTAAGGTACCATTTTTGAAAAAAAAATTTATTCTGCTGCTAGGATAACGTTCCCATGCAGTATTTTAATTTTTGTTGTAATTTTCGAACTAGGAGAAAAATGTCTGGATCTAAAAAAGACAGGTATATGCTACATCACTTGAGTTAACATCAAAGTAAAAAGTAAAAAGATGTAAAGTAAAAATTAAAAAAATATATGATGCAACTTTTTTTTAAAGAAAATCATACTTTTAAAAGTAAGTATTTTTTATTTTTATTTTACTATAACAAAATTAAAGCAATATTACTGAATAAGACATGTTACAAGTTTGATTCATTTATCTTGAACGGTTATTGACTTATAATATTTTAAATAGGACATATGGTGAAAAAACTCATCAAGAAGAAAAACGCATTAATTTCTTATAAGGATGTATTTTAATATCTGAGAAAATACTTTTGACATCTGAGATGCGGAGTCCTAAAGGATGAATGTATGCTGTACTATATTGATATTTAGGAAACTCAATTTAGTGTCTGATGAACTTACACTATAACAATAAAATACAGTTAAAAAAATCAACGTTTCGATGTGCATCAGAGATCTTCATAAGGAAAACGCTGTTATACTGCTTCCGAACAGAGTAAAACCATCTTTTAGGAAGGAATATAATAGCGTTTTTCTGATGAAGATCTCAGATGAAAATCGAAACGTTGATTTTCTTAACTGTATTGTTTCTATAGTTTTTAAACTTTGCAACAAATTTATACACCATTTAGTAATCTTGTTATTTTTATTTTCAAGTTTATTTATAATATTTCATGGTGTACATGTCCTGCTCTTTCACTGTTAAAAAATTTACATTCGGTAAATTAGTTATTTAAAAATAAATAAACCTATGAATATGATTTTAAAACATATGTTTATCTAATATTTCAGAATGAGGTAAGTTAAAACTTGTTGCGTTACCTTAAATACACTTAATTTTCAATGAAAAGTAAGTTTGTGATTAAACATAATGATTATCTTCAATCATTTCAGTAAAACTTATTATAAATTTCAAAGGTTTGAAAGTTTGATTTTCTCGTAATTATTATTATTAAATTTGCTACTCTGAATTTTCAAGCAGAAACATATAATTAAGGGTTCTTAAGAGTAAAAAAACTCAAATCTAAATATAATTGAGTTAGGAAATAACATTTTAAAGGAATAATTTTAATAATATATTTCTGTAATCAGTGATATTTGTGTAGTAATTGATTTAATGCAATCTGAGTAAAGTTTAATTTATTAGTGCATTTATTTGGATAATAAATCAGATTTTAAGTAACAGCGTTAAAACAAGAAAGATAAATTTACTGGAAGAGCCTTTAATAAATTAACTGGAAATTTTTTGGTTTTTTTTCTTCTTATCATTTATTTGAATGAAACTCAATTTAATTTTTTTATAAATAATTATTTCATTTTTTTCGGAAAACTTGATATTTTTATTATTTAATACAATTTCGGTAACTACTAAAAATGAGTTATTAAGGTTTCGAATTCTATTTGTCAGAGTATTGTTAATATTAGATATATGAAGATAAAAGTAATGCATAGTGTTTTTCTAAATGATAAAGCTAAAAGATGCAGTGGCAGAGGTTATATAAATTTTACCATATCCGATAATAGACATTTAATCTTGTTTGTGTGATTTCTCGTTCAGAAAATTTCAAAAATAAAGTTATAATTTATTTAGATTTTTAACATATAAAATAAAAAAATGGATATTAAAAAAGTATCAACGCTTTTTAGGAAGAAAATTGCAACTAAAAATAAAACTATCAGAAAATGAATATTTTTTTTTTCGGATTTAATGGTATGAAAAAAAAAACTCTGCGTATCAAAATGTCTCTTTTTGAAAATACGGGTGTATTTAAATAAATGTTCGACAAAAAATACTATTAAATCCACTGACCAGTCACTTTAAAATAATTGTATGCTATATTATGAAATTCGATGCAACTATCTCTGGTGATAGTATATGGAGATTCTTCATCAAATCTGTAAACCTTGAATGATATCGAACATATACATTGTAAATATCTAGGGCGTTCTTAATTTAGTGTAAAATAATAACTTTTATTCAAAAAAAGCATTATTAAAAGTCCTAGAAAGTTATATTTTAAGTAGACAAATATTGAAATTAAATGTGGTGGACCAGAAATTATTTTGTTTTTTTTTTTCAAATAGAAAGTTCTGACAGTATCAAGCAATATTTTTACTAACACAGCAATATTTTTACTAACACAAATCGCTTTTAAGATTTTTATTTTCTTTTATTTAAAACAATTTTGTAATTGGAACTACATGTCTGTGCGTTCTAGCAATATATTTGGAATTATTGATAAGAAACAAAACTATATCTTGTGTTCATTTAAAGAAACTAACATTTTACCGATCAGTCACAAGTTTTATTTATTTATTTAATGAAAGTCCAAATTTACAGAATTTTTGTATCTTTTACTTAGTTTAGAATGATAAATAAAAAGAACGAGAATTAAAGTATTCTGCCCTTTTTTCTTTCACAATATAAAACCCGATTTATTCTAATTATAGTACAAACATTCTAAAATTAATATCCGGTAATCTCGTGATGAGAAAGCAAATCATGTAGAAAGATCTTCTTCATTTAACTGATAAATCATGTATCATAAATAAATAACACTATACTAAATTTTGTTAATTAGTGGCTTTTTTCACAGAAACAATAATTATAATCTCAAAAATGAGATTAATGAAATGTCACATTTTCGTATTTCTATGAAGTACGTGACAGAATAAATAAGGACATGATTACAGCATTTAATAATTTCGCTGAATGTAATTAATAGTCTTAATAAATATTTGAAATTGTTGCATCGAAGCAGTTTCACAATATGATTTCTCTTTATTTTAGATTTTGTCACTTCTCTTATCTTAAACACAATTATAATTGAATATTTCTCCGTTTCATTGTCGAATTATAATTTTCCATTTTGTGTGATATAATTGCGCTAGTCAAAAGACATTTTTTATATTTTTGTAATCAATAGTTTTTATGATTTAAATCTAATCTAATTTAAAATAAATGATAAAGTATGGTGTAAACTTTCTTCTATTTCCACTTTATTGTTCTTAAAAGCGAGGAAAAATTTTAAAATGCTGAAATACATGTTTAAATATTTTTTTAAGTTTCTGATGCCTTAAATTTTATACTCCTACCTAAAATCGTTGCTGTAATATGTCCAAAATTTCTTAAAATTTCGACCTCCACTCACCCTTCTTAGGAAAAAATTTCCAAAATCACCAAAAACTTTAAAATTATTCTTTTAGTAGAATGTTTTATGAAATATCACAGTAAAAAATATTTTAACAATCAACCACATAGGAGTTTTATATTTCTTTTAACAAAAGTCATAAGTTACAGGGTGTTTGTATCTTTTAATTATTTTACAATGAGAACTAAAAGAAACGCGAATTAAGGAACTCTGTCTTGTTTGTTTCTCAATGAAAAAACCTATTTACTCTTATTACAATGTAATATTTTAAAAATTGATTTCCGGTATTCTCGTGATGAGGAACCAAAACATGCAGATAAATCTCTTTCATTTAACTGATAAATCATGTACCATAAATAAATAACACTACACTAAATTTGATTAATTAGTGATTTTTAATCAGAAACAATAATTATAATTTGAAAAATGAGACTAATGAAATGTCAGATTTTCGTATATCATTGAAGTACGTAATGGAATAAATAGGACATGACTACAGCACTTAATAATTTCACTGAATGCTAATTAATATCCTTAATAAATATTTGAAATTGTTCCATCGAGGCAACATCACAGTAAGTTTTTTTTAGATTTTGTCACTTTCCTCATTTTAAACACTATTGTAATTGAATATTTCTGCGTATCATTGTCAAATTATAGTAACTTGCAGTGTTGAAAGATATAATTACACTTGTCATAAGTCATTTTTATAACTTTTGTAAAAAACATTTTTTATGATCTAAATCTAATCTAATCTTATGCCAAAATTTAAAATAAATGATAAAATATGGTATAAGATTTCCTCTAATTTCCTCTTTATTCCTTTTAAAAGCGAGAAGAAATTTTAAAATGCTGAAATGCATGTTTCATTATTTTTTAGGCTGTTACCTTAAATTTCATTCCCCTACATAAAATTGTTGCTTGAATTAGCCCAAAAAATCTAAAAATTACGACATCCACCCAACTTAGGAAATTTCGAAAGTCGCAAAAAAAACCCTTTTAAATTATTCTTTTAGTTGAATATTTTATAAAATATCATGGTAAAAAATATCTTAACAATTAGTCACATACCAGTTTTATTATTATTTTTTAAATTTAAAAGTCAAAAGTTATAAGATATTTAGGTATTTTATTTATTTTAGAATGAGAAATAAAAAGAACAGGAATTAAAAGCACTCTGTTCTTTTATGCTTTCTCAAGGTAAAAACCGATTTACTCTAATTATAGTGTAAAAATTCTAAAATTAATTTCCGATATTCTCGTGATGCGCAATCAAATCATGCAGAAAAATCTCCTTCATTTAACTTATAAATCATATTCTATAAATAAATGACACTATATTAAGTCTGATTTATTAATGGCTTTGGGCAGAAACAACAATTATAAACTGAAAAAAGGGATTAATGAAATGTCACATTTTCATATTTCATTGAAGTACGTGGTGGAATATATAAGGACATGTATACAGCATTTAATAATTTCGCTGAATGCTAATTAATATCCTTAATAAATATTTGAAATTGCTCCATCGAGGCAACTTCACAATAAGTTCTCTGTTTTGTCACTTTCCACATTTTAAAAACAATTGTAATTGAATATTGCTGCGTCTTATTGTCAAATTATAATTTTCAGTTCTGAAAGATATAATTGCACTAGTCAAAAGGCATTTTTTATATCATTTGTAATAAATACTTTTTATGATCTAAATCTACTTATGCTTCACTCTAAAATAAATGATAAAACATCATACAAACTGTCCTCTAAACTGTCCTCAATTTTCCTCTTTATTCCTTTTAAATGCGAGGGGAAATTTTTAAATGCTGAAATACTAGTTTAATAATTTTTTAAAAGATTTGCTACCTTA
Source organism: Maratus speculifer (assembly GCA_964019185.1). Taxonomy (NCBI): domain Eukaryota; kingdom Metazoa; phylum Arthropoda; class Arachnida; order Araneae; family Salticidae; genus Maratus; species Maratus speculifer. The sequence continues at coordinate 950,160 of CAXHSM010000007.1, forward strand.
AATTTCATACTTCTACCTAAAACTGCTCCTGGAATATGGCCAAAATATCTAAAATTTTCCAGACTCCCCCTTCATAATAGGAAATTTCTAAAGTCACTAAAAAACTTTTAAAGTATTCTTTTAGTAAAATATTTTAAGAAATACCATGGTAAAAAATATTTTAACAATTAATCATATACAAGTTTTATTCATTTTTTAAATTTACAAGTCAAACGTTATAAGATATTTGTATGTTTTAATTATTTCAGACTCAGAAATTGAAATGAGGACAATTAAAGTATTCTCTCTTTTTTTTTCTTTTCTCAGTATAAAAGTCGATTTATTCTAATTATAGTACTAACCTTCTAAAATTAATATCCGGTATTCTCGTGATGAGAAAGCAAATCATGTAGAAAGATCTCCTTCATTTAACTGATAAATATGTATTATAAATAAATAACACTATACTAAATTTCGTTAATTACTGGTTTTGTAACAGAAACGATAATTATAATCTGAAAAATGCGATTAATGAAATGTCAAATTTTCGTATTTCTATAAAGTACGTGACGGAATAAATAAACACATTGCTACAGCATTTAATAATTTTGCTGAATCTAATTAATATGCGTAATAAATATTTGAAATTGTTTTATCGAAACAACTTCACAATAAGATTTCTATTTATCTTAGATTTTGTCGCATTCCTTATTTTAAACACAATTATTATTGAATATTTATCCGTCTCATTGTAAAATTATAACTTTCAATTTTGAAGGATATAATTACACTAGTCAAAAGCCTTTTATATATTATTTGTAATAAATAGTTTTTATGATATAAATCTAATCTAATCTTAAGTTCAATTTAAAATAAATGATAAAATATGGTATAAACTTTAATCTGTTTTTCTCTTTATTCTTCTTAAAAGCGAGGAGAAATTTTAATATGCTGAAATACATGTTTAATTATTTTTTTTTAAGTTTTTGTACCTTAAATTTTATGCTCCTACCTAAACCGTTGGTGCAATATGTCCAAAAGTTCTAAAATTTTCTACCTCTACCCCCCCCCCCTCCCTTAGGATAAAATTTCTAAAGTCGCTAAAAAACTTTAAATTTATACATTTAGTGGAATGTTTTATGAAATATCAGAGTAAAAAATATTTTAACAATCAATCTCATGTAAGTTTTATTTATTTTTTTTTTTAATTTAAAAGTAAAAAGTTATAGGATATTTGATGATTTTAATTATTTCAGACTGATAAATTAAAAAGAGGAGAATTAAAGTCTTCTCTGTTTTTTTTCTCTTCTCTGTATAAAACTCGATTTACTCTAATTATAGTGCAAAATTTCTAAAATTAATTTCCAGTATTCTTGAGATGAGAAACCAAATCATGCCAAAAAACTAATCTCCTTCATTTCACTGATAAATCATGCCTCATCAATAAATAACACTATACTAAATTTAATTAAATACTGGATTTTAAGCAGAAATAACAATTATAAAAGTCAATAGTTACAGGATTTTTTTTTTATCTTTTAATTATCTTAGAATGATAACTAAAAAAACAAGAATTAAAGTACTTTCTTTTTTCCCTCTCTCAATGTAAAACTCGATTAAATCGAATTATAGTGTACAAATTCTAAAATTAATTTTCGGTATTCAGGTGATGAGAAACCAAATCATGCAGAAAAATCTTCTTCATTTAACTCATAAATCATGTACTACAAATAAATGACACTATACTAAATTTGATTAGTTATTGGTTTTTAATCTGAAACAATAATTATAATCGGAAAAATGGGATTAATGAAATGTGATTTTCGCATTTCAATGAAGTACCCGAGCTCCATCGAGACAATTTCACAATAAGTTCCATACTTATTTTAGATTTTGTCACTTTCCACATTTTAAGTGCAATTGTAATTGAATATTTCTGTGTCTGATTGTTCAATTATTATAATTTACAGTTTTGAAGGATATAATTACACTAGTATTAAGGAATATGTAAATTCATTAATTTACATAAAAAAAATATAGTATTTGCTTTTATAGTTTTCTTTACGTTACTTACATTTGCTCACTAGGAATTTAAATATTTATGGAATTTGAGAAAATACTCAAGAACAATATACAATAGCATATAGCGGAAAACAATTTGTTGTATTTGCATAGGTTGTCAATCAATAATCGTGTTCCAAAATGCAAACACTGAAATTATAATAGCCAAGAAAACTGCAGAAATATTTATTTTTGTTATTTTCTAAATTTATATGCATAAATTAAAACATTTCAAGCTGTAATATAGGAAAAACAAAATTATAATTACATTGCGATATTAATTCGGCGTATAAACGGTTTATAAAGTCAAAGCACGAAGCTGATAAAAAATTGTAAACTTTTTATGATGATTATGTGCATCAGAAGGGTTTCTGCTTGGTAGGGAAAATAATTTTAAAAATCCCTCTTTTAAACTACTATTAGAAATAACATTAATAATTAAAAAAAAATTAACCATGTTAAGCTTCAAGGACTACCACTCAACGCATGCATTAGTTGAATTTTAACTAATGCATGGAAAAAACTCTCATCCGGTTCTTTTATTTAAAACTGAAAGAAAAATAAGATAAAAGATTCGAATATTGAGATTGTGGCTGAAGTGTCAAGATTTTTTATGCTGGCACTGTATACCCTCATAGCATGCATGTTCACAGTGACGTCACAATGACGTCACTGTGAGTCACTTTGGTCACATCACATCTGTGACGAAAATGCCACCACTCAGTGACGTCACAATGTGACTAAGATGTGACTTTCTAAAAAGATTTTCACAGTTCGTCACAATGTTAACGTCAAAGTAGTCACAAATGACACACTTTTCACAAATTGGTCACATTGTGACGTCACAAAAAATTCTAAAACGGCCATAACGACTTTACATTTTAGTCACCGTGACTTCACATCGACGTCACGTGACGTCACATCGACAATCGATGGTCACAAAGTCACAATGTGACTTCACAACGACGTTGCAGTGACGTCACCATGTCTTACGGGTAGCCATGCTTAATGGCCGCTTGTCATTGTCTATTGTTTAATTTTTATATTTCGCCAGTTTGCACAATACGACGTTCAGACAAGGTGAAGAAGCGACGATTCTGTTTAGTTTTTCATTGATTTAGCATGCTTTAAGTTTGGTTTTAATTTAGTTTGATTCTTTTTTCTTTCTTAACCTCTTGGAAACGGGCGGCACGTATAAGTTCCTCAAAGAGGCATAAGAATCCTTTTTTATCTCCAGCAGTAAAATGTTTCGGTAAAATTTGCCTTATTTATTCTGAGCATTTTCTCGACTTAATAAGTTACAATTTTCTGTATTTAAAAACCAGTGATGAAACATTAAAAATTTTGTAAAAGGCTCCTGTCGCGAAGGGGTTAAATATGAGTCACTAACCTGTACCCCTTATCCCGGGAGAACACGCGCTTGCCCAAGGTATGAATGGTTTTAACTTTGTCACCAATAAAATCAAATTAAAACAGTTGCTTTATTTAGACGGAGACAATTCTTGCAAATTTTGCGATAAAATAAGTTGAAGATTACTTTAAAAAATTAGTGGTTGCAATTGTAAAAAAACATACTCACTCTGGGTCTTTTAGGTCCTGCGCGCATCCTCCCAAGTTAAAAATCTCAGTCAAATGCCAGATCTTGCAAAAAAAGTCAAAACAATACAGTACTGGAAAAGTTATTACTGAGAGTTTTATGCAGGTAATGATATCGATGATGTAAGTTATGAATTTCTTGATAGTGAAAGTGATTCGTATTCCGAAGAACTAAATTAAAAAATAGATAAAAATTGGACACCACATGAAATTCAAATTTTAAGCTTGGGGGGCAGTCTATAAATGTGATGCCACATTTTTTTTCAGTATTTTTGACAACCCACCCCCTTTGTCACCAAGTGTTATGCTTTATAATACCCCCTCTCTCACCCTTATCAAATGTCATGCTACACTATATATAAATATAACGTGTAGACTAGAAATAAAGCACTACGTTATAGATATTATTTCAAACTTAATTTATAATGTTTCTGTGTTTTAATGACATTTGTGAGCGTAACAATAAAAATGATTTCTGTACTTATTTTGTACAAAAAAAATTTTACGGTTTACAACAAGAAATAATTAATGTATAATGCTGATAAAGTACTAATATTATGGAACAATTGAAAACAGTTGTATGTTTTCCTGTTCCATCAATGGAAAAAACATTTCAGGGATGCGGTTTTTAAGCATCAGATGCGGAGACAACAACATCGTAGGAGGCCTTATGAAAGGTTGTAAAAAATGGCTTCCAGCGATGTTTCAAGAAGTTGTACGAACACTTGCAAAAGTGCATCGCCGCCCAAGATGACTACTTTCAAGGTGGATACGCTTCGGTGGTGTGAACAATTCAGGCAAAAGATATTAACAACTTTTCCCCGAACTTTTGAATCATACTACGCATATAAAATTCGATATTTGTTAGAGAGCATACTAAAATAAATAATTTTCTTAAAGATTTCAATGATTGTATAATCCTTCTCTTCATCTTGTGCCACATCTGGTGAATACAAAAAACAGTGTAATTCTAGTCTTTAGCTATCAATTTGGCCAATATGATAATTGTAACTGATCAAGAACAGTCTACAAAATGAAAAAAAAAACACTCATTTTGTCAGATATACATTATACATACACTTTTGTTATACACTTATCATATGACTGCATTTGACGAAAAATAAATTTAAAAAAATGGAATTTCTTTATCGGAAACAAAAATTTTTCGATCAAAGTATTAAGGTAAAATATACTTCCATTATTTTTATTGAATACTTAAAAATATTAATATAAAGAAAGTTGCAGAGAGTTAAAAAGAAGAAATGACTTAATTTGAGCCCATTTCATTGCAAAATTTAGCTCATTTAAGAGATACATATATTTCTGTTGAAAATTCCCCTCCAGAAATTTCCTCCAAGAAGGACAATGATATGTGAGTGCTTTTGTGCAGCCCTATATATGAGGTATAGAATTTATATATAAAGAGTAATATGCAAAAAACTAATTAACTTTAAAAGCATATACTGAATTTTAAAACGTACTGCCAAGAAATTATTACGCAAAGACAGTACTGTAACAGACTTTATTTGTATGTACCTGTAAAATAATAAAGGGCTATTAATGCTCTGTTTTAATATGATAGTAGGGAAGTTCAGTGATTTATATCAGTTTCAATGCTTTTGAAATAGCGTAATGTCATTAAATTACTTTTCATATGATTCTTCCCTGTATACCATAATTTAATCAAAATCTTTTGAATGTTCCTTTAAGTGAACCTTCATCGTACATACTTCAAATATCTTGGTGACCCTAAATAAGATTTATGAATTGCATGAAAATCCGAGCATATTTACGAAAGTTAGAGCTTGGACAGATGGACAGTTGGAAAGACGAAAGACTAATCGCATGCATAAGCACATTTCAACTTTTTTTTCCAGAAATTTGTTGCGACTAGAGATTGCCGCGAGAAAAAGTAATTGAAATTAGAAAAAAAAAAATATTTAAAATGAAACTCAAATTTAAAAATTCTCATAATATTTTTGCATCTGCGGATCAATACGGATAATTCTTTCCTATTTTAGAAAAAATAGCTATGAATCATAATCAATCGTTTAATTTGTTGTTTTATAAAATCATTTCATAAATTTGTTTCATTAGGATTATATATTTATATGATAGATATGAAAAGAGGTTCTAATATGTAGTTGTTCATTAATGATAAAAAGTTTTCTTCCATCAAATTAGGGAAAATTAAATTACAATTTAATTATAATAAAATTAAGCTATAGTTTCGAAAGTGGCATATTCATTGCGAACAATGTCCACTTAATGACAAAAGTTTGTTCTATTAATACCGTCAAAACAAAGGGCATATCGATTCTAAATTTCTCGGATACCATCATCCTGATTATTATCCACACTTGTTTCAACTAATCCTAATAGCTTAATTTTACGTTTTATAGTTCATTAAATGTGATTAGTTTAAAGAAGTAACGAGGATTTCGATATTTTAACAATTAAACATTAACAACTTTTGACGTTTAATTGGGCAATGACTAAATTGACATACAGCGCGCGTGTAAAAACTATAAGGACAATAAAAAATATCATTTTTTTATAAATTTTAAATTTTTTCCCTTATATTAAATATCATCGAGGTAAAAAGTTAATAAACACGTCAACAAAATTCGATCTTGAGTATTTTATTATGAAAATAAAGTAATAGTACAATAAAATAATTAATTGTGAAAATTGGAACAAACTTTACTTCATTCCTTAAGTAGCATAAGCATGAAACATAATAAACTTATTCATTAACATATACATATTTTGTAACATGTGTTGAATGAAACTTGGTTTTATTCATTGCGCCTATTCTTAAACCACATTTTTTAAAGACCGATTTTTTGAGATCCAAAGGAGGGATACTTCTTCAGAGAGGTTTCAATGCAATTTTAATGTGCAATTTGCAATTGACGAAAAGTAAATTTTCCGTGTCCGCCACTTAAAATAAAAAACAAGTTGGAAATAGCACGTCAAACGTAGCAAATGATGTGCGTTAGTGTTATAACAAAGTTTTAAAAATATTCAGATTTTCGTGTAATAGTATACAGTACATCGGATACAGTAAAGTATCCGAAATCTTTTGGGTGTCCCTGTAAATACTATCTGCTTTCTATTATACAGGAAGGAATTTGTAGTAAACCTCAGCATCCTCAATCAATTTCATAAAATGTGAAACAATTTAATAGTATTAAAACGCGCTGCAAACAACATTTCCCCTTATACTGTTAAGTAATGGAATATTTTCGTGTGGTCCTGTAAACGAATAACAAATATTCTTTGCAGCACAGATTGTAAAGAATGTATATTTTACTACATACTTCGTAGACGCATGTCAATTTTATTATGTTCAAAATAGTGTAACATCATTAAAATACACTTGAGACTATTTTTTCCTATTGGCTGTAATGTAACGGAAAGATTTTGATTGTTCGTTAAACTATACAGCTGATTTTCATAAAACTTGAAAAGACTCAACAAAATTATACAATAGTTATACATTTTAAATTTTATACGATTCAGTTGGGTGTTTTTTGCTCTTTTATGTGTAAACAGACGGACAGACGGACGGACGAACTGAACGACGACTATAGGTGCTACGTACAGGGTGTCTCAGAAGTAATGGGGAAAACTTTAAGGTGAGGTAGAGGTCATAGCAAGGATTAAGATTTACGTAGCAATTCATGGTCAGAAACATTTTCCTGGCGCAGTAGTGATGACACATAACACATGAAAGAAAGGACACGAACAGGGAGAGAAAACATGTTTATTATTCTTAGTGCTGTAAAAATACCGGGCAAAAGTTCTGAGGAATTAGTTGTACGCATCGTTGCAGCTGCTGGGGAAGTTCAGGACATTCCTGGTGTTTTCTGTAGAACATTAGATTTTCCATGCACCGGAGATGCATCTGCATGCATCAGGGCCCGGCGTTGAAATTTCAAACACATACTTTGATAACGATCGGTGTTTTTTAATGCTCTTTTTTCCTTATTTTTCTGCTGTACTAATTATAATAAAGATATTTTTTCTTATTATTCGTGCCCTGTCCTTCTTGCTTTTTGTATCATCACTAAAACGCCAAGAAAGCGTTTCTGCTTTGACGTAAATCTGAATCCTTGTGATGACCTCTACCTTCCTTCAAAGTTTGTCCCATTATTTCTGGGACACCCTATATTTATATAATTATGAACTCACATAAAAATGGAGTAATTTTGTTGCCATTACAGATTGTCATGACAGAAAAGTATTTGAAATTTAAAAAAAAAAATCTTCTTTCAAAATCAAACTTGAATTAAAAAAATTTGGTTTGCCACACGGGTAGCAACAGGGGATTTGGCAACTGCGCTAATTGCAGCACTCGCGAACGAGTATGCTTTATTCACATTTTTGCGGGGAAAGGATGCTGTGCTGTTTATAATGTGTTTTTGAACATTATATTGATGTGCAACTTTTTGGTTGCCAAGTTTTTGATTTTTTGAGAATTTGTTAGATTGATTACCTGGGAATTTAGGGCAGGGCCGGTAGTTCGCAAGGTGGGATCCTCCACAGTGAACACACTTGCAGGGTCTTTCGTATGTTTTTGAGCATGTGCTGGACTTATGTGCTTGAGAACATTTGACACTTGCCGGAGGCAGGTGGCAAACTGCCGCGGAATGAAAGTACCCCTGCACTGTTATAAACAAAATCTTTTAACTCATTGGCTTTCGATCGGAGCCCGTTGGCATTCCATAAAGCAACAGTTGAAAACCTCAAGCTTGAAGCTAAGAAAGTGCCGGAGAGGGGGGGATCGGGGCAAAAAAAGAAAAAAGACAGAAAAACCTACCCAGAGAGACTGGGTAGGTTACTGTAAATTATGAAAATTCTGTCTATGCCCGTAAGTGCAGTACGGTGGGCATGTAGACTTTTTTGGAAGGTTGCTAAGACAACCTCTTTGCCAAATGTGCTTTCAAATTTTAGAATTTGGCTTAGGAAATTTCGTCCGAAAGTGCACTTTTTTGAGAGGCCGATTTAATTTGGTTTGCCACAGAGATGGCAACAGGGGATTTGGCAACTGCGCTAGTTGCAGCACTCGCGAACGAGACAGCTTTATCCACATTTTTGCGGGGAATTAAAAACATTTTTAACATTTGCGGATCAATACGGATAATTGTTTTAATTTTCAAATCAAAACGTTTCATATTTTAGAAGAAGTAGCTATGAAGCATAATAAGTCGTTTAATTAGTCATTCCATAAAATCATTTCATAAACTCGTTTCATTTGTATTATATATACAATATAGGGTAGACAGAAAAGAGGTTCAAATATATTGCTATTTAAAGATAAAAAGCTTTAGTCCATCAATTTAGGGAAAATTATATTACAATTTAACTGTCACAAAATCAAGTTATAGTTTCGAAAATAGCATATTCATTACAAACAATGTCCATATAATGACAAAAGTTTGTTCTGTTAATACTGTTAAAACAAGAGGCATATTGATTCAAAATTTCTCGGATAGGGTTATCTTGATAATTATCGACACTTGTTTCAATTTATCCTATTAGCTTAAGTTTACGCTTTATAGTTCATTAAATGTGATTAGTTTAAAGAGGTAATACGGTTTTCGATATTTTAGCAATTAAATATTAACAACTTTTGATGTTTAATAGGGAAATCACTGCTTTCATATAAAGGCCTTAAAATTCAAAGAACACATACTTCCAATTTTGTTAATGAGGAATTATTAAAATTTTTTACGCAATTTTTTTAAGGTAGTCAGATTAAATTTTGCGTAGCATTCTGATAATCTTTACAAAAATTTCGATATTTTGATACGAGTGTCCAAGAAGTCCTTAGATATAAAATACTTTGAATCTACAGAGTTGTGCTCAGTTATTGCATTCATACATGTTTTAATGAGTTCTATGAACAAGCATGCATTTAAAAGTGATTTTTTTTTAATTTCACATGATTCTGGTGTAAATTTTTAGAAACTTTATTCAAAGATTTTGTTTTAATTTTTGCAAATACTTTAATTTTGTTTTTGCTACTATTGTCCAATCCACAATTAAATAAAAAATACTAAATAAAAATGTATTTTTGTAACAATTCAAGACGTTTTTGTTAAAGGTGTATCTATAAGTACATTTCGAGGCAAATACCGAAAAAATAACAATGCTCATACATGGCTTGTTTTAGCTCATTTTCAGTAGAATTTTCCCGAAATTGCGGTTATTTCTGTACAATTTGCCTATTCTTGCTGTTTTCTTTTTTTCCTTTTATTAAAAACAAATTTGTGGAGATTTAAACAAAATACTGACATGTTTGATTGTAAATTCTCACTTGCGTATGTACTAAGTACAGGTTGGTTAAAATTTAAAATGGCGGTACACAGAGGTTCATAATTCCAGTTCTACAGAACGGATTCGTATGAAACTTGAATTGTATGTTATGCAGATAATTTGGTCAAGGTTTTTGAAATAAAAAGTTCGAAATTTAACCATTAGGTGACGTTTTAACAATGTAAAACTAAATGTAACAACTCAAAAATCAATTCTCATTCATTTGCATACCTGACAGACAACGCAACGCAAAATCAAGATGTGCAGAGTAATGTTACGCTTTCAGCTTTTGCACGATATTAGACCAAGAGCCGACCGCACAAAATCCTAAGTCATCGATCACAAGAAAAATTCCTTTATTTTATGAGAGAGTTAGCAGCTGCAACGATGCGTACAACTAATTCCTCAGAACTTTTCCCCGCTATTTTTACAATACTAAGAATAATAAACATGTTTTCTCTCCTTGTTCGTGTCCTTTCTGTCATGTATTATGTGTCATCACTACTGCGCCAGGAAAATGTTTCCGACCATGGGATGCTATGTAAATCTTAATCCTTGCTATGACCTCTACCTCACTTTAAAATTTGTCCATTACTTCTGGGACACCCTGAAAGTAGCACCTATAGTCGTCGTTCAGTTCGTCCGTCCGTCTGCCTGTCTATCCGTCTGTCTACACATAAAAGAGCAAAAAACACCCTACCGAATTGTATAGAATTTAAAATATATTACTGTTGTATAATTTTGTTAGTTTTGTTAGTTTATAGGTTAATCTAATTATCCATGTCTGCCGGAAGCGAAATGGTGCATAAGCCAAAAATTGATACCACTAGTGGTTGACTCTTTGACTTAGCATTACTTTTGTCTTACAATCAAAAGTATGAAAACATGGAATATTGTGTGCAGGAAAACACAATGCTAAGTCTACGAGTGAACCACTAGTGGTATTCATTTTCGGCTTATGCACCACTTCCCTTCCGGAAGACATGGATGATTAGATTCCCCTATTACTACTCTTCCATAAAATCAAGGAATTTTTCTTGTGCTAGATAACTTAGGGTTTTGTGCTGTCGGCTCTTGGTTTATATGTGTTTTGTAAGGGTTGAGCCACAGAATTTTGTGTAAAATAACACGCACGGTTTCCCACAGAATGTCCAATGCTAGTGCTGTTGATTGTTCACTTACATTTGAAAGATTTGCAGATGCTACAACTGTTGCAATTGCAACTTCCTCCACAATTGGCGACTCAGTTGGCGTCGTTCTCTTCCCAGTGCAAAATCCAGGGAACCATGTTTTTTCAAACTTACAAATCATGCATTTAACTGCATTTATGGGCATGGGTCCCTTCCCTAACCTCCTCAGACCAGACGTCGCTTAGGGGAGATACTAAATAACAGCTTTTAACACGTTCGCTGCCGCTTACGTAAAGATGTGATACTAGATAATGCCGCATTGTAGAAGTGGGTATTTACCAAAAACCGATTTACTTTTTATAACAAAGTATCAGTGAATGATTTTCCCACGCCAGCGCGTGACTGGCTGTTGGACATTACCCCACATACCGCGCTGGCACCATATTATGCGCTTTCGCGTGTGTGGCAGCGAAGGTGTTAAATTAAGTTAAATATTTCTTGAATTATTATAATTATTTCTAGACCTTTTTATTAAATGCGTAGATCATAAGAATCTATATATAGACTGATAAAACTCAGGAGACGTTATATGGACCATTCTCACCATTAGCTTACATTTCAGAATTTTATTTTTATTTTTCAAACTTAATAATTTCTTTTAAAAATGGAGACAGGCTCTAGAGTAAATGTTTAAGGTACATGAAAAAAATTGGCTGTGCACTTTCTCCAATAATATAATATGTAAATGATATTTAAGGTTGGCTTGTAAGGCAAATTGTCAAGTCCGTTACCATACAAAATTACTGAAAATATTCAGCTTTAAATTTATCGAATTTCCTAAAATCAACTTACTTGGAAGTGAATTATGTCCCTAAATTTCAAAACATGATATTTATTAATAATACTTCAATTAAATTGAAATGAGAGACAGTTTTAGCCACAAGATTTTGATCACAAAGAAATTATACAAGAAATTTTTCTAATAATTACAGTATATATTCATGGAAGTTATTAAATTTTATGGAAATTGCATATTTGTTTCTTTGACGAATGAAAAATAAGAATAAAATGGGAAAAAAATGATAATCATTAAAAAACCGTGCGGTAACAGAGTTGACATTTGGTAACAGACTTTACACTATGTTGAAAATGGCCGATATAGAAATTTTAAACCGGTTTTGTGGTGCCTCCTAATATTTCCACGGAGGTATACCGAAGTACTTCTCTCATTCAAATAAAAAAGTTTACGATAAAGGAACGCTCCGTCTTGTTCAGTTGCAAATTCACTGTGGAAGAATGTTTACTTTGAACAATATATATCGTTTTCATAGATTATTTGGAAATTGCACTACTCTTTTGTTTATAGTTTTAGCAGTACAGCGCCATCTAATGGCAAAAATTCATACCTCTTTTTTTTACTAAAATTTTATCCGTACGATCTACTGAATAGAACCGATTCTACGAGCCTAGGAATACAGTCAGTTTAACCCTCTGACTGCCCAGCCAAATTGTAATATTGTAATGTTGTTTTCTCTGTAATTTATTAAAAATATAAAAAAAAGATGTTTTTTCCAAGTTTATGCAAAATACGTTATTAGTATCGGTGTATAATCTTTGATAGCATGAATCCAAACGTAATTTTTCAGAACTGGGTTTTATTTGTGGAAAATTACTAATTTAAATATTGCTTATGTTGCAGTGAAACCTGCAGCTTAGTGTGTGAAAAAATCAGCCGGCAGCAGTCAGGAGGTTAAGCACCTTTTACATAGTTGAGCCTTTACATGGTGAACACTTATTAATACCATTTAAAAAAAATTAAAACGAGACAAGACATTAAAAGAAAAAGGTTTGGAAGCGCTGCTACAAACAATCGTGATTTTTATCATTCATATACAGTGACACACAAAATAATTCTGTTACGGTATTTTTTTTTTTTTTTTTTTTTTTTTTTTTTTTTTGAGCAATAGTTGCTTGAAGCTCGTTTAAATTTTGATATGCTCTTTGTTATGCCCTTTTCTTATGTATAAAATGTAACCGTTTTTTCTTTTTGTATTACTCGCTGTGTATAAATTTTAGACCTCGTATACAGGGCTGTACAAAATAATCCATGAGCTATTCATTCTCCTTATTTGTGGATATTTTCTGAATGGGAATATTCAGTTGAGGTATATATTTCCTGACTGAAATATTTTTTGCATGCTTGGAGTTTATAGATAATAATAAATATATGATATACAGGACTGTTCAAAGAATTTGGCTTATTTTTAAATTGTATCATTTGCTGAAATTGGGTTTTTGGGAATTGGGAATTTTTTTAATCTAGTATCCGTTTCCAAGTGGTTCGATAAGCCATCATATTTTAACTTTCTAATCGGTAAGTTTTTTTTTACATAATTCATATAAGTTAACGTACATATCTCGTAATTTATCATAACGATTTTAAAATTTTAACTCAGTAGAGTTTTTAAAATATTAAAATAAATATTTTTTTTTTCTTTTTTTTATCTCCTGCGTAAATTATTACACTATTAAAAAAATTCTGAAATTCAGGAATATTTTTTTCCTGAATTTCACAGAAAAAGTCACTTTTCACAACAAAAGGGCATTTTCCGTTAAAAATCAGAAAACTCCACCATATTCCCTAGAAATAACGAAACGGATGGAAATAGAACGAATGGAACCGAAAGTGGGAACACTCCGTTGTGTGGCCGAGTGTTCAAGGCTTCACACTGCGAATCGCCTGCAAGCGCAGATTGTGGGTTCGTATCCCACTGGCGGTATGAAATAATGAAAACATAAAAAAATCCCTTTTGAATTACGTTATTCTCGTTTATTATTTTTTCTTAATTCTTATTAAAAAAATCTTTTAACTAATTAGCCAAAAAATAAATAAATAGTGTAGAACAATCTCAAAAAATTGTCTATAATATTATTTTTGTAAAAAAGAAATATTTTTTTTTCATTCAAAAAAAAAAAAATAATAATAATAATAATAATAATAATAAAAATTAAAAAAAAATAAATAAATAAATGCGAAAAAAAAGATTGTTTTTTAATAGTGATTTTTTTTAATTTAAACTAGTTAAAAAATTAAAATTCATTTTTAAAAATATAAGTATTATGCATCAGTCTAAAATAAAATAAAATAAACCGTTTACAAATATTCTAACGAATATATTTGAAAGGAAATCTTTTAAAAGCACAACAGATTTTCCCACTAAAGCAGTAAAGACCTACTTTGTACATGACGGAAACCGCAGCTTTGGCTCGGTTAGTAAGGATTTGTTCTGCTATCGAAAGGTCTCGAGTTCGATCCTCAGAGTTGCTTGAGGTAGATTATGCTAATAAATAAATAAGAAAATTGTGTAAAATAATACAGCAGCTTAAAATCTTTCGGAAATTTCGTGTTCTTTGACTATTAGTGGATTCAAAAATTATATTTAATTACAATCATTAAAAATCAAACTTTGTTATAGAAAGTTACCGCTTCTTCAAATGGAGTTTTCATTTCTTTCTTTTTCACAAGGAAAATGTACTAACGGAATGGTAAAAGTTCGGCTACTTTGCTATCGGTGGTTTCACCGCGAATTAACAGATTTATTTTTAACAGTGTACTGAAACATTACTTATACGGTCAAAATTAGATATTCCTGTTGAAAATTACGTTCGTAATAAGGGCTCGTACGTTATCAGTTATGAGGATAACACACTTAAACTTTTTTAACATAAATTAAACAAAGATATAATTTTCCTTCGAAAGACAATTTTCACTTTCTTTTTGAGACAATTGATAATAAAGATGTAACAAATGTTCTTTAGTATCGCCTAAATAATACTGTCGAGGAAAAAAGTAAACATCTCCTACTAACACTGCAATGAATTACTGCATAAAAAAGTCACTTGTACCAAAAGATTGGAAATAAAGCCTAGTTTTAAATTTGTGTACAAAATAATCTAAGGGGATAATCTACATATTAATACGAACTATTATTTTGTTCTGTTTTTTCAATTAGAAATAACCAAACTTGACACCATACATAAATTCTG
Source organism: Maratus speculifer (assembly GCA_964019185.1). Lineage (NCBI taxonomy): Eukaryota > Metazoa > Arthropoda > Arachnida > Araneae > Salticidae > Maratus > Maratus speculifer. Next base: position 965,297 of record CAXHSM010000007.1, read on the forward strand.
CACCCCTCAATTAGTCTAAATCTAATTTTTTAAGAAAATCGTACGATTGGTCGACGAGAAAATAATTATTTTAAAATGAGCATATTTTAGGGGCTGTATCTAAATAGAATTTTGCATTTGATTTTTTAAATGTCACGATTGTTCAAATGTTACTTAATGACTGTGTCATTTTTATTAATATATTGTTTCTTGTCAATATGAAAATTTCACTAGCTTAATACATTTCGACAACTGCCATACAACTATTTAAAAAAAAAAAAAGTAGTAAAGAATATATATTTCAAATTATGTTTTTGTAGACATCATAGACGTACCCTTAAAACATAATTTTTAATTTTATTATTCAAAATTTTAAAACTACTTAGAAAAAAATTTAGATTTTGTTTAAAACGAGATATATAAATCATACATCTAGGAGGAAAATGTGGTTGCAATTCATATGTTTTCAAACATTAACTGAGTAATTCATAATTCATATTATACAAATTTTAAAATAATGAATTAAATGCATTTAAGTTTGCCTTTTTTAGTTTTATCTGTAAAAAAATATCACATTAGTAATGTAATTTCTGGAGATATTAATAAGAATAAGAAAATGTAATTTAACATTAGAAGCTCCAAATTTTTATGGTTCCGCAGTAACCTAACAATATTGAACCAATATTGGCTACATCTTGGAGCAATATTGGCACATTGGCATGAAATATTGCTCCATTATTAGTATGATTACATTTTGCCCTTATTTAGCCAATATTATACTGTATTGGGGTTTCATTGAAAATACTGCCAATAAAACGCCAATATTGGTTAAATATTGGAATTTCATTGGAAATATTTCCAATGAAACGCGAACATTTGTACAATATTGGCGATTTATTGGCAATATTTCCAATGAAACCCCAATATAGACATAATATTAGCTGCAAATATTGGTTAAATAAGGGCAAAATGTAAGCATCCCAGTATTGGGGCAATATTGACGTTTTATTGGCAATATTTCCAGTAAATGAAGTATTGGCGCAACGTTGGACCAATATTGGTATGCTACTAGAGTTGCACGGTTAAAATTGAAAAACTTACCATTCAAGTGACATAAAATTACAATTTTAGGCATACTTTTAACCGAAGATTTAAATCACACTGTAAAAAATACCTGTTGTCATTAGAAAATAGAAATTTTGGTCTTATTTTCAATTTGATGATCCCCCCCCCCTAAGCATCATTAAATGATTTATCCTCTTTTAATTAGTTGGAGAGTTAGAAAAAGTCACCATTTTTTCCCACGACCGTATAATTTGCAGTTGAAATCCTTATATATATTATAAATGTGAAAGTGTGTCCGAAAATTGGAATGAACTTGGCTTCAAAACGGATGGATTAATGTCTTTGAATTTTTGTATATAGGTAAATTATTGCCCTGAAATGAACATAGGCTAATTTTTATTTATTTTATTCAAATATTTTTCTTAATAATTCAATATTTCACTATTTTTCATACAGAATAAATTGAAAAAATTTCCATAATATTTATTTATCTTTCTTTTTTCGTTGCCAAAAAATAAAAAAACCGGAATAATTATTTCTCTTCTGTAATTAATTTTCAACTGAAAGATTTTCACGTGATAAAATAAAATGAAATAAATAAATGGACCCTATACTGTTTTTCGGTTCGAGATTAAAAACCGCAATTTCACCGATTGTGACGTCAGAGGAATACTGTTTTTCTTCTTATATCACGCAAACGATTATATAAAATTTCTTTTAGACTTAGAAGACTTTACAAGAATATAACTTCACACTTTACAAGATTATAAATATTTTAGTAGTTTTTACAGATATTAATCCATAATCAAAATGAACCTTTTTCTTTCTTTCGGTTCGAGGCTATAAAATTCAACTTTTTACCAATTGTGACGTCAGAGGAATACTTTCCATTAATAATTTTAAAAATATCAATGTAACGTCATATATGAAACAAAGTATAAGTATAAATTATATTTATATCCAGTGTCATTTAATTTTCTACTGATTTTATATGTTATGAATACGGTTCTTATTAATGAACCGAAACATGTCAACTCTTTAATTTTTATTTGTGACACCTTCTAAGTAAATAAATATGAAATGTTTTTATACGTTGAAAGTATAAGTTTTCAAGTTTTCATTTTTAATAACACAATGTAATTTTGAGTAAGTGCTAACAAGAGACGACTGTGACGTCACATATTGAAAATAAAATAAATATCTCTGATATTGCAATGAAATGAGATTGAATTATGATATCAAATGTTATTATTTAAAGAAAATTCAGTTTATCGTCTGAGCGTGGTTAATATTTAATTTTAAAATGAAATAAGTTTTTTTAAAGGTTAAATATTAAACGACTAGAAAATATTAATAATTTATACATATCGTAAATGACGTAATGATCAATGAAAAAACTTTTTATCATTTTAGAAAGTAAGAAAAGCTCAACTAATCAAAAAAAAATATTTTTGTGTGTTAAAAATATTTTTGTGTGTATTGTGTATTCTGAAAATTGTTCAATTCTGAAAATATAAATAAATATCACTTTAAAAATGCATTTTCGGGCTTAAAATCTAAAGATTTAATGTAATTGTGAGAAAATACATTCCCTCAGTCAATATCTCAATTTGGCATAATGTACAAATATTTGGCAAAGTGTACTGGAAACAGGTTTGTAAATGGATATTAATTGCACATTTTTTTTAGCTCTTAAAAAGTAAAAATATGTTGTCACTTTTAAGAATGTTTTTTATAATAAATTTCTATAAATGTTTATGGTATGCAGAGCATATATGTACAAATTATACAAAAATGCCACCTAAAACACAGTTTTGTAGTATATTTTTCCTAACACTGTTTTTTTTTTTTTCGTTTTACGGAAACTACCCGCTTTTTGACACTTTCTAACATGGTCTAAAAGTGTTTACGACTTCAACCTGTCTGTATACCGGATGCCGAGTGCCTGGGGTCTGCCGTCTGTCTGACCGTTTTTCAACTTGGGTAAGTATGGTGGAATTCATACGAAAATAACATACGTTATTGAGATTTACCATAGCATATGCGGCATTGAAAATGGACCAGGTAGCAATTATAGCTGAATCACAGGAGCACTCAAAAGGAAACTTTACATTATGGTCTAAGGTGAAAAAATCATTTGTGGTGTATTTTGATAATGTTACATAATTTTAAATGTAGTGAAATTTACATGCATTTTTAAGGTTCAGAAAAACATGGTTACTATCGAATATGTTAAATGTAGTACTTATAGTGTGCGTACAGGGAGCTCAAAAGTATTTCAATATATTATGGTCTGTGAAGAAAAACCATTTGCAACGTATTTTAATAATGTTATTTTATTAAGGTTATTAATAATATTGAAATTGCACTAAAATAGGATTTCTGTAGAAAATGGGGTGAAAAGATTTAACATTCACTTACAAGATTGCAGAAAAATGTTCGATAATATAATAGTCTACGGAGAAAAAAAATATTCGCAGCGTATTTTAATTGCGTTGCGCTATTTCAAACATGATGAAATTAATATACTGAGATAATCAATACAATGATAAATACTGAAATCTACTACAATAAGCTTGCAGTTAAGTATCATTTGCATCGCATTTGTTGTTCATTTACAGAGACGCATAAAAGATTTTTTATCTGTGTCCAGATCTCAGATATTGTGTCCAAAGTATGGTCTATTAGAAAAGATTACTAAAGAGCTTTTTCAATTATCGTATGTATTTGGAAAACTAATGCATCCTGAAGTTCAGCTACATTTGATATAATAAGAGATGTTTGTAGAATTTAAATAAATCATGTATCGGACTATACAATAAACTGGATTGGTCACCAGTGCAATAGCGATTCCCAGAAATATGAATTCAATAATTTGAATCGGGTTTTTTGCTTGAATAATTTAAGCTAAATATGCGATCGTATACATATTTGCACGTAATATACAGGACTGTAAAAAAGAATTCAAGTAGGTTTCTGTCTATAATTAGGAATTGCTAAAAGTGAATTTTAATATTCGTTATACTTTTTCTCACTAAGCAAAATTTTAACATTGTATTTAGAATATTTACAAACACATAGATCATATACACAGCTGCAGAAGAGAATGTCCCGGTGAAGTTATGCATTATGGAAATATTGGATATTTTTTTTATTACCTAGGTTTAACACATGATTTTTCTTTCTTTGATATGGAATTCTGAAATGCACTATAAAATGATTTCTGTACAATTGGGGTGCGTTACAGTTGTTCTACAGTATAAGTAATTACAATTTCATTTTCGCGGTTGTTCATATTATCTAACACATTTTCCTGTTATTTGACTGAGTTCTTTAAGTCCCCTATAAAAAAACTACTGCATAGCCTTCTAAGATAAATGTTATATCTATTTTAAATTATTGTTAATGAACCGTTTTGTTTAATTAAAGCGTTTATCTTTTTTTTTTTAATGCTACGTGAACGACGTCACGGGTAACAGCTAATAAAATATATGTTGATGGTTGAAGAAAGGGAAATGAAGTTTTATCGAATTATTTATCAAGAAATTGATCCACCTATATAATTACCTTCTTTAATATCTGAAGGTATAGTGCAATTTTTAGATAATACCAATGTGGAATTTAGACCTTTTTTTAATTCAAACTGATTAAATATATTGGTAGTTATATTCTTTATAAAATATTTAAAAAAATAATCAAATTTATTAACCAAAATCACTCTTTTGAAAATATCACAATTCTTAAAAAAGCATTGAATTTAAATAAATCTTGATCCTCTCTATAAACTGAAGTGATTTTGCAGTTATATATGTTTTATGTAATTTTATTTAAAGAAAAAAAAAAGAAATCACTACAAATTTGAATAAGAAAACTACCAGTTTTTGAAAAAAATTAGTTTCGACTGTTTATTCTATCCTATCATATTTGATCGAGAAGAGTGTTTTGTGTGGAAAGAATAAAAAAAATTATTAATAGACAGAACAATAGACAGAAATTTTATATAAAATTTTCTTCAATGGTACTTTAAAGTACAGTCGGTGCATAAAGGGTTAAAGCCACCCATTTCTTATTTTATGTAACATCTTTTAAAAATACTAATGCAGAGGAAAACTAGTCGTTGGGAGCCACCGTAATACTTACCCATCATGGATATGTATATGAAAATAAAACATGTGAAACTATTTATACAATGCATTGCAACTCATAAACAAAATTTAAATATTGTTATTATACATAGTAATGCTATACTAAAGAACTGCTGATGTACCAATTTCGACAAATTATATAAAACGCCAAACTACTCAAGTAGTAGCGAACTGCCTAAAAGAAACATCCTTATAACTCCAAAAATAATAATTCTATTAACTAACAATTAACTGCGTCGGATGAAGCGTCTCATTTCCAATTAAAATATACTTCTGAATTGAAATTTGAATGAAATACAGGGTCATGAAAAATCGAAGAATGTGGAAAACAAGATTACAAATATCTCGGCAACTAATAATCCGATCGACTTCGTTCTATATGCAAAATGTGTGTTATTTTATTGCCTTTTACGTCCATTCCTTAGAACAAAAAAATTCGAAAATTTTTATATACCTTTCATCAGAAAGAATTTTTCGAGAGTCCGAAAAAAATAGTTCCGGATAATCGAGGTTGCTGATATTAAATAGGGTTCGTCCCATTCTTACATACTAACTACATACAAAATTTCAAGTCTCTATCTCAATTTGTTCGAGAGATAGAGCGTTTACAGACAGACAGACTGACAGACAGACAGACAGACAGACAGACGGACGGCAAAATTTTTTTTCTAAAAATATGTTTTTCGGAATCTCCACTATCTAAAACGTATAAATCCGTCAAAAAAATTTTTTTCGATTTTCAAAACGATTGCAAGACTTACCCTATACTACGTATGATGGGTAAGTAACTAGTCGTCGGGGGCCAGCATAATACTTATTCATCATCGATATGCATAGTACAAAATATGGAAATAAAAAATGCTTAAACTATTTATAAAAAGTATTGCAGCTGCAAAATAAAAATGTATCATATATTTAAATATTTTTATTACACAGTAATGCTCTCTTGTGTATTTTGTGGGTACTATTTGATTATACCGTTCACGCATTTCGACAAATTACATAAATCGTCAAACTACTCGTAAATTATACAAACTACAAACTACAGTCGACTCTCGTTAATTCGAAATCGGATAATTAGAATCTTCGCTTAATTCGAACTAAACATGAATTCTCAAAATTCTCAGTGGCAAAATAGTGTTAAACTTTTTCATTAATTCGAGCTCATTTTCTCTTGACATCGTTTAATTCGAACTAACGAGAATTCTGATTTTTCATTTTTCTTTTCTTTCTCGCGGATTTCAGATCTTTTGAATAAATTTCTTTTTTTTTGGATTTTGTGAAAATTGTTCGGAACGAGTGTACATAAAATCCCATGCATTTTATATCCTTTTTCCTAGTGCCCCGTCTGTCCTTCAGTGACGCTTCAAAGTTTTCTTCCATTGTGCTTGTTTCTAATCTTTTAAATAGTTTATGTATTTATGCATTCCAATTTAATATTAAGTCATATTCTGATGATAACAGACATAATAAATTTAAAAAGCACTATAGCGTTAATTCCTTTGTAATAGGAATTATTAAGCATGTTTTCATATCATACTTTCCATAATTCGACTTCGGCTAATTCGAACATTTCTTGTGGTCCCAACGAGTTCGAATTAACGAGAGCCGACTATGTCATAATTTTTATTTGAAATAACAAGAAAATAAATAAATAAATAGTAAAAGGTTAATAAAAATACAAATTAAACATCAAATTAAAATTCACTTGATGATATACAAACAAATGTAAAGTATTTAAAGTCAAGTGAATGGGATATTTACCATAAGACATTATTGCCATTTAATCTCATAGTTTGGCAATAGCTTTTGATCGACGGATTAATTAGATAGTAAAAGAAACATCCTTATAACTCCAAAATTTATAAATCTATTTAATTTATGTTTTTTTTATTGCCTTTTGCAACGTTGTTGTTTTTTGTTGTCTTTTATTTTTTCCTTAAAATGAAAAAGACGACAAACATTATATACTCTTTCACCTGAACGAATTCAGTGAATTCAAGCATAACATGGCTTTTTTTTTATTAAAGACTTTTTAGAAATGATGCAAACAACGATAAAAACAAAACTAATGACTTGTATGCTTAGTTTTATATGTACTTATATCTACCCTACATACAAAATCTTAATGAAACGATTATACGATATGGCTGGATTGTGTTTCAATATTTCTCTTAAAATATAAAAGCTTAGTTCGTGAAATAATTGCATAGTTCAAAAATCGCAGCTCACAAGAGACAAAACTCAAATGTATATTTATAGATATTATTATTGTTGTTGTTGTCTTATATATACAATTTAACCTCCGGGCGCGCTGTTGTAAAAAGTACAACATTCTTTTTCTCTTTTCTTTAAAACAAAATTCAAGCAGTAGTGGGTGTTTATAAACATTTGTATTCGTCTATTGGATCTCCTTACCCAGTTCCTGAAATTTATTTGTGTTTCAGATTGCGCAATTAGCCTCAACTGCCATTTTAATCTGCTAACAGTGCATGAAATGCGCAAAATTTATCTGTAAAAATGTTTCAAAAAAGCAAATCTTATTCTTGATATAGGAATAGACTAATATAGATGAAATATTATACTAATTCTGTAAATCCAAAATTACTTAATAATTGTTTAGTAATTCATTATTAATTTTTATTCTTTGTGATTTTAATAGCAAGTAACTTTTTATATCTCTAAACTTACGCTTCAATATATTATAACAAAATAAGTGTATTGCGGAATAATTTCATAAATTGTAATCAGAGGTAGCTTATATGATATTTGCAAGCTAAATTATTTGAAAAATTAAAATAATGCAGCAATAATTTAATTCTTTTTCACCTGTTGTACAATTTAGAATGTGCGCCCGCTCATGTGATGAGAATTTGCGCGCCCGGCGAAAGGTTAATTGTGTTAATATATAAAAGCAGAAAAAATTGATTGTTTTCTGTTAAATAAATTTTATAAATTAAATCAAATAATTGCTTGTGTACATAAAAAAGTAATTATGATGCTGCAAAATATGCATGAAAATTTCTTTCTCTCACGAGCCAAATCATCATTATACCGGGAAAGTGCATGTAAAATTGAGTAGTAAATATATCAATGGAAATATGCTGTCATTTTTTTCATGACTTGTTTCCTTTTTAAGGAATTTAAAGATTTGGTTTAAAATGTTATTTCGCGTATGATTGCTAAATATAATTTCTTTAGTCATAAATGCGAATCTCTAGACAAGATTTTAAAATCATATTTCATTTTAGGCTTGAAACCAAAAATTATCGTGGTTCTACAAGTAAGATATTTAATGCTTTTATAAACCATTTTTTTTTCAATATTGTTTGTTCTACTTAAGGCTTCACACCTGTCACTGAAGAAGCCCCGGTTGATAGAATTAAGTCTGTGGCGAAATCTTTTCAAATATCTCGCACAAATTTTAATATTTTTACATTATTTTTTTTTTTGCATAGGATATCTGAAGACGATCTACAACTGGGCTAGTTTTTATTTTTTCAATTTTGGTTTCACTTTTAATAAAATGACTTTAACTTTCAAAACTGGTTAGAACCGGTTCTGAAATTGAAACTATCATAATACAGAAAATTTATAACCAAAATCTAAAAAGTAAAAACTAGCCCAGGTGAAAATTATCCTCAGATATTCTATGCAAAAACATCATGAAACATAAAAATTTGAGCGAGATATTTAAAAAGAACGCTCCCATAGACTTAACATTATCATCATGGTCTTTTTCTGTGACTAGTGTTGCGGCTTAAAAAACACTAGAAAAGATAAAAAATAAACTTCCCATTGTGACTGCTACTTTAAATTTTATATTTCCGTGCCTATCAGAAAATATATATAGCCGATATTACATTATTTTACTATCTTATGTTGTGAAATTTTAATGTATTTCTATTCTCATGATAAAATCTTATTTCAATAAAATATTACATTTCTCTTCCCAATTCTTTTATATAGTCAGTGTTAAAAATAGATGCGTTTAATCTATCATGCTTATTTTTTTGTATTTGATATAAACTATTATAAATTTATGAAAGTAAGTATTGGATATATAGATGGAAATACGCAATAGAATGTTTTTTTTTCTTTTCTTTTCTTTTCTTCTTCATCTTCTTTTTTCTTTTCTTTTTTTACATTTTATTCATGAATTTTATTTCAAGTATGATTGTTATACATAATTTCCCTGAAACCATGAATCATAAACTTTTAGTGAGTATTAAAAAAAAGATAATTTAAGTTTGGTACAACTAAGAGAATTAATGTTTGAGATACAAATTCTCTATCATTGCCTTATATTCTTAGAAATGTAGCAAATGCACCATACATATAGACATATATATCAGTCGGCTCTCGTTAATTCGAACTCTACGGGACCACAAGAAATGTTCGAATTATGGAAAATTTGAAATGAAAGGATGCTTAATATGGTATATTACAAAGGAATTGGTGTTATAGTGTTTTTTAAATTTATTTCGTCTGTTATCGTTATTATATGACTAAATATTAAATTAGAATGAATAAATACAGAGCTAATTAAAAGATTAGAAACAAGCGCAACGGAAGAAAAATTTAAAGCGTCACTGATGGACAGACGAGGCACTAAGAAAGTGGATATACAGTGTATTGGGTTATATGTATACTCGTTCGAAACAATTTTCACAAAAATGAAAGAAAGAAAGTTATTCAAATGATCTGAAATCCACGAGAAAGAAAAGAAAAATGAAAAATTGGAATTCTCGTTAGATCGAATTAAACGAATTAAAGAGAAAATGAATTCGAATTAAAGACAATTTTTAACGTTATTCAGACATTGAAAATTTCGGTACTTCATTTTTAGTTCGAATTAACGAGAGTCGACTATATATATACATATATATACACTATATTGCCATTGATTATGGGACACTTGCGATTTTAGACATTTTACTAAATATCTAAAAAAATACATGAGGAATCATCTCGAAACTCTTAGTGTATAAATATAATAGTATACGTCATACATCTCCGTGAAGAGTTTTTACCGAAACTCCATAGGGGACCGTCAACAAATTAAAAAAGAATGAATATCTTTTGAATAACCTTGTCAAAACTAATGTAGCAAAAGCGCTCAAACTCTAGATTATGATTGAATGCCTTATTGTAATACACTGTGTTCATTTTTATGCAAATAGCATGCATACTCGCAGAGTAATTAAGGTTTTTATAAAAATGGTCCCAAATTTTTCCAAGTTTTTTCCTTATAATTTTCAGAGTTCTTAATATAAAAAAATATTTTTTTCAGAAAATATGACAAACAACATTGCACACAGTACCCTGTAATCAGAATTAAAAAATAATGAAAATTGTATACAAAATGAGTTGGTTCACTAAATAATTTTTTTTACTGCGCATGCGTCAACGATATCAAAATTTCATTTGCATATTAAACTGCTGTTTGTAAAAAATGCAACACCATGAAGGAATCATCCGAATAAAATGAAATTTGCATCAAATGTCAATTATAGGATGTTATGCAAAGTAGTAAAGTTTCAGAGACACCACGCATGCGTGGTGTGAGCAGCGCCCTCTGGACGGATGTTGAAAGGGTATAAGTAACGGGCTGTAGCGGGACGTTGAAAATAGTGCATGGTTATTTGTTAGTGGCGAACGTTTAGTATGCCTCCACGACGAAATAGGGTCAAATTTCAACAACTTACGGAGTTTGAAAGGGGGAGAATTATCGGCCTGCGTGAAGGAGGATTTTCCTATCGCGAAATAGCAGCTCGTGTGCAGCGGAACAGTTCCACAGTGATGCGAGTTTGGAAGCAGTAGACCGAAGAGAACCGGACAACTCGAAAAACTGGGAGTGGACGACGCAACGTGACGTCAGCGCGCGATGATAGACACCTGGTCCGCATGGCGGTGACTGACCGTACAGCTTCCTCCAGGCAGTTGGCAGCACGTTGGTCTACTGCTACAGGTGTATTAATGTCAGCTTTGTCAATTCGTCGACGTCTGCTGCACCGTGGATTGTGTGCAAGGATTCCATTATACAGGATCCCCCTCACGGCAAATCATCGACGGCAACGTCTGCAATGGGCTGATGAACACAGAGCCTGGCGGGCTGATTGGCAACAAGTTGTCTTTTCTGACGAATCCCGCTTTAATTTGTGGAACCATGATGGCCGCATACGTGTTAGACGCTATGCCGGTGAACGTTGCCTTCCAGAGTGCGTTGTCGAACGTCATAGTGGCTGAACACCTGGAGTTATGGTCTGGGGTGCGATTTCGTATCATAGACGATCTCAGCTGCTACGAATTGAGGGTAATCTGAATAGCAACAGGTACGTCCGTGAAGTGCTAGAGCCCGAAGTCGTTCCCTTCCTTCAAGGCATCCCTGGAGCTGTGTTTCAACAGGATAATGCACGCCCACATGTTGCACGGATTGTTCGAGACTTCTTTTCAGCCCAACATATCCAAATTCGTCCTTGGCCTGCTTATTCGCCGGATATGTCGCCTATTGAACATGTGTGGGATACGGTTGGTCGGCGTCTCGCTCGTGATCCGCGTCCTACAGTTTCAAAAGACGAACTTTGGGTGCGCATACAAACAATATGGAATGCTCTTCCACAAGCAGACATTCAACATCTGTTTGAATCCATGCCACGTCGTATAGAAGCACTTATTGCAGCGCGTGGTGGCCACACCAAATACTAATTTCGGGCACTTAATATTGTTTTATTGCTTTGAAAATGTATACATTTATTTGTACCAATAGTCGTTTGTGTATTAAATTTCATTTAATTCTGATGACTCCTTCATGGTGTTGCATTTTTTACAAACAGCAGTATATGTTATCTAAATGTATAGAGCAACTTTTGTGAAAGTCACAAAATCATAACTTGAAAATTCTGAAAATAATCGTCAATTGAATAAGTTGAAAATCCGTTATTCTCAAAATGAAGCAAAAATAAGAGGGGTTGTATCCATATATTCATTGATTAGTGTCAATAAAGAATACACAGTACGGGATGTTACGACTACTTTTGGATAAAATCCCTCATTTTTTTGCTTCATTTTGGAAACAACGGATTTTGCCCTTTTTCTATAGACGATTACTTTCAGAATTTTCAAGCTATAATTTTGAGACTTTTACAAAAGTTGCTCTATACATTTAGCTAACATAATATGCAAATGAAATTTTGATATCTTTGACGCATGCGCAGTAAAAAATTATTTAGTAAACCTACTCATTTTTCATACAATTTTTATTATTTTTTAATTCTGATTACAGGGTACTGTGTGCAATGTTGTTTGTCATATTTTCTGAAAAAAATATTATTTTATATTAAGAACTCTGAAAATTACAAGGAAAAAACTTAGAAAAATTTGGGGCCATTTTTATAAAAACCTTAATTACTCTGCGAGTATGCATGCTATTTGCATAAAAATGAACACATTGTATTACAACAAGGCATTCAATCATAATCTAGAGTTTGAGCGCTTTTGCTACATTAGTTTTGACAGGGTTATTCAAAAGATATTCATTCTTTTTTAATTTGTTGACGGTCCCCTGTGGAGTTTCGGTAAAAAATCTTCACGTAGATGTATGACGCATACTATTATATTTATACACTAAGAGTTTCGAGATGATTCCTCATGTATTTTTCTAGATATTTAGTAAAATGTCTAAAATCGCAAGTGTCCCATAATCAATGGCAATATAGTGTATATATATACATATATATATATATATAAAGTTTTCAAAAGTGACCATTTCTTTTTCACTTTATATCGCAAGGACTTATAAAGGAAATATATGATGCTACTCAATATAGCTTCTTTATCATCTTAGCTTGCGGAATTTAAATGCGTTTTTCTTCTCGTGATAAAACGCCATTCCAATAAAATACTCCCGTTTTCTTCTCTTCTGAAAGCCTAATTCTTTTTTGTGCTCAATATTTTAAAAATGAAAGACTTCAGACAGCCACGGATGGGCTGTTTTCGAACGAAAGACATTGTAAGTAAGTTAGATTTATCATTAAAGATTACTCTGAAACTAATTTATACTTATAAAATTGTTTTTTGAAGGTCAGAAAATATGCTTGAATATTTACTTCTCTCGCAAGTCAAATTATTATTATACTGCAAAAATATTTGTAAAATTGAGTTGTAAACATTTTAATAGAAACACGCTGTTATTTTTTTTCATCGATTTTTCCCTGTTATATATTTTTTCTTTTTTCTTTTTTCTTTTTCTTTTTCTTTTCGTTTTTTCCTTTTTTTTACTTATAAATTTGTGTTTTGGAGGTCAGAAAATATCATAAAGTTTTCTTTCTCTGGGCAGTCAAATTATCGCTAAACTAGAAAAGTACCTGTCAATTTGAGTTTTAGTCGAAATACGCTGTCAATTTTTTTATCATTTTTTCCTTGCCATTTTTTTAAAATATATTTAATTATATATGTTATTTCATCTATAATTGCTAAATATAATTTCATTAAACATGGATGTGAACCTTGAGACAAGTTTTTAAAAAATACATTGCATTTTACATTTGAAACCAAAAATTATAGTTGTGCTATAAGTAAGAGATTTAATGTTTTTCGAAACTAGCTTTCTTTTTAACATTGTCTGTCATTCTTAAAAAAACACTAGAGAAGATGAAAAAACAAACTTCGCAAACTTCTATGTTTTATTTTATATCTTATAAGGAAATATACGATGTCAATAATACATTATTTTAGTACCTTATGTTGAGATATTTTTATGTATTTTTATTCTGATGGCAAAATGTCTTTTCAATTTAGTACTCCATTTCTCATTGCAAATCTTTTATAAAGTCAATTTTAAAAATAGTTGCTTTTAGTCTATAATGAATATTTTTTGCCTTTGCTATAAACTTTTATAAATTTGTCAAAGTCAATATTACATATTTTGAAGGAAATATACTTTAAATTGCTTCCTTTTAAATTATGTTCATAAATTTTATTTCAGGTATGATTACTATACGTAATTTGCTGAATTCATGAACCATAAACTTTTAGTACATGTTTTTAAAAAGATGATTTAAGTATAGTACAATTAAGAGAAATTTTGTTTTCTAAACAAATTCTTTAGTATTACTTTCTATTCATAGAATTGCTAGTGCACAAACACTATATATATATATATATATATATATATATACATATGCATATATATTGACTTACACCACATACATATATCATCATCATTATAATCAACCGTTTTAGATTCACTGCTAAATGTAGGTCTCCTCCATATTTTTCCAATGTTACCTTTCTAGAGCTTCAGTCGTCCAGTTTACACAAGTCATTTTACTGATTTCGTCACTCCACCTTATTTGGTGGGTCGTCTTCTTGGTCGTTTTACATCTGCGGGATACCACTGTAAAATATTTGCGCTACATCTACTGTCTTCTATTCTTACAATGTCCCCAGCCCATTTCCATTTTAGCAATTTAATTCTTTCAATCATGTCAAAAACTTTTGTCTAATTTCTTATAAAGGATATCTTCTTTCTATCTCTTCTAGTTATTCCTAGCATACGTCTTTCCATACATCTCTGCGTTATTTGCATATATATATATATATTGATATCTATCTATCTATCTATCTATCTATCTATTTATATATATATATATTCAAAATTATTAACTCAGCCCGAACTAGTACACCCCCCTCTCAAAAAACTCCTTTAAAATTTAAAATTCAACAAGAAAAAATACAACAAGAAAATTAAAAACAACAGGCTTCAGCCGCATCAGCGATGGGTTTTAATGCTAAAAGCAGCCGAGCATTACAGCTTACCAAAAAATGTATAAGTGGCTGTGGGTTTCGGCTAGAGTTGTGAATACCAAAAGTAAATGTATTATGACACCCGATGGCTGCATTTCACTCTCCCTCATCGAGCCCTACGCCACATTAGTAAATGAATGCCTCACCTGCATAATAGTTAAAAATAAATATATGTTCGTTAAATAAAATAAGCATCCCCGACTCAGCCACATTGCCACAACCCAAAACAAAATACACTGAATGAAGTAGAAATCATTTTCCAAACAACCAATCCAAAATCAATCCAGGTCTGTTTCCAATCGATGCAGCACATCATCATAGAGCCTTCCTTAGACAAGCTTTAGGAAATACAAGTCATTCACTAGCAGTCAAGTCATCATAACAAGTCATCTGCTTTGAAAAACATCTATTTCATAAGGAGCAATTTTACTTTAAAAGTAATCTTCATTATAAAATGATCACTTAATTTTATTTAAAATTATTCTGATTTTGCGGATTCTCTTCATTATTGACCGTTTGCTTTTCGATGTCAGTGGATGACTTGTATTGCCTAAAGCCTGTCTAAGGACGGCTCTATAATGATGTACTGCCTCGATCGGCTACAGACCTGTATTGATTTTGGATTGGTTGTTTGGAAAATGATTTCTACTTCGTTCAATTTATTTTGTTTTGAGTTGTGGCAGTGAGTCTGTGTCGAGGATGCTTGTTTTATTCAACGAGCATATTTTCATTTTCAACTATTATGCAGGTGAGGCATTCATTTACTAATGTGGCGTAGGGTCCGATGCGCGAGCGTGTGAAATGCAGCCATCGGGTGTCATAATACATTTACTTTTGCTATTCACCGCTCTAGCCGAAACCCACTGCCACATATACATTTTTTTGATAAATTGTAGTGCTCGGCTGCTTTTAGCTATTAAACCCACCGTTGATGAGGCTGCAGCCTGTTGTTTTTAATTTTCTTGTTGAATTTTAAATTTTAAAGGAGTTTTTGAGAGGGGGTGTGCTAGTCCTGGAAGTTTTAATTTTCAGTGAAAATTTACCAAACATGGGTTTTGTATAGACTAACTATTTACGTATATGGAAACATGGACAAATGTTGTAAAAAAAAAACTTTAACATTACGAAAAATTGTTTTTTCAAAAGTATTTCAATATGATAAAAACAATAACAAAGTTCCAATTTCGTCCCTCTGAAAAAAAATCCAAAAAGCCAAGGACTAATTTATAACTAAATCAAAATTTATTTCAAAATAAATTAATTTACCTTAACTTAAAGTACAAAGAAATGTACTATTAATCCTAGTAGTAAATAAGAACATCAATAATACCATAAAAAAGCATTATCCATCCATGTATGCGGAACATATAAATTGTGTATTGTTTTTGGCTCCTGGGCATGTTTTGTGTGGCCATGTGCAGCACTGAAGGTACTGTCCCACAAAAAAAAAAATCTGCAGAAAATCTATAGCTTTTTGGCCTAAAATCTGTGGGAAATCAGAAGGCATTTGGCCCATTATGCAGATATTTTTAAGAATATCTTTAAAAATTCTGCAGATATTTTAAAGATAAAGTTAAGTCTGCAAATTTTCTTCAAATTTCTGTAGAAAGTGGATATTTCTTCAGATAATCTTAAGATTAGTTTAAGTGGGGTGAACTCAATGTTCCCCATGTTTATCATGAGAAAATCTCTTGAAGCAAGTAGGGCATTTTACATCATTGTCGTCATTATCGCTTGTGTTATCATCATGAAAAATTCAACAGAAGAATCATTTTCGTCATCAATAATTTTTGGAAGGTCCTGTTTGAACTTTTACAGGGTGGATTTTTTCCCGCCTCTTTGAGAGTGGTAGTCGTCAGAAGTTTTTTTTTTAGGCTGAGAGTTTTTTCTTTGCCTGGGTATTTTTCACTTTGTTTTTATGCGGAGATCCAATGATTAATGTTGCTCAAACTCCTGGGCAGAAGTTGCTGGTGTTATCAGTGGCACATCACTGATCTCTTTGATCAGTTTGCTGAACCTGACCACTTGTCGATGGTGGTTTTCGATGGCCAATCAGATCAGATGATGGTTGAGAGCAGTAATTACGATCACTCGCTAGATTTATTAGAAAAAAGATATGGTAAAACGGAAATTTTAATTAGCGGTTTTATAAATAAATTATTAGAAATCGAACCGATCAGGTCATGCTCGAATACGAAAATGTTGAGAGATTTGTATGATGAATGCGAAATAAGCATTAGAAATTTGCAGGCGATAGGAGTAGCTACGGACAATTTTGGGTATTTACTAATCCCTATCATTTTAAGGCAATTACCTCATAATTTGGTAATTGAATTTCGAAGGAAAAAGGATAACGAAAAGCCGGGGGATGTTAATGAATTAATGAAATTTATAAAATTTGAGATTGATTCAAGGGAAGCGGCAACTGTTATATCAGGAAATTCCTTAAAAGGTCCAGAAAAATCTCGATGGGAAAAAAATACTCCTACCAGAACAAATGGTAATTTTCCCACTTCAGTTGCGCTGAACACGGTCGTAAAAAATGTTTGTGTATTCTTTAATTCGAATCATAATAGTTTAAAATGTAAGGAAATGACAGATGAACAAAAGCGTTATAAGTTAAAAAAAGAAGGAAGATGTTACCGATGTTTTTATAAGAACCACCTATTATCTCTATGTAAAGCAAAAATACAACCGTGTGAGTTATGCAAGAGTTTTCAACATAATTATTTGTTTTGCCCCGCTAAGAAATCCTCTGAAATTAGTCCCGTTGAGAACACTAAAAAATCAGAAATTGTACAAAATCAAGAAAATCAAGCGGTTGTATCATCTGTTATTAAAACTCAAAATTTTCCAGAAAAATATTCGACAATTTTGCAAACGGCATGCGTACAGGTAATGGGAGATTCCAAGAAATTAAGTACAAGGCTATTATATGATTCTACATCTTCGCGCACATTTATTGCAAAGAATTTAGCAACTACTTTAAAACTAAAACCAGTAAAAAGAGAAAAATTGCTAGTTTATACTTTCGCGAATCGTAACGCCATAGAACAAGAGTATGATTTAGTGGGTATTACTATAATTAGTCGTCATCCTCCGTATAAAAGGATAACAGTTCAGGCGCTCGTGTCAGACATAATTAGTGCGACGCAAGTAAAATCGCACATTGATTCGCAGCTCATAAATAAATTCCGTTTAGATGAAAATGAGTTTGCTGACAGATTTATTAATGAAAAGACTGTACAAATATTATTGGGATGTGATTATATGTTTGCGACAATCACGGGAGGGGTAGAGAAAATCAATAAATATTTATTTATTCAACCAACAATATTTGGAAAAACTTTAATTGGACGAATGCATAGCAATAATGTAAATGGAGCTTCTTGTTTTAAGGTCATTTGTACATCAACAGACAATGATTTAAGAAAATTGTGGAATGTAGATAATTTTTTATCCTTTCCTACTGATATTCAAAACGACGAAAAATATGAGGTGGTTACGCAATTTCAGAGGGAAATAATTTTCGAGAATCAAAGGTATATCGCGCCACTTTTATGGTCTTTTAAAATAAACAAACAAAGTTTATCAAATAATTACGAAGTTGCGAAACAGAGATTTGTGGGTCTGGAAAAGAGATTAAGGGGTAATAAATCTTTATTTCAGAAATATAACGAAAATCTGAAAGAACAATTAAGTGAAGGTATTATTCAAAAGTGCGATACTAATTGCTTTATTGGTTACGTAATGCCACACCAAATCATTTTTAGACCAGATTCTTCTAGTACGAAATCAAGAATTGTTTATGATGCTAGCAGTAAAAGAAATAATGAAAAAAGTCTAAATGATTGTCTTTTCGCTGGAGAAAATTTAAATCCTAATTTAATTGACATAATATTAAATTTCAGGTCTCATAAAATTGCTTTTTTGAGCGATATTGCTAGAGCATTCTTGCAAATAGAAGTGTCTAAAGAGGACAGGAATTATTTGTGTTTTTTATACTTTGATGATTGTGACATAGATAAGCCTGTGACTTTATATCATTTTAACCGACATTGTTTTGGAGTCACGAGCTCCCCGTACGTGTTGGCTTCGACAATTAAGAAACATATTAGAAAGTACAAAGAAATTAATCCTATTGCTTATAATATGTTAGATAATTTTTATACGTGGACGATTTGGCATATGGGGCTCCGACAGTCCAAGAAGCTTTCAATTTATAAGCTTCTGCTGTCTCAATACTTAAGGATGCGAATATGAACTTGAGAAAATTTAATACAAATTCTTTAGAATTAAGGGAATTATGGAAGAATGGTAACCCAGTTATAGAAACAGACGAAAGTCATTCAAAATTAAAAATTCTGGGACTTAATTGGGATAATGTAAAGGAGGTCCTGTCAATAGATTTTAAGGCGTTTATGTCAGATGGTGATAATTTGGAATACACCAAAAGACATGTTTTGCACAGCGCTGCCAAAATATTCGATCCTATCGGATTCATATCGCCATTCTTAATTAGAATTAAATTACTTCTTCAGGAGTTATGGGAACGCGGTTTAGAATGGGACGACACACTTCCTAAAGAATTTAAAGAAAAATATGAAAAATGGTATAGCGAAATAAAACTGTTAGAAAAGATTCAGATACCCAGGTAATATTTTAACACAGATAATATTTTAGATGATAAAGTTCAACTTCATCTTTTTTCTGATGCTTCGTTAAAATCTTACGGGGCAGTGGGCTACTTCAGATACCAGACTTCCGAAGGCTTTTCTAAAACTTGTTTTGTAATTTCTAAAGCTCGTGTGGCCCCTTTAAAAAGAATCACTTTGCCGAGATTAGAGCTTCTAGGTGCATTAATAGCTGCCAGAATAGCCAACCATCTAAAAAATGTTTTCAATAATATTCAAAAAGTAATTTTCTGGACGGACTCTACAATAACGTTAAACTGGATCAAAAATTCTGCTGCCAAATGGAAGCCCTTTGTTGCGAACAGGGTAGCAGAGATACAAGAAAATTCTGATCCCAGTGCCTGGAGACATGTCAGCACTAAAGATAATCCAGCTGATATGCTCACTAGAGGACTCTCCTCCAGAGAATTAGCCAGTAATAAGCACTGGTGGCATAGCCCGGATTGGCTAAGTAAATCCGAAAATTTTTGGCCAAAACTTGATAACGTAAAATATTCTTCTTCTAACATTGAAATGGAATCCAGAGATAAAATCGTCGTGAACTCGGTAATAACTCGTGAAAGAATCATCGACATTAATAGATATTCTAATTTAAATAAATTGTTGAGAATAACAGCCTATGTATTGCGTTTCATAAATTTCACTAGGCATAAACAAGATAATCGAGACACTTTAACAATGGAAGAACTCCAGGAAGCGGAAAATTATTGGATACGACAAATTCAAAATGAAAAATACTTTGTAGAAATTAAATGTTTGGAAAAGGCAAAGCCCCTTCCTAGAGATTCTAGTCTCATAAAATTTAATCCTTTTATGGATGCTGAGGGCATCTTACGTGTATCAGGGCGACTTTCAAAATCTAACATCTTGCTAGAAAATGAAAAGTATCCGATTATTTTGTCGCCCAAAACTAAATTAGCTGAGTTAAGTATTTGGAATGCACACGAGAAAGTGTATCATTCTTCAGTGACACATACGCTTGTCGAAATCAGAGAAAGGTTCTGGCTTCTAAAAGCTAGAAAAACGATAAAGGATCTACTCAAAAAATGTGTTGTCTGCAAACGATTTTCTGCGAATCCAGGAGACCAGACAGTAGCTCCGTTGCCACCTGATCGTATTGAACAGTCTCCACCATTTAATATTCTAGGATGCGACTTCGCCGGTCCCTTATTTGTAAAAGATAAGAAAAATAAACAATATATTTTACTTCTTACCTGTGCTGTTACAAGAAATGTTCATTTGGAACTGGTAGACAGTTTATCTACGCAAGCCTTCTTACTCGCATTTAGAAGGTTCATCGCTAGACGGGGTTTATGCTCCGTAATTTATTCCGACAATGCACGTACATTTAAACGTGCTGAACTAGAATTTAAAAAACTTTGGAGCTTAGTAGCTCATCCAGAGGTGAAAGAATTTTTTGCTTCCCATAAAATAAAATGGAAATATATAGTAGAAAAAGCCGCCTGGTGGGGTGGCTTTTACGAAAGAATGGTGCGAAGTGTTAAAACAGCCCTACGAAAAACGCTAGGCAAAACATCGTTAACTTACAACGAACTGTCCACCATAGTAGCTGAAATAGAAGGCACAATAAATTCTAGACCCATCACTTACATGAGTGATGAAAGCCAGGACCCCGTACCATTGTGCCCAGCACATTTTTTGATAGGGTGAAGAATAACTTCTCTCCCTCCAGCACGCCTGCACCTTGACTCGAATCTCTTTTCCAGGAAAGAATTGCTTAAAACTTATAATTATCGAGAAAAATTGATGAGATTGTTTTGGTCCCGATGGAAGGGAGAGTATTTATTAAATTTGAGATCAGCCCACCAAAGTATAAACAAAACTAATATTCCCCAATTTAAAATAAACGATATTGTCTTAATAAAAGACGATAGTTTACCCAGAAATTTCTGGAGTTTAGGTAAAATTATAGAAACCTTTCCTGGAAGAGACGGCAAGGTGAGGGCCTGCAAAATAAAAACTCAAAAATATGTTTTGAGAAGACCAGTGCAATTACTCTATAATTTGGAACTCAATGAAAATTGACTGTTTTTAGTGAAATTTGCATTGTAATCTTTTCTTTTATTATTCTAGTTGAAGTGTATGTCCAGAATTCTTAAAGTGTTTAAAGTATGTATATTCTTATTATATTTTGAAATTTGTATTTGATTTAATGTATCGTATTGCAACATGTATTATGAGGAACCCCACAGGTTCATGGGGGGGCAAGCTGTTGCAAATCACGTGTGAAGCAACCCGAAGGCGCCGTGCAGTCGCCAAAGGGAAAGCCACCTGTGGCGCAATGTTTTGTTTAAAAAAGGTAGAAGTTGTTCGAATTCTCGATGCAAGGAAGAATATTTTACTTCCCCGTAAAAAATATGTATCTTTTTATGTAAATATTAGTGTTAGTGTCTGTTCAACTATATGTGTGTGTGGTGTGAAATAAAAGAGAAAATGTCAAGTGGATCGAATATTATTTAAAGAAAGAAAACACGAACTTATATAACTCGAGTCTTCTAGGATTCAAAACTGTTCTCTAGAAATGAGCAGTGTCAATAAACCCACCAAGACTAATTTCAATTCAAATAATGAAAAAAAGTAAATGGCCATTTTATTAAAATTCATCACTCCCTTATTACTATTATTTTGACCTATTGAGAATCAACCAAATGTAATATCTTTAGACATGAACTTGAACCTTAAGGCAATTTTTTTAAATTATGTTTCATTTTAGATTTGAAACCAAAAATTATCTTGATTCTACAAGTAAGAGATTTAATGCTTTTAGAAACAAGCTTTTTCAACATTGTCTGTCGTTCATAAAAAACACTAGAGACAATAAATAATAATAACAGTAAAAATGAACTTCACAAATTTCTGCTTCTACTTAATCTGAAATACATGATGCCATGAATATGAATAACCTGAAATATATGATGCCAATAATTTATTATATTAGCATTTTTTTGTTGAAAAATTTTAATGTATGTTTATGCTCATCATAAAATGTTATTTCAATAAAATACTCCATTTTTAATTGCAATTCTTTTATATAGTCAATTTTAAAATGTAGATGCTTGTAGTCTATAGTGTTTTTCTTTTCGTTGGAATAAACTATTATAAATTTGTCAAAGTCAGTATTGAATATATGGATAGAAATACGCTACAAAATGGGTTCATTTACATTCTCTTCATGAATTTTATTTCAAGTATGATTGCTATACATAATTTTCTACATCCACGAAGCATAAACTTTTAGAGTATACATTTAAAAATATGATGTGGGATTGGTACAAGTAAGAGAATTGATGCTTTAGAAACAAATTCTTTAGCATTACTTCCCATTCTAAATGCTAGCGAACACACAATATGTATACACATAAACTTCCCAAAGGTGACTGTTTCTTTTTCACTTTATATCTCAGAACTTATAAAGGAAATATATGATGCTACTCACTAGGGAACTGCAAGAAGTGTAAGTCACCGATTTTGACGAAAGTGGTATCGTTGGAAAGATCTCATCGTGAGCAGTAAAAATCTCAATGGAAATGCCCGTCGCAAATTAGTAGTCTTCGAGATATCCGACAATGTATGTCACGTACCTAGTGCACACTTAATGGGGGACCACAAAAAATTTTAGTCTTGATTTTTACGAAAGTGGTATCGTTGAAAAGATCTCATCTTGAGGATTAAAAAACTCAATGGAATCACTCGTCGGAAATGAGACGTTTTCGAGATATCCGGCAATTTGTGTCACATTGCTAATGTACAATGCTGGGAAACTGCATTAAGTGACATAAATTGTCGGATATCTCGAAAACGGCTCATTTCAGATTGTTAGTCCCCTTGAGTTTTTTACTTCTCACAATGATATCTTTGCAACGACACCATTTTCATAACAATCGAGAAAACAATTTTTTGCGGTCCCGCATTAATTGTGCACTAGAAGAGTATGCACTAGCTAAATGACATAAATTATCGGATATCTCGAAAACGGCTCATTTTCGACGGGTAGTTTTATTGAGTTTTTTCTTCCTCATGATGATATCTTTTTAACGATACCACTTTCGTAAAAATTGAGACTAACATTTTTTGCGGTCTTCCATTAAGTATGCACTAGTTACGCAACATAAATTGTTGGATAAAAATTTACCAACATAAAATGTTGGTCAAAAATTACTCATTTGCGACGGGCAGTTCGACATTTAGATTTTTTACTGAACTCGATGAGATCTTTACAACGATACCACTTTCGTCAAAATCGGTGACTTAAACTTCTTGCAGTT
Organism: Maratus speculifer; assembly: GCA_964019185.1. Taxonomy (NCBI): domain Eukaryota; kingdom Metazoa; phylum Arthropoda; class Arachnida; order Araneae; family Salticidae; genus Maratus; species Maratus speculifer. The sequence continues at coordinate 989,273 of CAXHSM010000007.1, forward strand.
CCCTAGTCAGTATTGCATTATTTTATCATCTTAGCTTGCATTTAAAATTAGCTTAATTACGCATTCATTTAGCTTAGCTTGAATTTAAATGTATATTTCTTCTTGTGGTAAAACGCTATCGTAAAAAAAATACTGCATGTAAAACTTTTTTAAAAAATGGGCTTACATAAATTTTGTAAATATTCCAGTTATTGCATGCGTATATGGAAAAGTAAATAAGTTGTTGAAAATATGCACGGAAATTTCCTTATCTCACCAAGCCAAATTAACTCTACCTCGTAAAGGCACCTATACTGTTGTGATGGAGTGACCTTTGTCATAAAGGCACTTTAGTATTTCTGAGATCGTGACGTCAATAATTTAGCATGTGTAAGCGTAAAAGCGACATCTATCCTTTCTTTTACTTTAACTTTCTAGAGTGTGTGTGTGTCTCTTTCGGATTCTGCAGTTAGGCTCGCGGTTAGTAGTATTATGTAAATTTGAGGTATCTCAGTTTGCAGCATATAAAAGCCTGCAGTTTGAGTGTGTGTGGTGTGTGTCTCTGGCGATAGCCAGCAGAGCATTAGCCAGCTAGCAGTGAGTCTCTCGCGATAGCCAGCAGAGTGTTCTAGCGATATTAGGCAGCGAAGTGTGTTTCCCGCTGGTGTCTAGCAGATTGCAAGTAGCATCGAACCTCCAGTGAGTTGTGAAGGAGCTTTGGTATTCGAATAGAGAAGTAGGCCGGTGGTAAGACATTTAATAGTAATTGCATTTGATTATCTGAAAGTGAATAAAGGACATCTACAGATACGGGCTGTCTAATTAGATTTTATCTAGCTGTTTAGCCGAAGATAGCTGTGAAGTAATCAGAGTTGCCCCAATTGAGCTAGTTCCGGTGCTGTGAGTATGAGTTCAATCTTTTAGTAGTATTCTCAGTTGTGAAAATTTAGACTTGCTCCACTTCCCTTAAGCCCTTATCGTTTTCAATAAACTGTGTTTTTTAACTTAATTCCTGAGTATGTCTGCATTTAACTCCCAGCACGAGTTACACTGTAATTCTTACAGAAAATAATTATATTTTTTTCGGAAAAATCTGTTTTACTTTAAAATAGTTTTTCTCTCTAAAAAGAAACTGAATTTCGTACTTTTTAGAGGAAAAAACTGTACTATTTAAAGAAAACTATTTTAATGAAAAATTGCTGATATTTTCTGTAAATTAAAAGGTTTTAAACTGGCGCCAAAATTAATAGTTTTTACTTGTCAGGTTGAGAGAATTTTACAGCGAGGAAAAGTACTTGTCAAATTAAGTACTAAATATTTTATTGGAAATACACTGTCATTTTTTTTTTCTTAATCTGTTTCCTCTTCTTATTTTTTTTATTGTTAATTTTAACGGTTATTTTAAGGGTTAAGGGTAATTTTTAAATGTTATTTCTCGTAAGATTGCTACATATAACTGCTTTAGTCGTGGATGTGAATCTTCAGACAAGATTTTTAAATCTTATTTCATTTTAGAATTAAAATAAAAAAGCTATCGTGATTCTACAAATAAGAGATTTAATGCTTTAGAAATTGATAAGTAGAATGCTATATTCAAACCGAAATTCAATTTTTCAGAAAAAAATAATTATATTTTTTTCGGAAAAATCTGTTTTACTTTAAAATAGTTTTTCTCTCTAAAAGAAACTGAATTTCGTACTTTTTAGAGGAAAAAACTGTACTGTTTAAAGAAAACTATTTTTATGAAAAATTGCTGATATTTTCTGTAAATTAAAAGGTTTTAAACTGGCGCCAAAATTGATAGTTTTTACCTGTCAGTTTGAGAGAATTTTACAGCGAGGAAAAGTACTTGTCAAATTAAGTACTAAATATTTTATTGGAAGTACACTGTCATTTTTTTTCTTAATCTGTTTCTTCTTATTATTACTTTTATTGTTAATTTTAAGGGTTATTTTAAGGGTTAAGGATAATTTTTAATAAATTTCTCGTATGATTGCTACATATAATTGCTTTAGTCGTCGATGTGAATCGCCAGAAAAGATTTTAAAATCATATTTCATTTAGATTTAAAATAAAAAAAGCTATCGTGATTCTACAAATAAGAGATTTAATGCTTTAGAAATTAATAAGTAGAATGCTATATTCATCTTTTAAAAAGATAAACTTAAAACTACACTATATGTAAATTACTTAAAGATGACAAAAAAATTTAAAAGATGTTAAATTACTTTTAATCATTAGCACTCTCAACTGTAAACAAAGTCATCGACCAAAAATATAAAATAAAATACAAATACAACTATTAAAGCCTTAATTTTCAAATGTCACTAATCGGATTGACAGTGAAAGTCAATTTTTTTGATCCGGAAAATAAAATGTAGATATTGAGGCACTTGGACTATTACTTGTATTATGTTTCTTTTAGAAACCCGCTTTTTAGGTGCGTTCGTAATTATATTAATACGTAGCAGCTATAGTTGTCGTTTAGTCCGTCCGTCTGTTCGTCTGTCTGTGTGTCCTCATATAACAACGCAAATACTACCCAACCGAATCGTTTGAAATTTGAAATATATAATTATTACAAAGTTTTGTAGAGTCATTTTAAATTTTATTAAAATCGGATGCATAGATCAATTACAGGGACAATCAAAATATTTCGTTACACTACGGTCAATGCGGAAAAGAGTTTCAAATGCATTTTAACCGTTTGAAATTTAAAATATGTAATTATTACATAATTTTGTCGAATCATTTGAAATTTTATGAAAATCGGATGCATAGATCAATTACAGGGACAATCAAAAGTATTCCGTTACATTAGGGTCAATACTGAAAAAACTTTCAAATGCATTTTAAGGGTGTTACACTTATTCGAACACAATAAAATTGTTATGCATCCATGAGTACATATTATAATATATATTTTGCACAATCTGGTCTGCAAAAAACATTTGTTATTGATTTACTAAGCCACACAAAAGTATACCATTACATAATGATATAGGGAGAACAATTTTTGTTGCGCATTTTAATTGTAATTGACTATTTAACATTTTATGAGATATCATAGGTTGCTGAATAATACCAAAAGTTATTTCCTGTATAAAAAAACATATAGTATTGTGTATGATATACGTTGCCGAGGTTTAATAAAAGTTACTTCCCGTATATATACAGGAACACAAAAAAAAATTCGACCATAATACTGTATCCGAAATACCATCGGTTATAACTGCAAGATATGAATATATTCAAAACTTCGTTATAGTACGAACGCACCTCATTTGCTACGCTTCACGTGCAATTTCCAACTTATTTAACATTGTCTGTAATTGTAAAAAAAGTACTAGGAAAGATAAGAAAAAAAAATTCGCAAACTTCTACTTTTTATTTTTTGTATCCGTACCTAACAGGAAATATATCATGAAAAAAATATATTATTTTAGTAATTTATGTTGACATATCTTAATGTATTTTTATACTCATGATAAAATGTTATTTCAATAAAATACTCCATTTCTCCTTGCAATACTTTTATGTTGTGAAATTTAAAAATAGATACTTTTAGTCTATAATACTTATTATTTTTTTTTTGTTACAAACTATTATAAATTTGTCAAAGTCAATATGTGTAGAATGTTTTCTTTGACATTCTATTCATAAATTTCATTTTAGTTATGATTGCTATATGTAATTTTCTAAATCCATAAAGCGTAAACTTTTAGTGCATTTATTTGAAAAGATGATTTAAATTTAGTACAAGTAAGAGAATTAATGCTTTTGAAACAAATTCTTTTTCAATATTTTCGATTCTTAGAAATGCTAGAGAATACACACAACAACATACATCTATTTATACATATATAACAATATATATATATTTATACATATTATATGCATATATATACCTATATATAAATCTTTCAAAAGTGACTGTTTCTTTTTCACTTTATATCTCAGAACATATAACGGAAATATATGATGCTACTCAATATTGCTTTATTTTATCATCTTAGCTTCTGGAATTTAAATGCATTTTTCTTCTCGTGATAAAACGCTATTGCAATAAAATACTCCCGTTTTCTATTCTTCTGAAAGCCTAATTCTTTTATATGCTCAATATTTTTAAAATGAAAGACATTAGACAGCCATGTCTGAGTTATTTTTAAACTAAAAAATAATAAATAAATTAGATTTATCATTAAGGATTTCTCTGAAAATATTTTAAACTTATAAAAATATTTTTTATGTGAAAATATCTATACTAATAAAAAAAGATTTCGCTTTCTATGTGTATGTCTGTCTGTGTTCAAAATATCTCCTGTTGCACCTGAGACTCAGAATTCTGTTAAGTTTTTAATTAACAATCGCAACTCATTCTTCTCAAAAAGTCACATACTTAACACATTCGTCTTGATCACGCGCCAGCGCGTGATATGGAGCCAACGTTAAGGGACCACTCACGCGCCAGCGCGTGATTTTGTGGTGATGTTTCAATAGCCAGTCACGCGCTGGCGCGGGAAGACCTTTCACTCATTCTTTGTTATAAAAAGTTAATCGGCTTCTGTGAAAAACCCACTTCTACAGTGTGGCATTAACTATTATCACACCTTCACGTAAGCTGCAGCGAACGTGTTAATATCCGATTATGAAGAGCACGTGCGTAAGTGTACCGACTCATTTACGCATCAGGAGCTCGCGAAGAAACGTTTCAGACTGAAATTCCCTTTTTAAATATTTATTCATTTGTTGTCTGCCTTCATTCAAAATTGACCAAATCGTTCAGTACAGCTGAAATTGGAAGATATATCGTACTCTTAAACTTGAAATAGCTTGATTAATTTTTAAAAATGTCACAGTTAACTCCTAAAAAAAAGTTTTAAAAAAGGATCATTTTTCAAAAATACAACATCCCCAAAGGGACAATTTTAGAACTACTGGCCACTGGCGCAATTTCAGAATTACTGAGTATGAATATAACATATTTTAAAGAAATTATTATTGTCGTTGTTGTTTTCATGCGCATTTTAATTTTGTTGGTTTATAAAAATAGATAAATTGCTTGTTTCTATTAATAAAATTGTATTAATTAATTCAAATAATTGCTTGTGTATATAAAAAAGAGAATAAGTTTGAAAATTTCCTTCTCTCACAAGCAAAATTATCACTATACTTGAAAAGTGTCTGACTAATGAGTTGTAAATATTTTAATGGATATGCGTTGTCATTTTTTTTTCGTATTCTGTTTTATTCCCTTGTATATATATATATATATTTAAGTATTTGGTTTTAAATGTATTTCATGTCATATAATACTGAATATATTTTTTTTAGTCTTGAATCTGAGTCTTAAGACAAGTTTTTGAAGTTTTGTTCATATTACTTTTTAGATTTAAAACCAAAAATTATCGTGATTTTACAAGTAAGAGATTTAATGCTTTTAGAAACTAGATTTTTTAATATTGTCTGTCATTACTGAAAAACATTAGAGGAGATAAAAAAATAAACTTTGCAAACTTATACTTTTAATTTTATATCTCTGTGCCTATCATGAAATATATGAAGCCAATAACTCATTATTTTAGTATCTTATATTGAGAAATTTTAAAGTATTTTTACGCTCATGATAAAATCTATTTCAATAAAATACTCCATTTCTCTTTGCAATTATTTTGTATAGTCAATTTTAAATAGTCAATTTTGTATAGCTAATTTTAGATGCTTTTAAATTATAAAGATTTTTTATTTTTATTTTTTTATTTATTTTTTTTTTTTTTTTTTTGCTGCAAACTATTATAAATTTGTCAAAATCTGTATTGTATATTTAGATAGAGTGCGCTGTAAACATTTCTTTTACATTGTGTTAAGAAATTTCATTTCAGGTATGTATTCATGAAGTATAAACTTTTAGTGCATATTTTAAAAAGATGATTTAAGCTTAGTACAAGTAAGAGAATTAATGCTTTATAAACAGATTCTTTATAATTACTTTGTATTCTAAGAAATTCTAGCAAACACATAATATGTAGACGTTTCAAAAGTAACTGTTTCTTTTTTACTTTATAACTTAGAACTACTAAAGGAAATGTATGATGCTACTCAATATTGCGTTATTTTATCATCTTAGCTTGCGGAATTTCAATTTATTTTTCCTTTCGTGATAAAATGCTATCGCAATAAAATACTCTCGTTTTCATCTTTTCTGAAAGCCTAATTCTTTTATATGCTCAATATTTTTAAAATGAAATAACTTTAGATAGCAAGGACTTCGCTATTTCCCGGCGAAAAATTTTATGAATAAGTTAGATTTAACATTAAAGATTTCTCAAAAAATATTTTATACTTATAAAATTGTTTTTAAAGGTCTTATGCTAAAATATCTACCTCTTCTGTTTCGCTCTCTGTGTGCGCGTCTGTTTGTCTGTCTGTGGTTAAGTATCTTCTGATGCAAAGGAGATTGAGAATTCTTTTAAGCATTTAATTAACAATCGTAAATCATTCTCATCAAAAAGTCAATTTAATCTCCGATTAAGGAGAGCATGTGCACATAGCGTTGCAATGGTTAGAAAAAACCCGGTTTAAACCCGGGAATAAACTGGGTTTTTAGGAGTAAACCTATAAAAAACTCTGGATTTTTTTGAATAATTCGGTTTTTTTTTGGGAATAAACCTGGGAATAAACCGACTTTTTGCAACTCTATGTGCACATGCGTACAAACTCATATATGCAGCAGGAATTAGCAAAGAAAAATATTCGACTGTATTTCTGTTTTTATTTATTCATCGTTTTCTGACTATCCAATTTGATCAAATCTTTCATACAGTTTAAGTTGAAGGATATATTCCAAAAGATCGCGCTCTTAAGCCTTAAATGGTGCAATCAATTAAAAGAAATTGTCGCAATTAACTCTTTGTAAAAAAAAGTTTTCATAAAAGGTCGTTTTTCCAAAAAAGCTTTTTTCCCAATTATTGCAAATGCGCAATTTTAGAAGGGCTCAGTATAAATGCAACATTTTTTATAGATACTATTATTGTTGTTGTTTTTTATATACATTTTAATTTTGTTAGCATCTAAAAATAGGTAAATGGCTTGTTTCCATGAAAGAAAATGTATAATTTAATTCAAATAAATATTTGTGTACATGAAAAAGTGAATTTGTACCCCAAAATATGCATAAAAACTCCTTTCTCTGGCAGGCAAATTATCACTATCCTGGAAAAGTACCTTTAATATTGAGTAGTACACATTTTAATAGAAATATGCTGTCATTTTTTTCGCATATTATTTAATTTTTCTTTTTTTTTTAAATAAGACTTTGGTATTGAATGTTATTACACGCATAATTTCTAAATATAATTTATTTTGTCATGATTGTGAGTCTTAAGATAAGTTTTTAAAATCATATTACATTTTAGATTTAATTTAAAAACTTATCTTGATTCTACAAGTGATAGATTTAATGCTTTTAGAAAAGGATTTTTTAACTTTGCCTGTCATTCTTAAGAAATACTAGAGACAATAAAAGAAATCTTCGCAAACTTATAGTAAATTTTATAAATAGATGTTTTTAGTCTGTGATGCTTATTTGTTTTTCTGTGCTTATTTGTTTTTCTGTGCTTATTTGTTTTTCTTTGCTGTAAACTGTTATATATTTGTCATAATTTCATAATCAGTCATTTGACTTGTAAGTTGTCAACATTTTTTCACTTGTAAATCATCTTTTGGTGCAATAAAACACAATAGCGCCATTTGTTGATCGCCAACAAAATTATTTTTCTTTCGTTGTAACACAAAACCCGGTTTCTTCTCCATGTGTTCGGTGCAAACCGTATCATAGTTCGTTTTCGAATTATTCATTTTTAAAGTTCGTCCTGACTTTTGAATCACCCGGTATTTAAGAACTGGTGTATCGTAGCAAATATTTACTTTCAATGTAAAATATTGTGAATAATGGCAATTCAGAAAATTAAAATGGGCAGGCGATTTGAAATTAAACAGAAAAAACTATTACTGTGCCAAAAACGTTGCATTTTATTTATTATTTTTTTATATCAATTATTAAACATAACATGGTTTTGTTTTTCTTTCATTATCCAGGAACTCATCTATAAATGCAGTACATTTTTTTCGAAATATTTAAAATATAGGAAAAATATAATTGCATAAATACACGCTGAGTTCTTAAAATCTTACACTTTGTGTAATCTTAAGTACATTAAGATGCAAAACACCTGACAACCACGTCATTTTTTAAAATATTTTTCGTGAATCAACGATATATGGATTTCTAAAAATACGCTTACTAGATTCTATTACCTGGTTAAATTTAGGATCAAGGTATGACTTAAATTCTCCTGCATATTTCCGAATGCTTCTCAAATTTCGATTGATTTGCTATCGATTCGGTAATGTAGTCGTTTAAAAGGATTTTAAAGAAAAAAAGCGGTTAAAGAAGATGTTTCTTTGTCTTCCAAATAATTGATCCCTGGAATTGAAAATATGATGTAATGTGTTTTTAAAACAAAGGAGAAAAATTACATTTACCTATGCATTTCAAAAAAGATTTTGATCGCGCACATATTCGCGAAATAATCATCTAAATATTACTACAATATTTGTAGTATCTTAACCATTTATGTCATCAAATTATGAATTCAAGAAAATTTCGTTTTCTAAAGTATTTATCGTGAATTTTTCAAACAAAATTAGAAGATTTACACAAATGTTTGGAATATTTTAGAAAGATTATATCAGTTATAATTAATTAAGGGAGACCCATAAGAAAAATCCCAATATTTTTATTATTGATTTTAAAGCAATGAATTTTGATTTACTATTTAAGAATCTTTTTGTAAGGAAAAATTAGCAAAAAAATTCACTTTTTATTAAAAAATATATTTTTATGGGGATTTTTTTTTTTTTTTTTTTTTTTTTTTTTTTTTTGTCGAAAAATACACTTTTTAAAATTACTACTCCTCATTCAATTTTCAATATTTTGGTATTACTAAAATTTCTTAAATAGCGTTATAGTATATGAAAAAGACATAGGGAAAGATATTTTTAATTTTCTATTTTAATCAGCTTAAAAAAAAAAAAAAAAAAAAAAAAAAAAAAAAAAAAAAAAGCATGGTAAATTTTCTTAAATTCGTTATAATTTTCATGTTTACCAATTTACGTAAAATTTTTAGAAATAGTTAAAAAAAATATCTCTCCTTACTTTTGTTGCAAATTTTTTAAAGATTCTAAAAACAAGAACACTTTGTTTCTAAATCATTTTACCACTGAGCCTTAGTACTTTGAACTTAGGCAAAATACGAAAAAAGTCATTTTCAGGAAAACACATTTTAAATGGCCGCTAGTCCTTTAAACTCTATAGTGACTACAAGTAAAGAAGCTCATTTGCTACCTGTTCCAAGTGTCCCAGAGTCTGAATTTTTGCATGGATATTCGCAAATATGTATTTTATCGTTTTCTGAGATAAAAAAAAAATTGAACTTTGGATGATTTTTGGCCGAAAATGGGCTTCGGTTTTCCCTTAAGTAAATTTGTATTTAAGGGTCAATATTTCTAATTTCACTCAAATGTTTTATTTATTTATTATTTTATAGAATTAAGGGGGCACAGTACATTTGAAACTTAATACTAAATATTAATTTTTTTAATTTTTGGTAAAGCAGACTATTTTACTTTTTTTTAAGAATGTAATTTATTTAAATCTCTACTATTACATATAATATAAACATCACTTTAAAATATCAATTTAATTTAAATGCTTTAAGTGATAAATTAAAATAACATAAAAAGATTATAGCTTGACATGTTTCATTGCTCTTACGGCAACATTTTCAAAAGCAAATAACTGATATAAAGAAATTTCTCGAAATAAACAGAAAAACACTAATCACGTGAACATGAGCATATAAAAATAAAACTGGAAATAAAAATGAATAAAAATAATTGTGAGCGTGAAATATTACAAATTATTGTCTTAGAAACCTTTGAAGCATTTCTTTCCATATTTTAGGTAGCTCCATGGAGGCAAATTCATTGCAAACCCTGTCTTTACGTATGAAGATTTCTATTGATTCTCTTATGATTGATGGAAAATATGATCTAGAAGGGTATATTATTCTGCTATTTTTAAAATCTATTTGTAATGGTTCTTTGCTATATAATCTTGAGAGAGCTGTAGTTTTCCTATTATATTTGATGTCTGCTATATGTTCTTTAATTCTAGTTTTGAGTTTTCTACTTGTTTCACCGATGTAATATTGTTTTGTTCCATCTTGTTTTGTGAATGATATTTCACATACGCCAGATATTTGATGTGGTTCTATTGGGTCAATTTTCCTACATATTGAGTTTTTTAATTTAGCAGATGTCTGCTAAATTAAAACTTTTAATTGCTAAATTAAACTTTTTATGTTATTTTAATTTATCACTTAAAGCATTTAAATTAAATTGATCCCTACTATTTTTATAAATATTAATATTTTTCGATAAACAACGATATATTGATTTCTATAAATACCTGGATTTCAGTACCTGGTTAAATTTAGAAACAAAGATTAGTTCAAGTTCTCCTGCGTATTTTCGATCACTTCTAAAATTTCGATTGATTTTCCATTGATTCGGTATTGTAGTAGTTTAAAAGGGTTTTAAAGAAAAAGATAGAAGTTGAAGAATATGTTTCTTTGTCTTCCACTTCATTTAATCTCTGAAATTGAAAATATCGTGTTATGCGTTTTTAAAACATATGACCCCCCCCCCTATATGTTTCGAAATTACTTTTGGTTTCAACTATACAACTTGTGCCTTTTAATATGCACCGTTAGAAGTGAAGAGTCTTTTTACAGAATTTATGCACTATTGAAGTTTTTAAAATATGCCCTTTATATAATCCTAAGTACATTGAAAAGCAAAAGACATGACATTCTAGTCATTTTAAAATTATTTTTCCCGAATCAACAATTATTGAGTTGCTTATGTTTTAAAAACACATGACATGATATTTTTAATTCCAGGGATTAGATGAAGTGGAAGACAAAGAAACATCTTCTTTAACCACTTTTTTTTTATCCTTTTAAAGGACTACACTATCTAATCGATAGCAAATCAATCGAAATTTGAGAAGCAATCGGAAATATGCAGGAGAATTTAAATCATACCTTGATCCTAAATTTAACCAGGTGCTGGAATCTAGTAAACGTATTTTTGGAAATCAATATATCGTTGATTCACGAAAGATATTTAAAAAAATGACGTGGTTGTCAGGTTTTTTGCATCTTAACGTACTTAAGATTATACAAAGTGTAAGTTTTTAAGAACTCAGCGTGTATTTATGCAAATATATTTTTCCTATATTTTAAATGTTTCGAAAAAAATGCACTGCATTTATAGATGAGTTCCTGGATAATGAAAGAAAAAACAAAACCATGTTATGTTTAATAATTGATAAAAAATAATAAATAAAATGAAACATTAAAAAGTAAAAAACATGACACCAGATCATTTTAAATTGTTTTTCACGAATCAACGATTATTGAGTACATGTTTAAATTTAAGATCAAGGTTTGGTTAAAGTTCTCATGCGTATTTAAGATTTCTTCTGGAATTTCGTTTGATTTGCTACCGATTCGGTAATGTAGTTATTTAATCGTTTGAGCTCTTATGGTAGAATTTTCTACCACATAATTTTAATTTCGAAATGTCACAAAGACACCAGAAAATTCAAACAAATTTACTTAAAAAATATTTAATGCATTTTTTCGTGTATATCGCTAGCCTTTTTTTTTTCTTTGCAGAATACTGGTGCCAAAGTGACATTTGGAATTTTGAAGAAATTTGCCCACCACAGCTCAAAGGGTTAAAAGGATTTTAAAGAAAAACAAACATTTATAGAAGCTGTTTCTCTGCGTTCCACTTCATTAATCTTTGGAATTGAAAATATCGTGTTATATGTTTCTAAAACGTAGGAATATATATATATATATATATATATGTGTGCGTGTGTGTGTGTATATATAATGTATATATATAATGAAATTGCGTTTGATCTTAATTAAACAGCTTGTGGCTTTTAATATACACCATTAGAAATTGACGAGCCTTTTTTAAAGAATTTCTGCGCTGTTAAATATTTAAAAACGTAGCCATTGCGTTATTTTAAGTACGATAAGATGCAAAAAACCTGACAATCACGTTATTTGAAAAAATCGTGAATTCTAAATACGTTTATTACATTCCAGTAGCTGGTTTAATTTAAGATCCAGTTTTGATTATGTTCTCCCTCATATTGTCGATTGCTTCTGAAATTTCGATTGATCTGTTATCAATTCGGTAATTTAGTCATTTAAAAGGATTGTTTTAAAAGTGGGAGTTAAAGAGGCTGTTTCTTTGTTTTCTACTTCCAATAATTACTGGAATGGAAAATATCGTGTTATGCGATTTTAAAACACATGATTTTTTTCCCTACTCATTTCATAATTACTTTTGATCTAAATTAAGCAATTTGTGTATTAAAATATACACCATTAAAAATTGACGAGTCTTTTACAGAATTTAAGCATTGTTGAATATTTGAAAACATACCCTTCGTATAATTTTGAGTACCTACAATGTTTATATTGACAAGTTTTTAATAGGATCAAGTCTTACAGCGAAGTAAAATAAAAACGAATGAAATAAGTGTTGTGAAGTTGCATCAAAGAAAAAAAAATCACATTGATTTTTTTTTAACAGCTCTTACAGGAAAATGAAATTAAAAACTCGCCAAAAGCAATCACATACAATTTCTAAACTGAGTTTTTCTTTAATCTTGATTTAGTTTTTTACTTGAAATTAGTACTTAACTTCGAAATCTACATCTGCCTATAGGCCGATCCAGCAGTTTTTTTTTTATTTATTGCATTCATCAGTTTTTTATCAGAATATAGATTTTTTTTAATGTTATTAACTCTTAACTAAACATATTCCTGTTCCACAAACATGACATATGGACAAACAATTTAAAATAATAATATTAATAATTATATTATTATTATTAACATTTTCCTACTATTACATGTACAAATTGAATTAAAAAAAATAATTAAAGACTGATAACCGCTTTAAAATATTGCGTTTGAAGAAAACTATTTAATACGGAATTTTAATTTAATTCGGAAAATACGTGGCAGCAAAAGAAACCTTTGTATGCTTTGGTTTGTAGTCAGAATATGTTGCCATCTGATGTTTCTCAAGTTAAAAACACATAAATAACACACATAATACACATAAACCGCACGAAGGGCACTGCCCCCTGGTCTTATATCCCTAGTGTAGATAATCGGACGACAAAAATAAACCAAACCAAACAAACAAATAACCTCATTTACAGATGGCTGAGATAACTTGTGGACTTTTTAGCTTATAGTGCTCAGTTTTTTTTTAATTTGTCTCTTATACCCTTAGACTTCTAGAATCCTCTGATAAAATCCCTGCTTTTTTTTTTTTTTTTTTTTTTTTTTTTTTTTTCATACTTGGGGTTTGGATATAGCACTTCTTCGATAGAGTGTTGAAGCTGAGCCATGCCCTGTAAAAAAAGGACGATTTTACTGAGATTGTACAGGCAATCGGAATGTCTGTTCAATGTACTATTTTTAACGGGAAAATTCCAGAAAATTTTCAGTTTTTTTCCAAAAGATAAAGGAAACCTTTCTGAAGTTTCCGGAAATTTTTCATTTAAAAAATTGTGTTTATGCTGATATTCCAATTGCTAGTACAATCTCTGTAAAATCGTGCGGTTTTTTAAAAAGTTTTATTTATTTACAGTGTGTACTTTATTACACACACATTTCTATATGAAGTGTTTGTTTTCAACTGTGCAATAATATAACATATTTCCAAATGGGAATAAAAAAATATTTGTATTTAAGTGCTTTTATATGTAATATTCGACAGAAAATTGAAATTCTTTTTATGCTTTTTACGTTAGAAAATTTAGACAGTAGATTATTTTATATTGCCTGGATATTGTATTTAACTGAATGCCACCTTTTATATTACGTGTTTTGAATTTTAAACGGAAAATGGAAACACGAGACAAGTAAATGATATTAAACTAATCCGTACATCTTCCTACTTGAATGTTTAATGTCTGTTTCAAATTCTAAAAACGACATTGTTTTTTAAATACCTGTATAAATCTTTTATTCAGATGTTGTAGTATTTGTTTTGAATGTATCTGAATTTCTATTGTGTACTTTCTAGCAAATTTTGTCTACATCGTATTCAAGAAATACATGTTTTGAAGAACGATAAATAAATTACATGCTTCTAAAAACTAAAATTAAGTTTGTATGCATTTTTTTAAAACATATATATTTTTACTATTATACGTTGTGCATTATTGTGTATCACTAATTTAATAGGAGACATAAAAACGTACACGTTTAAATTTTTCGTAGATTCTAAATTTATTTTTTTTCTCTAAAAAGAATCTGTATAACAATTCTAATAAGATTACGCATTATAAATAAAATTATAATATATATGTTTAATATAAACTAATAACTTGTTACACCGTTCCATTGCATATATTATAATTGTATGTTTTGTTTATTACATTCAATAGTAACATTATTAGTACTTCGTAATTTTATGAAAATAATTTCAAAGATCATCTCATATCAGGAAATATCAATGCATTTGAATTTTTAATACTTTTTATGTGGTCATTTCTAGAGGCAATCTTCTGTTTCATTTTTTTTCTTTCTTTCTTTTCTTTGCGTTTACCCTTTTTTTTTATTTTATTGAGATTAACTTAACAAGTCTCACTGAAAAAAATGTCTACCAACAAATTTCGTCAGACAACTTTACAAAGTTCGTTATTTTTTTTTCCAAACATGTTTTATGGTAATTTTATCAACATTTAAGAATTGCATAAAAGTACAGAAAACTAACTTCTTAGTTAATGAAAATAATTTGAATAATGGCAATGCGCATAAATATACTCCTTATTTATCTCAATAAAATGTTTCTCATAGCAGTATAGAACTGTATTGCTTTTTTTTTAATCAGAAACTTTTCCATAAAAAAATAATAATTTCGATAATACTTATTTAAAATCTACCTCAACTGCTGCTTAAGGGAAAAATACTCAACAAAATGCTATGCTCGACTTGCGTTTGGAATTAACTTGATTGTATTTTGGAAGCAATCAGATCCAATAAGATTGATATAGTGTCTATTATTTGATCTCAGACCAAAGTTTGATGTTTAGTTTCGTTCGTAATTATGTAAATACGTATCACCTATAATCGTCCGTTGAATCCGTCCGTCTGTCCGCATATAACAATTCAAAAACTACCTAACGGTACAGTTTGAAATTTAAAAAACATAATTATTAAATAATTTTGTCGAGCCATTTCAAATGTTATGAAAATCTGAAGAGGTTAAATAAGTTATGCATATAATTAAAAAATAACATTTAAATGAAATTATATATTTTTGCATGTGATTTCTTTTAGTCAGATATAAGCTGTAAAAAGCTTGTACATGTACATTGCTAAATTAAATATTAAAAAACATTTGTTAATGTAAGTAGAAATTTATTGTATTTGATGCTATGCATAGTAAAAAAAAAATCTGTAACGCTACAGAAGTAAATTAACAAAAATCTGTACGTTTACTAAAATTTTAACTTGTATCCTGTTCAGAAAAATATGTAAATCTACAAAATTAGTTTTTTTAAAGCTACAGATTTCTGCAGTTTTACAAAAATAACTACAACTATTACAGCAATTTTACTATTTTTTTCTGTAACCAAAGCGGTAAAGTTATTTAAGGAGTTCTTGGCAACAGTTTCCTAAAAGATTCTTAGTAACCTTACAGGTTTTTGATTTTCTGTGCAAATTTATATCTGTTGCATGAATTTGTGCTGATGCCGTTACATAAAAAGTTTCATGAATCCCACTTTCCTAGAAAATGGATTGTAATTTTACAAATTTATTTTTACATTGTGATGATACAATATATGATCGGTTGTTTGAATTTAAAACCTTCGTTTGTCATGTTATTTTTCATATATTTATTATTATTTTCTAATAATTTGAGAAAAGAATAAGTAACGAATGCAGTTACGCAAAGCATGATTATTTAACTTTAAATGGAAACGGCAAAACTTTGAGGCTAACAATAATACTAGAAGTTTCATTTTAACTTATATTTCAAATCACTTTTATCTAGACTAAGGTCTGTTATCTTATTTTCATGTCAAAATTGTACCTACTGAAAATTTCAAAGTTTTTCCCAATTTCAATACGAAGAAGGCCCCTTAAGATGTATTTTAAAATAAATTTAAAGAAGACATATTTGCCAATTTAATGTCTTGTTTCGGCCTTCTCTGTATCGTTTCGACGAGGATTTTCTTCTTTTGATCAACTGTACAACGTTGTTCATTTATATAAACGTAAAAATTACAAATGAAGACGCATTGATAAAAATAATTTTCATTTATAATATTAAATAATATTAACATGTTTCCCATAATATTTTAATACAATTAGTTATTAAAGCGTTTGGTGCGCTTTGTTTTTAGACTTGAATATAAAGTTTTATAATTAAGTATAAAAGTGAATCATAAAAATATTACTCAGACCTTATTTGATTACTGTGAAAATAACAAAAAGAATAAATATCGAGTATATGAAGATAATTTCGGTCACTTGTGCATGTTACATTTTATG
Organism: Maratus speculifer; assembly: GCA_964019185.1. NCBI lineage: Eukaryota > Metazoa > Arthropoda > Arachnida > Araneae > Salticidae > Maratus > Maratus speculifer. The sequence goes on from CAXHSM010000007.1 coordinate 1,005,979, forward strand.
TTAATCAACGATTGAAACAATTCTTTTTTAGATCAATTTTAATATAATACTAATATAAAAAGATGTATACAGTCGAACCTCGTTAAGAGAAACCAAAATTTTGTTCATGTTAACAGCAATTAATGTTATCAATATTAAATCTTTGTATTCGATTTTATAGGGGGCTGTGAAAACAGTTCATTTTAAAAGTAATTCATGTTAAGCGTGTTTAAGTTAACGAGGTTTGACTGTACAATGAAGTTAAATAAAATTACATACCGTGCCTAGTTTTTCTAGTACAGATATCTGAATTTCCCTTTTGAAAAAGATTTATACTACTTAAGGTGTGACAGAAATTCTCTTTTTATACGCAAAATAACACAATCTATTTTACCTGAAGATATAGATCTTCTTTTTCTAATACCATGCTTCAGTGATTTCTACAAGATCACTTCATATAGGTAAATCCATTTCACTCTCTTAAGAGAGATTGAGAAACGGTGTTTTATTCATCTGCACAAACACATTCAAGTTATTTTCGCTGATTTTTAAATTTCTCATTTAATCTGAATTTGTTTCGATAAAATGAAAATCGGTTTTATACAGAATAAACAACAAAAAAGACTGGTACAACATTCTATTAATATTTGCCTGTTACAGCATATTCAGCTTGTAATATTTTTTAAAATTTATTTATTTAAATAGAAAAACTGTTGTTTTACAGGGTTCCGGGACATATTTGAAAATATTTTCTATTTATTGAGTTAAAAAATTGAATTTTTTTGCGATTGTTAACCATATCATTCGTAAATAAAATCAGATGATAAAATTTAAATCGTTCACGTATAAAAACATTTCATATTTATTTACTTAGAAGGTGTCACAAATAAAAATTAAATTAAAGAGTTGACATGTTTCGGTTCATTAATAAGAACCGTATTCATAACATATAAAATCAGTAGAAAATTAAACTGGATTATCCAGTGTCATTTAATTTTCTACTGATTTTATATGTTATGAATATGGTTCTTATTAATGAACCGAAACATGTCAACTCTTTAATTTAATTTTTATTTGTGACACCTTCTAAGTAAATAAATATGAAATGTTTTTATACGTGAATGAAAAAAAAGGTGAAGTGATTTTGTTTTAGTTTTTGAAAAAAACGAAAGCTAACAACAGTTTTAACATTAAATTTAAATCGTTTTTTTAAAGTGAGATAAATTAAAATCGTTAAAACTTGATATATTATTGGTAGAATTTCATTTTTTTTTAACATAAATAAACCGAAATATATGAGCTTTAATTTTGATTCAGCATTTCGAAAAATATTAATATAAATAAAAATTAAAAATATTTAACGTAAAAATAAAAAAATTATATGTAACTTTTTATTTAAAAATAATATTTTTAAAAGCAATTTTTTTCAAATTTGCGAAATCGAAATTAAAGTAAATTAATTGAATAAGACATGTTGCAATTTTGAACTATTTATCTTAAATAGTTCTTGATTTACAACAATTTAAATAGGAGAAATGAGGAAAAACTCTTCATGAAGAAAAACGCATTTCCATAACCAAAATTGCTTGAAAGGTAAGATTTTGAAAACAAACGAAAACATAAAAATTAATATTTCCTGTTCTTATTAATATTTAAACATCTTTTATACAGAAAAAAAACAACAAAAAAATTTTTAATGCCGTAATTAAAAAAAAAAGAAGAAGATTAATGTGTTTCGGACCTTTTTAACTGCATGATACATCCAGGTTATTTTTTGTGTGTTTTAAAACATCATTTTAATAAATGTATCATCCCGGGATTTTCCGAATAACCGGGTCCAAACTAAATTTTTATTTAAGTGAAAATGATTTGATTAAAACTGATCATAGATTAACTTCTTATAGATTATTTAATATCATCCAGTGAAGTAATTTTTGCTGATTTTTAAATTTCTAATTTTGTTTTTATTTGCTTCTATGAATAAAAATTGGTTTGTACACAATAAACAGCAAAAAATAATGAAACAGCATTCTTTTAATATTTATTTATTTCTGTATAATCAGATTATAAAGTTTAAATATTTTTTTTCTCTATAAAAGTGGAAACTATTTTATTAAGTATACGATAAATTCAAGCTTATTTCACTGTTTATGTGCATTTAAAAATATAATTATAACATGAATATCAACTCGAGATTCCCTAGTAACACAATTTAGGTAAAAACGATTTTTACAGTATTAATTACAGTTGAATGCAGTATTAAATACATTTATTACAAGTAATGTATAATCCCCAAAAATTAAATTTGTTTGAAATTTTTTCTTAATTTTTTTTAATTTATTAAAAACGATAATTTCGAATTAGCCTGGTGATAGAAGTTAACAACATAATAAAATCGATAAAGATTGCTATTGACATTCTCCTTTGCTATTCTGTATTTGTCAGTAGTTTAAGGTATAATGTCATTTCTTATCTTAATTTTATGTTTTATTTATTCATTGATAAATGGTTTTTTTGCTATGTATTATAAATTAGAAACAAATACTCAGCTATTTTTATTAGTTACAAACGGATTTACATTTCATAATCGTTTACACATGATAGAGATAGAAAAAAAAGATTGTAAATTATTTGAAAAATAATAAAAATTGAATAAATAAAAACGCAGTTTACAAACGAATGCATTGGAATATGCATTTTTACCCTACTCGTTTGCTTTTTAAATTGAAACTGGGCGATATTTGTAAGTTTAAAAAAAATTGCTCGAAAATGCTATTATGATCGTTTGCTCTTGCCACAAATGACGTCAGCTTACATTTTTCTTTTATTTGAATTTTTAAAATCTATCAGTCATTTTGTAGACACCCTGTAGATTGATGTTAGATAGCATCGATAAAATAAAAATGGTTTTCTATAGAATAATAACTGAAGTAAAGAAAAATATTTGTGACAATTAATATTTAACTTTTCGTTTGATCTGTAATTGATTTAAAAAGATGAGAATTGCTTTCTACAGGGTGTTTCAGTTAAACGTTTCAGAACTCCTAAGAGAGGTAGGGTGCATCCTGACGACTCGAAATCATATAGCAATGAGGGGTCGAAAATGTTTTCCTGAAGAGGTGATACTTCAGGCATATCTCGAATTTCTCCGGCAGCTTCTCCGATTCTTGCAACCAACTCCTCAGCATTCTCAACAGGAGTGTCATAAATCAGTGTTTTCATATGACCCCAGAAATAAAAATCAAGACATGATAGGTCAGGTGATCGAACAGGCCAACACACGTCCGAACATGAAAGCTCGGAACTTTTGCACAACGCCATCTAGCGCGACGGGAAATCATTTCTGATCTCGCAATGCTATATGATTTTGAGTCGTCAGAATGCACTCTACCCCAGGAGTTCTGAAACGTTTAACTGAGACACCCTGTATATACTAAAGAAATATGTAAGGGGTAGTATTTTATTATTTCTGATATTTATGTTTTTCTACTATACTGTAAACAGTCCATAATCTGTAAGTAAAGTTCATGTAAAAGGTGAAACTGGTTTATAAAATGTATTAATGTATTACAAGTTATTTTTTTATTTTTTAAATATTCTTTTAGTTGTTGCTTGTTCCAATAAGAAAAAATATGATTGGAATAAAAGAGATAAAAATAGAAACTTTATTACTGACAATTTTTATATTTTAATTTAATCTATAATTGTTTCCAAATGATGAAAATCGGTTTACGTATGGTAAGCAAAAACGGGATTTAAGACTAAATTAATTTCCTGTGATGTAATAATCAGCTAATTAGGTATAAGTAAATAATTGTTTAAGGGGAGTCAAGGACGCATTTTAAATGTTTTTTACTTATTGAGTTAAAATTTTGGAATTTTTTGTGATGTTTAACCTAATTATTAGTAAAGATATTCATATGATAAATCTTATTATTATTATTTTTAATTTAAAATTATAATTTATTAAAAAAGTGGGGTAAATGAATTTTTTTTAAACTTCAAATGTTATTTGTAGAATTCCATTTACTTCCTATAATGAACACAAGCATATATGGTTTAATTTTGATTCAGCATTTTAAAAAAAATATTAGTTTAAATAAAAGCTAAAAATATTTAAAGTAAAAACCATAAGTAATTTTAAAAACCATATTTTTAAGTTTTTTTTTATTTGCTGAATCAAAATTAAAGTTAAACAATTGAAAAAGACATGTTTCATGTTTACAACATTTATCTTGAGTTATAATAATTTAAATAAGAGAGAAGGTGAAAAAACGCGTTGTTAAAAGAAATCGCTTCCATAACAACCATTGGTTGAACGCTAGATTTTAGAAACAAAACAAAACAGGTAAATTTACAGTTCTAATTAAAATAGTAACATAATTTAAAGGTCATTTTAAGCAAAAAGAAAATTTTAATACTTTTATTGTTATTTTTTAAAATTGGAGATTTTTTTGGACCCCACCCCCCTTCAACTAAAAATTTGTCATATTAAGTATACGAATCTTTTCAACTATTTTAAATGAATATTAAAATTTTATTCCAGCTGTTCAGTTAAAACATAAAACCTATTTGCATATCATAAAACTAGTCGAACGTGGTAATCCCAATATTATCATCTATCACAGCGGTTCCCAAACTATGAGTCTCGGAAACAATCAAGGTTTGTCACAAAAATATATCTTTTTCTCCAACTGACAAAAAAAAAAAAATAATTTCAACAACAAATAATTTTTTAAAGGAAATTCCTTAATTTCTATATGAAGAAATATACGAGCAGAATATCCAGAAACTTCTAACTGAGCATTGAATTTCTTGATGGAGTTCAACACAACATACTCGAATGAACATGCTTTTTTAACTTAACTGTTTTTGAAAAGCAAGTATAGAAAAAACTGTTTGTTGAATGTGAATTAAGACTAAAATTAACAAGTTTTAACCTTGATGTAGGTGTTTTCATTGGTAAACGCCAGTGCCAGAAAACGCACAGAATATAATGCTACGTTTTGATAGTAATTAAATGTATTTTTAATTATCTTTCTAGTTTGTGTATTGTGTTAATTATTCCACTTACACACTCAGAGGAATTACGAATTTTTGTTTTCGTTGATAGTGCATCATCCTTCATACGAAAATTTGCCTTTTTCGTAGGGTAGGATAGCCGATAGTTTACAGAGGTAATACAATAATTGCCATACTGACATGCACTCTTATGTTAGGTGGGTCGCGATTTTTTTTTTTTTTTACTTAAAGGTGGGTCCCGTAGCAATAAAGTTTGGGAACCGCTGATCTATTACATACATGTTAATACTTTCAGAAACAAGAAGCTTATCTGCATCACTGGGAAGGTGATATATGCCACAATCTAATGAGCACCAACTTATATCAATTTCTAACTGAACCGAAAAATTGATGAAAATCCCTGCGCTAGATTTTTAAATAGAATCATTAAAGAAATCATAATAAAATATGGATAGAAGATCCTTCTGTTGAGCGATTTACTCAAAAATTAATACTAAATACTAATACTAATTTATATCAGTAATTAACCGAATAGATGGAAATTCGTATCTTAGTTCCTGAGATAGAGCTATTGTGATAATCATGAATTTCTCTTCAATAAAAACTAATATTAGAAATTTTTGGCGAAAAATGGTTGGATTAAGGAGTGTATGGTAAAAAAATCAATAAAAGGTAATGAAAAAATGAACTAGAAAATGATTTATATTGTATCAATGTGCCCCGACATAGACTGTATCAATGTGCCCCATACAGCCATTTTCAAGAAAATGATTCTCAAATTCAACACTTCATAATTTACCTAACAATAAAGAATGAGGAACTAAAATAAAGAGTAGCTTTACTTGCCAGGGAGGGTCTTCTTTTCGGTTGAAAATACCGGAACAGTTGTATAATACCATTGCAAATGCCCAACTCAAATTTATTTTTGACCTATAAAAACAATAAATCACCCGTTTCATTTCAACTAACTACTGAATCATGCCAAGCCTTTCTGTATGTAGTTGAGTGCACTAGCATGTAGCATCATCTTTTGGAGCTGTTTTGAAGCTTCCTATAATGACCCTGTGAGTTGTAGAGGGGGTGTATCAATGTGCCCCAGTTCCCCTTATACATAATCAGAAGTTGCAATAATCATATTTTTGACTTAAATAATAATGACGATAAATTTTCTTATTTATCAAAAAGTTAAAATAGTAATAGGTAAAGACAATTTAGAGATATTTAAATAGAATAAAAAATACACAGAATAACAAAATGAAAAGTAATACAATAACAGCAACAATAACAACAATATGATAATGTAAAACTTCTTAAATAATTTTGCTAATGATAATTTAGTAAGTTAGAGTTCTATTTAAAAATTTTCTTATCATATTATAAATGTCTGCAATTTGAATCAGTTAAACAAAATCAAACTATGTAAAAAACTCCTTCTTTAAATTTTAGGCATTCGATAACACAGCACACATGTTTGCACGTATAGTCTAGGGGGAGGGAGGGGCGTGTTAATCTTCCTGCAGTGTTCTGCAAATAATCTCTCTTTAGATCTTCTTAGCTGAAAAACATAAAATTTTAAAACGATGAATATTTAGAAAAATACTTAATTATAACAATACTTAGTTATAACAAAAGCTTTTTTATTTATTTTAAAACATGTTAAAATGTTTCATGATTCCCTTTAAGGGGGCTAATTACTCAGCTTCCATATTTTTCATACATTCCTATAATTAAAATATCTCCTCGGGAAATTAATTTTTTTAACTTAAATTTTTTGTAAACATTTTACAAAAGATGCGTCTGTTTTTGTTTTTTTTTTTTTTTTAATTATAAAGTATACAGGGTGTCCACTCTCAACGGTGGCCATTGGCTAATTTCTAAACCGTTAGTCATAGACATATAGTTCCAGTTGCAAAAATGCTATAAAAAAGGCAAAGAATTGTTTTTCAGGCATTTTAGGTTGAAAAAAATGTAATTAAAAAATTACGAAAATTAACTTTTTATATGGTCTCCCGGTCCTATTAGTGATATTTAGTAAAAATTTTCCATCACCCTATCAAGCAATACAAAAGAGGTCCAATTCATCTAACATCAAAATTGAATGAGTTATAAAAGTTTAAATTTCATGACTTATACCACTTTTTTGTGGTTGAAAACGAACGACTTGGACGAAGTTTTCCAGGAATGTATGCTAAGTGCTTAAATTATTATTAAAGGCGTCCATTTCCATCGCTGGCCATTTTTCCATTACAAAAATGTTTTAAATGAGATAAAGAAATAATTTTAAAGCAGTTTAACTGAAAGTGCTACCACCGTATAAGTTTTTAGGTAGTGTTAATTTTTATTAATTAAATTCTAGATTGGTTAAAATAGTTAAAGATGTGAGTTTTAAAATTATCTTTATCGAGAAAATCAAATTTTGGAAAAATCGCGATTTTATTTTTAGAAGGTGTGTTATTTTGATAAGTTTTTATTTTGCTTAAAACGTCAGTATGTATGTTTCCTTAGTTCAAAATTTCCATTCGAATTTTAACTCGCTTCCAAATATCAGATCGAGGTTCAATTTGCACTCTTTCTTATATCGAATGATTATATGATGCATAATGATTGCATATATTACAATTAAAATTTTTATGTTGTACGCTAAAAAAATTACCTACACATAATATATTATAGATTATTAAATATCATCAACGAAATGGAATTCATTTTAATTCTTTTAACATTTTATTGGATCATTTTTTCTATTTTTATGACGATTTTTTTCGTATCTATATATCAATCTTATAATGGAAAGAAATAGTACCGTAAACAGGGTTATTCTGATATTCCCGGGATAACTTTGTCACCTTGTATGCGGACGGGCTATGTATATTTTCTGGTTTGCTTTATTCATGCGATTAAGTCTCACATTTCTTTCATATCTTAGGCAGTAAAAGAAAAATGAGGATCTACAAAAAAGCATCAGGAGGCCGGAATTATCGCAATTACACAGAAGAGAATATTTCAAACGCACTGGCAGCTGTCAATAACAGTATAAGTAAAAAACTAACTGTTACAATATTCCAGAACAACGTAACGCTCTTGTCAACAAGTGCCTTGTTAAACACACCAAGTCTGAGGGTCGTCCAACAATCCTTACTCATGAAGAGGAGCAGTTTATTTCCAAGACTTTGAGAGTCGTGACTGATTGGGATTTTCCCTTAACCAAGCGAAATGATTTCTCTTGTAATTTTAGTCACTTGTTATGTCTTGTAATACATAAAAAACATATTTGTCCTGGCAATGCTACCTCATATAATGCATGAACAAAACTAATTTATATATTTACATGAAGGAACTGAACTGTCCTATTTTCAGCAGCTATAAATGCAAGCTAAATATAGCTATTCATGTATACATATTCAAAGCATAAATATGCAGTCTGTCTGTCCGTCTCAGAGTCCGTATACAACAACTGTACAAGTCACAGGCTTCAAATTTTGTGTACTTACAGCTAAATATCTCGTGTTACTCGGCCTATCGTAAAAATTAAAAATATATATATTATTTTAATAAATTACGTTCTTCAATGTCATTCGTTAATTTTTACAGTTTAAATTTAAAAAGAAAACCTTAATTTTAACTTTTTTCGTGTAGATATCATAGCTTCAAGCTAAAGCTAAAGCTAATAATCAGAAGATTCTAAGTTCGAACCTGATGTTGAGACTTAATTTTTTTATATTAAGATAGATTTAATAAGAAGAAATTTCGTATTTTTTGCCAATTTAAGTAATTATATTAAAAGGATTTAGTTTATCTGACATTCATATTATATTTTTTATTTTATTTTCTGTCTATTTTAAAAACTATTGCGATTTATTTATGATTAAGGTTTTTAAATTTCTTATCTTGTAATAAATAAAGAAAATATAATTATCCTAGTAGCGTTGCCTCGTATAAAACTCGAATGAAATTATTGTATATATTTGAATAAAGGAACCGAACTGTCCTATTTTCAGCAGATATTCATATGAGCTAAACATAGCTATTCATATATATGCATATTCAAAGCATAAATATACATTCTAAAAAAATAAAAGCTGAAAGACGAAACTCTATTCGTCTCTATCGGCTGTCTGTCTGTAACGCCACAAAGTCCGTACACAACAACTGTACAAGTCAGAGTCTTCAAAATTTGTATACTTATAGCTGGAAACCTCGTGTCACATGAAAAATCATAAAATTTTGAAAAAGTTTATTATTGTAATAAAATTAATTTTTCCAATGTTATTCGTTCATTTTTTTCGATTTCAATTAAAAAAAAAAATCTTAATTTCGACATTTTTCAAGGAGACAACATAGCTTGGAACTAAAGCGTTCTCGTAAATAAACAGAAGATTCTTAGTTCTAACCGATGCTGAAACTTAAAATTTTTATAGACAGATGGATTTAATTAGAGAAAATTTCGTATTTTTTGTCGATTTAAGGGTTTGAATTCATCTGAAAATAATATTATTATTTTTTAATTTTATTTTCTGTCTATTTTAAAAACTTGTGCGATTTATTAATGATTCAACTTTTCAATTTTTTTATCATTTAATAATTAAAGAAAATCTATTTCTCCTTGTAACGTTGCCTCGTATAAAACTTGAACAAAACTAATTTATATATTTGAATGAAGGAACGGAACTGCCCTTTTTGCAGCAGCTCTTCATATGAGTCAAATATAGCTATTCACTTATACATATTCAAATAATGAATATGCATTCTATAAGAATGAAAGCTCGAAGTAGAAGTATTTTCTTAATTAGAATAAATCTCTGTTTCGGCATTCGCATGCCTATATGGAAATATTATTTGATTACAAATGAAGACGTTTTGTATCGCAGAGAAATGAATGACAAGTTCACCGGTTACTGTTATAGGTATTAAGTTTATGTGATATATATGGATTTGTGTGAATATATACAGGGGTTGGACAAAAATATGGAAACACCTTAAAAAAAAAAACACGTTTCCTTGCCTAGTATTGTGTACGGTACCCGTTGTTCTTCAAAACAGCTTGCAGTCTTCTCGGAATGGATAAATACAGTTTCTATATGTTTACCAAGGAAATATTGTACCATTATTCCTACAAAACGGTGGCAAGTTCAGTTAACGATGTTGGCGGTGGATAGCGTGAACACACTTTCCGCTCTAATGTAGACCACAAAGATTCGATAATATTCAAGTCTGATGACTTTGGTGGCCTGGGGAGATGCGAAAATTCATCCTCGTGCTCAGAAAACCAGTCCTGGACAATGTGAGCTGTGTGAACGGGGACGTTGTCGTCTTGGAAGATACCATCATCATTGGGGAAAAAATCTTGTACCATTGGATGGACTTGATCGGCCAAAATGTTCACATAAGTCTGAGCAGTAATCCGCCCTTACAGAGTTATCATGGGGCCAGAAGAGAACCACGATATGGCTGCCCAAATCATCACCGAACCCCCGCCATGTTTCACTCTTGGCAACAAGCAGTCTGTATTATAGGCTTGAGATGGCGTTCTCCAGACGTAAACTCGGCCAGAAGTGGGGAACAATGTGAAAGAAGACTCATGAGACCATATTACGCTCTGTAGTCCTAGCTTTATGACTTAAACACCACTTTTTCCTGTTACAGGCATTAGCATTACTGATGGATGGCTTTTCAATTGCAACACGGCCAGCAATTCCCTATTTATGAAGCTCGCTTCTAATTGTTTTGGTACTCACAGGATTTGGTAACACGACATTCATTTCAGCAGTAACTTTTGCAGCTGTGGATTGCCTATTTTTCGCGATAATCCTCCTTAATGATCGTCTGTCACGATCACTCAGCACACACTTTCGTCCGCGCTGTGATTTAGCGGATAATATTTTTCCCGCATTTCAAATATGCGGAATAAATCTTCGACACAGTACCTCTTGAAACACTAAAAACCTCGGCTACCTTGCTTACGGAAGCACCCACCATACGCGCGCCAACAATTTGTCCACGTTCGAAGTTTGTTAATTCTGACATAATGCAATGATAATCTCACATAACAGTGCTCCAACAACGACTGAACGGTGCAGCGATTTTACGAAGTTGTATAGGTGGCATCAGTAGGCGAAAACTCCAGTGCCATCAACATAGTTCATTATAATCAATCTTTCTTTTCAAACATGCATTTCAAAAGGTGTTTCCATATTTTTGTCCAACCCCTGTATATGTCTTGCATATATTACAATTTCTTTTATATTATTTATTTATTTATTTTTTACATTAAAAAAATTAACTTACACGTAATACATTATAATATTTAAAGATCATCAATTAAATGGAATTCATTTTTATTATTTTAACACTTTACAGCATGATTTTATAACAAAAATTATTTGACATCTATACATTAGTCTTATAATGGAAAGAAATAGTACCCCAAACATGGGGTATTCCGACACCCCGGGGTAAGTTTTCACCTTGTAGGCGGACACATTTAATTGTGTCTTATATATATTTAATGGTTTCTCTTATACATGTGATTAATTCTCGCTTTTCTTACACATCTTAGGCAATAAGAGAAAAATGAGGACTAAGAATAAGCACCAGGAGGCCGGAATTATCGCATTTATACTGAAGAGAATATGGCAAACGCAATGGCAGCTGTCAATAATAGCATAAGTAAAAAACGTAACTGCTACAAAATTCCGGAACAACGTAATACTCTTGTCAATGAGTGTTTTGGAAAACACACCCATTGTGAGGGTCGTCCGACAACCCTTAGTCATGAAGAAGAGCAGTTGAATTCCAAGACCTTGAGAAGCATCGATGATCGGGATTTTCCTTTGCCAAGTGAAATAATTTCCCTTATATATATCTTGTCATTTATTATATCTTGCAATAAATTTTAAAAATAAATTTCTCCTAGTAGCATTGCCTCGTATAAATCTCGAACAAAACTAATTTATACGGGGTGAGTCATAAATATCGAAACAATAGGCTATTTCCTTAAATATTGCCCCTGGACTCATACTTCCAATTGCAAAGTTTCATTAAAAAAAGTGAATTTTTTGATAATATAAGTTGCAACTCCATGGGGGGGGGGTCTATTTTAAAAACTACGAAAAAAAAATTGTACGGCCCCTAGAGGATAAAACTTCCAATTAGAAATTTTTTCCTTATCCATTCCTGAATTCCAAAAAAATAAAAAAATAAAAAAAATTCATCTCGATATCTACAAATCCCCGAAAGATATTAAAATCCAAAAATTTCCAAAATTCGTGACTTACACCACTTAAGCATACCTCTGTTCACAGCGATATCAGTTCATTTGAAGTATAATTTCGGGATCGACCATAAAAGAGGTAACTAGAGGTAACTACATCGTAACTAGCATGACCCATTGGCCGAACCGTCTTATTAAACACTCATTAAAAGTGATATTAATTAAACTCTCATTAAAAGTGTCTTAAAAACTTATTGCCGCAGGTAATAAGTTTAATAAAAAGAGTAATAGCGATAATGACACTTCTATTAACGGAATCATTTTAATAAATTACATAGAAATATTTTCAAAAATCTACTTTTTACTATTCAGCTTCAAAATTGATGATGGTTTTAAACCTATTTGTACCCCTTTCTATCTTTACAAGAAGAAATTATTGTATTCATGAAAATTTTGAATTCCGGTTTTCGAAGGATTCACACGTTGTAGAGCTCAGAGATACCGAAAAACATGTTTTTACAGAATGTCTGTGAGTCACTGCACATTGAAAATATTTGAAACCGACGTGATTAAAAAAGTTTAAAGCAACTGACGCATTTAAACAGTAATTAAAGAAGGTGAGAATGGCAAAACTTAAACAAAATCTAAAATCGAAACAACACAGGACGGAGTGAATCACCTAGAAACTTTAAAAAAGCATTTAAACTTTAGAAGCCTATCTTTGTTTAAAAATAAATGCTTTTTTCTGCATCAAATGTTTTTATTTTAGTATTTCTCATTTTTAAACTGATATAAGTCAATAACCGTCGGTTACGGTAACAGTCCCGCCCCGCAAGTTCAATAACTTTTTAACATAAAAAAAAAAGTTCAACGTGCCGAAAGAAGGTTTCAGCTCAAAAAATTTACTTTTAAAAGTATGATTTGCTTACTTTTTTATGATTTGTTTGTTATTCTTTTTTTATATTGCTATTTTAAATACTTTTATTTTAAAAAAAATTAAATATTATTTAAAATGCTAAATCAAAATTGAAAATTAGACATTTTTATTTATTCAAAAGAAAAAAAATCAACTCGAAAAGTAATATTTTTAGTTATAACAAATTTATTTTACTACAAATTTTTTGAAAAAAAAAATTATTAAGAAGTTTTATGATGTGATAATGCTTACAAATTATGTGGTTAACCATCACAAAACATTCAAAATTGAAACTCTATAAATAAATAAATAAAATAAATGTTTCCTGGACCCATTACAGCAACATTGTTTTTTCCATTACACGCATTTGAATTTGTGTCTTATCCCTTGAAACCTCACGATTTATTAAAATTTTCATAACTCTCCGAATTGTTGAAGATATCAAGATAAAATTTTTTTTGTTTAACTAAACCCCCGCCCAATCGCTTCACGATTCCAAGTTGTAGGCTACCCCTGCTTGCTGCGCTCGCCAATATCTCCATTGAATCGCTTCGCGATTTCGTTTGGTATTGCTTTGCAATCCCGGTTGGAATCCCTTCGCGATACCTTATTTTCCATACACTGTTAAAAATCTGCTGCATTTTGTTGCAACACACTTCCCTGCTTGTATAGAAAACGGTTACTTGGCCGTGAAATGGAGCTTTCTCATTGGTTGGAATAGAGATATTATATGAGGACCCCAGAAGCCAAGGGGTACAAGTGACAAAATTTCGATTTGGAGTAAATTGAGTTTAAAGATAATTGATGTTAAATTGGAACATCAATAACAATTGAGTTAATTGAAATAGGAAATTTCTGCTTGTTGCATTCTGGTCTTTGAACTCTTATTTCAATAACTGTTAAAAAATAAAATACAATTTTCTTTAAATGTATAATTAATCAATATTGTTTGTTTTTCGAAAAAAGTGGTTTGCCTGTATAACTCAACAAATAATAAGAAAATCATTTATATTTCTTTACCTGAAATGAAAAAAGCATATTTTTAGGTCGTCTGTGTATTTATTTTTTTTCAATTTTGTCACTTATACCCCTTGGCTTCTGGGGGTCCTCATATACAAGCGGTGGAGTGCGTTGAAACAAAATGCAGCAGATTTTTAACAGTGTACACTCGATTTTGGAATTCATCCCTCTCCTCATTGGTCGAAGCATAGACGGATCCTTTTCCTGATTGGTCTATTCGACTCATGGAAGGTGTGTTCCACCCGGACGCGTTATTTCCGGAAAACTTACACATCAGCATCATTCCAGGAGTCATTCCTGGAGATTTGCTTAAGGCTAGTTTTTTTTTTATTTTTTTTATTTTTTATTTTTTTTTTTTTACTATAGAAAGATTCAAAATAGATAAGGAAAATTTTTCTAATTGGAAGTTTTATCCTCTGGGGACCGTATAAAAATTAATTTTCGTATTTTTTTAAATAGACCTCTCATGGAATTGCAAATTATCTTATTTAAAAATTCACCTTTTTTTTTTTTTATAAAACTTTGCAATTGGAAGTATGGGTCTAGGGGCAATATTTAAGGAGATAGACTATTTTTAGATATTTATGACTCACCCTGTACATTTAAATAAAGGAATTGAACTGTCCTATTTTCAGCAGCTATAAATGCAAGCTAAATATAGCTATTCATGTATACATATTCAAAGCATGCATTCTATTAGAATGGATGCCGGAAGTAGAAACATTTTCTTAATTTGAATAAATCTCAGTTTTGGGATTCGCGTGCCGAAATGGAAATGTTATTTGAACAGTAATGAAGACGCTTTGTATCGCAAAGAAATGAATAACAAGTTCGTCAGTTTTTGTGATATGTATTAAGTATCTGTGATGTTCATGGATTCGTTAGCATAAATATGCCTGCATATCTAGTAATTTATTTTTTTTTCTTTTACATTAAAAATATTACCTACATATAATATGTTACTGAAAATTAAAGATCATCTATGGAATGGAATTCATTTTTAGGATTTCGTTCATCTGGCGAAAACATATTCGTCTTTGTCGTCTCACTGTCTTTCCGTCCAGAGTCTGCACACTACAAATGTATAAATTTTGTGAACTTACAGCTAAATACCTCGAGTTACACGGCATATCGTAAATTTTTTAAAAAATATTTTTTTTAATAAATTACATTTTTCTATGTCATTCGTTGATTTTTGCAGTTTAAATTTAAAAAGAAAACCTTAATTTTAACGTTTTTCGTGTAGATATCATAGCTTTGAGCTAAAGCTACTTGCTAGTAATCCGAACTTTCGAACCCGATGTTGAGACTTAATTTTTTTATATTAAGATAAATTCAATGAGAAGAAATTTCTTATTTTTTGCCAATTTAAGTATTTATATTATAAGGGTTTCATTTATCTGACATTCATATTATATTTTTAATTTTATTTTCGGTATATTTTAATTATATAATATTATTTAAATTTCTTATCTTGTAATAAATAAAGAAAACATATTTCTTGTACTAGCGTTGCCTCTTATAAAACTTGAACGAAACTAATTTATATATTTAAATAAAGGAACTGAACTCTCCTATTTTCAGCAGAAACTCATATGAGCCAAACATAGCTATTCACATATATACATATTCAAAGCATAAATATGCATTCTATAAAAAAGAAAGCTGCAAGTAGAAGTATTTTCTTAATTAGAATAAATCTCTGCTCCGGCATTCGCCTGTCGAAATGGGAATGTTATTTGAACTGTAATGAAGACGCTTTGTATAGTAGAGAAATGCATAGCAAGTTCACCAGTTTCTGTGATATGTATTAAATATATGTGCTATATATGGACTTGTGCGAATAAATATGTCTTGTATGCATTACAATTTAATTTTTATTTATTTATGTTAAAAAATTTTACCTAAACTTAATATGCTTCAGATAATTAAAGATCATCTATGAAATGAAATTCAATTTTAGGGTTTCGTTCGTCTGACAAAACCCTATTGTGTCTGTCCTTTGTCGGTCTGTCCGTCACAGAGTCCGTATTCAACAACTGTACAAGTCATAGACTTCAAATTTTGTGTACTTATAGCTGAATACCTCGTGTCACACGAAAAACCATAAGAATTTTAAAAAAGTTTTTTCAGTGTCATTTATTTATTTTTACGATTTAAATTTTAAAAGGGAATCTTAATTTCAATGCATTTCATGTATGCATCATAACTTGAACTTAAAACAATATCTAATCAACAAGTTATGTCAAATTTTAATAAAATCTGATGTTTGATTAAAGTCCTTACATCAGTTTTTGAGTGGAGCTGTTGCGGAAATCGTGAAAAATGTTCTGTATAGCAACGTCATCTGTTGGAGGATTTGCACCAAAAACTATTCAGGACTCATTTATATCAGACACAAACAATATAAAGTTTGGGGAAAAGACATGCATTATTACTTGGGATACAGCTATTGCGGTAATCATAAAAAGTGCAGCATAACAGTGCTACCTGTTGGGCGATTAAATGTAAAACTAAACAGCACTTATTTATAAGACTAACTTGATCCTAATTTTGATAAATAAATAAATAAATATAAAATCATTAGTTTTCAAGATAGAACTTCCTGCTATAACCTTAAATAAATCCGTATTGAAATATAACCTGTTAAGCAATTTTTACCGAGTAATCACACAAAATTATATCTACCAACTAAATATTAAGTTTCATAAAAACGTGTGAATCACTTCATGAGATATAACTATTGCGCAAATCGTGAAAAATGCAGCATACCAATATCAACAGCTTGGTGATTTAAGCCAAAAATATGATCATTGGCGCCGATATATTAGGGGCAATTTGAATCTAAACTCTATTAAATTCAATTCTTTACTTCTTTCGCACAAAATGTATGTTAAATACATACAGACAGACAGAATCACAGACTCGTAGACAAACATTTTCTAAAATCATGTCTTTCCGTATATCTGATCCCTTAAACGTATAAACCCATCGAAAACCTGCATTCAAAAATTTTCACGATTCCAACAATTTCTTCTTGTAAATATAGAAGAAAATAATATCAAAAGAAATCGAAGAATGCCCATTATAAACTTTAAGCTAGAAATTAATAATTTTCGATACATAAAGTTATTTTTCAAAATATTTCTCATAGAAATTTATCTTGTCTATAAAATAGTTTAAAAATTAAACTTGCAAATAGAAAAATAATTCGGAACATTAATCTTTCATATATATATATATATATATATATATATATATATATATATATATTGAAAATTATACGATGTCAAATATCCATATATATTGCCATGAAATGAATATTCAGTAATTTTTAAATCCCCTGGAACAATTTTCAACAACTAATAATACATTGCAAAATTTTTGAAATTATTTATCTGTAACCTTTTTCCAAAAAATCCTTTAGCATTTTTCTGGGGAAATTTAATTTCAGAGGAATGATTGATGACGAATGACAAAATTTTTATGTAATTTTGGTTTCTATTCAATCCAATTGCGGTTAAAAATAAGAAAAAAAGATGAAAGTATTTTTAGAAAGTTTTGAACTAAGTAATTTCTATGAAGAAGATTCCTTTTTTTTTCCTGTAAATTAAAGGAAGCTTTTCATGATACACGAACGCAAAGTTTTAATAAATATTCAAATGTGTTTTTCTTTTTAAAAATACATCAAAATAGTTTGACATATTACTTATTTATTTACTTCTTTAGACTTTCGAATACTTAATGTCAGCGTTTGTAGTTTATACTAATTCGTTGCAACCAAGTACTCCCAATGACACATTGTTCGACTTGCGCAGTCAGTAACGTAACCAGGATTTCCTTTCAACGTGGGGGGGGGGGGTAGAATTGTTCTTTCAGGTTATACATATAATAAACCTGTCAAGATGAAATTGAAAATTTTGATAAAATTCCATTTTACGCAGGTTTTTTGTGTAAATAGGTTTAATTGTATGGTATTATTTTAAAAGCATTATGGAATCCGTCCGTTTAAGATAAAATTCCGTTAATGGCAGATTCTATTTTTACAAGTTTTGTGTATTTGTATAAATACACCTATTTATGTTATACGAATTATTTTGCCAAAATAGAAATTATCTATAATATAACGCAGTTTCAAACGGAAGAGTTTCATGGTCTTAATATCAATTGCCATGTAATTAAATTTGAAAAAAGCTGGTCTGAAATGGGATTATTTTCACCGCTCTTTAATGGAACAAGTAAAACCTGGGAAATCAGAATATTCGTATGTTAGAATACTGTCTTATACGAAAGATTTTCTGGATCCCAATGAAGCAAATACTAAATCTTATTGTGTGTTTCATGGGGATCCTGTTTTTTTTTTTTTAAATATACTTGTCGGCTTCTTTTGAAACTTTTGGATTATAAAGATTACGTTTGACCTCATATTTAGCAACGTCCATTTGATATGAAAGATAATTAGGGGGCCGAGAAATAATTAAAGAAAATAATATTAGGGTAATATAATATTAATAGTACTCTGTACATTCAAATGCTTGAAATGATCTATCGCTTAAGAATACAAATATGTGGATAGAGTACAACCTTTCTACTGGGTTTTTTTGAATAGCAAGTATATTCATAAAAATATCGCTTTTTTTAAGTCTAAAAAAATTCTTGCATGTTTTTATATTATATCATGCTGAGTTTTTAGCAAAATTTAAAACAAGTTTTAAATAAAATAGCTAAATGTAGTAGATATAATACAGTGCATTTGGAACATTAATGTATTATATATTTTATAGTATAGGATCCTTTGTATAAGATAATTTTTATGTTCGCATGCATTAACGATAACATCAATCATTTTGCATAATTTAATAATAATCTCTATGGGACAGTTCTGAAAAAAAAACCAGTCAAATATCGTAAAAAATAAAAAAATTATCGCCTACAGAGCGTGTTAATTTTTAGTTACGGTTAAAAAGCAGCAGAATAGTAAGGGATTTTTCATAAATTGTCATATTTATTTTCTGAATTTTAGGAAAAAGCTAGTATTTAATGAATATCAGTGGGAAGATTTAGTACAAATGCTTCGATTTTGATATTTCTTTTTTATCAAGCAATAGGTTCGTTCTGGTTGTTATCCAAGAAAAACTTAAAACAGAATAAAAAACGAAAATGAAAAATTTAATTTAATTTAATAATCCAATTTGTGGAAAAACCCTTATCATGCAGTTTCTTTTAGAGAAAACTAAAAATCAGCTCACACCTTTTGCCGAAATCTTTCTGATTTTGACGATATTTGACTTAGTTCTTTTTTATGAGTTGTACTATAGAGTTGGCTTCTATATTATGTGTAAAGATTTGTATTATCTTTCACACATGCGCAGATAAAAATTATTTCATACAACAACTCATATTTTGTAAAATATTTGGTACATTTATATTCCAAATGCTCTATATTGTTTCTATAGCAATTTGTTATTTTATTTTATTTTTTTTTATTTTTTTTTTTTAATTGACGTTAATTTTGGTTGAAAATCATGTGTGATATAAGTTTAAAACACGCAAGATTTTTTTTTTAAATTTTTCAAAAAACCACTATATTTAAATGAATATAGATACTGTATTTAAAAAAATGAGGTGACATGTTGTACAGAATCCAGTCTACATATTTGCATTTTGTAGCGATATATTATTTCGTGCATTTTAACGTACAGGGTGACCCAAATATTACAATTTTTCTTTGATTTTTTTTCGACCTACTAATTGTCCTCTTTATCAAATGAAACCTTATACATATGAATTCTTATACATAATTAATCCTTATGCATATGAGGTCAAAAATAATCTTTGTAATCCGGAAGTTCCAGAAAAATCCAACAGGAATATTTTAAATATCTACCACATATCTAAAACTCAAAGTGTCCGGTCATTAATGGCCCTATAGTATGTGTGTTTGTGTGTATACATGCATATATATATATTATTTTATTAATAAAGCATCATGTGACAGTATAAAAACAACATTAAACAATGATTTTTTAAATATCTTGAGAAATGCAGGATTTGTAAATCTAACGTTGATGAATTGATTTATAACAATTTTGAATCTACATAAAATGACCATAAAAATACAAAATAATTAAAAAGGACTAATTAACTTATTCTGCATGAATTTCTGGTGAAAAGAGAAATAAATATCATTAACAAAATAAAGTAATCTTTGATAATCTTAAACTGTATTTATTAGGAATTAAATGACACCATGTACAAGTAACAAAAAATATTAAGGAAGTTTGTTATAAATTTGATTGCATATATCAATAAATGTACAATTTTATCTAATATATATGCTACCATCAAACCTTCCTGTGTGACCATCTCCATTCAGCGGTCACCTCCCTGAACGACCAAATTTTTTCATATAACGAAATTTATTGAAATAGTCTCGACCAGTGTTCTTGCTGACTTTTGACCAATGTTCGTAATTTGGCTGATTAAAAATAAAAAACATTCGCCAAATGAAAAAAAAGTATTCGAAAATATATTCGCCTTGTAGCACATACACACAAAAAATCTTTAATCCTTTAATATACCTCCTTTTTTTTAATATGTTATAAAATATCCTAAGTTTATATAACTGCGACCATGAATTTTATTAATCTTATTTCAACTATTTGCTACAAATATATTAAATATATATATATATATATATTTAAAATATGTATATATATATATATATATGCTTATGCATTAAAAATGAAAAAGAAAAGAAAGAAAAAAGTAAAAATTGAGCATTCGCAATTTGGCGAATCTAATCGCTTGTTTACTCCCCAAATGAAGAATATTTCGCAATTTGGCGCAATGGCGAGTGACGGCAAGAACCGTGGAATCGATACTAATTCTACCTCTATTCAGAGACCATACCAGTTGTTCTCCCTCCATGAACGACCAATTTTTTTTGTAGAAAATGAAACAAATTTTCTTTTTTCCTGGTTTCTTGAAGGAGGTTTTATAAAAAAAAATAATTCAAGAGAGAACATTTTTTAACAATCTTCAAAACTAAGTTTAGATTTTTTTTTTATTCAGGTAACTTTTAAGTATTTTAACCTCTTTGTGATTTTTTTGGCATTGAATTTAACTCTGATGACGAATTAATACAGTAACAGTCAATAAATTCCCCTGTCCTACTTAGCCAGGAAACTCTCAAAGAAACAGGTAATGTAATGAAATCGTCATTATTTGTTCCCTTTCAAAAAAATTGCATTTATTTACTGAAACTTCGAAAGGACTTGGAAATAAAAATTATAAAAGATAAAACAATAAAATCAAAACAAACTCCAATGTATTCATTTTTTAAACTCTGGAGAAATTAATTTATATAAATCACTTTGTTTTGATACTTATAGTTTTATATTTTTTCCTAATGTGGGAAATTAGTAGTAATATAAATTATTACCTTTTTTCAATAATTAAAATCTAGATTTAAACATGACCTCCACTAAGAGTATTCTCAGATCTCGGAGCTATTCAGTTTTTATCGGAATGAAACATGATCACTTTAGGGAGGTTTTATTATATACTATGGTTGTGATTTAGACCTACATATTTTATTTATAATATAGCCATCAACTACGTATTAAACACGCTAATATGGTAACAAATGTGATTTTCGAGATTTATTATGTAACTGCAAAATTACACAAGTCTGTAGATGCCTCTATGATGATTCATATTTTCACATATCTTATGTAGTGTGCAACTTACAAAAAAATTTCTTTCGTTTCATTTTATTATGTTGACTTTGAAGTTTTTTTAGGTCATAAGAAAGGTTACAGATTGAGCCCTTAAAACTAATAACGTTCAACGATGTGTGTATTTTACGTAGGCTTGAGAATGATGTAAAATACAACAATCATGGTGTCACAGTTATGGTTACACTGTCAAAATTATGTTAATTTTAGATAAATACACACGCAATATTTTTTCACGTCAAAATAACTTTAACGTTAAAAAATCATGAATGGCATTAAAATATGATTTTAAAGAGAAAAATGACGATTTAAATTTAAAAAAAAAAGCAATCAAAAGTACAAATGTGCCAACAAAGCCGACTTAAAACAAATCAGTTTACTAAGATTTCAAAATTTCTTGGTATTAAAGTCTTTAGCTAATATCTTATCAATATGCGGGAGATTATGGGTGACAAGAAATCTCAGGAATAAAATAAAAAAGGCAATACAAATGGCTACTTAAAGATAGAAAAGTAATCAAAAGTACAAATGCGCCAACACAGGAAACTAAAATAAATTATTTTGCTAAAATATCAAACCATTGTACTAAAATTAAAAAAATTTCAGGTTATTAAGCATATAGATAGCATCATATTATGTCCGGCGAGATTATGGCTTACAAGAAATCACATAGGAAGCGCTATAAAATGGCGATAAAAATGCCGACTTAAACAAATGAAAAGCAATCAAAAGTAGAAATGCACCTACACATCCATCTAAAATAATTCATTTTATTTTGATTTTCAAATTTCTATATATACAATATCGTATCATATATAAGAGATTTAAAGTGACAACAAATCATAGAAAGAAAACTAATAACATGGCGATAAACATGGTGACAAATATATATATGGGTGATTCTCAAAATAGTAGACTATTTCAAAAGTAAAATCTTAAAAAAATTACTGTTAGCAAAATTTCTGAAAAAAAAAAAATAGGTGTTGTTAATATATTATTAGGTATACTTTACATGTAGTCAGCAGAGCTAAATATTTAAAAATTAACTTAAAAAAAATAATTAGAATTTTTTGAGCCATACTAATGACAAAACAAATTGCATGGAATAAATATAAAGAAATTTTTATTTTCTTCCTGTTTAAAATTTTTTAAATATTTATTAGCCTTCCTTTTAAGCAAATGGTTTCACTTTTTACATATAAGGAGAATAAAAACATTACCAAAGAGCAAACTTTGTTTACGTGAGCAACATTCTGACACTAACAATGTAAGAAGCTGTCTTAGTGATTTTCCTACAGATTTAATGCATATTTTAGGGATATTAAATGTAATACCTAAATTTATATGTAAAATTAAACTTTATAAAGGATACGATATAAGCACTGGTTACATTTATGTACATAGGAGTCTTTAGCATGGACAGAAAAACCATGCTAATGACACTGATATTTGTCCATGCTAATGACAAATTTTAATTTAAATAAGATTATGAGCCATAATATAATCACAATCCAATAGTCCTTTCTGGGGCTTTTTAAAATACAAAAATTCTAATCAAATAAGTAAAATAAAAATTTTAACTATAAAATAAACATGAAAATTATTATCCATTCTAATGACATGCAATTGATGTACGCCCCTACTATTCAACTTGTATTCTTAAAATACAATACATGGTTCTATTTTCAGGCTGGGATAAAATGGCTACTTGTTGCCATGGAGAAACTTTATATTTTCAAAATATTGTCATATGTGAAAATGAAATTTTGATTAATAACCAGCTGTTATAGTATGACCTCGTTTTGAAAATAGAACATGGAGGACAAACTTTAATTCTTTTTTTATATACTATAATTTTATTTTTAAAAAGAAATTTATTGGACAAATCCTCTCTTTGATTAATTTAAAGAAAGAATAACATTTGTTTTATTTTATAAACATGATATTAACTCTTGAAAAATGCTAGTATACACAAGGCACAGCTGCTGTGGACATCCATGCTAATGACATTTTGAATTTTTATTCTGTTATTTTAAGGTGTTTCTAACTAAAAAGTGAGTAATTCTTGAGTGCAAATAATCAATAATATTAAGACAAACATACCTACATATAAAAACATGACAGAAAACCTCTCAATTTTTTTTGTATGCCGAAAGACATAAATTGTCCTCTATTTTGAGAATCACCCATATATACACATGATATAATAAAATAAAAGTTCAAATACGCCAACACAGCAGGCTAAAATAAATAATTTTACTAAGATTTCACAATTTACAGATATTTAAATATTTAGATGATAGAATATCACATCCTGGAACTTATGGGTAACATGAAAAAAAAAAAAAAAAAAAAAAAAAAAAAAAAAAAAAAACGGGAAGAAAATACGTTTGATTTCTTTTTTTCTCTCAGACTCAGTTAGCTGCT
This sequence comes from Maratus speculifer, assembly GCA_964019185.1. NCBI lineage: Eukaryota > Metazoa > Arthropoda > Arachnida > Araneae > Salticidae > Maratus > Maratus speculifer. Next base: position 1,030,292 of record CAXHSM010000007.1, read on the forward strand.
TTGACGTATATTCCTAGAAATTTAAACACTCCAAAAGATAATAAAAAGTAAAGTGTCCTGTTAAATTTACACATTGAGCTTACAGGCTATCCATACTAATTGTGTATTATACTTTTATTTAAAAGAATAATTCCCCTAAAAAAATTATTGGGATGAGCACTAGTATCCCCATTATGCTTAACTAAAGAGCCTGCAAATCTAGAAGGGAAGCCCCTTATCAAAATAAACCTGTACACCAATTTTCAAGCACATCAGATAATTCTGAATGAAAATCGATTTTGCTAAATTAAGGGGCTATTAGCTCCCCCATTTCCCCCTTTATACTTAACCAATGAATTTCAAATCTAATCAGGAAAGTTCTTGAGACAGTTAATTTAGTTAAAAAAAAAGATTGAAACAAATTAGATAATTTTGTATAAAAAGCCATTTATATAAATTAAGGTGGGAGGATTGCCCTCCTTTCCCACTTTATACTTAACCACAGAATCTTCAAATCTAATGAAGGAAGCACCTTTTTGGAATAAAGCTGTATATCAAATTTAAGCAAAATGAATAATTTTGCATTGACCTATTTATCTTATCTAAGGGATCAAGCATACTTTGTACTTAACAAATGAGCCTCCAAATTTAATCATAGAAACTCCTTAACATAATAAACCGGTATATCAAATTTATAGCAAATGAAATATTTCTGTATGAAATACACATTTATATGAATTAAGGAGGGAAAGAAATTGCCCCCCTTTCCCCCTTTATTCTTAAACAATAAACCACCATATCTAATCAAGGAAGTTATCAGAATAAATGGGTATATGAAATTTGAAGCTATTTGTACAATTTGAATAATTTGTAACAATTCATAATTTTAATAATTTTAATATGTTTCATATAAAAGTGTCTATAAATGTATCATTACAGAAAAAATTTACTTGTATTTTCAATAAAAAGAGGTTTTCGCGTATATGCTGAAAGACGGAAACTCAGGTTACATTCTCTGGTATACTTAAATCAATCTTAATGAGTATTTGTGCTTCATTTCAGAAACTTGTAATTAAATTTAGATTATTAATTATTATAATTATGCCTCACATAACTATAATCTGAATGAATTTCTATTGAATATTTAAAGAATGTTTATTATATAAATAAATAATAATATATAATTTAAATATGGTATAGTGCTTTATCTTAAGTGTGATAACAAAATGTATTATTAGAAATTTTTTCTTTCGCGAAGTATTTTCAGTATTTCTAAAACATTATTTATATGCATTTTAAAGTAAAGAATTGAACTTTAAATTTGTGAAACTGTTTTACAACTCTACCTGAACTTAATAATTAACATTTCTAACGAAAAACATTTTTTATGGTCTTGTGAATGCGTTGCAAATGTGTTGCATCAAGAAAAAGTCGGTGCAGATTTTTTTTTTTTTTTTTTAAATTACATAATTTTTCCAAGAATGCTATTATTGATATTTATTGGTAAAGTTAATGAACATACTCAGAAATTTCCTGCATTTTTTTATTCTATTAAGCAAGCTATTTATGATTTCCTTTTTAAAATTACGTAACTTTAAAGGTACATATGGAATATGTTTTGACAAAGTTTTACGCGTGTTGTTTTATAATGTTCTAAATTGGTGTATTTACAATGTGTTGTTAGCTTGATAAAAAAGTTAAGTGCATCACAACTCTATTTTGAGAAAATACTTTTTTCAACACTACAAGACCATTTCAACACAATGAACAACAATATTTTTAGAGCACATTCCTAGATAAAAACAATTTTGCAAAATATTTAAACCGCAATCATGAAGTGATGTAACTCATAACATATTAATGTGTTGTAAATTTAGTGACGAAAGTGTTCTAAAATGCATTTATTTTTGTATTTTAAAAATTTGCAGTGTATATTTTCACAAAGAAAATATTCTTGGTCATTAGAATTATTCTGTAAGCTGAAGTAAGAGATTTTTTTAAGAAGTTCACATTTCTGAGTCAAATCATTTTAACTTTCGGAACTCTATGAAAATTATCAAGAAAAATCAAAATCAAAACACGGTTTTAGCGACTTGAATTCAAATAAAAGTATACACAGGTAATAAGAAATATAAAATGATTTCATTTATCTAAACATTTATTGTAAGCTTTTCCCACATCTCACTCCTCTTGATATTTTCCCAAATAATGGTACATTATACACATATGCTCTCACGACAATGAAAATGTTTCTTTATAGGAATGAACAATGTTGTAACATAATTACCTAATCGTAGAAGGAGATATGCTTATCGTTCTCATAACAACCAACAAACAATATCGATATAATATACATTTGATTGAGATTTTTGTGTAGTTCATAAACCCTCACTAAATTAGGAAACTTGAGTAGTAAAATTTAGGAAACACAATGTTTTGATGGAACAACATCTATTTGCAGTACAGAATTTTTCCATTAATGCATATGAAGGAAACATTTATAAACATGTTTATAACTTTATATAAAATAACACATAAATATATTTATTTATAAATTTCATTAAATACGCGTGTGAATAGCACTAAATCATGTAGACATTGCATTTCTAGCTGAATTTATTATTATTATTATTATTATTATTTTTTAAGTAGAAAACAATTATTTTTTTTAAAAATTGAAACAATTCATTTTGAAGATATCGCACGTTTTTTTTTTCTCAAAATGTCATTTATTTTATCTAACTTTAAAAGATATATACAGGTAATAAGAAATATAAATTTAGAATATTAATATAAGCATTTATAGTAAGGATTTTCCCACATCTGACTCCTTTTCATAATTCTCGAAATAATCTTTCATTATATATATATATATATATATATATATATATATATATATATATATATTCTCACAACAATGAAAATGTTTCTATTGAAATGAATAATGTTGTAACATAATAACATAATCATACGTTTTTCTTTCTCATAACAATAACCAAACAATATCGGTATAATATACTTTTGATGAAGATTTGTATGTGGTTCATAAACCTGTAATATATTAGGAAAATTAAGAAATAAAGTTTAGGAAACAAATTGTTTCGATGGAGCAAAATACATGGTGTTTATAAAGTCCCGGACCCATTTGGATGTTTGATAACTCATAAAACGGTAAAGATAGATTAAAATTATTAACATAAATGGTTAGATAGACTCAAAAAGTTTCATGACCTTTGTCAATGAATTTCCACGTGAACCCTTTTCGTCGCATTGGAGAAAATCAGACGATAGTCTGTGGATGCCGACATGCTTACCGCTACCTGGCGTGAAATTGACTATCGACTTGATATTCTCCGTAGGACAAAGGGGGCACACGTGAAAGTTCATTGACAAGGGTCATGAAATTTGTGAGTCTATCTAACAATATGTTATTAATTTTGATTTATCTTTATTATTTTATGAGTTATTAAACATCAAAATGGGTCCAGGATTTTATAAACACCCTGTATATTTGCAGTACAAATATTTTCCATAAATGTATATGAAGGAAGCATTTATAATCCAGTTTATAAGATTTACGAACTATTTTTAATAATTATATTTATTCATTTTATTAAATACGTGTGTAAATAGCACGAAATTATGTAGACATTGAATTTTGAGCTGAATTTATTTTTTAAAAATTAGGAAAGAACTAATTTAAAGAAGCAAAAGAATAAATTTATATTGAAGTTATCGTACGATATTTTTCTCAAAATGTCATTTTTTATTATCTGATGACAAAAGGTATATACAGGTAATAAAAAAATATAATAACATTATTTACATAATCATTTCTAGTAAGGCTTTTCCCACATCTCATTCCTCTTTATGTTTCTCCAAATAATCGCACACTACATACGGGGTGTCCCAAAAATGACTGATGGATTTTAAAATTCAATAACTTGCAAACGGTGACAGCTATTTTAAAAAAATTGCAGGAGGGTTATGTATAATGTTAGGAGTTTTTTTACCGTAATTTTTTATTTTAGTTCGCATCTCAAACAATAAGTGGCGCTGAAGACGATTAAAGGCCATGTGATCAGTGCTGAGTGAAGCGTCGACCTGGCCTTCAATAGCCGTCAGCGCCACCTATTGTTTGAGATTTGAACTAAAATAAAAAATTACGGTAAAAAAAAAAAAAAAAAAAAAAAAAAAAAAAAAAAAAACTCCTGACATTATACGTACCCTCCTGCAATTTTTTTTTTTTAAATAGCTGTCACCGTTTGCAAGTTGAATTTTAAAACCATCAGTCATTTTTGGGACACCCGGTAAGTACTCTCACGACAATGAAAATGTTTCTTTATAGGAATGAACAATGTTGTAACATAATGATATAATCATGGAAGGATATATGTTTATCTTCACTTTTCTTTATATCAATCACCAAACCATTTCGATATAATACACTTTTGATGAATATTTGTATGTGGTTCATAAACCTCTACTAAATTAGGAAACTTGAGAAATAAAATTTAGGAAACAAAATGTTTTGGAGAACAAAATCTATTTGCAATACAGAAATTTTCCATTAATGTATATGAAGGAAGTATTTATAAACATGTTTATAACATTATATAAAATAACATATAAATATATTTATCAATTTCATTAAATACGTATGAGAATAGCACTAAATCATGTAGACATTGAATTTCTAGCTGAATTTTTTTTTAAGTAGAAAACAACTAACTTTTTTAAAAATGAAACTATTCATTTTGAAGATATCGCACGTTATTTTTCTCAAAATGCCTTTTTTTTATCTAATTATAAAAGATATATACAGATAAAAAGAAATATAAAATTAGCATATTAATGTAAATACTTATTATAAGGGTTTTTTTCTCATCTCACCCCTTATGATATTTCTCCATATAATCGTACATTATATGTATATACTCTCACGACAGTGAAAATATTTATATAGAAATGAACAATGTTGTTACATAATGACATAATCATAGAAAGACATTTGTTTATCTTTCTCATAACAATCACCAACTAATTTCGATATAATATACTTTTGATGAAGATTTTTACGTGGTTTATAAACCTTTACTAAATTAGGTAGTAATTTCGGAAATAAAATTTAGAAAACAAAATGTTTTGATGGATTTATGGATCTATGTGATTAGTCTATTTGTAGCACAGAACAACATTTTTTTCTATAAATTTATATGTAGGAAGTACTTATACACATGTTTATAAGATTATATGAAATACTATATAAATATATTTATGCATTTCATGAAATACGTTTGTAAATAGCACTGCATCATGTCAACATTGAATTTCTAATTAAGTTATTTTTAAAAATTTTAGGAAAAAACTAATTAAAAAAAGAGACAATTCATTTTGTACAGGAAATAAGAGAATAAAATAATGATATTTTTATATTTATAGTAAGGCTTATACTACGTCTCATTCCTCTTGATATTTCTGCAAATAATCGTACAATATACATATACTCTCACGACAATGAAAATGTATTGTTAGGAATGAGCAATGTTGTAATATAATGCGATAATCATATAAGCACATACGTATATCTCGCTCATAACAATCATCAAACAATTTCGATATAATACAGGGTGTCCCAGAACTTCGTGTACAAACTTTGAGGTTTACGTGGGGGTTACGTGGGAATAGAACATGATTTGGAACCACAATTACATACGAAAGAATAGGCGGAAACGTCTTGTTAACCCTTGCATAGCCAAGTGAAAATGTATATGAAACTACAAAATTTTTTAATACAAAATGAACATTGACACCAGAAGTTTAATATGATTTTTCCAATTATTGCGTATGTGAAGTGCATTTTTTTTCTTCTTTGAAAATACAATTTTCCGCGATTTCTGATGTCATTCATATTTTTCCACATTTTAGGAATTTCTAATAGCTACTAAGATATTTGATTTTAAAGAAACATAATATTAAATTAAATTTAAATCATTTCTTGTAATTTTTTCTCTGTAATGAAGCATTCTACGCTGCTTTCCGCATTGTGTCATAACTGTGTCTTTGTGTTTCTTTGAATTGTTCACGAACAAAGCATTTCCATTGCTAAAATGTGGAAAAATATTAATAACATCAGAAATTGCGGAAAAATGTATTTGCAAAGAAGAAAAGCCAGATACCTCACATAGATAATAAATGGAAAAATCATATTAAATTTCTGGTGTCAATGTTCATTTTGTATAAAAAATTTTGTAGTTTCATATACATTTTCACTGGCTGTGAAAGGGTTAATAAAACGTTTCCGCCCATACTTTCCTCTGTAATTGTGGTTCCAAACGATGTTCTCTACCACCCCTCAAAGTTTGTATACGAAGTTCTGGGACACCCTGTATACTTTTGATGAAAATTTGAACATGGTTCATAAACCTCTACTAAATTAGGGAACTTTGGAAACAAAAGGTTTTGATGGAACAAAATCTGTTTTCAGTACACAACAACATATTTTTTATATAATGTATACATAGGAAGCTTTTATAAACAGGTTTATAAAATTTTACAAACTACTATATTAATATATTTATGCATTTCATTAAATACGTGAAACCTATAGCATTAAATCATGTAGTAATTGAATATTGATATAATACAATTTTTATGAAGATTTGTATGTGGTTCACAAGCCTCTACTAAATTGGGAATCTTGGGAAACGAAATTTAAGATACAAGATGTTTTGATGGAACAAAATCTATTGGCAGCACAAGACAACATTTTTTTCCTAAATGTATATGAAGGAAGCATTTATAAGCATGTTTATAAGATTTTATGAACTAATATATAAATATACTTATGCATATCATTAAATACTTGTATCTGTAGCACTAAAGCATGTAGACATTGAATTTCTAGCTGAATTTATTTTACTTTTTTAATAAGGAACCAACTAAATTAAAGAATTAAAGGAAACAATTCATACTGAATTAATCATATGGGATTTATCTCAAAATGTCATTTTTACTTTCGTCTGTGATTGCAAGAACAAAGTAATGAATTCGTAAAAAAAAATTCCCGTCTTCGATGGATTTATACATTTTAGAAGGACCTGATTACGATTTGATGGTGAAAATGTCTGTATGTGAGTCTATCTGTCACTCTGTCGCTCTATGAGTTTGTATATGATAATAAAATTGTGGGTGCTCTATCCGTAGAAATAATCCACGGAATTTCACAAAAAATTAGATTCAGTTAGACCTTAATATAAACTAGAGCTGATTAGTTTTTGGTGTGAATCGATCAATTGGTATTGTTGCTATGCTGCTTTATTCCCAATTTTCACTATAACTCTACCTCAAGAAGTTATGTATGGATTTTTGTAAAACTTTAGATTCAGTTAATACTTGATATAATTTAGTGTTTAGTACTTTTTGGTGAAAATCACTCAACAGGAGTCATTACCATGGTGCATTATTCATAATTATCGCATCAGCTATTTCTCAAGAATTAATGCACGATTTTTCATAAAACAGACTCAGTCAGTCCGTGATATAGATTGCTGTTGTTTAATTTTTGGCGTAATTGTTTTACAGGTGAAGCTTCTATTTTCACGATTTCGCAATAGCTGTATCTCAAGGACAAATGCATGGATTTTTATGAAATAGCAGATTCAGTTACCATTTGATAAAAGTTGATATCGGTTAGTTTTGGTGTACATCACACTTTAAGTGGCGCTGTTATGCAGAATTGTATAAAGGCTTTGCAGTAGCCTTGTTTCAGAAATTGACGCATAGGTTTTCATCAAACTTCAGATTCAGTTAGAAGTTGAAGCAATTTGTTGTTGACTAGATTTTTATGTAAACAACATAACCTGTGGCGCTGCAATGCTGAATTTTTCAGCAGGTATTAACAAGTATAAGATAGAATAAAGTTTTGGGATTGCCATATCTCACAAGTTTGTTATCCAATTCAGAAATTAAAAAAAGTTAATCTGTGTCCATATGTAGCTGCGTTCTTATGGTCTGAAAACAAATTTGCAAAAAGAATAAACGCGTGTGCTTGGTATGTTTCTTTTCCTTCCAGCAGATTTATTTTTAAGCCACAGAATAATGTAACCTTAATTTACAAAAAAGAAAAACGATTGCTTGATTGGTTGGTTGGTTGGTTGATTTTTGTCGTCCGATTATCTACGCTAATGGGATATAGGACCAGGGGGAGTGCCCTCCGTGGGGGTCTTTCTAAGGGAACCTAACCCGTATTTACGCAAGGTTCGAAGAAAACCACGGAAAACTCCGAACGGTTAGGCCGACAGCCGCGATTGGGTTCGAACCCAGCACCTGCCGTCTACCAGTTGAGAGGTCCGAACCTCTCGGCCACTGGTGGGGCACGATTGCTTGAAATTACATTTATTGCATGCCATCCTGTGTTAATGTTGTTTTGAATCCCTGAAATAACATAATCATAAGTTATGAGTAGAAACTATAAGTACAGTCCAAAATAAAAATTTTACAAATAAGAAAATCCTGATGCAAATTTTCTTTTTTTTTATTTATTTATTTTTGATTATTTTTTACTTTAAATTTAAATTACAAGTTTTTAAAGAGACATATACATCAAAAGGAGCATTCACTATTCAATTCAACCTGCAGTAAATAAGCAATATTTATAGAAACGGGGTTTAAGCTTATGATCTCTCCTTTGTAAGCTATAACTTGATCATTCAATATTAATACACAAGCCAAACTTTCCCGTATGTTTAGTTATTGCTTCCGTATAAATACACATATTTCTGTATAGCATCTTGTACTTACGTGAATTTCTGCGCAATATTATTACACATAAGCTTGTGTAACATTTGTTTCTTATGCGTATAGATGTGTAATAATTGTATGCACATTTCTTTGTAATATTCTGTCTTTACGGTTACATTTCTGTAGTATATTCTTATGCATATTTTTGATATTATTCGAACTAAATAATTATTTCTGTAATATTCAAGATTTGTAAATTACATTAACACACCATTTCTTGTAAGTTTGTTAAATGACTTATCATTTAACGCATTTGTTTTAGTTTTTTAAAGGGATAACGAAGCACGCCGTTTCATTAACCCAATAAATAAATATAATACAGGCACATTTTAACAAAAATTGTTTAAATTTTATGACAAAGGAGTAAATTTATAAACTGACTTGTAGAAGTATATAAAAGTGAATAATTTACATATAATTTTTTTAAGAGTGTAGAATCTTAGTCCGATAAAAGGATAAAAAAAAAGAGTTCCTCTAAAGATTCGTACACTTTTCCATATCGTCCAATTTTAATTCTTTAAAATAGTCACACATTGGTAAGTAGACTTTGAACATTCCTTACAAAAACTAGTTTAACAACAAATAAATTAATGATTTCAAAGTTAATTTTGTTTAAAAAATAAAAATATTATTATTATTATTATTATTATTATTATTATTATATTTTTTACAGCTTTTAACTCACCATACACTTTCATTTCAAGCTTACTTAAATTATATAAATTACGCAATTACGTAAATTACATAAAATACATCAATTCGTGTGAATAAGTGACTAAAATGGGCAAATTATCTAAATTTGTATCAATGAGGTATGTTAATAACCACATACTTTTTCGAAATGCTTTATTTTGTATTGTAGTTAGTATCATGAAAAACATCTGAATTCAAAGTTTTGAGCAGACTGAAAAAGTTTCCAAACTTTTTCATTTCTATGCTTTTTTTTCATTTTTAACATTTGAATTCTAATCAGTATCCAATAAACAGCTGTATACGAGGTTTCATGCAATTTGAAAAACGTTTTGATATTTTGGTCAGCCTTTAGGGAATTGGTCTAACTGTGCATAGGAACTGTGATTAACGAACAATATAGTACGCCTTTTTAGGAAAAAGTGCATATTTTTTTTCGAAAAAAAAGACTGAAGAATTTTTTTTAATCGTGAAGAAACACATAATATTTTTATGCAAACAAATTTATCAAAAAATTTTCAATGTCATTAAATATATATTAAAATGTGTTTCTTAATACGATGACAAGGACTGCGATCATTCCTCTGTAATATCAGATTAAGGGGACAATGGACCTTTATTTGAGCAAAATCGTCTATAGCAAAATCTTCGCAAAAAAGATTTATTTCTGTGGTTTATCTATTAAAAATAAAGGTGACAATCCCGTTGCATTTGGCGCCCAGGGGTGATAGGAGTTACCATTTGACATCCGCGGGCTTAAAAATGTGTTTGGGGTGCCGTTTGATACCGCAATGGGTGATTCACGGTAATTAGGGTGCCGCACAATGCATACCTTTGAAGATTTTCACCCCTTAGTCATTTACGACTTCCCCTTCAACTTACCATTACTGGTGAATCAAAACACCACCTCCTTCAGCTCGGCCTTCTTACTGAAGTAAGCCGTGATCAAAACAGCAATTTCTCCCTTCGAAGATCATCACCGATCTTTCGCTATCCCAATTTCGTTTAGAGCTTCGGATGGCTAACTTTTGGCGAGATTTTTATATAAAGCAACCTTTGAATTTCAGGACGTTTGAACATTTAAGGAGAGGTTGAAGGTGAGCACGATGGCCGAGTGGTTAGAACGCTCAGCTTGCAATCAGATGTTACGGGTTCGAATCCTTCGCGGGCCAAAGTCGTTTTTCACAATTTATTTTTTAATATTTGGCAGTCTGGATTAGGGGCGCCATCTTTTCACCCTAATTAAAGGTGCCATTCTGGTTCCCGTAGGTGTGTCACCAGTGAGACAAGCCTTTCACCCCTAATAAGTGCAATGTGCCACCTTTAGTTTTAACAGTGTATAATAAAACCAAAACAGTTTTTTCTTAGTAAAATATCATGTATGAATGTTTTAAGAAGTAAATTATAAAGGTAAATGTATTTATATCCTTTAATTTTTTTCAAAACTAATATTTCAGCGTTTTAAGATTTTTTGAAACGTTTCTTGCGACGTAATTTTTGATCAATGTTTATGAAATTAATAAGGAAGTATCCTGATACTGTTTAGAAAGAAATTGTGTGAGCTTTCTAAAATTCGTCTTCATTAAGATAGTCAAATTTGATTTTTTACTTATTAAAAGGAAAAAAATTTGATCAAAATCGATATGGAATTTAGAAAAAAATCTGTAAAATATTAACTTTTCACGAGATTAAAAAAAATCATACACAAATTTGTTAAAAATAGAGTTTTAAGTGATAAAATTGCAAAATCAAGAAAATACCTCAAAAATTAAAACACAAGGAGTATTCTAAAATTTCGTTTAAAAATTTAATTTTTTTCAAGTTAAAAATTTTAATATGATTAGATTTTTTTAAGGTGTTCTATATGCTTTCTGTGAAATGTATAGATGCACAAAATTTCATATTGCTATGATGAAAAAAAATAACGTCCACCGCCCCTTAAACAATAATAAGAATAAGAATAAGAATAAGAATAAGAATAAGAATAAGAGATGTTTACTAATAGGAATTGATTAATAATTAAAAAAAATAATAAGAGAAACACAATTATCTTATAAATTATAGCTATTTTTGTTTAAATTGAAAAATGAATATTTCATTGTTATTTTGTATTCCATCACTCATAAAACAAAAACCCTCTATGATTTTTGTTATTGTTCTACCAACTTTAGCTAGTTGAAATGAACTATGAAAGGCTGTTGGCACGTAGCAAGACAGCGACATACGTTGAATAGACAAAGCCCAAATCACTTTCTTTTATAACTTTACCACACTTCAATGTCATTTAAAAGGGTAGTCAACTGAAATTTATGCTTTTATTTTTTTAAAGTATAAAATGACAGTCTGCCTTCTGCTCAAAATTTCAAAAGAAAGTATGTCCGAGGAAGTTTAAGTAAAACACTTAATTTAAAAGAATATTGACAGCAAGAAATTGTAATTCCACAGTAATTGCTTTTTTTTCAGAAAAATGTGTGATTTTTATCTTAAAGCTTCGGTGAATTATAAAAGGAAAGTGACATTCTTAAATTTTGACATGTCTTTCAACAAAAGATATTTTTTATTATTATATAAAAAAATTTCAGCTGCAAGTGTCAGCGCTATAATTTTTTTTTTTTTTTTTTTTTTTTTTTTTTTTTTTTTTTTTTTACAATTACTAACAATGTTCTTGTCAGGAGAAGACTGATCAAGTTTTTAGCTTTCAAAGGCAGACAGGTACGCCCAGCACCAACATAAAGCAACCAAATAAACTAATTTTTCTCGAGAGATTGATAAAAAAAGATATAGTTTTACATACATTATTCTCATCAATCTAGATTGAATGAAGTGAATATGAATGAGTCAATTCTGAATTTTAGCGCCATATAAAAATGATGACTTGTAATGAGCGAGTACCAAGACGTCTTTTAAAATAAATACAGTAAATACAGTACACCGATCCTGCATCCATCGTTTTCCCGCGGTTTATTTCTATGGTCCCTGCACAAATAATGCTTAAATAATGTTAACGAAACCCTTAAGCATCGTTCTTCAAAAAGTCGTTTTTCCGCATTTATCGTTGTAAATTTTTTTCTCCTCACCGAAATGAAATTGAAAGTCATGTGATTTCGTAGGAAATACAAACTGGAAATTACTTCTTTTATCCTAAAATAACTCATTTGCACAGTTTATGTTGATCATGGCGACAATAATGCAGATGAAGAGTGATTGTATATAGCAGAGGATGCGATTATGTTTCGATTGATCAAGATGATGCGACATGTGGTGTGCTAAACATAGAAGAAATAAACATAGAGCCCCCAGTGCCAAGTCTGTCTGCCAAGCAAAGGCATTTGAAATGTGTGAACTTTTGTATGAAATTACAGAAAATAGCCAGAAAATGTGGTTTATCTTGAAAATTTATTTTTTTATTTAAAAAGATGAACAAAAACAAAATAAAATTACTGATTTTTAAAAATAAATATCAATTTTCCACAAATTGGATTTTATTTCTTTTACAGTTTAGTAAGCAACAAATTAGAATTTGTTAGTACACGGTATACATTGAATGCCTTACTAATGCATAAGCATTGTGTTTTTTTGTGTGTGTTTTAAAGTTAATATGCATTTATCGTTCTTTTTCCCGCATCCCTTGAAAAACGATGGATCGAGGTTCTACTGTATAAGTTGTAAAATTTAATGTTAAAAGGTGAAACGTAATTTCACGAGTTTAGAAACTGGAAGGAGACCGGGTACAAATGCAGGCATTAGTTATGCAAATTTTCTTTAGCATTGTTAGATTAAATAAACTTTATTTGCTCTTTAGTAAATGACGCGGGAAAGACAAATATAAATCTTTCTTTGGTCTCTTTATTTTTATTTTCCTTTTTGATAGATAAAAAATAAGATGGCACACCACAACAATGTGATGATCTATGAAAAAATGTGATGGAAATAAATGATTTTTTTAACTGTAAACGGCAATAAATCTTCATTCAATTAACCGTTTAAACGTCAATGCTCCCAAATGGGAACATTGCATTATTTGTAATACAAAACATATATGTGACACTTTAAAGTTAGGAGCCAGAAACATCATCGCCGGGTTCCCCGTTTTATCGCACAGAATTCATGGCAAGCGAGAAAGAAAAATAAGTAAATAAATGTATAGGATCCAATAAATTACTCATTGGCTGCTGCCAATGAGTTAATAAAGTTAATTTATTAAACTGTAGTCATGAGAGAGGGAAAGGCTCCCTTTGCAAACTATCTTTAACCGAAACATCAAAAAGAATATTCCATCATTATTTCAGAGAGCCGTACTCATTGAAGAAAAACCAAGAATCTTCCTTTTCACCTCGAGGCTTCCTTTCTTAAATCTAAATGGAAAGCTCTAGAAAATTGTCTACTTTCGAACCATCATTTTTCCATGTAAACATAACTCATGCCCAGATTCGAGATTTTATTCCACAGACGATAATTTTATTTTTTAAAAATATTATTGAACTAATTTATAATTGACTCAAAATTCCGAATATCTTAGACAGACGATATTTTTGCAAACGATTAATTTTAAGAGAAAAAGAAAAGAAATGAATTTATTGATGCACAAATATCAAATTTTGAAGGAGGAAAAATAAATAAATAAATAAAAATAATGATATTTTTTGAAAGGTATGATTTTGGAATAAATTTAATAAGACTTTCTTAAAAAGGGTTGATAAAAACATAGAAAAAATGAGTTTTATTTGGAATATTAAGAAATAAAGTTTAATTAAGAATATTTTTAATTTAGAGCCATCTTTAAATTTACGCGCATTGGAATAAATGTTTTTAAGGCGAATTAAGAATTTATATCGTTTCCATAAAGATTAATAGATTAGATCTAGAAACAAGATTTTAATTTAATAAGTTGAATGAATTAAGTACGGAATATTGTTATAAGGAAATTTATATAGTATAAAAGTTAATTTTTGCAAAAAAAAAAAAAAAAAAAAAAAAAAAAATTAAAATTTTTAATATATATTTTCCAAAATATTAGCTATGTTCTTATTTTTGCTATAAAATATAAAGTTGACATGAACTTTTGAAAAAAAAAAATCATGTTTAAGCCTTTATCATAGGTATAAGGAAAATGTAAACTCATCAATTGTATAAAAAACGTGTTATTTGCTTTTATTATTTTCTCGATATTACTTATATTTGACCACTAGAACACTAAATGTAATTGGAATTCGAGAAAATTCTCAAGAATTATATATAATAGCATATAGCGGAAAATAATTTGTTATATTTGCATAGGTTGTCAATCAATAATCATGTTTCAAAATGCGAACACGGAAATGAAAACAGCCAAAAAAAACTGCAGAAATATATCTTCTTTTGTTATTTTAAAAAATTGCATGCATAAATTAAACCATTTGAAGCTGTAATATAGGAAAAACCAAATTATAATTACATTGCGATATTAATCCGACTTGTAAACTGTTAATTATATTAAATATATTAAATATAATCACATTATATTAAATATAATCAAGTGGCTTATCCATCAACTTGTAATCGGCTTTTTCCGATGAGAGTAACTGTTTTCCCCTACGTAACAAAAGATGTATCTTCTTGTGTAATACTAACAAAACGTCATGAACTACATATACTTTTTTAATCAGTGTCTATGTGAAATTCTAAACTATAAGCATATCAGAATTTTTTCTGCATTTATTATAAATTTGTTAAATAATTTGAATAAGTAAAATTTAATCTGAATTTTCGTTTTTTTAAATAATAATTTATTAAATTTAGTTGTAGTTTCATCAAATAATAAATTGGATGCAAAAATATCACCTGTGATGATCTAAAAATAGAGTATACAACTTATAACCCTCATAGCATGCATGTTCACAGTGACGTCACAATGACGTCACTGTGAGTCACTTTGGTCACATCACATCTGTGACGAAAATGAGACCACTCAGTGACATCACAATGTGACTAAGATGTGACTTTCTAAAAAATTTTCACAGTTCGTCGCAACGTTAATGTCAAAGTAGTCACAAATGACACACTTTTCACAAATTGGTCACATTGTGACGTCGCAAAGTGGTCACAATGTGACGTCACAAAAAAGCTCTAAAACGGCCATAACGACTTCACATTTTAGTCACTGTGACTTCACATCGACTTCACGTGACGTCACATCGACAATCGGTGGTCACAAAGTCACAATGTGACTTCACAACGACGTTGCAGTGAAGTCACCATGTTTTACGGGAATGGACAAATCAAGATAAGAGAATTTACCTTACTTAATTTTTAAAGTACTTTTAATATATTAAAGAAGAGAAGCTTGATATGTTTAATTCAAATTTGTTAAATGTTGTCTTTAAAAGTTAAATATCAAAATAAATTTCAGATGCTTTAATAAGTTCGCAGCTTTAGTCAAAATCTCATATTTTTAGTTTTTCCAGTTTCATTTGCATTTCAACATTTGTATTTTTCAGCTCAAGAAATCAAAGTAATGTAAAAGCACGATCTGACGTCATTGCATGAATTTCAATAGTGTATAAAGGTATTCTAAACTGGTTTGACGTCATTATGTGATTGATGTTCGACCAATCATAAAATTGTTTTTCAAAGATTTTTTGCAGTCCCGTTTTTGCAATTAGCTGAAATTATGCAAATTTAATACATGGCATTCATAGCTCTGCCGGTATGCTTACCGTGTGTTATAGAGATGCTATTAGTGCAGTTAATAGTTAGTTTAAATTATGCTTAATTATTTTATCATCAATGTTTGGTTAAATGTTTTTGTGTTGTGTAGAGATAGAGATGTTAAAGTATTGTTAATAAAAAGATGTTTGCAAGAACTTTTTGCTTATTTTTAGACTTCCATATAAAACTCTGCTGTTTTATATATATAAGAAGAGGGGATCATCGTTAAAAAATTGAGGTGCATGGAAAATCAGAAGCATATATTCATTGTGCATAAATTTTGTGGTATCTTTCCAAGCTTAGATACAGCTCATCATTCAAGTGTGTAAGTGTATATAATGCCTGCACGCAGGATTCTCGCTTCTGCTCCCCGAAATTCGTCGAAGAGATCAGAATTTCAATGTTTCACAACAAATTTATTTTGCTAGCTTTTTTTTTCACTTGGCGAATGTTTTTTATTTTTGATTAACCAAACTGCTAACATTCGTAAAAAGTCAGTGAGAATCCTACCTACACGGAAAGGATTTTGTGTGCATATATAGATGATAATAAAATATATGAAACAAATTTTTAAATATTTTTCTCCCCACCAGTGAGTAAGTGATTCTGTTTTCAAAGCTCATAAACGGACTGAGAATGTTTCGAGCACTTGTTGCACTTGTCGTCTAGATGCTTAAAAACTCCCGAATTTTTTTTCTATTCTATCTTGTTAATTATGAATAAATAAGGGTTCGGTCGTTAAGGAGAAATCCTTTCAGGGGTCATTCCCCATTTTTCGCTATACCTCTTTGAGCAAACCGTTAAAAAAATCACGCATTATTTTTTTTAACCATACTTTCTATATGAACTTCGAAGATACATAATAATGCAACGTCGATAATGTGACTGATATTTAGACCTCTTTAATAATAATAAAAAAGAATATTTTATACGCAAAAAGTCTTTTCTTAATTGTAATCATACTTAACACTCATTTTTTAATTCGCATGAATTATAATACTTTATTTGACAATTTGTATTTTTTTCAGCCTTAAGATAAAAATATTCCAGATGCCAATTTTAACTACCTCAGTTAATTAAAAGAACGACTGGTGTCACGTTTTGAGACTTTACTACACACGTTGATTAGATAAAATCCCAGACACTTTAATTTTCTTTTCAGTTTTACGACACATTAATATCATTTAAAAGTATAATCGACCAAAATGTAGGCTTTTATTATTTTAGAAAAGAAAAATGGCAGTCTTTCTTCTGTTGAAGATTCAAAAAGAAAGTATGTCCGAGTTAGTAAAAATTTTATACTGAGGCATGCTGTCAACGAGAAATTATTCTACAGTAATTGATTCTTATTTTCCTGGGAAAAATACCTGGTTTGATTTTGAACATTTTAAATAGGAAATGACGCATACATTTCAAGAAAAAATAAAAATTACATTATTTAAAAGTATTTTAATTGAAAATTATAATAACTATGTAATTTAATATTTTAAAGAATACATATAGCACAAAATGCTTTCCTTCTTTTAACGATACTTTAGTATTAATTAAAAGTACACCAGGCAGAAATTATTGTAAAATATTTTAGCATACGTTCAATAAAAACTGCGCAGATACATAATAATGTAACACTGATAATGTGACCGTTATTTAGACTTCTTTGCACTTAAATTAAATAGATATACATTTTATACGAAAAAATATTTCCAAAATTGCAATCATACTTAACACCGATTTCTTAATACCCATAAAATAATATTTCATTTGCCATTTTGTATTTTTTTCAGCCTTAAGATAAAAATGTTCCAGATACCAATTTTAACTACCTTAGTTAATTAAAAGAACGACTGGCGTCACGTTTTGAGACTTTACTACACACGTTGAATAGATAAAATCCCAGACGCTTTAATTTTCTTTACAATTTTACGATACTCTAATGTCATTTAAAAGTATAATCGACCGAAGTGCAGGCTTTTATTCTTTTAAAAAATAAAAATGCCAGCCTTTCTTCTGTTGAAGATTCCAAAAGAAAGTAAGTCCGAGATAGTTAAAATTTTATACTGAGGAGTGCTGTCAACGAGAAATAATTCTGCAATAATTGGTTCGTATTTTTCTGAGAAAAATACCTGGTTTGATTCTTGAAAATGTTATGTATGAAATGACGCATACTTTTCGATAAAAATTAAAAAAAATTATTGATTAACAGTATTTTAATTGAAATTTATATTAACTATATATTTTAATATTTTAATGAATACATACAGCATTAGATGTTTTCTTCTTTTAACAATAATTTAGTATTAATTAAAAACACACCAGGCAGAAATTTTTGTATAATATTTTACCACACGTTCAATATCAGCTGCGGAGATACATAATCATATAACATCAAAAACGTAACATCGATAATGTGACTGATATTTAGACTTATTTCCACTTAAATGTATCATGTTTGAGACTTTACACATGTTTAATAGATAAAATCCCAGACGCTTTAATTTTCTTTTCAGTTTTACGACACTAATGGAACAACGTGTCCTACCTAGTTGCGATTATTTGTGTTGCAAGTACTTTAGGGAGCTATAAAAAAATTATGTTTAAATGTGGCTGAGCTTCAGTGTACTGAGGCAATTCTCATTCTGTCAGACACCTGTACAGTTTTAATTATTCATAACAGACTGATTTTAAGTTAACCATTGTTTGAAGGAGTTGTCTGTTAAAACCAGAAAATTTTACATTCATTAAAATAATGAAACAATGTGTTTCACGTACCTAGTTGCGATACCAAGTTGCGTGCCAAATTGAAATCCAGTCTTGAGATTATTTGTGTTGCAAGTGCTTTAGGGAGCCATAAATATTATGTTTAAATGTGGCTGAGATTCAGTGTACTGAGGCAATTCACATTCAGACAGACACCATTGTTGGCCACATAAAAATGAATTACTCATACCAAACTAATTTTAAGTTAACCATTACTTGACGGAGTTCTCTGTTAAAACTAGAAAATTTTACATTCATTAAAATAATGAAACAATGTGTCCTACCTAGTTGCGATATCAAGTTGCGTGTCAACTTGAAATCCAGTATTGAGAATATTTGTGTCGCAAGTGCTTTATGGAGCCATAAAAAAATATGTTTAAATGTGGCTGAGCTTCAGTGTACTGAGCCATTTCCCATTCAGTCAGACAGCATTGTCGGCCACGAGAAAATGAATTACTCATACCAAACTCATTTCAAATTAACCATTGTTTGAAAGAGTTGTCTGTTTAAACCAGAAAATTTTACATTCATTAAATTAATGAAATAATGTGTCGTACCTAGTTGCGATACCAAGTTGCGTGTCAAATTGAAATCCAGTCTTGAGATTATTTGTGTTGAAAGTGCTTTAGGGAGAACCATAAAAAGAAATGTCAGAAAACCACTAAAATTAAAAATAATGTGGCTGAAAAAGTTTAAATGTGGCTGAGCTTCAGTGTACTGAGCCAAAAATTAATTAATAAAGTTAGTTTAAATATCCAAAAAAGAATTAAAAACATGTTTAAATGCATGTAGTAAAACAAAATAAGTAGGAAAAATGAAAAATAAATAAAAAAATTCCATTAGTTCCTAAAAAAATGGCAGGCAAAAAAGTTACCGGGAGTTACACCAACAAAAAACGAAGTCTCTTTAAATAGACCATGCATTTTACAAATAACAAATATAAATTGCCATAAAATTAACAAGATAACAGTTTAATTGTTTAATATTTTTTGAACAATTTTTTAAATATTAACAAAAGTAACAAGGAAAATTTTCTTTTGGCTAAAATCATAAAATAATGTAAAAATTGAAAAAAATGAAAACATATTTACTGCAAAAAAATAAATAAAATATAAATAAATAAATATATAAATATATATATAAATAAATAAATAAATAAATAAATAATATCTCAAAATAAAGTTCAAATAAGGTTTCAATGGTTACAGAGTTTGTCACATATCACTGAAAATTCATGAAAGTAAAAATTCTTATATTTTTGGTACCTCGTGTTTGTGTAACGTACCACTTTCTGCACCATTTGTCAATCGAATCTCTAGGATAAAACTCTGTCATGGTGGATACATTAATAAAAGTTCAGAGTAAATCATACTGTGTCTCAGTCTTCAGAAAGTTCCTGTATGCATTCTTGAGTCTGCCATGACAGGTTGAGACGTACCCGGCAAGGCCATCACTTAAATAGGAGTTCATTTTTACAGCACAACCCATAAAACTTTTTATTCAAAACTTTCAAGATGGGGTTTTGGCAAGGGAAACTTTAAAAAATTTAGCAAAGATTAAAATGAAAATAAAATAACTCTCATAATCTGATCTGAAGGTGAAGCCTTCCTTCTACGAATATGTGCCCACTGGAAGAACAGCACAAAATGACACTTTCTTTGTTTCATAATTCCACACTTAAAGGGATCGATTTCATGTAGAAATCCAACATAAAGTAGAAAACTTTAAGAAATTTATAATCCTTCAAACTTTTCAGCAAACTCTTAGCTTTAGAGCCATCATTGTCCTTTCCATGGTAACGGTGTGGAAATGAAAGATGCCGCAATTTTTCCCCTTTTGGAAGATAAATGTCGTCAATTGATTTTAAAACACTTCCGCGTGTCATTAAATTAAATCTCAATATTCTGATATTGTTTTATTAAGGCTTTATAGCTTAATTTGAAGCACAATATTTTAAAAGACGAAACTTACTCACCAATCTTAGATACTAGCTTACAATTGGTGAATTAGAGAGTAGAAATTTCACGCCTTGCCCTAAACTAACGCAGAACTATTTACTTTATTTTAAGTAGAAACGGAAATATATTTACAATTGTCTGCACGCGATAGGAATTCTCGAAAATTATTTTAATAAACTTAAAAAAAAAAAAAAAAAAAACTTGATACTGTTTTTAAACAAATTGCGTATAAAAGTACATATTGTTCTTTATTCCACGTCGTAAAATTAAAAAATGTGCAATGTTTAAAAAGTTAAAAAAAAGTGCAGAAAAAGCAAAAATCAACCGTCTAAAGTTATGTCAGTGTTACGCAAGGGCAACTTTGTCCTGTATAGTATTTGATAGGTAGATAAAAATGTTTTTTTTTTTCTTTTGGTACTCTTAAGACACATTACATCCATTCTTTTCATTTTTTAAACATCAGAAATCTAAATTTCATTGTCATGTTGCATAAACTTCGTCCTTAAGATAAAAATATTCTATTATTTTTTCTTTAATTTTCAATTATGTAGAACACCTAACTTAGCTAGGTAAAATGAACAATGAAAGACTGATTGGTGACACGCAACAAGACAGCAACATATGTTGTATAGATAAAGCCCCCATTCACTTTCTTTTATAATTTTACGTCACTTCAATATCATTTGAAAGGATAGTCGACAGGAATTTTTGCTTCTTTTTACTTTAAAAAATAATATGACAGCCTGTGTTCTATTCAAAATTTCAAAAGAAAGTATGTCCGATGCAGTTTTATTAAAATTAATTCCAAGGAAATTGACAACAAGAAATAGTAATTCAATAATAATTGCTTTTATCTAGAAACTAGTCGTTGGGGGCCACCGTAATACTTACCCATCATGGATATGTATATGAAAATAAAACATATGAAACTATTTATACAATGCATTGCAATTCATAAACAAAATTTAAATATTGTTAATATACATAGTAATGCTATATTAAAGAACTGCTGATGTACCAATTTCGACAAATTATATAAAACGCCAAACTACTCAAGTAGTACCGAACTGCGTAAAAGAAACATCCTTATAAGTCCAAAAATAATAATTCTATTAACTAACAATTAACTGCGTCGGATTAAGCGTCTCATTTCCAATTAAAATATATTTCTGAATTAAAATTTGAATGAAATACAGGGTCATGAAAAATCGAAGAATGTGGAAAACAAGACTACAAATATCTCGGCAACTAATAATCTGACCGACTTCGTTCTATATGCAAAATGTGTGTTATTTTATTGCCTTTTACGTCCATTCCTTAGAACAAAACAAATCGAAAATTTATATACCTTTCATCAGGATGAATTTTTCGAGAGTCCGAAAAAAATAGTTCCGGATAATCGAGGTAGCTGATATTAAATAGGGTTTGTCCCATTCTTACATACTAACTACATACAAAATTTCAAGTCTCTATCTCAATTTTTTCGGGAGATAGAGCGTTTACAGACAGACAGACAGACAGACAGACAGACGGACGGCAAAATTTTTTTTCTAAAAATATGTTTTTCGGAATCTCCACTATCTAAAACGTATAAATCCGTCAAAATTTTTTTTTCGATTTTCAAAACGATTGCAAGACTTACCCTATGCTACGTATGATGGGTAAGTAAAAATGCGTGATTTGAATCGTGATTTGAAAAGTGATATTCTTAACATTTTTATATTTCTTTTGATAAAAGACTATTTCTTTTATTTTAAAAATGATGTTTAAATTCACAATTGATGTTTTTTCAGATTTATATAGATATTTTTACAAAAAAAAAAAAAAAAAAAAAAAAAATGTAAAAAAATCACTTTAATTTTAAAGAAACAAATTATCTTTTATGGACAAAGAAAGTATCAGAAATTTTTTGATGTCATTAAATGTAGATTAAAACGTGCTTTTTATGTGCGCTCGTAATTATATAAATACGTAGCACCTATAGTTGTCGTTCAGTCCGTCCGTCCACAATTAACAACGCAAAAACTACCCAACCGAATCGCTTCAAGTTTAAAATATATAATTATTACATAATTTCCTCCATTCATTTGAAATTTTATGAGAATCGGATGCATAGATCAATTACAGGGACAATCAAAAGTATTCCGTTACATTACTGTCGATGGGGAAAAAAAGTTTCAAATTCATTTTAATCGTTTGAAATTTAAAATACATTATATTTACATAATGTTGTCGAGTCTTTTCAAATTTTATCAAAATCGGATGCATTGATCAATTACAGAGACAATAAAAAGTATTCCGTTATATTACGGTCAATGGAGGAAAATGTTTCAAATGCATTTTGATGGTGTTATACTCATTCGAAAATAATAAAATTGATATGCATCTATAAAGTTCATATTATAATGTACATTTTACATAATCTGTGCTGCAAAAAACATTTGTTATTGATTTAAAAGTCCACACAAAAGTATTTCATAACATAATGGTATATGGAGAACATTGTTTGGTGCGCATTTTAATTGTAATTAACTATTTACAATTTTATAAGATTGATATATAGAGTGATTTTTTTAAAATTTCGTTATCGTACGAACGCACCTCATTTGCTACGCTTCACGTGCAATTTCCAACTTGTTTAATATTATAACAAAGTTGCTGGAATGACTGTTCATTTATAATATTAGATAGAATAGTAATAATAAGAATTTAACTAATTAAAAAATATTTAATATTAGCAGCCTAATTATCTTATAAATTAAAGCTATTTTTTAAATTTCATTGTGATTTTGTATCTTTTCAGACATAAGCTAATAATACACGATGATCTTTTGCTTTTTAAACCTACCTACCATAGCTAGTTGAAATCAACGTCGAAAGAATGGTGACGTACAGTGCTAGAAGGACAGTGAATCTATCGGATTATGAATTCATGAAAATTTTACATTCTAAAGCATTTTACCACTAAAATCTCTACTCTCTTGCGCGACAGCGCTGTCGCCGGAAAGGCGACCACGGATAGCGCCAAAATACTTTACTTTCGACCCAAACAGCCTTGCACTCTTAATAGAAAAAAAAAGGCAAATTGAAACCGGACAAATTTAAGAGAAAAAGTAAACAAATTAAATATATTGAGAGACGGTTAGTGGGCGGGCGGGGCTCTGAAGCTAACGACTTTCCCTGCCTTCATCCCGAACATATATGTCATGAACATATATGAATCTGTATGAAGGCCGTTTTTTTCTCCTTTTTTTTTTTTTTTTTTTTTTTGTTTGTTTGTTTACAGATTTTTTATGAGGACGCTTTCATTTTCGTAACCAGTTTGGAAAACAAAAGCATTTTTATAAAAAATATCTGCATTCAAAATCGAAAAGGTAAAAACGATCTGTATTCAGTTCCATCTCAGCTATCCAATGCAAAAAAGAAAAAAAAAAAAGACTCATTTAAAAATATTGAAATGCAACAGAGATATCTTAATAAATTTCCTTTATAGGATTAGCATTAGCGAGAGATTATTTTCATTTGACTGAAGTAGCCCCTTAATCAACATGAGCTGTTTTTCTACGAAGTTCCAAAATGCTGGAAATCTAACTTTGAGTGTGATTAAATGCTCAAACAAAATTAAAAGATTTACATAATCATTCATGTAATTGTTGGATAATTTTAGAAGTATTGAAGGATTTACAAGGATTCATTAAATTTGAATTTACAGGGATTTTGTGCAATATTTATAATATCACTCAAATCTTTTATTTTAAATTGTTTTCTTAGTATTTTGTAGAATTATGAAATGTACAAATGGGATGTTCTTACAATATAAATATAGAAGTATTTCCGAATTAAAAAAAATCCTTATTCCCCCCTCCCTCAGCACCAAGAAAGATGAAAAGATACAAAGGCAAAAGAAATCATCCTTTTAAAAATATTTTTGTTTTGTGTAACCAATAATGGTTAACGAAATAAAGGAATGTATCTGTAACTCATTCTAAACAGTATTGTTGATTGACATATAAAAAAATTATAATAAGTAACTTTAATGGTACTTATACGTACCGTCGATGAATAAAGGGTTGAATAGATAAAGCCCAAGAATAATCACTTTCTTTATGATTTGACAATACTTCGATGTCATTTAAAAGAGCAAACGGCCGAAATTTATAGCTTTTATAATTTTAGACTGTCGTCTGGTCAAGGTTTTTTTAAAAAGTCAGTCTGATACAGTTTTACTAAAATTTAATTTTAAGGAATATTGACAGAAAGAAAAATTTCCGTACTAATTGCTTTTTTAAATTTGGCAAAATGCGTGATTGCGTTCATGAAAGATTCTGAGAATTACAAGAAAATAGTTGCATTCTTATGCGTTTGATCTGTCTTTGGATAAAAAGAAAGGTTTATATTATTTAAATATCTAAATTTAAATTTAAATTTATAATCAAAAATTTGTTCATATTTATGTAATTTTTCTTGAGAATTAAATATAAAAAAAATAATAGTGAAGAAAAAAATATTTTTCTGCATCCAAATTTATCAGGAATTTTTTCAGTATTATTACATGTAGATTTAAATCTATTTTTTTTTATAACAATGACAAGGCTACCACTTCCACTATCTCTTTATATCATTAGATAGAATAATAAGAATGAGAAAAAAAATAAGAATTAATAAATACTAAGAATATTTTATATTAGAAGCACAATAATCGTATAAATTAAGGCCATTCTTGTTTAAATTTCAAAATTTAATATTATATTATCATTTTGTATCCCTTCCCCGATAAGATAAATTTTTTTTCTGATTTTTGTCTTTCATTCTCAATTACATTGAACACCTGCCTTTGCTAGCTGAAAACAACAATGAAAGACTGGTGAAACGTAGCAAGATAGCAACGTATGTTGAACAGATAAAGCCCCATTCACTTTCTTTCACAATTTTACAGCACTTCAATGTCATTTAAGAGAACAGTCGACTGGAATTTATGCTTTTATTATTTTAAAGGATAAAATGACAGTCTGTCTTCTGTTCAAAAAGTTTGTCATAGGCAGTTTTGCTTAAACTTAATTTCAAAGAATATTGACAGCAAGAAATATTAATCTCACAGTAATTGCCTTTTTTCAGACAAATGCATGTTCTGAATTTTAAAGCTGCAGTGAATTGTAAGAGAAAAGTGACATTCTTAAAATTTCCTGTAAAAGAATATTTGTATTATTTTTAAATTGAAATTGAAATTTATTATGAATTTTTTTTTTCATATTTATATAAATTCTTTTTCAATTAAAAATAAAACGAAACAAAAAGTCATTGATTCGTGAATAGAAAAAGATTTTTTTTATGGATACAAATTTACCAGAAATTTTTTTGGTGTCGTTAAATGTAATATTTTTTTTTTCTTACAATGACAAGGCTGCAGCTGCTTCTTTTCTTATATATAAAATTAGAGATAATAATAAGAAGAAGAAGAATTAAAAATAAGATTTTTTTATACTAACCTCAGAATTATCTTGTTTAAATTTCAAAAATCGATATTTCATTGTCATTTCGTATCCCTTCACCCATAAGATAAAAATATTCTGTGATTTTTGTCTTTCATTCTCAACTGCGTTGAACACCTTCCTTTGCTAGGAAACACGACATTTTTCTATAGTGGCTATACTTGCTTACAATTGGTGAACTAGAGAGTAGAATTTTCACGCCTTCATCATAACGCAGAACTATTTATGTTATTTTAAGTACAAGCGGAATTATATTTACAATTGTCTGCACGCGATAGAAATTCTCGAAAATTATTTTAATAAACTAAAAAAAAAAAAAAAAAAAAAAAACTTGATTTTATTTTCAAACAAATTGCGTATAAAAGTACATATTGTTCTTTATTCCACGTCGTAAAATTAAAAAATGTGCAATGTTTAAACAGTAAAAAAAAAAAAAAAAAAAAAAAAAAAAAAAAAAAAAAAAAAAAAAAAAATAGGTGCAGGAAAAGCAAAAATCAACCGTCTAAAGATATGTCAGTGTTACGCAAGGGCAACTTTGTCTTGTATAATATTAGGTAGATAAAAATGTTTTTTTTTCTTTTGGTACTGTTAGACACACTACATCCATTCTTTTCATTTTTTAAACATCAGAAATCTAAATTTCATTGTCATGTTGCATACACTTCGCCCTTAAGATAAAAATATTCTATTATTTTTTCTTTAATTTTCAATTACGTAGAACACCTAACTTAGCTAGGTAAAATGAACAATGAAAGACTGATTAGTGACACGCAGAAAGACAGCAACATATGTTGTATAGATAAAGCCTCCATTCACTTTCTTTTATAATTTTACGTCACTTCAGTATCATTTAAAAGGTTAGTCGACAGGAATTTTTGCTTCTTTTTACTTTAAAAAATAATATGACAGTCTGTGTTCTATTCAAAATTTCAAAAGAAAGTATGTCCGATGCAGTTTCATTAAAATTAATTTCAAGGAATATTGACAGCAAGAAATAGTAATTCAATAATAATTGCTTTTATCTAGAAAAAGTGCGCGATTTGAATCTTAAATCTCCAGTTAACTATATGAGAAATGTGACATTCTTAAAATTTTTACATTTGTTTCAATAAAAGACTATTTGTATTATTTTAAAATTGATATTTAAATTCATTATCAATATTTTTTCAGATTTATATAGATATTTTTACAATAAAAAAATAAAATAAAATAATCACTTTAATCCTGATGAAGCAAATTATCTTTTATGGATAAAAATTATTCAGAATGTTTTTCGATGTCATTAAATGTAGATTAAAAAGTGCTTTTTAGATGCGTTTGTAAACGTAGCACCTATAGTTGTCGTTCAGTCCGTCCGTCTGTCTGTCCGTTCTCATATAACAACGCAAAAACTACCCAAGCGAATCGTTTGAAGTTTAAAATATATAATTATTACATAATTTTGTCGAGTTATTTCAAATTTTATGAAAATCAGAAGCATAGGTCAATTACAGAACCAATCAAAAGTATTCCATTACAATACAGTCAATGAGGAAAAAAGTTTCAAATTCATTTTAATCGTTTGAAATTTAAAATACATTATAATTACATAATGTTGTTGAGTCATTTCAAATTTTATGAAAATCGGATACATAGATCAATTACAGGGACTGTAAAAAGTACTCCGTTACATTACGGTCAATGAAGAAAATGTTTCAAATGCGTTTTGATTGTGTTACACTCATTCTAACATAATAAATATGATATGCATCTATAAAGTTCATATTATAATGTACATTTTGCATAATCTGTGCTGCAAAGAACATTTGTTATTGATTTACAAGTCCACACAAAAGTATTCCATTGCATAATGATATAGGGAGAACATTGTTTGGTGCGCATTTTAATTGTAATTAACTATTTACAATTTTATGAGATTGATATATGAGAGTGATATTTTTAAAATTTCGTTATCGTACGAACGCACCTCATTTGCTACGCTTCAAGTGCAATTTTTAACTTCTTTAATATTATAACAAGGCTGCTAGAATGACTGTTTATTTATAATATTAGATAGAATAGTAATAAGAAGAATTTAATTAATTAAAAAATATTTAATATTATATCATAATAAATATGATATGCATCTATAAAGTTCATATTATAATGTACATTTTGCATAATCTGTGCTGCAAAGAACATTTGTTATTGATTTACAAGTCCACACAAAAGTATTCCATTGCATAATGATATAGGGAGAACATTGTTTGGTGCGCATTTTAATTGTAATTAACTATTTACAATTTTATGAGATTGATATATGAGAGTGATATTTTTAAAATTTCGTTATCGTACGAACGCACCTCATTTGCTACGCTTCAAGTGCAATTTTTAACTTCTTTAATATTATAACAAGGCTGCTAGAATGACTGTTTATTTATAATATTAGATAGAATAGTAATAAGAAGAATTTAATTAATTAAAAAATATTTAATATTAGCAGCCTAATTATCTTATAAATTAAAGCTATAGTTTAAATTTCAAAAATCAATTCATTGTCATTTTGTATCCCTTCAGACATAAGCTAAAAATACACGATGACCTTTTCTCTTTTTATTAGCTCACATGCTATCATAGCCTGAGAGCTTATGTGCCCGTCCGTTCTGTATGTATGTTCGTTCGTGCCTAACGCGATAACCCGTGATAAAAATATCCGATCCACTTGAAATTTTGTATGTAGGTATATCCTGACAAGGCGCTTCCCTGATTAGTTTTTGGAGTTCATTCGATATGTATAAGAGGGGGAATGGGAGGCTCATGCCCCTCCCCTTAGTTGATATAAATGGGATTTTCATGCAGAATTAAGTTTTCGTTCAAAATTTAGATTAGGATCATTCTGATGAAGCGATTCCGTGACTGTTATTAGGTGTTCATTGAATAAGTATAAATAGGGGGAACAGGGGTTCTAATGCCCCCCCCCCCTTAATTTATATAAATGGGTTTTTCAAGCAGAATTTTCAGATTTCGTTCAAATCTCTGAATAGTTTTGGAAGTTTAATGGTTAAGTATAAAAGAGGGGGATAACTCCTTTTAAATTATATAAATGCTAAATGGGTTTTTATTAAGAATTATCTCATTTGCTCCGAATTTTGGATATAGATTTTTATATGATAAAGCATGTCTTTGATAGTATAGGAGGTTCAATGATTAAGTATAAAAAAACAGGAAAGGGGAGAGCTGTTTCCCCTTCTTAATTTTTTTTTCGAACGGAATTAACCCTTGAAAATATAAGGCTTTAATGTACAATCAGTATTTGTAGCCTGTGAGCTCAATGCCATCAGTTTAACTGGGCAATATTCTTTATTAAATCTACCTACCATAGCTAGTTGAAATCAACATTGAAAGAATGGTGACGTACACTGCTGGAAGGACAGTGACATGCGTTAACCCTTTATCTATCAAATTATGAATTCATGAAAATTTTACATTCTAAAGCATTTTACGTAAATTTCTTAAACAAAATTAAAAGATTTACATAATCATTTATATAATTGTTGAATATATTTAGAAGTATTGAAGGATTTAGAAGGATTAATTAAATTTGAATTTACAGGGATTTTGTGCAATATTTATAATATCACTCAAATCTTTTATTTTAAATTGTTTTCTTAGTATTTTGTAGAATTATAAAATGTACAAATGGGATGTTCTTACAACATAAATATAGAAGTATTTCCGAATTTAAAAAAATCCCCATTCCCCCTTCTTCAGCGCCAAGAAAGATGAAAAGATACAAAGGCAAAAGAAATCATCCTTTTAAAAATATTTTTGTTTTGTGTAACCAATAATGCTTAACGAAATAAAGGAATGTATCTGTAACTCATTCTAAACAGTATTGTTGATTGACATATAAAAAAATTATAAGTAACTTTAATGGTACTTATACGTACCGTCGATGAATAAAGGGTTGAATAGATAAAGCCCAAGAATAATCACTTTCTTTATGATTTGAAAACATTTCGATGTCATTTAAAAGAGCAGATGGCTGAAATTTATAGCTTTTATAATTTTAGACTGTCGTCTGGTCAAGATTTTTTTAAAAAGTCAGTCTGATACAGTTTTACTAAAATTTAATTTTAAGGAATATTGACAGAAAGAAAAATTTCCGTACTAATTGCTTTTTTAAATTTGGCAAAATGCGTGATTGCGTTCATGAAAGATTCTGAGAATTACAAGAAAATAGTTGCATTCTTATGCGTTTGATCTGTCTTTGGATAAAAAGAAAGGTTTATATTATTTAAATATCTAAATTTAAATTTAAATTTATAATCAAAAATTTTTTCATATTTATGTAATTTTTCTTGAGAATTAAATATAAAAAAAATAATAGTGAAGAAAAAAATATTTTTCTGCATCCAAATTTATCAGGAATTTTTTCAGTATTATTAGATGTAGATTTAAATCTATTTTTTTTATAACAATGACAAGGCTACCACTTCCACTATCTCTTTATATCATTAGATAGAACAATAGGAATGAGAAAAAGAATAAGAATTAATATATACTAAGAATATTTTATATTAGAAGCACAATAATCGTATAAATTAAAGCCATTCTTGTTTAAATTTCAAAATTTAATATTATATTATCATTTTGCATCCCTTCCCCGATAAGATAAATTTTTTTTCTGATTTTTGTCTTTCATTCTCAATTACATTGAACATCTGCCTTTGCTAGCTGAAAACAACAATGAAAGACTGGTGAAACGTAGCAAGATAGCAACGTATGTTGAACAGATAAAGCCCCATTCACTTTCTTTCACAATTTTACAGCACTTCAATGTCATTTAAGAGAACAGTCGACTGGAATTTATGCTTTTATTATTTTAAAGGATAAAATGACAGTCTGTCTTCTGTTCAAAAAGTTTGTCATAGGCAGTTTTGCTTAAACTTAATTTCAAAGAATATTGACAGCAAGAAATATTAATCTCACAGTAATTGCCTTTTTTCAGACAAATGCATGATCTGAATTTTAAAGCTGCAGTGAATTGTAAGAGAAAAGTGACATTCTTAAAATTTCCTGTAAAAGAATATTTGTATTATTTTTAAATTGAAATTGAAATTTATTATGAATTTTTTTTTCATATTTATATAAATTCTTTTTCAATTAAAAATAAAACGAAACAAAAAGTCATTGATTCGTGAAGAGAAAAAGATTTTTTTTATAAATACAAATTTACCAGAATTTTTTTTTTTTTTTTTTTTTTTTTTTTTTTTTTTTTTTTACAATGACAAGGCTGCAGCTGCTTCTTTTCTTATACATAAAATTAGAGATAATAATAATAATAATAAGAATTAAAAATAAGATATTTTTTTATACTAACCTCAGAATTATCTTGTTTAAACTTCAAAAATCGATATTTCATTGTCATTTCGTATCCCTTCACCCATAAGATAAAAATATTCTGTGATTTTTGTCTTTCATTCTCAACTGCGTTGAAAACCTTCCTTTGCTAGGAAACACGACATTTTTCTATAGTGGCCAGTGTGAATGGATCAGTTTTACCCAACATACAAAACAACAAATTATACAATTTTTTATACAAAATATTGCTTATAATACTGTTTAAACATTTTTTTTCAAGAAAAAAATCGTTAAAATTATGTACTAAATGTGTAAGTGTTTTGAAACGATAAAAAACGAATTAATGCCGAAAAAAGATACAAAATTAAAATTACATTTTTTTTTCAAATTTGATTGTTAAAACAAATAATATATCTTGTTACTTAAAAAACGATTCAAATAATACTTTTGACTTTATTTATACTGTCCATATTTTACCGAGAAGTTCACGAAAAAGTTAGGGTCATATTGACCCAGTGCGTGTAATTCGGTTATTAAAATGGGTACGTGTGCTGAAGGGTTAAGAGGATAGTCGACTGGAATTTATGCTTTTAATATTTTAAAGGATAAAATGACAGCCTGTCATCTGCTCCAAATTTCAAAAGAAAGTATATCCGATGCAGTTTTACTAAAACTTAATTTTGAAGGAATATGATATCAAGAAATATTAGCTGTATAGCAATTACTTTTT
Source organism: Maratus speculifer (assembly GCA_964019185.1). Lineage (NCBI taxonomy): Eukaryota > Metazoa > Arthropoda > Arachnida > Araneae > Salticidae > Maratus > Maratus speculifer. The sequence continues at coordinate 1,062,727 of CAXHSM010000007.1, forward strand.
TTCCAGACAAATTTGTGATTTGAATATTAAAGCTCCGTTGAATTTTAAGAGAAAAGTGACATTGTTAAAAGTTTGATATGTCTTTCGATAAAAGGTAAATTTTATATTATTTGAAATTTAAAATTGATGTTTGAATTCACTATAATTTATTTTTATCGGATTTATAATTTTTTTTCGAAAAAAAAAAAAAAAGATTGAAAAAGTCATTTTTAATCGTAAAAAAAAAAAAAAAAAAAAAAAAAAAAAAAAAAAAAAATATTTTGCCATGCATACAAATGTATCAGAAATTTTTTCGACGCTATTAAATGTAGAAATAAATGCGTTTTTTATTACTATAACAAGGGTGCCAATACGACTAGTCTTTAATAATATTAGATAGAATAATAGTAAAAAGAAGGAAAAAAGAAAATACACGACAAGGAATACACGACTATACAAGGACGATCTATACAAGGACACGACTATACAAGGACACACGACTATACACGGAATATACAAAGAATACACGACATTGGCCACCGGCCAATGTCGTGTATTCCTTTGTTACATTATTTTGTCTATACAGATTAAGATTAAAAATATCTAATATTAGAAGCACAATTATCCTTTAAAGTACTGCCTTCTTTTTTAAATTTAAAAAATCAACATTGATTTTTCATTTTGTATTCCTTCAGCTATAACATAAAAATATGAGATGACTTTAATTTTTATCTCTAATAACCTTAGCTAGTTGTAATCAACAGTGAAAGTCTGGTTTGCGAACACTGGTAATAAGACATGTGTTGAATAGGTAAAATCAAGCAGCATTAATTTTCTTTATAATTGTGCATTACTTCAATGTCATTTAAAAGGATAATGACAGGAATTTATGCTTTTATTATTTTAAAGGATAAAATGATAGTCTATCTTCTGTTCAAAATTTTAAAAGAAAGTTTGCCCGATGTAGTTTTACTAAAACTTAATTTCAAGGGATATTCACATCAAGAAGCAGTAATTCCATAATCCTATCAAAAACATGAATGTGAAAGAATGCTAAGTTCGTTAAAGGTTTCGCTAATAAAAGAAGTGAGATCTAACTGCAAACCAAATTCTTTCGAATCTCCTTAAATCATAGCTCCTGTCATGCATAATATTCTTCAATTGCTTAAAATGATTTGGTATGTTACTTGTTATTCAATAGAGCGACTTAGCAAGTTTTCACTTATTCAAATCTCTCTATTTAATTGATCAGAACTTAAAGTTGATCACTTAATTTATCAAAACCTTAACTTCAATGTACTTATTCGAACACTCGATTGACAATCAGATTCTAGATTAAATTGTACTCTGACTCAAACATTAAAATTGGTGGCTGAAAACTTGCCAAGTCGCTCTATTGAATAACAAGTAACATACCAAATCATTTTAAGCAATTGAAGAATATTATGCATGACAGGAGCTATGATTTAAGGAGATTCGAAAGAACTTGGTTTGCAGTTAGATCTCACTTCTTCTATTAGCGAAACCTTTAACGAACTTGGCATTCTTTCACATTCATGTTTTTGATAGGATATCATTATTTTTTGTCTCATCATTTCTTTTATTAGCGAAACCTTTAACGAACTTGGCATTCTTTCACATTCATCTTTTTGATAGGATATCATTATTTTTTGTCAAATAAGTAGGTATTTGTTTCCTTTTTGAAATAGGCTTAGCATTAAATTAGTTTTATTTAATATTAATTAATCTTACAGCTTTTTCCTGCGTTTATTCACTGTTTTTTTTCAGTCAAATTTAAAAAAATTAACATTAGGACTGCTTGTGTTCCTTTAAATTCCACTAATAAGGATGTTTCTTTTTTGTGATTGGGTACTACTTGATTATCTCGTCGACCAAAAAAGTTTGTTGCCAACTTGATGATGTATCGCCAAATTGATGACAAAAAATACCCGCCAAAAGTGATGCTAACTTGGCGCTATTTCTGGTATTTCGCCAAATTCCCATAGACTCCCATTGTAATCTGGCAATTTATCCAATACTTTTGTTAAAGCAAGAACTATTGCCATCATTTTGACATCTTTTTATTTTTTTATTATTATTATTATTTTTAATCAGTTCGCTAACTTTCCAATATTGCTTAAATACTGCTATATAGAAAGTTTTTAGAACGCTTTTCGCGCATTTTTACTCCTTTTAAATTTTGTATTTGTTAACAAATGTTCTTAGTGATCATTTATATCTTATAAGCAATGAACATGCCAAATTTGATGTTTCTAGGCCCTTAACATACAGACATAGCATTTTTAGAAATTTGTTTGCTCTTTTAACCCCTTTGGATTAGTGGCATCGACATAAGATATAGCCTATATTGGACAAAGGACTGTCACCATCATTTTGATATCATTACTTTTAAGATCGGTTTGTTGTTTGCTGAGATTGCTTAAAAATCCCAATTTAGAACGCTTTTCGTGCATTTTCACACTTTTTAAATTCTGTATTTTTTAGCAAATCCCCGTAGAGATAATTTATATCTTATAAATAATTAACATGCCAACTTTTATATTTCTAGGTCCTTCAGCAATACAAAAGTGGCATTTTTAGAATGTTTTTTTGCTTCTTCACCCTCTTATGGTTAATGGTATACACATAAAATATAGCCTATATTTGAACCAGGGTGAATACCATAATTTTGGTACCATTAATTTTGAAATCGGTTCATAGTTTCAGAGATTAGCCCCGATACTCGCTAAAAGTGACGCCAACTTGGCACTATTTCTGATATTTTACGAAATTCCCATAAACTCTAAAATGCCAAACTTTATAATTCCAGTCCCTTAACATACAGACATCGCATTTTTTAAAGTTTTTTCTCTTTTACCGCCTTTGGATTGGTGGCATCGACATAAGATATAGTCTATGTTGGAGCAAGGACTGTCATCATCATTTTGATACCGTTACTTTTAAGGTCGGTTTGCTGTTTGATGAGATTGTTTTAAAATCGCTATTTAGAACGTTTTCAGACAGCTCTTCGCGGTTTCCCCCCCCCCCTTTTAAATTTGCTATTTTTTAGAAAATGCCATTAGTGAACATTTATGCCTTATAAATAATTAACATGCCAAATTTTGTGTTTCTAGGCCCTTCAGTAAAACAAAAATCACATTTTATAATGTTTTTTACTTCTGAACTCTCTTTTGATTAGTGGCACAGACATAAGATATAGTCTATGTTTTAACCGGAGCGAATACCATCATTTTGGTATCATTACTTTTGAAATCGGTTTGGTATTTTAAGAGATTAGCCCCGATACTCGCCAAAAGTGACGCCAACTTGGCACTATTTATGGTATTTTGTGAAATTCTCATAAACTCCCATTATAATCCAATATTTATCTTCTAACCAACCATTAATGTTTAATTAATGATGATTTCTGATTTTTTCCTATTTATAGATCCAATAACCTACCTCCACACCAAATTTCAACTTCCTAAGTCACGTGGAAGTAGTCAAACATTTCTATGAGTGAGTCAGTGAGTCACTGAGTCAGTGGTAAAAACAGTGATTTTCAGACGTGAATTTCTCGTGAACGGTAAAAGATTTTTTAAAAAAAATTAAAGGATTCGGAAATTAGACGATGGTCTTACACGACACGGAAAATTGCAAGAGTGTAGGTCAAATAGAATTTAAGTTATTGAGGGGTCAAAAGGGGCCCGAAATGGTTCGGGTAATATAACCCACGGCCGGTGTGTCGCCTTTACTTTGTGAACTTGGCTGACACACTGCCGTGTGTCTAGATAATTGCCTTTTTTCCAGAGATATACGTGATATGTGTCTTAACGTTTCAGCAAATTATATAATAAAAGTGACATTCTTAAAGTTTGATATGCCTTTCGATAAAAGTTTTATTTTGTACTTATTATGTAAAAATGGAAATTGAAATTTATAAACATTATTTTTTGTTTGATTTATATATATATATATATATATATATATATATATATATATATATATATATATATATATATATATATATATATATATATTTGAGAAAAAAGATTAAAACAAACGTTTGAAGAAACATATGAGTTTTTTATGCATACAAATGTATCAGAGATGTTTGCGGTATTCTAAATGTAAATTAAAATTAAGACAACTATGACAAGGCTTCCGCTGGGACTATTCTTTTACAATATTAGATAAAATATCAATAATAACAAGAAGTTAAAATAATAATAATAATAAGAAGAAGAAGAAGAATTAATTAGTAATAAGAGTATTTAATATTATAAGCACAGTTATCTTGTAAATGACAATCATTCTTTTTTAAATTTCAAAAATCCATGTTTCTTTGTCATTTTCTATTCCTTTATAACATAAAAATATTTTTTTTAATTTAATTCTACCTGCTTTAGCTATTTGAAACGATTAAAGTAAGACTGGTGGCGAAGATGCCTGGCAACACAACGACATACGTTGAATAGTTAAAATTTCAGACGCACTAACTTCCTTTATGATTTTACGACACCTTAGTGTCATTTAAATAATAGTCGACAGAAATTTGCCTTTGTAACTTTATAAGATAATATGACAGTCTGTCAGATGTTATTTCAAAAGAAAGTATACTCGATGAAGTTTTACTAAAACTTAATATCTAGGAATTTTGACAGTAAGAAACAAAAATTATAAGAAAATTCTGGGAATTATAAGAAAATAGATTTCGTTCTCTTTGGATAAAAGATAAATAAATAAAAAAAAGTTAATTTAACATAAAAAAAATTTAATCTTGACGAAGCAAATATTTTTTCCCCTGACCGCCGAGCGAAAAGGCCAAAGTATTATGTAGTTTTCTCTTTAATTTATTTTAAACGTTAATAAAAGAAGGATTTTCTAACATGGTATAATTTTTTTGTTAGGTATATGTTTATAAACCTTCAAAATATCTATCATAATTTTATTTATTAAAACTATATTGTATTTCTGGAATTACTTTAATTTAAATAAAGTTTCAAATGCTGTGAAACTTGCAGCCTAGTGAACAAATATATCAGGTCGCGGCAGCGGGAAGGTTAAGCACACAAAATTATTAAAAATGTACTCCGTTTTATTAATATTGATTATTTTAAACAATGAAAATGCTGTCATTGTTTCGATTTTAATATTTTTAATATTTTTTTCTAGCCGTATTTCTAATCACCTGCCATAAAAATTAGTAGAAATCTCACACGAGAATTATGGACTAAAAATTGGGGTGGTAAAAACATCTCAATTGAAAGATTTTCCATCTTTACTAATGAAAAAATATTTCGCTCATTGTGCGTGTCTGTCTATCTGACTGCCTAATGGCCATGGTCTAGCAAAATCTACAGCATGTAAATTTTTACAACGACATTAAAAATTTTTACGAAGTTTGTGCCAAAGGTTCACATCATGCAGCTGAGATAGCAGATTTTAAAATTCTATTAATTTCTTGAGAAATTTATTGAAATCCCCAAATTTAAAGAAAAGAAAATTCATCAATATTCAACAAAAGCATACTTTTTTTCCAAACCGCACCGCATTTCCTCAAAGACTGGAAGAGAGGTGAGGATAATAGATTTAAAGCGCTGCTAGGGCGATAAATGTATTGGGCTTTCTTAAAACTCAAATCTTAAATTCTACTTGTCCTAAAAACTCGCAAATTGCACAGCAAGGCGCAAAAAATATTTTCCTATCGTAGAATATGACTACAGTATGCCCAGCCATCATAGACATCCGAATTTAGTTTTTTTTGTCACTAGAGAACCATTTAACTTGCAATCCATCCAATGCATGTATGTTTTAGCGCAAAAAACGCGTGATTATGTAGAGCAATTTTAACATAGTTATTGAAAGAGATATACATTAAATATATATATATTAAAACAGACTTAAGTACATTTTTAAAAATTAAATAAAATTTATCTACAAAAAAGTAAAACATTAAAAAACATTTAAAAATACAAAAGTAAACGTATCGCCAAGCTACACGCAAGGCCACGTCATACAAATAATAGTTCATTGCATAATAAACATTGGAACAAATCAAGACAGTTACAGTTAGTTATTATCAAAAATATCACTTTTTATCATTTTTTAGAATGAATATTATCTTTTTCTAGAAAACAATAACTAACTGTAACTGTGTTGATTTGTTCCAATGTTTGTTGTGCAATGAACTATTATTTGTACTGACGTGGCCTTGCGTGTAGCTTAGCGATAAGTTTAATTTTGAATTTTTGAATGTTTTTTAGTGTTTTAATTTTTTGTAGGTAAATTTTATTTACTTTTAAAAAATGTATTCAAGTCTGCCTTGATTTATATTTTTCAATATTTTAATAGTTTTTTTTATTATTCAGACGTTAAATGTATATTTATTGCAAATTTAACACACTTGCCCGACACTCTGCGATACTTTTGGCTTCTCTGTATACAACAATGAACAGTAGCTCTCGAAACAGAAAAGTTAAAAGTTCTTGGAATTTCACAAACAGCCTTCTTATGAGATGAAATTGCTCTAAATATTACTTTATTTTGTCACTTAGATTTATATCTTGATTGGCTTAATGGCTATTTTTTTCAATTGCATTGTCGCCTTTTAATGGAATTTCTTTACTTTTAGACCTGCTATGCTTGAAATGTTTAGCAATATCAGAAACTTTAACATTTTAAGCGTTTAAATCTCAAATTGTAGCTATATCAGCCGTAGGGAATTGAATGTTTCAAGGCATTTTTGTACTGGTCAAAAATCGAAAAAGTTCTTCCGGCAATGCCGAGAGGAAGAGGTAGCTTTCATATACTTATATATTTATTTATTTATTTTAAAGTAAGTTACATTGTTCAAAAATACTAAGCTCAAACTAGAGGAAATAATCTTATAAAATTAGTGATTTTATAAGATTGAATACTAGTTTTTGTCAAGACAGAATATTAATAGGAATTTTTAGAAATTAGTCTTCTTTTATTCAACCTGGTTTTATTTTAAGCGATTTAGAGAGTCACCAAATTCCACGAATCATAAAGTGTATGCCATTTTAAAGCAACATCGTGGATCGTTCAGATCAGACCGTTTCAAAATGTCAGCCATAAGCAAAATTCAAAGTGCTATAACTCAATTATTTTTTAAGATATAGACAAAATAAAAAGTATTCAGGAATCGGTGTTTTAAGTTCTAACACGTAAAAGAAAAATATTTTTCAACTTTCAATTTTTTTGCATTTAATTTTAAATTTAAATTTTTTTTTTAATTTAAAATGGCCGCCAATTTGAAACAAAATGGCGGATGATGCTGGCCAACGAACTCGGTCGAGACATTTGTATGTACTATGTACATACTAAGTTTCAATGAAATCGGTTCATGAATACGCGTGTTATCACGTGGCAAAAATCATATTGTTTCAAAATGTCAGCCATAAGAAAAATTCAAAGTGCTATAACTCAATCATTTTGTGATATATAGACAAAATAAAAAGTGTTCTCGAATCGTTGTTTTAAGTTCTAACATGTAAAAGAAAAATATTTTTCAAATTTTGATTTTTTCGCATTTAATTTTAAATTTTAAATTTAAAAAAAAATTAAACTGGCCACCATTTTGAAACAAAATGGCGGATGATTCTGGCCAACGAACTCGGTCGAGACATTTGTATGTACTATGTACATACCAAGTTTCATTGAAATCGGTTCATAAATACGCGTGTTATCACGTGACAAAAATCAGATCGTTTCAAAATGTCAGCCATAAGAAAAATGCAAAGTGCTATAACTCATTCATTTTTTAAGATATAGACAAAATAAAAAGTGTTCTGGAATCTTTGTTTTAAGTTCTAACACGTAAAAGAAAAATATTTTTCAACTTTTAATTTTTTCGCATTTAATTTTAAATTTTAAATTTTTTAAATTTTTTTAAAATTGCCGCCATATTGAAACAAAATGACGGATGATGCTGACCAACGAACTCGGTAGAGACTTTTGTATGTTTCATTCAAATCGGTTTATAAATACGTTAGTTATCGCATGACAAAAATCAGATATATAAATATATATATATATATATATATATGTCAACATTTGAACGAAGGGTGGTTTTGGGGTCTGGGGGTCATGATCGGTGAAAATATACCAAAATTTTCTGGAAGTGCTTTCCTCCGGACGGCTGCAATAGGTAGCTTTTTACTTTTTGTAATGAAAGCTACCTAAAACAAGCAGTGATTTTACATTTCAAAGTGCTTGCCTCACATGTAACGACCACAAAATTTACAATTTTTATTTATCATACAATGATAATAAATGCGATTCTTTTCATTGTTCATATATTTTTGGGACAAATTACTTTAAATTTAATTTTTTGTAAACAATCTGTGATATAAACATCATGTTTCTGTAGTATAATAAACTTATGTTGTGATTTTATATGATATATATATATATATATATATATATATATATATATATATATATATTTAGATCGCTGGTTCATTTTTTTGAACTATTACTTCAAAAACCCGTCTTTTCATATGCTTTTGAGACACACCATACTTTTAGTGTTAATAGCTATGAAAAACAATAAAGCAATAGAAACCTTTAACTGTAATTTTAACTATAAAAAATTATATTTGTAAAATGAATTTTGAATTCTGTTAGTGCATTTCATAAAAAAACCCTCTTTTATAACATTTTATGGCGTTAGTTCTTAATTAGTTAATAATAAAACGGAAAAATGCATAACAAAAGCTCTGAGAAATACCTTCTGTTTTCACAAAGTATGTGTTGTATTTTCTACATTAAATGTGCTAGATTAAAAACTTGGAACATCATCATTTTTTTGTCATATGTCACCTGTAATGAAATTCACATCTAATGAATCTAAACAAAGACTTTATTCAGACGACTGTGTTCGTTAAAATTAAAAATTTTGAGTACGAAATTTGTTTTCTTAATTAACGCTATTTACTTTAGCATTGTAACAAGAGTATTCTAGTCATGAATTGAAACCTACGTTTGTAAGAATAACTTAATATCCTTTATTTAACATTGTTGTGAAAAATAATCTGCTTCTTTAATTAGTATATTATATTTAATTAACTTATTAAAACCGAAATATCTTAATAAGATAAGAAATTATATTGTGATAATGCCATCGTGAAAAAATAATAATAAATTTAACTAGGAATTTCATAGGAATTTGAAATTCAATAACGTTTTTTATACATTTGCTATTTTTTATTTTTTTATTTATTAGATGCATTTGTACTTAAGTACATACGTAGCACCTATAGTCGGCGGAAAGTTCGCCCATCATATAACAGATCAAAAACTACTGAACCAAATCATTTGAAAATTAAAAAAATATAATTTTTGCATAATTTTGCGAAATCATTTCAAATTTTATGGAAATCGGATGAATTGCTTAATTACAAAAACAATCAAAAGTATTCCATTATATTTCAGACAGTGGGGAAAAAGTGCATTTTAATGATGCTACACTCGTTCGAACATAATAAAACTGATATGCATCTATGGCGTATAAACTGAAATATACATGTTGCACAATCTGGGATGCAAAGAATGTTTGCTATTAATTTACAGGATACACAAATTTATCCCATTACATAATGGTATAGGAGGAAACATTGTTTGAGATGCTTTTTAATAATATTAAAATACTTCAGATTTTAGGAAATTGATATACCTTGCTGAGGGTTACTACAAGTTAATTCCTGTATAACAGAAAACACATATTATTTACAGGGACACACGAAAGATTTCGGATACTCTACTGTATTCGAAGTACTATATACACTGAGATCTGAATATTTTTAAAAATTCCTTATATTACGAACACACCTCATTTGCTACGCTTGACGTGCAATTTCCAACTTGTTTTTTCATAACAGTGTATATAAGATATTTGTTGTGCTTTTGTGTTAAGAAAACTTTTTTTTTACATTTAATCTCGAAAAAGACTTTACTATCAGTATCTAAACTGTTATTAATTTAATTTGTTGGACATTAGCGGATCGATGTTCTATTTAGTGTTTAATAGGTTCTCATCATACTCTTTCTAGTGTAGAATTTTTCCTGTTTATATATTTGCTTTTAAAAGTTCCTAACATTCACAGGAATTCAAATGGTATACGAAAGTGCAACCGGCCAATGTCGTGTATTCCTTGTTACGTTATTTTGTCTATACAGATGATCCAAAGTGTTAACATCTTTTTAGTCATATTATAAAAAGTAACTATTTCTGCTTAAAAAAAATATATCCCGTAATTTCATAAATTGCATCTGAAAAACACATATTTGACAGTAATTGAACAACTTTGTTTTTTCGAGATCAGTATAAAATTACTGCAACAACTGATTGAAATATTAATATTGAAGATTTTAATTTTCGGTGTTTATTTGGCAAGAACCTTTTTTGAATTTCATATTCGTTTGAGTGAATGGTTCCAATATTAATGTCAATTTTTTTTCAGTTAAACATTTCTTAGAAAGATCTAAGCTCAGTGAACTAGTTATCTCCTGCTATTTTTCGTTTTGTTGCCTAAAAAGATTCAACTATTCCAAGCAAAATATCTGCTGCTGATTAGGAAATGTTATACTGGTCATCTGGTTGCTTTTCAATGTAAGTTTCAAGGAACTGGGTTTAAATAGAACAGCGTCTAAAAATGTTTCGTGTGTGTATGTAACTGGTGTTATTTTGTTATTCGTATTATTAAAGTTAAATGTGTAACTCATCCGGCTACCGCATCTTTACTCTGCTGTGATTATTACTTAGTTAAAAGTATAAAAATCTTAAAATTGAAATTTATTGGTCAAATATTAGTCCTATGAATATGACATCAGCATTTCTCAAAGACAACTTTTTGCTTTATTGTTCAGAAGCTGCATCTTTCATATAGATAAAATAACAAAATTTGTTAATTTCTGTGTACTGTTCTTTGCATTAGATTACATGATAACATTCAGTTTGTGTAAATATACCACCTTTTATGAACATCTCTTAATAGAATAAACATAATATAGCTTTTAAAGTCGCTACTATTGTTTTACGTGCAAATGTATAACGTAATTTAAATTTATTTCCTATATACCTCTTTTCCTATGTACTTTGACAAATAGATATGAAGCGAAAGTAGTTAATAAAATATACGGATAAATCTGCAAAATCTGCAATTGACAATCGATATCCAGTTATGGAACTGTGTGTCTTACGACACTATTAAATTTCAATGCAATGTACTATTCCTGCGAGAAAGTAGTAAATTATGTAAAGTTATTTCAAAGAATACTGCATAAATAAAAGCTGTTATATTTGTATTCCTTCAGCTATAACATAAAAATATGAGATGACTTTAATTTTTATCTCTAATAACCTTAGCTAGTTGTAATCAACAGTGAAAGTCTGGTTTGCGTACACTGGTAGTAAGACATGTGTTGAATAGGTAAAATCAAGCAGCATTAATTTTCTTTATAATTGTGCATTACTTCAATGTCATTTAAAAGTATAATGACAGGAATTTATGCTTTTATTATTTTAAAGGATAAAATGATAGTCTATCTTCTGTTCAAAATTTCAAAAGAAAGTTTGCCCGATGTAGTTTTACTAAAACTTAATTTCAAGGGATATTCACATCAAGAAGCAGTATTTCCATAATCCTATCAAAAACATGAATGTGAAAGAATGCTAAGTTCGTTAAAGGTTTCGCTAATAAAAGAAGTGAGATCTAACTGCAAACCAAGTTCTTTCGAATCTCCTTAAATCATAGCTCCTGTCATGCATAATATTCTTCAATTGCTTAAAATGATTTGGTATGTTACTTGTTATTCAATAGAGCGACTTAGCAAGTTTTCACTTATTCAAATCTCTATATTTAATTGATCAGAACTTAAAGTTGATCACTTAATTTATCAAAACCTTAACTTCAATGTACTTATTCGAACACTCGATTGACAATCAGATTCTAGATTAAATTGTACTCTGACTCAAACATTAAAATTGGTGGCTGAAAACTTGCCAAGTCGCTCTATTGAATAACAAGTAACATACCAAATCATTTTAAGCAATTGAAGAATATTATGCATGACAGGAGCTATGATTTAAGGAGATTCGAAAGAACTTGGTTTGCAGTTAGATCTCACTTCTTCTATTAGCGAAACCTTTAACGAACTTGGCATTCTTTCACATTCATGTTTTTGATAGGATATCATTATTTTTTGTCTCATCATTTCTTTTATTAGCGAAACCTTTAACGAACTTGGCATTTTTTCACATTCATGTTTTTGATAGGATATCATTATTTTTTGTCAAATAAGTAGGTATTTGTTTCCTTTTTGAAATAGGCTTAGCATTAAATTAGTTTTATTTAATATTAATTAATCTTACAGCTTTTTCCTGCTTTTATTCACTGTTTTTTTTTCAGTCAAATTTAAAAAAATTAATATTAGGACTGCTTGTGTTCCTTTAAATTCCACTAATAAGGATGTTTCTTTTTTGTGATTGGGTACTACTTGATTATCTCGTCGACCAAAAAAGTTTGTTGCCAACTTGATGATGTATCGCCAAATTGATGACAAAAAATACCCGCCAAAAGTGATGCTAACTTGGCGCTATTTCTGGTATTTCGCCAAATTCCCATAGACTCCCATTGTAATCTGGCAATTTATCCAATACTTTTGTTAAAGCAAGGACTATTGCCATCATTTTGACATCTTTTTTTTTTTTTTTTTTTTTTTTTTTTTAATCAGTTCGCTAACTTTCCAATATTGCTTAAATACTGCTATATAGAAAGTTTTTTAGAACGCTTTTCGCGCATTTTTACTCCTTTTAAATTTTGTATTTGTTAACAAATGTTCTTAGTGATCATTTATATCTTATAAGCAATGAACATGCCAAATTTGATGTTTCTAGGCCCTTAACATACAGACATAGCATTTTTAGAAATTTGTTTGCTCTTTTAACCCCTTTGGATTAGTGGCATCGACATAAGATATAGCCTATATTGGACAAAGGACTGTCACCATCATTTTGATATCATTACTTTTAAGATCGGATTGTTGTTTGCTGAGATTGCTTAAAAATCCCAATTTAGAACGCTTTTCGTGCATTTTCACCCTTTTTAAATTCTGTATTTTTTAGCAAATGCCCGTAGAGATAATTTATATCTTATAAATAATTAACATGCCAACTTTTATATTTCTAGGTCCTTCAGCAATACAAAAGTGGCATTTTAGAATGTTTTTTGCTTCTTCACCCTCTTATGGTTAATGGTATACACATAAAATATAGCCTTTATTTGAACCAGGGTGAATACCATAATTTTGGTACCATTAATTTTGAAATCGGTTCATAGTTTCAGAGATTAGCCCCGATACTCGCTAAAAGTGACGCCAACTTGGCACTATTTCTGATATTTTACGAAATTCCCATAAACTCTAAAATGCCAAACTTTATAATTCCAGTCCCTTAACATACAGACATCGCATTTTTAGAACTTTTTTTCTCTTTTACCGCCTTTGGATTGGTGGCATCGACATAAGATATAGTCTATGTTGGAGCAAGGACTGTCATCATCATTTTGATATCGTTACTTTTAAGGTCGGTTTGCTGTTTGCTGAGATTGTTTTAAAATCGCTATTTAGAACGTTTTCAGACAGCTCTTCGCGGATTTCCCCCCCCCCTTTTAAATTTGGTATTTTTTAGAAAATTCCATTAGTGAACATTTATGCCTTATAAATAATTAACATGCCAAATTTTGTGCTTCTAGGCCCTTCAGTAAAACAAAAATCACATTTTATAATGTTTTTTACTTCTGAACTCTCTTTTGGTTAGTGGCACAGACATAAGATATAGTCTATGTTTGAACCGGGGCGAATACCATCATTTTGGTATCATTACTTTTGAAATCGGTTTGGTATTTTAAGAGATTAGCCCCGATACTCGCCAAAAGTGACGCCAACTTGGCACTATTTATGGTATTTTGTGAAATTCTCATAAACTCCCATTATAATCCAATATTTATCTTCTAACCAACCATTAATGTTTAATTAATGGTGATTTCTGATTTTTTCCTATTTATAGATCCAATAACCTACCTCCACATCAAATTTCAACTTCCTAAGTCACGTGGAAGTAGTCAAACATTTCTATGAGTGAGTCAGTGAGTCAGTGAGTCAGTGGTAAAAACAGTGATTTTCAGACGTCAATTTCTCGTGAACGGTAAAAGATTTTTTTGAAAATTTAAAGGATTCGAAAATTAGAAGATGGTCTTACACGACACGGAAAATTGCAAGAGTGTAGGTCAAATAGAATTTAAGTTATTGAGGGGTCAAAAGGGGCCCGAAATGGTTCGGGTAATATAACCCACGGCCGGTGTGTCGCCTTTACTTTGTGAACTTGGCTGGCACACTGCCGTGTGTCTAGATAATTGCCTTTTTTTCCAGAGATATACGTGATTTGTGTCTTAAAGTTTCAGCAAATTATACAATAAAAGTGACATTCTTAAAGTTTGAAATGCCTTTCGATAAAAGTTTTATTTTGTACTTATTATGTAAAAATGGAAATTGAAATTTATAAACATTATTTTTTGTTTGATTTATGTATATATATATATATATATTTGAGAAAAAAGATTAAAACAAACGTTTGAAGAAACATATGAGTTTTTTATGCATACAAATGTATCAGAGATGTTTGCGGTATTCTAAATGTAAATTAAAATTAAGACAACTATGACAAGGCTTCCGCTGGGACTATTCTTTTACAATATTAGATAAAATAGTAATAATAACAAGAAGTTAAAATAATAATAATAAGAAGAAGAAGAGAAGAAGAATTAATTAGTAATAAGAGTATTTAATATTATAAGCACAGTTATCTTGTAAATGACAATCATTCTTTTTTAAATTTCAAAAATCCATGTTTCTTTGTCATTTTCTATTCCTTTATAACATAAAAATATTTTTTTTAAATTTAATTCTACCTCCTTTAGCTATTTGAAATGATTAAAGTAAGACTGGTGGCGAAGATGCCTGGCAACACAACGACATACGTTGAATAGTTAAAATTTCAGACGCACTAACTTCCTTTATGATTTTACGACACCTTAGTGTCATTTAAATAATAGTCGACAGAAATTTGCCTTTGTAACTTTATAAGATAATATGACAGTCTGTCAGATGTTATTTCAAAAGAAAGTATACTCGATGAAGTTTTACTAAAACTTAATATCTAGGAATTTTGACAGTAAGAAACAAAAATTATAAGAAAATTCTGGGAATTATAAGAAAATAGATTTCGTTCTCTTTGGATAAAAGATAAATAAATAAAAAAAAGTTAATTTAACATAAAAAAAATTTAATCTTGACGAAGCAAATATTTTTTCCCCTGACCGCCGAGCGAAAAGGCCAAAGTATTATGTAGTTTTCTCTTTAATTTATTTTAAACGTTAATAAAAGAAGGATTTTCTAACATGGTATAATTTTTTTGTTAGGTATATGTTTATAAACCTTCAAAATATCTATCATAATTTTATTTATTAAAACTATATTGTATTTCTGGAATTACTTTAATTTAAATAAAGTTTCAAATGCTGTGAAACTTGCAGCCTAGTGAACAAATATATCAGGTCGCGGCAGCGGGAAGGTTAAGCACACAAAATTATTAAAAATGTACTCCGTTTTATTAATATTGATTATTTTAAACAATGAAAATGCTGTCATTGTTTCGATTTTAATATTTTTAATATTTTTTTCTAGCCGTATTTCTAATCACCTGCCATAAAAATTAGTAGAAATCTCACACGAGAATTATGGACTAAAAATTGGGGTGGTAAAAACATCTCAATTGAAAGATTTTCCATCTTTACTAATGAAAAAATATTTCGCTCATTGTGCGTGTCTGTCTATCTGACTGCCTAATGGCCATGGTCTAGCAAAATCTACAGCATGTAAATTTTTACAACGACATTAAAAATTTTTACGAAGTTTGTGCCAAAGGTTCACATCATGCAGCTGAGATAGCAGATTTTAAAATTCTATTAATTTCTTGAGAAATTTATTGAAATCCCCAAATTTAAAGAAAAGAAAATTCATCAATATTCAACAAAAGCATACTTTTTTTCCAAACCGCACCGCATTTCCTCAAAGACTGGAAGAGAGGTGAGGATAATAGATTTAAAGCGCTGCTAGGGCGATAAATGTATTGGGCTTTCTTAAAACTCAAATCTTAAATTCTACTTGTCCTAAAAACTCGCAAATTGCACAGCAAGGCGCAAAAAATATTTTCCTATCGTAGAATATGACTACAGTATGCCCAGCCATCATAGACATCCGAATTTAGTTTTTTTTTGTCACTAGAGAACCATTTAACTTGCAATCCATCCAATGCATGTATGTTTTAGCGCAAAAAACGCGTGATTATGTAGAGCAATTTTAACATAGTTATTGAAAGAGATATACATTAAATATATATATATTAAAACAGACTTAAGTACATTTTTAAAAATTAAATAAAATTTATCTACAAAAAAGTAAAACATTAAAAAACATTTAAAAATACAAAAGTAAACGTATCGCCAAGCTACACGCAAGGCCACGTCATACAAATAATAGTTCATTGCATAATAAACATTGGAACAAATCAAGACAGTTACAGTTAGTTATTATCAAAAATATCACTTTTTATCATTTTTTAGAATGAATATTATCTTTTTCTAGAAAACAATAACTAACTGTAACTGTGTTGATTTGTTCCAATGTTTGTTGTGCAATGAACTATTATTTGTACTGACGTGGCCTTGCGTGTAGCTTGGCGATAAGTTTAATTTTGAATTTTTGAATGTTTTTTAGTGTTTTAATTTTTTGTAGGTAAATTTTATTTACTTTTAAAAAATGTATTCAAGTCTGCCTTGATTTATATTTTTCAATATTTTAATAGTTTTTTTTATTATTCAGACGTTAAATGTATATTTATTGCAAATTTAACACACTTGCCCGACACTCTGCGATACTTTTGGCTTCTCTGTATACAACAATGAACAGTAGCTCTCGAAACAGAAAAGTTAAAAGTTCTTGGAATTTCACAAACAGCCTTCTTATGAGATGAAATTGCTCTAAATATTACTTTATTTTGTCACTTAGATTTATATCTTGATTGGCTTAATGGCTATTTTTTTCAATTGCATTGTCGCCTTTTAATGGAATTTCTTTACTTTTAGACCTGCTATGCTTGAAATGTTTAGCAATATCAGAAACTTTAACATTTTAAGCGTTTAAATCTCAAATTGTAGCTATATCAGCCGTAGGGAATTGAATGTTTCAAGGCATTTTTGTACTGGTCAAAAATCGAAAAAGTTCTTCCGGCAATGCCGAGAGGAAGAGGTAGCTTTCATATACTTATATATTTATTTATTTATTTTAAAGTAAGTTACATTGTTCAAAAATACTAAGCTCAAACTAGAGGAAATAATCTTATAAAATTAGTGATTTTATAAGATTGAATACTAGTTTTTGTCAAGACAGAATATTAATAGGAATTTTTAGAAATTAGTCTTCTTTTATTCAACCTGGTTTTATTTTAAGCGATTTAGAGAGTCACCAAATTCCACGAATCATAAAGTGTATGCCATTTTAAAGCAACATCGTGGATCGTTCAGATCAGACCGTTTCAAAATGTCAGCCATAAGCAAAATTCAAAGTGCTATAACTCAATTATTTTTTAAGATATAGACAAAATAAAAAGTATTCAGGAATCGGTGTTTTAAGTTCTAACACGTAAAAGAAAAATATTTTTCAACTTTCAATTTTTTTGCATTTAATTTTAAATTTAAATTTTTTTTTAAATTTAAAATGGCCGCCAATTTAAAACAAAATGGCGGATGATGCTGGCCAACGAACTCGGTCGAGACATTTGTATGTACTATGTACATACTAAGTTTCAATGAAATCGGTTCATGAATACGCGTGTTATCACGTGGCAAAAATCATATTGTTTCAAAATGTCAGCCATAAGAAAAATTCAAAGTGCTATAACTCAATCATTTTGTGATATATAGTCAAAATAAAAAGTGTTCTCGAATCGTTGTTTTAAGTTCTAACATGTAAAAGAAAAATATTTTTCAAATTTTGATTTTTTCGCATTTAATTTTAAATTTTAAATTTAAAAAAAAAATTAAACTGGCCACCATTTTGAAACAAAATGGCGGATGATTCTGGCCAACGAACTCGGTCGAGACATTTGTATGTACTATGTACATACCAAGTTTCATTGAAATCGGTTCATAAATACGCGTGTTATTACGTGACAAAAATCAGATCGTTTCAAAATGTCAGCCATAAGAAAAATGCAAAGTGCTATAACTCATTCATTTTTTAAGATATAGACAAAATAAAAAGTGTTCTGGAATCTTTGTTTTAAGTTCTAACACGTAAAAGAAAAATATTTTTCAACTTTTAATTTTTTCGCATTTAATTTTAAATTTTAAATTTTTTAAATTTTTTTAAAATTGCCGCCATATTGAAACAAAATGACGGATGATGCTGACCAACGAACTCGGTAGAGACTTTTGTATGTTTCATTCAAATCGGTTTATAAATACGTTAGTTATCGCATGACAAAAATCAGATATATATATATATATATATATATATATATATATGTCAACATTTGAACGAAGGGTGGTTTTGGGGTCTGGGGGTCATGATCGGTGAAAATATACCAAAATTTTCTGGAAGTGCTTTCCTCCGGACGGCTGCAATAGGTAGCTTTTTACTTTTTGTAATGAAAGCTACCTAAAACAAGCAGTGATTTTACATTTCAAAGTGCTTGCCTCACATGTAACGACCACAAAATTTACAATTTTTATTTATCATACAATGATAATAAATGCGATTCTTTTCATTGTTCATATATTTTTGGGACAAATTACTTTAAATTTAATTTTTTGTAAACAATCTGTGATATAAACATCATGTTTCTGTAGTATAATAAACTTATGTTGTGATTTTATATGATATATATATATATATATATATATATATATATATATATATATATATATATATTTAGATCGCTGGTTCATTTTTTTGAACTATTACTTCAAAAACCCGTCTTTTCATATGCTTTTGAGACACACCATACTTTTAGTGTTAATAGCTATGAAAAACAATAAAGCAATAGAAACCTTTAACTGTAATTTTAACTATAAAAAATTATATTTGTAAAATGAATTTTGAATTCTGTTAGTACATTTCATAAAAAAAACCCTCTTTTATAACATTTTATGGCGTTAGTTCTTAATTAGTTAATAATAAAACGGAAAAATGCATAACAAAAGCTCTGAGAAATACCTTCTGTTTTCACAAAGTATGTGTTGTATTTTCTACATTAAATGTGCTAGATTAAAAACTTGGAACATCATCATTTTTTTGTCATATGTCACCTGTAATGAAATTCACATCTAATGAATCTAAACAAAGACTTTATTCAGACGACTGTGTTCGTTAAAATTAAAAATTTTGAGTACGAAATTTGTTTTCTTAATTAACGCTATTTACTTTAGCATTGTAACAAGAGTATTCTAGTCATGAATTGAAACCTACGTTTGTAAGAATAACTTAATATCCTTTATTTAACATTGTTGTGAAAAATAATCTGCTTCTTTAATTAGTATATTATATTTAATTAACTTATTAAAACCGAAATATCTTAATAAGATAAGAAATTATATTGTGATAATGCCATCGTGAAAAAATAATAATAAATTTAACTAGGAATTTCATAGGAATTTGAAATTCAATAACGTTTTTTATACATTTGCTATTTTTTATTTTTTTATTTATTAGATGCATTTGTACTTAAGTACATACGTAGCACCTATAGTCGGCGGAAAGTTCGCCCATCATATAACAGATCAAAAACTACTGAACCAAATCATTTGAAAATTAAAAAAATATAATTTTTGCATAATTTTGCGAAATCATTTCAAATTTTATGGAAATCGGATGAATTGCTTAATTACAAAAACAATCAAAAGTATTCCATTATATTTCAGACAGTGGGGAAAAAGTGCATTTTAATGATGCTACACTCGTTCGAACATAATAAAACTGATATGCATCTATGGCGTATAAACTGAAATATACATGTTGCACAATCTGGGATGCAAAGAATGTTTGCTATTAATTTACAGGATACACAAATTTATCCCATTACATAATGGTATAGGAGGAAACATTGTTTGAGATGCTTTTTAATAATATTAAAATACTTCAGATTTTAGGAAATTGATATACCTTGCTGAGGGTTACTACAAGTTAATTCCTGTATAACAGAAAACACATATTATTTACAGGGACACACGAAAGATTTCGGATACTCTACTGTATTCGAAGTACTATATACACTGAGATCTGAATATTTTTAAAAATTCCTTATATTACGAACACACCTCATTTGCTACGCTTGACGTGCAATTTCCAACTTGTTTTTTCATAACAGTGTATATAAGATATTTGTTGTGCTTTTGTGTTAAGAAAACTTTTTTTTTACATTTAATCTCGAAAAAGACTTTACTATCAGTATCTAAACTGTTATTAATTTAATTTGTTGGACATTAGCGGATCGATGTTCTATTTAGTGTTTAATAGGTTCTCATCATACTCTTTCTAGTGTAGAATTTTTCCTGTTTATATATTTGCTTTTAAAAGTTCCTAACATTCACAGGAATTCAAATGGTATACGAAAGTGCAACCGGCCAATGTCGTGTATTCCTTGTTACGTTATTTTGTCTATACAGATGATCCAAAGTGTTAACATCTTTTTAGTCATATTATAAAAAGTAACTATTTCTGCTTAAAAAAAATATATCCCGTAATTTCATAAATTGCATCTGAAAAACACATATTTGACAGTAATTGAACAACTTTGTTTTTTCGAGATCAGTATAAAATTACTGCAACAACTGATTGAAATATTAATATTGAAGATTTTAATTTTCGGTGTTTATTTGGCAAGAACCTTTTTTGAATTTCATATTCGTTTGAGTGAATGGTTCCAATATTAATGTCAATTTTTTTTCAGTTAAACATTTCTTAGAAAGATCTAAGCTCAGTGAACTAGTTATCTCCTGTTATTTTTCGTTTTGTTGCCTAAAAAGATTCAACTATTCCAAGCAAAATATCTGCTGCTGATTAGGAAATGTTATACTGGTCATCTGGTTGCTTTTCAATGTAAGTTTCAAGGAACTGGGTTTAAATAGAACAGCGTCTAAAAATGTTTCGTGTGTGTATGTAACTGGTGTTATTTTGTTATTCGTATTATTAAAGTTAAATGTGTAACTCATCCGGCTACCGCATCTTTACTCTGCTGTGATTATTACTTAGTTAAAAGTATAAAAATCTTAAAATTGAAATTTATTGGTCAAATATTAGTCCTATGAATATGACATCAGCATTTCTCAAAGACAACTTTTTGCTTTATTGTTCAGAAGCTGCATCTTTCATATAGATAAAATAACAAAATTTGTTAATTTCTGTGTACTGTTCTTTGCATTAGATTACATGATAACATTCAGTTTGTGTAAATATACCACCTTTTATGAACATCTCTTAATAGAATAAACATAATATAGCTTTTAAAGTCGCTACTATTGTTTTACGTGCAAATGTATAACGTAATTTAAATTTATTTCCTATATACCTCTTTTCCTATGTACTTTGACAAATAGATATGAAGCGAAAGTAGTTAATAAAATATACGGATAAATCTGCAAAATCTGCAATTGACAATCGATATCCAGTTATGGAACTGTGTGTCTTACGACACTATTAAATTTCAATGCAATGTACTATTCCTGCGAGAAAGTAGTAAATTATGTAAAGTTATTTCAAAGAATACTGCATAAATAAAAGCTGTTATATTTGTATTCCTTCAGCTATAACATAAAAATATGAGATGACTTTAATTTTTATCTCTAATAACCTTAGCTAGTTGTAATCAACAGTGAAAGTCTGGTTTGCGTACACTGGTAGTAAGACATGTGTTGAATAGGTAAAATCAAGCAGCATTAATTTTCTTTATAATTGTGCATTACTTCAATGTCATTTAAAAGTATAATGACAGGAATTTATGCTTTTATTATTTTAAAGGATAAAATGATAGTCTATCTTCTGTTCAAAATTTCAAAAGAAAGTTTGCCCGATGTAGTTTTACTAAAACTTAATTTCAAGGGATATTCACATCAAGAAGCAGTATTTCCATAATCCTATCAAAAACATGAATGTGAAAGAATGCTAAGTTCGTTAAAGGTTTCGCTAATAAAAGAAGTGAGATCTAACTGCAAACCAAGTTCTTTCGAATCTCCTTAAATCATAGCTCCTGTCATGCATAATATTCTTCAATTGCTTAAAATGATTTGGTATGTTACTTGTTATTCAATAGAGCGACTTAGCAAGTTTTCACTTATTCAAATCTCTATATTTAATTGATCAGAACTTAAAGTTGATCACTTAATTTATCAAAACCTTAACTTCAATGTACTTATTCGAACACTCGATTGACAATCAGATTCTAGATTAAATTGTACTCTGACTCAAACATTAAAATTGGTGGCTGAAAACTTGCCAAGTCGCTCTATTGAATAACAAGTAACATACCAAATCATTTTAAGCAATTGAAGAATATTATGCATGACAGGAGCTATGATTTAAGGAGATTCGAAAGAACTTGGTTTGCAGTTAGATCTCACTTCTTCTATTAGCGAAACCTTTAACGAACTTGGCATTCTTTCACATTCATGTTTTTGATAGGATATCATTATTTTTTGTCTCATCATTTCTTTTATTAGCGAAACCTTTAACGAACTTGGCATTTTTTCACATTCATGTTTTTGATAGGATATCATTATTTTTTGTCAAATAAGTAGGTATTTGTTTCCTTTTTGAAATAGGCTTAGCATTAAATTAGTTTTATTTAATATTAATTAATCTTACAGCTTTTTCCTGCTTTTATTCACTGTTTTTTTTCAGTCAAATTTAAAAAAATTAATATTAGGACTGCTTGTGTTCCTTTAAATTCCACTAATAAGGATGTTTCTTTTTTGTGATTGGGTACTACTTGATTATCTCGTCGACCAAAAAAGTTTGTTGCCAACTTGATGATGTATCGCCAAATTGATGACAAAAAATACCCGCCAAAAGTGATGCTAACTTGGCGCTATTTCTGGTATTTCGCCAAATTCCCATAGACTCCCATTGTAATCTGGCAATTTATCCAATACTTTTGTTAAAGCAAGGACTATTGCCATCATTTTGACATCTTTTTTTTTTTTTTTTTTTTTTTTTTTTTTAATCAGTTCGCTAACTTTCCAATATTGCTTAAATACTGCTATATAGAAAGTTTTTTAGAACGCTTTTCGCGCATTTTTACTCCTTTTAAATTTTGTATTTGTTAACAAATGTTCTTAGTGATCATTTATATCTTATAAGCAATGAACATGCCAAATTTGTTGTTTCTAGGCCCTTAACATACAGACATAGCATTTTTAGAAATTTGTTTGCTCTTTTAACCCCTTTGGATTAGTGGCATCGACATAAGATATAGCCTATATTGGACAAAGGACTGTCACCATCATTTTGATATCATTACTTTTAAGATCGGATTGTTGTTTGCTGAGATTGCTTAAAAATCCCAATTTAGAACGCTTTTCGTGCATTTTCACCCTTTTTAAATTCTGTATTTTTTAGCAAATGCCCGTAGAGATAATTTATATCTTATAAATAATTAACATGCCAACTTTTATATTTCTAGGTCCTTCAGCAATACAAAAGTGGCATTTTAGAATGTTTTTTGCTTCTTCACCCTCTTATGGTTAATGGTATACACATAAAATATAGCCTTTATTTGAACCAGGGTGAATACCATAATTTTGGTACCATTAATTTTGAAATCGGTTCATAGTTTCAGAGATTAGCCCCGATACTCGCTAAAAGTGACGCCAACTTGGCACTATTTCTGATATTTTACGAAATTCCCATAAACTCTAAAATGCCAAACTTTATAATTCCAGTCCCTTAACATACAGACATCGCATTTTTAGAACTTTTTTTCTCTTTTACCGCCTTTGGATTGGTGGCATCGACATAAGATATAGTCTATGTTGGAGCAAGGACTGTCATCATCATTTTGATATCGTTACTTTTAAGGTCGGTTTGCTGAGATTGTTTTAAAATCGCTATTTAGAACGTTTTCAGACAGCTCTTCGCGGATTTCCCCCCCCCCTTTTAAATTTGGTATTTTTTAGAAAATTCCATTAGTGAACATTTATGCCTTATAAATAATTAACATGCCAAATTTTGTGCTTCTAGGCCCTTCAGTAAAACAAAAATCACATTTTATAATGTTTTTTACTTCTGAACTCTCTTTTGGTTAGTGGCACAGACATAAGATATAGTCTATGTTTGAACCGGGGCGAATACCATCATTTTGGTATCATTACTTTTGAAATCGGTTTGGTATTTTAAGAGATTAGCCCCGATACTCGCCAAAAGTGACGCCAACTTGGCACTATTTATGGTATTTTGTGAAATTCTCATAAACTCCCATTATAATCCAATATTTATCTTCTAACCAACCATTAATGTTTAATTAATGGTGATTTCTGATTTTTTCCTATTTATAGATCCAATAACCTACCTCCACATCAAATTTCAACTTCCTAAGTCACGTGGAAGTAGTCAAACATTTCTATGAGTGAGTCAGTGAGTCAGTGAGTCAGTGGTAAAAACAGTGATTTTCAGACGTCAATTTCTCGTGAACGGTAAAAGATTTTTTTGAAAATTTAAAGGATTCGAAAATTAGAAGATGGTCTTACACGACACGGAAAATTGCAAGAGTGTAGGTCAAATAGAATTTAAGTTATTGAGGGGTCAAAAGGGGCCCGAAATGGTTCGGGTAATATAACCCACGGCCGGTGTGTCGCCTTTACTTTGTGAACTTGGCTGGCACACTGCCGTGTGTCTAGATAATTGCCTTTTTTTCCAGAGATAGACGTGATTTGTGTCTTAAAGTTTCAGCAAATTATACAATAAAAGTGACATTCTTAAAGTTTGAAATGCCTTTCGATAAAAGTTTTATTTTGTACTTATTATGTAAAAATGGAAATTGAAATTTATAAACATTATTTTTTGTTTGATTTATGTATATATATATATATATATTTGAGAAAAAAGATTAAAACAAACGTTTGAAGAAACATATGAGTTTTTTATGCATACAAATGTATCAGAGATGTTTGCGGTATTCTAAATGTAAATTAAAATTAAGACAACTATGACAAGGCTTCCGCTGGGACTATTCTTTTACAATATTAGATAAAATAGTAATAATAACAAGAAGTTAAAATAATAATAATAAGAAGAAGAAGAGAAGAAGAATTAATTAGTAATAAGAGTATTTAATATTATAAGCACAGTTATCTTGTAAATGACAATCATTCTTTTTTAAATTTCAAAAATCCATGTTTCTTTGTCATTTTCTATTCCTTTATAACATAAAAATATTTTTTTTAAATTTAATTCTACCTCCTTTAGCTATTTGAAATGATTAAAGTAAGACTGGTGGCGAAGATGCCTGGCAACACAACGACATACGTTGAATAGTTAAAATTTCAGACGCACTAACTTCCTTTATGATTTTACGACACCTTAGTGTCATTTAAATAATAGTCGACAGAAATTTGCCTTTGTAACTTTATAAGATAATATGACAGTCTGTCAGATGTTATTTCAAAAGAAAGTATACTCGATGAAGTTTTACTAAAACTTAATATCTAGGAATTTTGACAGTAAGAAACAAAAATTATAAGAAAATTCTGGGAATTATAAGAAAATAGATTTTGTTCTCTTTGGATAAAAGATAAATAAATAAAAAAAAGTTAATTTAACATAAAAAAAATTTAATCTTGACGAAGCAAATATTTTTTCCCCTGACCGCCGAGCGAAAAGGCCAAAGTATTATGTAGTTTTCTCTTTAATTTATTTTAAACGTTAATAAAAGAAGGATTTTCTAACATGGTATAATTTTTTTGTTAGGTATATGTTTATAAACCTTCAAAATATCTATCATAATTTTATTTATTAAAACTATATTGTATTTCTGGAATTACTTTAATTTAAATAAAGTTTCAAATGCTGTGAAACTTGCAGCCTAGTGAACAAATATATCAGGTCGCGGCAGCGGGAAGGTTAAGCACACAAAATTATTAAAAATGTACTCCGTTTTATTAATATTGATTATTTTAAACAATGAAAATGCTGTCATTG
Organism: Maratus speculifer; assembly: GCA_964019185.1. NCBI lineage: Eukaryota > Metazoa > Arthropoda > Arachnida > Araneae > Salticidae > Maratus > Maratus speculifer. Next base: position 1,089,037 of record CAXHSM010000007.1, read on the forward strand.
TTTCGATTTTAATATTTTTAATATTTTTTTCTAGCCGTATTTCTAATCACCTGCCATAAAAATTAGTAGAAATCTCACACGAGAATTATGGACTAAAAATTGGGGTGGTAAAAACATCTCAATTGAAAGATTTTCCATCTTTACTAATGAAAAAATATTTCGCTCATTGTGCGTGTCTGTCTATCTGACTGCCTAATGGCCATGGTCTAGCAAAATCTACAGCATGTAAATTTTTACAACGACATTAAAAATTTTTACGAAGTTTGTGCCAAAGGTTCACATCATGCAGCTGAGATAGCAGATTTTAAAATTCTATTAATTTCTTGAGAAATTTATTGAAATCCCCAAATTTAAAGAAAAGAAAATTCATCAATATTCAACAAAAGCATACTTTTTTTCCAAACCGCACCGCATTTCCTCAAAGACTGGAAGAGAGGTGAGGATAATAGATTTAAAGCGCTGCTAGGGCGATAAATGTATTGGGCTTTCTTAAAACTCAAATCTTAAATTCTACTTGTCCTAAAAACTCGCAAATTGCACAGCAAGGCGCAAAAAATATTTTCCTATCGTAGAATATGACTACAGTATGCCCAGCCATCATAGACATCCGAATTTAGTTTTTTTTGTCACTAGAGAACCATTTAACTTGCAATCCATCCAATGCATGTATGTTTTAGCGCAAAAAACGCGTGATTATGTAGAGCAATTTTAACATAGTTATTGAAAGAGATATACATTAAATATATATATATTAAAACAGACTTAAGTACATTTTTAAAAATTAAATAAAATTTATCTACAAAAAAGTAAAACATTAAAAAACATTTAAAAATACAAAAGTAAACGTATCGCCAAGCTACACGCAAGGCCACGTCATACAAATAATAGTTCATTGCATAATAAACATTGGAACAAATCAAGACAGTTACAGTTAGTTATTATCAAAAATATCACTTTTTATCATTTTTTAGAATGAATATTATCTTTTTCTAGAAAACAATAACTAACTGTAACTGTGTTGATTTGTTCCAATGTTTGTTGTGCAATGAACTATTATTTGTACTGACGTGGCCTTGCGTGTAGCTTGGCGATAAGTTTAATTTTGAATTTTTGAATGTTTTTTAGTGTTTTAATTTTTTGTAGGTAAATTTTATTTACTTTTAAAAAATGTATTCAAGTCTGCCTTGATTTATATTTTTCAATATTTTAATAGTTTTTTTTATTATTCAGACGTTAAATGTATATTTATTGCAAATTTAACACACTTGCCCGACACTCTGCGATACTTTTGGCTTCTCTGTATACAACAATGAACAGTAGCTCTCGAAACAGAAAAGTTAAAAGTTCTTGGAATTTCACAAACAGCCTTCTTATGAGATGAAATTGCTCTAAATATTACTTTATTTTGTCACTTAGATTTATATCTTGATTGGCTTAATGGCTATTTTTTTCAATTGCATTGTCGCCTTTTAATGGAATTTCTTTACTTTTAGACCTGCTATGCTTGAAATGTTTAGCAATATCAGAAACTTTAACATTTTAAGCGTTTAAATCTCAAATTGTAGCTATATCAGCCGTAGGGAATTGAATGTTTCAAGGCATTTTTGTACTGGTCAAAAATCGAAAAAGTTCTTCCGGCAATGCCGAGAGGAAGAGGTAGCTTTCATATACTTATATATTTATTTATTTATTTTAAAGTAAGTTACATTGTTCAAAAATACTAAGCTCAAACTAGAGGAAATAATCTTATAAAATTAGTGATTTTATAAGATTGAATACTAGTTTTTGTCAAGACAGAATATTAATAGGAATTTTTAGAAATTAGTCTTCTTTTATTCAACCTGGTTTTATTTTAAGCGATTTAGAGAGTCACCAAATTCCACGAATCATAAAGTGTATGCCATTTTAAAGCAACATCGTGGATCGTTCAGATCAGACCGTTTCAAAATGTCAGCCATAAGCAAAATTCAAAGTGCTATAACTCAATTATTTTTTAAGATATAGACAAAATAAAAAGTATTCAGGAATCGGTGTTTTAAGTTCTAACACGTAAAAGAAAAATATTTTTCAACTTTCAATTTTTTTGCATTTAATTTTAAATTTAAATTTTTTTTTAAATTTAAAATGGCCGCCAATTTGAAACAAAATGGCGGATGATGCTGGCCAACGAACTCGGTCGAGACATTTGTATGTACTATGTACATACTAAGTTTCAATGAAATCGGTTCATGAATACGCGTGTTATCACGTGGCAAAAATCATATTGTTTCAAAATGTCAGCCATAAGAAAAATTCAAAGTGCTATAACTCAATCATTTTGTGATATATAGACAAAATAAAAAGTGTTCTCGAATCGTTGTTTTAAGTTCTAACATGTAAAAGAAAAATATTTTTCAAATTTTGATTTTTTCGCATTTAATTTTAAATTTTAAATTTAAAAAAAAAATTAAACTGGCCACCATTTTGAAACAAAATGGCGGATGATTCTGGCCAACGAACTCGGTCGAGACATTTGTATGTACTATGTACATACCAAGTTTCATTGAAATCGGTTCATAAATACGCGTGTTATCACGTGACAAAAATCAGATCGTTTCAAAATGTCAGCCATAAGAAAAATGCAAAGTGCTATAACTCATTCATTTTTTAAGATATAGACAAAATAAAAAGTGTTCTGGAATCTTTGTTTTAAGTTCTAACACGTAAAAGAAAAATATTTTTCAACTTTTAATTTTTTCGCATTTAATTTTAAATTTTAAATTTTTTAAATTTTTTTAAAATTGCCGCCATATTGAAACAAAATGACGGATGATGCTGACCAACGAACTCGGTAGAGACTTTTGTATGTTTCATTCAAATCGGTTTATAAATACGTTAGTTATCGCATGACAAAAATCAGATATATATATATATATATATATATATATATATGTCAACATTTGAACGAAGGGTGGTTTTGGGGTCTGGGGGTCATGATCGGTGAAAATATACCAAAATTTTCTGGAAGTGCTTTCCTCCGGACGGCTGCAATAGGTAGCTTTTTACTTTTTGTAATGAAAGCTACCTAAAACAAGCAGTGATTTTACATTTCAAAGTGCTTGCCTCACATGTAACGACCACAAAATTTACAATTTTTATTTATCATACAATGATAATAAATGCGATTCTTTTCATTGTTCATATATTTTTGGGACAAATTACTTTAAATTTAATTTTTTGTAAACAATCTGTGATATAAACATCATGTTTCTGTAGTATAATAAACTTATGTTGTGATTTTATATGATATATATATATATATATATATATATATATATATATTTAGATCGCTGGTTCATTTTTTTGAACTATTACTTCAAAAACCCGTCTTTTCATATGCTTTTGAGACACACCATACTTTTAGTGTTAATAGCTATGAAAAACAATAAAGCAATAGAAACCTTTAACTGTAATTTTAACTATAAAAAATTATATTTGTAAAATGAATTTTGAATTCTGTTAGTGCATTTCATAAAAAAACCCTCTTTTATAACATTTTATGGCGTTAGTTCTTAATTAGTTAATAATAAAACGGAAAAATGCATAACAAAAGCTCTGAGAAATACCTTCTGTTTTCCCAAAGTATGTGTTGTATTTTCTACATTAAATGTGCTAGATTAAAAACTTGGAACATCATCATTTTTTTGTCATATGTCACCTGTAATGAAATTCACATCTAATGAATCTAAACAAAGACTTTATTCAGACGACTGTGTTCGTTAAAATTAAAAATTTTGAGTACGAAATTTGTTTTCTTAATTAACGCTATTTACTTTAGCATTGTAACAAGAGTATTCTAGTCATGAATTGAAACCTACGTTTGTAAGAATAACTTAATATCCTTTATTTAACATTGTTGTGAAAAATAATCTGCTTCTTTAATTAGTATATTATATTTAATTAACTTATTAAAACCGAAATATCTTAATAAGATAAGAAATTATATTGTGATAATGCCATCGTGAAAAAATAATAATAAATTTAACTAGGAATTTCATAGGAATTTGAAATTCAATAACGTTTTTTATACATTTGCTATTTTTTATTTTTTTATTTATTAGATGCATTTGTACTTAAGTACATACGTAGCACCTATAGTCGGCGGAAAGTTCGCCCATCATATAACAGATCAAAAACTACTGAACCAAATCATTTGAAAATTAAAAAAATATAATTTTTGCATAATTTTGCGAAATCATTTCAAATTTTATGGAAATCGGATGAATTGCTTAATTACAAAAACAATCAAAAGTATTATACGAATTGAATAATTTCCAACTGAGCGAAAAATTGCCCAGGCCGGGAGTCGAACCCGGATACTTGGCTTACAAGGCCAGTGCTTTACCTGTTAAGCTACCGGGGCGACAACCGGCTGGGATTTTTCGCCCAGATAACCTTATTGGTCATAGCATCTGGTCTGTCATTTAGACAGCTCAACAGAATAGACCGCAGGTAATGGACCCCCATACGACGATGGACACGTAGATATACTATTATTTTCAACACAATCTAACTGATTGGTAAATTGTCCATACGACGTCCATACCCCCATACGACGATTGTCCATCGTCGTATGGGGGTCCATTACCTGCGGTCTATTCTGTTGAGCTGTCTAAATGACAGACCAGATGCTATGACCAATAAGGTTATCTGGGCGAAAAATCCCAGCCGGTTGTCGCCCCGGTAGCTTAACAGGTAAAGCACTGGCCTTGTAAGCCAAGTATCCGGGTTCGACTCCCGGCCTGGGCAATTTTTCGCTCAGTTGGAAATTATTCAATTCGTATGATTACTTTACCAATCAGTTAGATTGTGTTGAAAATAATAGTATAAATCAAAAGTATTCCATTATATTTCAGACAGTGGGGAAAAAGTGCATTTTAATGATGCTACACTCGTTCGAACATAATAAAACTGATATGCATCTATGGCGTATAAACTGAAATATACATGTTGCACAATCTGGGATGCAAAGAATGTTTGCTATTAATTTACAGGATACACAAATTTATCCCATTACATAATGGTATAGGAGGAAACATTGTTTGAGATGCTTTTTAATAATATTAAAATACTTCAGATTTTAGGAAATTGATATACCTTGCTGAGGGTTACTACAAGTTAATTCCTGTATAACAGAAAACACATATTATTTACAGGGACACACGAAAGATTTCGGATACTCTACTGTATTCGAAGTACTATATACACTGAGATCTGAATATTTTTAAAAATTCCTTATATTACGAACACACCTCATTTGCTACGCTTGACGTGCAATTTCCAACTTGTTTTTTCATAACAGTGTATATAAGATATTTGTTGTGCTTTTGTGTTAAGAAAACTTTTTTTTTACATTTAATCTCGAAAAAGACTTTACTATCAGTATCTAAACTGTTATTAATTTAATTTGTTGGACATTAGCGGATCGATGTTCTATTTAGTGTTTAATAGGTTCTCATCATACTCTTTCTAGTGTAGAATTTTTCCTGATTATATATTTGCTTTTAAAAGTTCCTAACATTCACAGGAATTCAAATGGTATACGAAAGTGCAACCGGCCAATGTCGTGTATTCCTTGTTACGTTATTTTGTCTATACAGATGATCCAAAGTGTTAACATCTTTTTAGTCATATTATAAAAAGTAACTATTTCTGCTTAAAAAAAATATATCCCGTAATTTCATAAATTGCATCTGAAAAACACATATTTGACAGTAATTGAACAACTTTGTTTTTTCGAGATCAGTATAAAATTACTGCAACAACTGATTGAAATATTAATATTGAAGATTTTAATTTTCGGTGTTTATTTGGCAAGAACCTTTTTTGAATTTCATATTCGTTTGAGTGAATGGTTCCAATATTAATGTCAATTTTTTTTCAGTTAAACATTTCTTAGAAAGATCTAAGCTCAGTGAACTAGTTATCTCCTGTTATTTTTCGTTTTGTTGCCTAAAAAGATTCAACTATTCCAAGCAAAATATCTGCTGCTGATTAGGAAATGTTATACTGGTCATCTGGTTGCTTTTCAATGTAAGTTTCAAGGAACTGGGTTTAAATAGAACAGCGTCTAAAAATGTTTCGTGTGTGTATGTAACTGGTGTTATTTTGTTATTCGTATTATTAAAGTTAAATGTGTAACTCATCCGGCTACCGCATCTTTACTCTGCTGTGATTATTACTTAGTTAAAAGTATAAAAATCTTAAAATTGAAATTTATTGGTCAAATATTAGTCCTATGAATATGACATCAGCATTTCTCAAAGACAACTTTTTGCTTTATTGTTCAGAAGCTGCATCTTTCATATAGATAAAATAACAAAATTTGTTAATTTCTGTGTACTGTTCTTTGCATTAGATTACATGATAACATTCAGTTTGTGTAAATATACCACCTTTTATGAACATCTCTTAATAGAATAAACATAATATAGCTTTTAAAGTCGCTACTATTGTTTTACGTGCAAATGTATAACGTAATTTAAATTTATTTCCTATATACCTCTTTTCCTATGTACTTTGACAAATAGATATGAAGCGAAAGTAGTTAATAAAATATACGGATAAATCTGCAAAATCTGCAATTGACAATCGATATCCAGTTATGGAACTGTGTGTCTTACGACACTATTAAATTTCAATGCAATGTACTATTCCTGCGAGAAAGTAGTAAATTATGTAAAGTTATTTCAAAGAATACTGCATAAATAAAAGCTGTTATATTTGTATTCCTTCAGCTATAACATAAAAATATGAGATGACTTTAATTTTTATCTCTAATAACCTTAGCTAGTTGTAATCAACAGTGAAAGTCTGGTTTGCGTACACTGGTAGTAAGACATGTGTTGAATAGGTAAAATCAAGCAGCATTAATTTTCTTTATAATTGTGCATTACTTCAATGTCATTTAAAAGTATAATGACAGGAATTTATGCTTTTATTATTTTAAAGGATAAAATGATAGTCTATCTTCTGTTCAAAATTTCAAAAGAAAGTTTGCCCGATGTAGTTTTACTAAAACTTAATTTCAAGGGATATTCACATCAAGAAGCAGTATTTCCATAATCCTATCAAAAACATGAATGTGAAAGAATGCTAAGTTCGTTAAAGGTTTCGCTAATAAAAGAAGTGAGATCTAACTGCAAACCAAGTTCTTTCGAATCTCCTTAAATCATAGCTCCTGTCATGCATAATATTCTTCAATTGCTTAAAATGATTTGGTATGTTACTTGTTATTCAATAGAGCGACTTAGCAAGTTTTCACTTATTCAAATCTCTATATTTAATTGATCAGAACTTAAAGTTGATCACTTAATTTATCAAAACCTTAACTTCAATGTACTTATTCGAACACTCGATTGACAATCAGATTCTAGATTAAATTGTACTCTGACTCAAACATTAAAATTGGTGGCTGAAAACTTGCCAAGTCGCTCTATTGAATAACAAGTAACATACCAAATCATTTTAAGCAATTGAAGAATATTATGCATGACAGGAGCTATGATTTAAGGAGATTCGAAAGAACTTGGTTTGCAGTTAGATCTCACTTCTTCTATTAGCGAAACCTTTAACGAACTTGGCATTCTTTCACATTCATGTTTTTGATAGGATATCATTATTTTTTGTCTCATCATTTCTTTTATTAGCGAAACCTTTAACGAACTTGGCATTTTTTCACATTCATGTTTTTGATAGGATATCATTATTTTTTGTCAAATAAGTAGGTATTTGTTTCCTTTTTGAAATAGGCTTAGCATTAAATTAGTTTTATTTAATATTAATTAATCTTACAGCTTTTTCCTGCTTTTATTCACTGTTTTTTTTTCTGTCAAATTTAAAAAAATTAATATTAGGACTGCTTGTGTTCCTTTAAATTCCACTAATAAGGATGTTTCTTTTTTGTGATTGGGTACTACTTGATTATCTCGTCGACCAAAAAAGTTTGTTGCCAACTTGATGATGTATCGCCAAATTGATGACAAAAAATACCCGCCAAAAGTGATGCTAACTTGGCGCTATTTCTGGTATTTCGCCAAATTCCCATAGACTCCCATTGTAATCTGGCAATTTATCCAATACTTTTGTTAAAGCAAGGACTATTGCCATCATTTTGACATCTTTTTTTTTTTTTTTTTTTTAATCAGTTCGCTAACTTTCCAATATTGCTTAAATACTGCTATATAGAAAGTTTTTTAGAACGCTTTTCGCGCATTTTTACTCCTTTTAAATTTTGTATTTGTTAACAAATGTTCTTAGTGATCATTTATATCTTATAAGCAATGAACATGCCAAATTTGTTGTTTCTAGGCCCTTAACATACAGACATAGCATTTTTAGAAATTTGTTTGCTCTTTTAACCCCTTTGGATTAGTGGCATCGACATAAGATATAGCCTATATTGGACAAAGGACTGTCACCATCATTTTGATATCATTACTTTTAAGATCGGATTGTTGTTTGCTGAGATTGCTTAAAAATCCCAATTTAGAACGCTTTTCGTGCATTTTCACCCTTTTTAAATTCTGTATTTTTTAGCAAATGCCCGTAGAGATAATTTATATCTTATAAATAATTAACATGCCAACTTTTATATTTCTAGGTCCTTCAGCAATACAAAAGTGGCATTTTAGAATGTTTTTTGCTTCTTCACCCTCTTATGGTTAATGGTATACACATAAAATATAGCCTTTATTTGAACCAGGGTGAATACCATAATTTTGGTACCATTAATTTTGAAATCGGTTCATAGTTTCAGAGATTAGCCCCGATACTCGCTAAAAGTGACGCCAACTTGGCACTATTTCTGATATTTTACGAAATTCCCATAAACTCTAAAATGCCAAACTTTATAATTCCAGTCCCTTAACATACAGACATCGCATTTTTAGAACTTTTTTTCTCTTTTACCGCCTTTGGATTGGTGGCATCGACATAAGATATAGTCTATGTTGGAGCAAGGACTGTCATCATCATTTTGATATCGTTACTTTTAAGGTCGGTTTGCTGAGATTGTTTTAAAATCGCTATTTAGAACGTTTTCAGACAGCTCTTCGCGGATTTCCCCCCCCCCTTTTAAATTTGGTATTTTTTAGAAAATTCCATTAGTGAACATTTATGCCTTATAAATAATTAACATGCCAAATTTTGTGCTTCTAGGCCCTTCAGTAAAACAAAAATCACATTTTATAATGTTTTTTACTTCTGAACTCTCTTTTGGTTAGTGGCACAGACATAAGATATAGTCTATGTTTGAACCGGGGCGAATACCATCATTTTGGTATCATTACTTTTGAAATCGGTTTGGTATTTTAAGAGATTAGCCCCGATACTCGCCAAAAGTGACGCCAACTTGGCACTATTTATGGTATTTTGTGAAATTCTCATAAACTCCCATTATAATCCAATATTTATCTTCTAACCAACCATTAATGTTTAATTAATGGTGATTTCTGATTTTTTCCTATTTATAGATCCAATAACCTACCTCCACATCAAATTTCAACTTCCTAAGTCACGTGGAAGTAGTCAAACATTTCTATGAGTGAGTCAGTGAGTCAGTGAGTCAGTGGTAAAAACAGTGATTTTCAGACGTCAATTTCTCGTGAACGGTAAAAGATTTTTTTGAAAATTTAAAGGATTCGAAAATTAGAAGATGGTCTTACACGACACGGAAAATTGCAAGAGTGTAGGTCAAATAGAATTTAAGTTATTGAGGGGTCAAAAGGGGCCCGAAATGGTTCGGGTAATATAACCCACGGCCGGTGTGTCGCCTTTACTTTGTGAACTTGGCTGGCACACTGCCGTGTGTCTAGATAATTGCCTTTTTTTCCAGAGATATACGTGATTTGTGTCTTAAAGTTTCAGCAAATTATACAATAAAAGTGACATTCTTAAAGTTTGAAATGCCTTTCGATAAAAGTTTTATTTTGTACTTATTATGTAAAAATGGAAATTGAAATTTATAAACATTATTTTTTGTTTGATTTATGTATATATATATATATATATTTGAGAAAAAAGATTAAAACAAACGTTTGAAGAAACATATGAGTTTTTTATGCATACAAATGTATCAGAGATGTTTGCGGTATTCTAAATGTAAATTAAAATTAAGACAACTATGACAAGGCTTCCGCTGGGACTATTCTTTTACAATATTAGATAAAATAGTAATAATAACAAGAAGTTAAAATAATAATAATAATAAGAAGAAGAGAAGAAGAATTAATTAGTAATAAGAGTATTTAATATTATAAGCACAGTTATCTTGTAAATGACAATCATTCTTTTTTAAATTTCAAAAATCCATGTTTCTTTGTCATTTTCTATTCCTTTATAACATAAAAATATTTTTTTTAAATTTAATTCTACCTCCTTTAGCTATTTGAAATGATTAAAGTAAGACTGGTGGCGAAGATGCCTGGCAACACAACGACATACGTTGAATAGTTAAAATTTCAGACGCACTAACTTCCTTTATGATTTTACGACACCTTAGTGTCATTTAAATAATAGTCGACAGAAATTTGCCTTTGTAACTTTATAAGATAATATGACAGTCTGTCAGATGTTATTTCAAAAGAAAGTATACTCGATGAAGTTTTACTAAAACTTAATATCTAGGAATTTTGACAGTAAGAAACAAAAATTATAAGAAAATTCTGGGAATTATAAGAAAATAGATTTTGTTCTCTTTGGATAAAAGATAAATAAATAAAAAAAAGTTAATTTAACATAAAAAAAATTTAATCTTGACGAAGCAAATATTTTTTCCCCTGACCGCCGAGCGAAAAGGCCAAAGTATTATGTAGTTTTCTCTTTAATTTATTTTAAACGTTAATAAAAGAAGGATTTTCTAACATGGTATAATTTTTTTGTTAGGTATATGTTTATAAACCTTCAAAATATCTATCATAATTTTATTTATTAAAACTATATTGTATTTCTGGAATTACTTTAATTTAAATAAAGTTTCAAATGCTGTGAAACTTGCAGCCTAGTGAACAAATATATCAGGTCGCGGCAGCGGGAAGGTTAAGCACACAAAATTATTAAAAATGTACTCCGTTTTATTAATATTGATTATTTTAAACAATGAAAATGCTGTCATTGTTTCGATTTTAATATTTTTAATATTTTTTTCTAGCCGTATTTCTAATCACCTGCCATAAAAATTAGTAGAAATCTCACACGAGAATTATGGACTAAAAATTGGGGTGGTAAAAACATCTCAATTGAAAGATTTTCCATCTTTACTAATGAAAAAATATTTCGCTCATTGTGCGTGTCTGTCTATCTGACTGCCTAATGGCCATGGTCTAGCAAAATCTACAGCATGTAAATTTTTACAACGACATTAAAAATTTTTACGAAGTTTGTGCCAAAGGTTCACATCATGCAGCTGAGATAGCAGATTTTAAAATTCTATTAATTTCTTGAGAAATTTATTGAAATCCCCAAATTTAAAGAAAAGAAAATTCATCAATATTCAACAAAAGCATACTTTTTTTCCAAACCGCACCGCATTTCCTCAAAGACTGGAAGAGAGGTGAGGATAATAGATTTAAAGCGCTGCTAGGGCGATAAATGTATTGGGCTTTCTTAAAACTCAAATCTTAAATTCTACTTGTCCTAAAAACTCGCAAATTGCACAGCAAGGCGCAAAAAATATTTTCCTATCGTAGAATATGACTACAGTATGCCCAGCCATCATAGACATCCGAATTTAGTTTTTTTTGTCACTAGAGAACCATTTAACTTGCAATCCATCCAATGCATGTATGTTTTAGCGCAAAAAACGCGTGATTATGTAGAGCAATTTTAACATAGTTATTGAAAGAGATATACATTAAATATATATATATTAAAACAGACTTAAGTACATTTTTAAAAATTAAATAAAATTTATCTACAAAAAAGTAAAACATTAAAAAACATTTAAAAATACAAAAGTAAACGTATCGCCAAGCTACACGCAAGGCCACGTCATACAAATAATAGTTCATTGCATAATAAACATTGGAACAAATCAAGACAGTTACAGTTAGTTATTATCAAAAATATCACTTTTTATCATTTTTTAGAATGAATATTATCTTTTTCTAGAAAACAATAACTAACTGTAACTGTGTTGATTTGTTCCAATGTTTGTTGTGCAATGAACTATTATTTGTACTGACGTGGCCTTGCGTGTAGCTTGGCGATAAGTTTAATTTTGAATTTTTGAATGTTTTTTAGTGTTTTAATTTTTTGTAGGTAAATTTTATTTACTTTTAAAAAATGTATTCAAGTCTGCCTTGATTTATATTTTTCAATATTTTAATAGTTTTTTTTATTATTCAGACGTTAAATGTATATTTATTGCAAATTTAACACACTTGCCCGACACTCTGCGATACTTTTGGCTTCTCTGTATACAACAATGAACAGTAGCTCTCGAAACAGAAAAGTTAAAAGTTCTTGGAATTTCACAAACAGCCTTCTTATGAGATGAAATTGCTCTAAATATTACTTTATTTTGTCACTTAGATTTATATCTTGATTGGCTTAATGGCTATTTTTTTCAATTGCATTGTCGCCTTTTAATGGAATTTCTTTACTTTTAGACCTGCTATGCTTGAAATGTTTAGCAATATCAGAAACTTTAACATTTTAAGCGTTTAAATCTCAAATTGTAGCTATATCAGCCGTAGGGAATTGAATGTTTCAAGGCATTTTTGTACTGGTCAAAAATCGAAAAAGTTCTTCCGGCAATGCCGAGAGGAAGAGGTAGCTTTCATATACTTATATATTTATTTATTTATTTTAAAGTAAGTTACATTGTTCAAAAATACTAAGCTCAAACTAGAGGAAATAATCTTATAAAATTAGTGATTTTATAAGATTGAATACTAGTTTTTGTCAAGACAGAATATTAATAGGAATTTTTAGAAATTAGTCTTCTTTTATTCAACCTGGTTTTATTTTAAGCGATTTAGAGAGTCACCAAATTCCACGAATCATAAAGTGTATGCCATTTTAAAGCAACATCGTGGATCGTTCAGATCAGACCGTTTCAAAATGTCAGCCATAAGCAAAATTCAAAGTGCTATAACTCAATTATTTTTTAAGATATAGACAAAATAAAAAGTATTCAGGAATCGGTGTTTTAAGTTCTAACACGTAAAAGAAAAATATTTTTCAACTTTCAATTTTTTTGCATTTAATTTTAATTTTAAATTTTTTTTTAAATTTAAAATGGCCGCCAATTTGAAACAAAATGGCGGATGATGCTGGCCAACGAACTCGGTCGAGACATTTGTATGTACTATGTACATACTAAGTTTCAATGAAATCGGTTCATGAATACGCGTGTTATCACGTGGCAAAAATCATATTGTTTCAAAATGTCAGCCATAAGAAAAATTCAAAGTGCTATAACTCAATCATTTTGTGATATATAGACAAAATAAAAAGTGTTCTCGAATCGTTGTTTTAAGTTCTAACATGTAAAAGAAAAATATTTTTCAAATTTTGATTTTTTCGCATTTAATTTTAAATTTTAAATTTAAAAAAAAAATTAAACTGGCCACCATTTTGAAACAAAATGGCGGATGATTCTGGCCAACGAACTCGGTCGAGACATTTGTATGTACTATGTACATACCAAGTTTCATTGAAATCGGTTCATAAATACGCGTGTTATCACGTGACAAAAATCAGATCGTTTCAAAATGTCAGCCATAAGAAAAATGCAAAGTGCTATAACTCATTCATTTTTTAAGATATAGACAAAATAAAAAGTGTTCTGGAATCTTTGTTTTAAGTTCTAACACGTAAAAGAAAAATATTTTTCAACTTTTAATTTTTTCGCATTTAATTTTAAATTTTAAATTTTTTAAATTTTTTTAAAATTGCCGCCATATTGAAACAAAATGACGGATGATGCTGACCAACGAACTCGGTAGAGACTTTTGTATGTTTCATTCAAATCGGTTTATAAATACGTTAGTTATCGCATGACAAAAATCAGATATATATATATATATATATATATATATATATATATATATATATATATATATATATATATGTCAACATTTGAACGAAGGGTGGTTTTGGGGTCTGGGGGTCATGATCGGTGAAAATATACCAAAATTTTCTGGAAGTGCTTTCCTCCGGACGGCTGCAATAGGTAGCTTTTTACTTTTTGTAATGAAAGCTACCTAAAACAAGCAGTGATTTTACATTTCAAAGTGCTTGCCTCACATGTAACGACCACAAAATTTACAATTTTTATTTATCATACAATGATAATAAATGCGATTCTTTTCATTGTTCATATATTTTTGGGACAAATTACTTTAAATTTAATTTTTTGTAAACAATCTGTGATATAAACATCATGTTTCTGTAGTATAATAAACTTATGTTGTGATTTTATATGATATATATATATATATATATATATATATATATATATATATATATATATATATATATATATATATATATATATATATTTAGATCGCTGGTTCATTTTTTTGAACTATTACTTCAAAAACCCGTCTTTTCATATGCTTTTGAGACACACCATACTTTTAGTGTTAATAGCTATGAAAAACAATAAAGCAATAGAAACCTTTAACTGTAATTTTAACTATAAAAAATTATATTTGTAAAATGAATTTTGAATTCTGTTAGTGCATTTCATAAAAAAACCCTCTTTTATAACATTTTATGGCGTTAGTTCTTAATTAGTTAATAATAAAACGGAAAAATGCATAACAAAAGCTCTGAGAAATACCTTCTGTTTTCCCAAAGTATGTGTTGTATTTTCTACATTAAATGTGCTAGATTAAAAACTTGGAACATCATCATTTTTTTGTCATATGTCACCTGTAATGAAATTCACATCTAATGAATCTAAACAAAGACTTTATTCAGACGACTGTGTTCGTTAAAATTAAAAATTTTGAGTACGAAATTTGTTTTCTTAATTAACGCTATTTACTTTAGCATTGTAACAAGAGTATTCTAGTCATGAATTGAAACCTACGTTTGTAAGAATAACTTAATATCCTTTATTTAACATTGTTGTGAAAAATAATCTGCTTCTTTAATTAGTATATTATATTTAATTAACTTATTAAAACCGAAATATCTTAATAAGATAAGAAATTATATTGTGATAATGCCATCGTGAAAAAATAATAATAAATTTAACTAGGAATTTCATAGGAATTTGAAATTCAATAACGTTTTTTATACATTTGCTATTTTTTATTTTTTTATTTATTAGATGCATTTGTACTTAAGTACATACGTAGCACCTATAGTCGGCGGAAAGTTCGCCCATCATATAACAGATCAAAAACTACTGAACCAAATCATTTGAAAATTAAAAAAATATAATTTTTGCATAATTTTGCGAAATCATTTCAAATTTTATGGAAATCGGATGAATTGCTTAATTACAAAAACAATCAAAAGTATTATACGAATTGAATAATTTCCAACTGAGCGAAAAATTGCCCAGGCCGGGAGTCGAACCCGGATACTTGGCTTACAAGGCCAGTGCTTTACCTGTTAAGCTACCGGGGCGACAACCGGCTGGGATTTTTCGCCCAGATAACCTTATTGGTCATAGCATCTGGTCTGTCATTTAGACAGCTCAACAGAATAGACCGCAGGTAATGGACCCCCATACGACGATGGACACGTAGATATACTATTATTTTCAACACAATCTAACTGATTGGTAAATTGTCCATACGACGTCCATACCCCCATACGACGATTGTCCATCGTCGTATGGGGGTCCATTACCTGCGGTCTATTCTGTTGAGCTGTCTAAATGACAGACCAGATGCTATGACCAATAAGGTTATCTGGGCGAAAAATCCCAGCCGGTTGTCGCCCCGGTAGCTTAACAGGTAAAGCACTGGCCTTGTAAGCCAAGTATCCGGGTTCGACTCCCGGCCTGGGCAATTTTTCGCTCAGTTGGAAATTATTCAATTCGTATGATTACTTTACCAATCAGTTAGATTGTGTTGAAAATAATAGTATAAATCAAAAGTATTCCATTATATTTCAGACAGTGGGGAAAAAGTGCATTTTAATGATGCTACACTCGTTCGAACATAATAAAACTGATATGCATCTATGGCGTATAAACTGAAATATACATGTTGCACAATCTGGGATGCAAAGAATGTTTGCTATTAATTTACAGGATACACAAATTTATCCCATTACATAATGGTATAGGAGGAAACATTGTTTGAGATGCTTTTTAATAATATTAAAATACTTCAGATTTTAGGAAATTGATATACCTTGCTGAGGGTTACTACAAGTTAATTCCTGTATAACAGAAAACACATATTATTTACAGGGACACACGAAAGATTTCGGATACTCTACTGTATTCGAAGTACTATATACACTGAGATCTGAATATTTTTAAAAATTCCTTATATTACGAACACACCTCATTTGCTACGCTTGACGTGCAATTTCCAACTTGTTTTTTCATAACAGTGTATATAAGATATTTGTTGTGCTTTTGTGTTAAGAAAACTTTTTTTTTACATTTAATCTCGAAAAAGACTTTACTATCAGTATCTAAACTGTTATTAATTTAATTTGTTGGACATTAGCGGATCGATGTTCTATTTAGTGTTTAATAGGTTCTCATCATACTCTTTCTAGTGTAGAATTTTTCCTGATTATATATTTGCTTTTAAAAGTTCCTAACATTCACAGGAATTCAAATGGTATACGAAAGTGCAACCGGCCAATGTCGTGTATTCCTTGTTACGTTATTTTGTCTATACAGATGATCCAAAGTGTTAACATCTTTTTAGTCATATTATAAAAAGTAACTATTTCTGCTTAAAAAAAATATATCCCGTAATTTCATAAATTGCATCTGAAAAACACATATTTGACAGTAATTGAACAACTTTGTTTTTTCGAGATCAGTATAAAATTACTGCAACAACTGATTGAAATATTAATATTGAAGATTTTAATTTTCGGTGTTTATTTGGCAAGAACCTTTTTTGAATTTCATATTCGTTTGAGTGAATGGTTCCAATATTAATGTCAATTTTTTTTCAGTTAAACATTTCTTAGAAAGATCTAAGCTCAGTGAACTAGTTATCTCCTGTTATTTTTCGTTTTGTTGCCTAAAAAGATTCAACTATTCCAAGCAAAATATCTGCTGCTGATTAGGAAATGTTATACTGGTCATCTGGTTGCTTTTCAATGTAAGTTTCAAGGAACTGGGTTTAAATAGAACAGCGTCTAAAAATGTTTCGTGTGTGTATGTAACTGGTGTTATTTTGTTATTCGTATTATTAAAGTTAAATGTGTAACTCATCCGGCTACCGCATCTTTACTCTGCTGTGATTATTACTTAGTTAAAAGTATAAAAATCTTAAAATTGAAATTTATTGGTCAAATATTAGTCCTATGAATATGACATCAGCATTTCTCAAAGACAACTTTTTGCTTTATTGTTCAGAAGCTGCATCTTTCATATAGATAAAATAACAAAATTTGTTAATTTCTGTGTACTGTTCTTTGCATTAGATTACATGATAACATTCAGTTTGTGTAAATATACCACCTTTTATGAACATCTCTTAATAGAATAAACATAATATAGCTTTTAAAGTCGCTACTATTGTTTTACGTGCAAATGTATAACGTAATTTAAATTTATTTCCTATATACCTCTTTTCCTATGTACTTTGACAAATAGATATGAAGCGAAAGTAGTTAATAAAATATACGGATAAATCTGCAAAATCTGCAATTGACAATCGATATCCAGTTATGGAACTGTGTGTCTTACGACACTATTAAATTTCAATGCAATGTACTATTCCTGCGAGAAAGTAGTAAATTATGTAAAGTTATTTCAAAGAATACTGCATAAATAAAAGCTGTTATATTTGTATTCCTTCAGCTATAACATAAAAATATGAGATGACTTTAATTTTTATCTCTAATAACCTTAGCTAGTTGTAATCAACAGTGAAAGTCTGGTTTGCGTACACTGGTAGTAAGACATGTGTTGAATAGGTAAAATCAAGCAGCATTAATTTTCTTTATAATTGTGCATTACTTCAATGTCATTTAAAAGTATAATGACAGGAATTTATGCTTTTATTATTTTAAAGGATAAAATGATAGTCTATCTTCTGTTCAAAATTTCAAAAGAAAGTTTGCCCGATGTAGTTTTACTAAAACTTAATTTCAAGGGATATTCACATCAAGAAGCAGTATTTCCATAATCCTATCAAAAACATGAATGTGAAAGAATGCTAAGTTCGTTAAAGGTTTCGCTAATAAAAGAAGTGAGATCTAACTGCAAACCAAGTTCTTTCGAATCTCCTTAAATCATAGCTCCTGTCATGCATAATATTCTTCAATTGCTTAAAATGATTTGGTATGTTACTTGTTATTCAATAGAGCGACTTAGCAAGTTTTCACTTATTCAAATCTCTATATTTAATTGATCAGAACTTAAAGTTGATCACTTAATTTATCAAAACCTTAACTTCAATGTACTTATTCGAACACTCGATTGACAATCAGATTCTAGATTAAATTGTACTCTGACTCAAACATTAAAATTGGTGGCTGAAAACTTACCAAGTCGCTCTATTGAATAACAAGTAACATACCAAATCATTTTAAGCAATTGAAGAATATTATGCATGACAGGAGCTATGATTTAAGGAGATTCGAAAGAACTTGGTTTGCAGTTAGATCTCACTTCTTCTATTAGCGAAACCTTTAACGAACTTGGCATTCTTTCACATTCATGTTTTTGATAGGATATCATTATTTTTTGTCTCATCATTTCTTTTATTAGCGAAACCTTTAACGAACTTGGCATTTTTTCACATTCATGTTTTTGATAGGATATCATTATTTTTTGTCAAATAAGTAGGTATTTGTTTCCTTTTTGAAATAGGCTTAGCATTAAATTAGTTTTATTTAATATTAATTAATCTTACAGCTTTTTCCTGCTTTTATTCACTGTTTTTTTTTCAGTCAAATTTAAAAAAATTAATATTAGGACTGCTTGTGTTCCTTTTAATTCCACTAATAAGGATGTTTCTTTTTTGTGATTGGGTACTACTTGATTATCTCGTCGACCAAAAAAGTTTGTTGCCAACTTGATGATGTATCGCCAAATTGATGACAAAAAATACCCGCCAAAAGTGATGCTAACTTGGCGCTATTTCTGGTATTTCGCCAAATTCCCATAGACTCCCATTGTAATCTGGCAATTTATCCAATACTTTTGTTAAAGCAAGGACTATTGCCATCATTTTGACATCTTTTTTTTTTTTTTTTTTTTTTTTTAATCAGTTCGCTAACTTTCCAATATTGCTTAAATACTGCTATATAGAAAGTTTTTTAGAACGCTTTTCGCGCATTTTTACTCCTTTTAAATTTTGTATTTGTTAACAAATGTTCTTAGTGATCATTTATATCTTATAAGCAATGAACATGCCAAATTTGATGTTTCTAGGCCCTTAACATACAGACATAGCATTTTTAGAAATTTGTTTGCTCTTTTAACCCCTTTGGATTAGTGGCATCGACATAAGATATAGCCTATATTGGACAAAGGACTGTCACCATCATTTTGATATCATTACTTTTAAGATCGGATTGTTGTTTGCTGAGATTGCTTAAAAATCCCAATTTAGAACGCTTTTCGTGCATTTTCACCCTTTTTAAATTCTGTATTTTTTAGCAAATGCCCGTAGAGATAATTTATATCTTATAAATAATTAACATGCCAACTTTTATATTTCTAGGTCCTTCAGCAATACAAAAGTGGCATTTTAGAATGTTTTTTGCTTCTTCACCCTCTTATGGTTAATGGTATACACATAAAATATAGCCTTTATTTGAACCAGGGTGAATACCATAATTTTGGTACCATTAATTTTGAAATCGGTTCATAGTTTCAGAGATTAGCCCCGATACTCGCTAAAAGTGACGCCAACTTGGCACTATTTCTGATATTTTACGAAATTCCCATAAACTCTAAAATGCCAAACTTTATAATTCCAGTCCCTTAACATACAGACATCGCATTTTTAGAACTTTTTTTCTCTTTTACTGCATTTGGATTGGTGGCATCGACATAAGATATAGTCTATGTTGGAGCAAGGACTGTCATCATCATTTTGATATCGTTACTTTTAAGGTCGGTTTGCTGTTTGCTGAGATTGTTTTAAAATCGCTATTTAGAACGTTTTCAGACAGCTCTTCGCGGATTTCCCCCCCCCTTTTAAATTTGGTATTTTTTAGAAAATTCCATTAGTGAACATTTATGCCTTATAAATAATTAACATGCCAAATTTTGTGCTTCTAGGCCCTTCAGTAAAACAAAAATCACATTTTATAATGTTTTTTACTTCTGAACTCTCTTTTGGTTAGTGGCACAGACATAAGATATAGTCTATGTTTGAACCGGGGCGAATACCATCATTTTGGTATCATTACTTTTGAAATCGGTTTGGTATTTTAAGAGATTAGCCCCGATACTCGCCAAAAGTGACGCCAACTTGGCACTATTTATGGTATTTTGTGAAATTCTCATAAACTCCCATTATAATCCAATATTTATCTTCTAACCAACCATTAATGTTTAATTAATGGTGATTTCTGATTTTTTCCTATTTATAGATCCAATAACCTACCTCCACATCAAATTTCAACTTCCTAAGTCACGTGGAAGTAGTCAAACATTTCTATGAGTGAGTCAGTGAGTCAGTGAGTCAGTGGTAAAAACAGTGATTTTCAGACGTCAATTTCTCGTGAACGGTAAAAGATTTTTTTGAAAATTTAAAGGATTCGAAAATTAGAAGATGGTCTTACACGACACGGAAAATTGCAAGAGTGTAGGTCAAATAGAATTTAAGTTATTGAGGGGTCAAAAGGGGCCCGAAATGGTTCGGGTAATATAACCCACGGCCGGTGTGTCGCCTTTACTTTGTGAACTTGGCTGGCACACTGCCGTGTGTCTAGATAATTGCATTTTTTTCCAGAGATATACGTGATTTGTGTCTTAAAGTTTCAGCAAATTATACAATAAAAGTGACATTCTTAAAGTTTGAAATGCCTTTCGATAAAAGTTTTATTTGTACTTATTATGTAAAAATGGAAATTGAAATTTATAAACATTATTTTTTGTTTGATTTATGTATATATATATATATATATTTGAGAAAAAAGATTAAAACAAACGTTTGAAGAAACATATGAGTTTTTTATGCATACAAATGTATCAGAGATGTTTGCGGTATTCTAAATGTAAATTAAAATTAAGACAACTATGACAAGGCTTCCGCTGGGACTATTCTTTTACAATATTAGATAAAATAGTAATAATAACAAGAAGTTAAAATAATAATAATAAGAAGAAGAAGAGAAGAAGAATTAATTAGTAATAAGAGTATTTAATATTATAAGCACAGTTATCTTGTAAATGACAATCATTCTTTTTTAAATTTCAAAAATCCATGTTTCTTTGTCATTTTCTATTCCTTTATAACATAAAAATATTTTTTTTAAATTTAATTCTACCTCCTTTAGCTATTTGAAATGATTAAAGTAAGACTGGTGGCGAAGATGCCTGGCAACACAACGACATACGTTGAATAGTTAAAATTTCAGACGCACTAACTTCCTTTATGATTTTACGACACCTTAGTGTCATTTAAATAATAGTCGACAGAAATTTGCCTTTGTAACTTTATAAGATAATATGACAGTCTGTCAGATGTTATTTCAAAAGAAAGTATACTCGATGAAGATTTACTAAAACTTAATATCTAGGAATTTTGACAGTAAGAAACGAAAATTATAAGAAAATTCTGGGAATTATAAGAAAATAGATTTTGTTCTCTTTGGATAAAAGATAAATAAATAAAAAAAAGTTAATTTAACATAAAAAAATTTAATCTTGAAGAAGCAAATATTTTCCCCCCTGACCGCCGAGCGATTGGGCAAAAGTATTATGTTGTTTTCTCTTTAATTTATTTTAAATGTTAATAAAAGAAGGATTTTCTAACATGGTATAATTTTTTTGTTAGGTATATGTTTATAAACCTTCAAAATATCTATCATAATTTTATTTATTAAAAATTTATTATATTTGTGGAATTACTTTAATTTAAATAAAGTTTCAAATGCTGTGAAACTTGCAGCCTAGTGAACAAATATATCAGGTCGCGGCAGTGGGAAGGTTAAGCACACAAAATTATTAAAAATGTACTCCGTTTTATTAATATTGATTATTTTAAACAATGAAAATGCTGTCATTGTTTCGATTTTTAATATTTTTTTCTAGCCGTATTTCTAATCACCTGCCATAAAAATTAGTAGAAATCTCACACGAGAATTATGGACTTAAAATTGGGGTGTTAAAAACATCTCAATTGAAAGATTTTCCATCTGTACTAATGAAAAAATATTTCGCTCATTGCGCGTGTCTGTCTATCTGACTGCCTAATGGCCATGGTCTAGCAAAATCTACAGCATGTAAATTTTTACAACGACATTCAAAATTTTTACGAAGTTAGTGCCAAAGGTTCACATCATGCAGCTGAGATAGCAGATTTTAAAATTCTATTAATTTCTTGAGAAATTTATTGAAATCCCCAAATTTAAAGAAAAGAAAATTCATCAATATTCAACAAAAGCATACTTTTTTTTCCAAACCGCAGCGCATTTCCTCAAAGACTGGAAGAGAGGTGGGGATAATAGATTTAAAGCGCTGCTAGGGCGATAAATGTATTGGGCTTTCTTAAAACTCAAATCTTAAATTGTACCAGTCCTAAAAACTCGCAAGTTGCACAGCAAGGCGCAGAAAATATTTTCCTATCGTAGAATATGACTACAGTATGCCCAGACATCATAGACATCCGAATTTAGTTTTTTTGTCACTAGAGAAACCATTTAACTTGCAATCCATCCAATGCATGTATGTTTTAGCGCAAAAAACGCGTGATTATGTAGAGCAATTTTAACATAGTTATTAAAAGAGATATACATTGAATATATATATATTAAAACAGACTTAAGTACATTTTTAAAAATTAAATAAAATTTATCTACAAAAAAGTAAAATATTAAAAAACATTTAAAAATACAAAAGTAAACGTATCGCCAAGCTACACGCAAGGCCACGTCATACAAATAATAGTTCATTGCATAATAAACATTGGAACAAATCAAGACAGTTACAGTTAGTTATTATCAAAAATATCACTTTTTATCATTTTTTAGAATGAATATTATCTTTTTCTAGAAAACAATAACTAACTGTAACTGTGTTGATTTGTTCCAATGTTTGTTGTGCAATGAACTATTATTTGTACTGACGTGGCCTTTCGTGTAGCTTGGCGATACGTTTACTTTTGAATTTTTGAATGTTTTTTAGTGTTTTAATTTTTTGTAGGTAAATTTTATTTACTTTAAAAAAATGTATTCAAGTCTGCCTTGATTTATATTTTTCAATCTTTTAATAGTTTTTTTTTTATTATTCAGACGTTAAATGTGTATGTATTGAAAATTTAACACACTTGCCCGACACTCTGCGATACTTTTGGCTTCTCTGTATACAACAATGAACAGTAGCTCTCGAAACAGAAAACTTAAAAGTTCTTGGAATTTCACAAACAGCCTTCTTATGAGATGAAATTGCTCTAAATATTACTTTATTTTGTCACTTAGATTTATATCTTGGTCGGCTTAATGGCTATTTTTTTCAATTGCATTGTCGCCTTTTAATGGAATTTCTTTACTTTTAGATCTGCTATGCTTGAAATGTTTAGCAATATCAGAAACTTTAACATTTTAAGCGTTTAAATCTCAAATTGTAGCTATATCAGCCGTAGGGAATTGAATGTTTCAAGGCATTTTTGTACTGGACAAAAATCGAAAAAGTCCTTCCGGCAATGCCGGGAGGAAGAAGTAGCTTTCATATACTTATATATTTATTTATTTATTTTAAAGTAAGTTACATTGTTCAAAATTACTAAGCTCAAATTAGTGGAAATAATCTTATAAAATTAGTGATTTTATAAGATTGAATACTAGTTTTTGTCACGACTGAATATTAATAGGAATTTTTAGAAATTAGTCTTCTTTTATTCAACCTGGTTTTATTTTAAGCGATTTAGAGAGTCACCAAATTCCACGAATCATAAAGTGTATGCCATTTTAAAGCAGCATTGTGGATCGTTCAGATCAGACCGTTTCAAAATGTCAGCCATAAGCAAAATTCTAAGTGCTATAACTCAATTATTTTTTAAGATATAGACAAAATAAAAAGTATTCAGGAATCGGTGTTTTAAATTCTAACACGTAAAAGAAAAATATTTTTCAACTTTCAATTTTTTCGCATTTAATTTTAAATTTTAAATTTTTTTTAATTTAAAATGGCCAACATTTTGAAACAAAATGGCGGATGATGCTGGCCAACGAACTCGCTCGAGACATTTGTATGTACTATGTACATACCAAGTTACAATGAAATCGGTTCATAAATACGCGTGTTATCACGTAGCAAAAATCATATCGTTTCAAAATGTCAGCCATAAGAAAAATTCAAAGTGCTATAACTCAATCATTTTGTGAGATATAGACAAAATAAAAAGTGTTCTGGAATCGTTGTTTTAAGTTCTAACACGCAAAAGAATAATATTTTTCAAATTTTGATTTTTTCGCATTTAATTTTAAATTTTAAATTTTTAAAAAAAATTAAACTGGCCACCATTTTGAAACAAAATGGCGGATGATTCTGGCCAACGAACTCGATCGAGACATTTGTATGTACTATGTACATACCAAGTTTCATTGAAATCGGTTCATAAATACGCGTGTTATCACGTGACAAAAATCAGAGCGTTTCAAAATGTCAGCCATAAGAAAAATTCAAAGTGCTATAACTCAATTATTTTTTAAGATATAGACAAAATAAAAAGTATTCAGGAATCGGTGTTTTAAATTCTAACACGTAAAAGAAAAATATTTTTCAACTTTCAATTTTTTCGCATTTAATTTTTAATTTAAATTTTTTTTAATTTAAAATGGCCAACATTTTGAAACAAAATGGCGGATGATGCTGGCCAACGAACTCGGTCGAGACATTTGTATGTACTATGTACATACCAAGTTACAATGAAATCGGTTCATAAATACACGTGTTATCACGTGGCAAAATCATATCGTTTCAAAATGTCAGCCATAAGAAAAATTCAAAGTGCTATAACTCAATCATTTTGTGAGATATAGACAAAATAAAAAGTGTTCTGGAATTGTTGTTTTAAGTTCTAACACGTAAAAGAAAATTATTTTTCAAATTTTGATTTTTTCGCATTTAATTTTAAATTTTAAATTTTTTAAATTTTTTAAAATGGCCGCCATATTGAAACAAAATGACGGATGATGCTGACCAATGAACTCGGTCGAGACATTTGTATGTACTATGTACATAAGAAAAATTCAAAGTGCTATAACTCATTCATTTTTTAAGATATAGACAAAATAAAAAGTGTTCTGGAATGTTTCTTTTAAGTTCTAACACGTAAAAGAAAAATATTTTTCAATTTTTAATTTTTTCGCATTTAATTTTAAATTTTAAATTTTTTAAATTTTTTAAAATGGCCGCCATATTGAAACAAAATGACGGATGATGCTGACCAACGAACTCGGTCGAGACATTTGTATGTACTATGTACATACCAAGTTTCATTCAAATCGGTTCATAAATACGTTAGTTATCGCATGACAAAAATCAGATATGTCAACATTTGAACGAAGGGTGATTTTGGGGTCTGGGGGTCATGATCGTTGAAAATATACCAAAATTTTCTGGAAGTGCTTTCCTCCGGACGGCTGCAATAGGTAGCTTTTTACTTTTTGTAATGAAAGCTACCTAAAACAAGCAGTGATTTTACATTTCAAAGTGCTTGCCTCACATGTAACGACCACAAAATTTACAATTTTTATTTATCATACAATGATAATAAATGCGATTCTTTTCATTGTTCATATATTTTTGGACAAATTACTTTAAATTTAATTTTTTGTAAACAATCTGTGATATAAACATCATGTTTCTGTAGTATAATAAACTTATGTTGTGATTTTATATGATATATATATATATATATATATATATATATATTTAGATCGCTGGTTCATTTTTTTGAACTATTACTTCAAAAACCCGTCTTTTCATATGCTTTTGAGACACACCATACTTTTAGTGTTAATAGCTATGAAAAACAATAAAGCAATAGAAACCTTTAACTGTAATTTTAACTATAAAAAATTATATTTGTAAAATGAATTTTGAATTTTGTTAGTGCATTTCATAAAAAAACCATCTTTTATAACATTTTATGGCGTTAGTTCTTAATTAGTTAATAATAAAACGGAAAAATGCATAACAAAAGCTCTGAGAAATACCTTCTGTTTTCACAAAGTATGTGTTGTATTTTCTACATTAAATGTGCTAGATTAAAAACTTGGAACATCATCATTTTTTGTCATATGTCACCTGTAATGAAATTCACATCTAATGAATCTAAACAAAGACTTTATTCAGACGACTGTATTCGTTAAAATTAAAATGTTTGAGTACGAAATTTGTTTTCTTAATTAACGCAATTTACTTTAGCATTGTAACAAGAGTATTCTAGTCATGAATTGAAACCTACGTTTGTAAGAATAACTTAATATCCTTTATTTAACATTGTTGTGAAAAATAATCTGCTTCTTTAATTAGTATATTATATTTAATTAACTTATTAAAACCGAAATATCTTAATAAGATAAGAAATTGTATTGTGATAATGCCATCGTGAAAAAATAATAATAAATTTAACTAGGAATTTCATAGGAATTTGAAATTCAATAACATTTTTTATACATTTGCTATTTTTTATTTTTTTATTTATTAGATGCATTTGTACTTAAGTACATACGTAGCACCTATAGTCGGCGGAAAGTCCGCCCATCATATAACAGATCAAAAACTACTGAACCAAATCATTTGAAAAATAAAAAAAAATATAATTTTTGCATAATTTTGCGAAATCATTTCAAATTTTATGGAAATCGGATGAATTGCTTAATTACAAAAATAATAAAAAATATTCCATTACATTACAGACAGTGGGGAAAAAATAGCTTCAAGTGCATCTTAATGATGCTACACTCGTTCGAACATAATAAAATTGATATGCATCTATGGCGTATAAACTGAAATATACATGTTGCGCAATCTGGGATGCAAAGAATATTTGCTATTAATTTACAGGATACACAAATATATCCTATTACATAATGGTATAGGAGGAAACATTGTTTGAGGTGCTTTTTAATAATATTAAACTATTTCACATTTTATGAAATTGATATGCGTTGCTGTGCGTTGCTGAGGGTTACTACAAGTTAATTCCTGTATAACAGAAAACACATATTATTTACAGGGACACACGAAAGATTTCGGATACTCTACTGTATTCGAAGTACTATATACACTAAGATCTGAATATTTTTAAAACTTCCTTATATTACGAACACACCTCATTTGCTACGCTTGACGTGCAATTTCCAACTTGTTTTTTCATAACAGTGTATATAAGATATTTGTTGTGCTTTTGTGTTGAGAAAACTTTTTTTTTACATTTATTCTCGAAAAAGACTTTACTATCAGTATCTAAACTGTTATTAATTTAATTTGTTGGACATTAGCGGATCGATGTTCTATTTAGTGTTTAATAGGTTCTCATCATACTCTTTCTAGTGTAGAATTTTTCCTGTTTATATATTTGCTTTTAAAAGTTCCTAACATTCACAGGAATTCAAATGGTATGCGAAAGAGCCACCGGCCAATGTCGTGTATTCCTTGTTACGTTATTTTGTCTATACAGATGATCCAAAGTGTTAACATCTTTTTAGTCATATTATAAAAAGTAACTATTTCTGCTTAAAAAAAATATATCCCGTAATTTCACAAATTGCATCTGAAAAACACATATTTGACAGTAATTGAACAACTTCGTTTTTTCGAGATCAGTATAAAATTACTGCAACAACTGATTGAAATATTAATATTGAAGATTTTATTTTTCGGTGCTTATTTGGCAAGAACCCTTTTTGAATTTCTTATTCGTTTGAGTGAATGGTTCCAATATTAAAGTCAATTTTTTTTCAGTTAAACATTTCTTAGAAAGATCTAAGCTCAGTGAACTAGTTATCTCCTGCTATTTTTCGTTTTGTTGCCTAAAAAGATTCAATTATTCCAAGCAAAATATCTGCTGCTGAATAGGAAATGTTATACTGGTTATCTGGTTGCTTTTCAATGTAAGTTTCAAGGAACTGGGTTTAAATAGAACAGCGTCTAAAAATGTTTCGTGTGTGTATGTAACTGGTGTTATTTTGTTATTCGTATTATTAAAGTTAAATGTTTAACTCATCCGGCTACCGCATCTTTACTCTGCTGTGATTATTACTTAGTTAAAAGTATAAAAATCTTAAAATTGAAATTTATTGGTCAAATATTAGTCCTATGAATATGACATCAGCATTTCTCAAAGACAACTTTTTGCTTTATTGTTCAGAAGCTGCATCTTTCATATAGATAAAATAACAAAATTTGTTAATTTCTGTGTACTGTTCTTTGCATTAGATTACATGATAACATTCAGTTTGTGTAAATATACCACCTTTTATGAACATCTCTTAATAGAATAAACATAATATAGCTTTTAAAGTCGCTACTATTGTTTTACGTGTATAACGTAATTTAAATTTATTTCCTATGTACCTCTTTTCCTATGTACTTTGACAAATAGATATGAAGCGAAAGTAGTTAATAAAATATACGGATAAATCTGCAAAATCTGCAATTGACAATCGATATCCAGTTATGGAACTGTGTGTCTTACGACACTATAAAATTTCAATGCAATGTACTATTCCTGCGAGAAAGTAGTAAATTATGTAAAGTTATTTCAAAGAATACTGCATAAATAAAAGCTGTTATATTCGGTGAGGCGAAAAGATGAATTCTCGAAAGGCTCTTGTCCCATAAGCTTACAAGATTGGAAAAGGATGAAACTGTTTTTGTACTATTTTCAGATTAGAAAAAGAAGAATTCTACCGATGATTAAACTCACAAGGAAGATCTCCATACTGGGCATACCCAGAATTTTATGAAAAAAATACTAATTAAAGTACTTATGTATGTAATAAAGGATCAGTCAAAATTAGCGGCGGAATCACATTAGATATTGTGTAAAAAAATAAAATATTTTCGAATATTTGGCGTGAAAAGACTAAAGAGTCACTCGATTTGGCGAGCAGCCCTTTTCCTCGCCAAAATCAAACGATTATAACGAAACTCAAAACTGTTAGATATTTAGTTTGCGTGTAAATGGCATTTAATGAATTTAAACATAAAAAATGAGAGACTTTAATATATTATATACATCTATATACATATTGTATTACATATATATGTTACAGGCCAAACCCAATTTTAGGCCAAACTAGATTGGCCTAGGCCAAACTAGTCTATCCTAACGTCCATCGGATAGACTAGTTTTTCCTAGGCCAAACTAGTCTATCCGAACGCCCATCGGATAAACTAGTTTTTCCTAGGCCAAACTAGTCTATCCGAACGCCCATCGGATAAACTAATTTTTCCTAGGCCAAACTAGTCTATCCGAACGCTCATCGGATAAACTAACTTTTCCTAGGCCAAACCAGTTTGGCCGAAAGGTCATTAGGATAATCTAGTTTTGCCTGCTTTTTATTGGTTTGAACTAGTTTATCCTAGGCCGATCTAGATTGTCCTAGGCCAAGTCAATTTGGCATGATTTTATTGAATCTAAAGACCGCCACGGCGCTAACTTTCTACTTCTGATCTACTTTACCCCAGGCCAATCCAATTTGACGTGATTTTAGCTCACAGACTATCAAAGCCTGAGAGCTAAGTGCTCGCAGACTCTGTGTGCAGAGTTGCCAGTGGGCTACTTTTTTGGAATTCGAATTTCTTGATTGACACCACTTTTTTGAAACGTTAAAATTCCCTTTGTTTTCGCCTTAATTATTATATCATTAAATAAGGTGTACTTCACAATTTCAAAAAAGTGGTGCCAGTGAAGAATTTGAATTAAAAAAAAGTAGCCCATCTGGCAACACTCTGTGTGTGTGTGTGTATGTAACCATGTACGTAATGCGATAACTCCTGACCGAAATATCTAATTTCCTTCAAATTTTGGACATAGATTTATCCTGATAACGAACTTCCCTGATTAGTTTCAAGTGTTCATTGGATAAGAATAAGTGAAGGGGAACAGAGGGTAACCTTTCAGCCCCCCCCCTAGTTAAATTAGTTAAGTCAATTTTTCATGCAAAAGTATCAGATTTTATTAAAATTTTAGGTATAAGATCATTTTTATAAGGCACCTCCATGATTAGTTGTGGGTGTTCTTTGTTTATGTATAAAGAAAAGAGGAATGGGGGGGGGTTAACACCTTAATTTATGTAAATAGGTTTTTCAAGGAGAATTTACCGATTTGTTTCAAATTTTGGATGTAGGTTCCTTCTGATAAGGCAATTACATGATTAATTTTGGGGGCTCTGAGGTTAAATATAAAGGGAGAACGGATTATTTTTTCAATCGGATAAAAACTCTTGCTTTCATAAAAAGATTTTTTAAATCGTAATAGACATTGGTTTTCGCACACATGATTTCACGCGAAATTGTTCATATTAAAAATCTAAATATCAGACCCAGATATAAATATAAGAAAAAGCTTAAATAAAGCTTGACCCTTGAAATTTAGGATGGGTTATGGGTAGAGTAAAGGGGCGCTAGAATTTTTTTTTTTTTGAAAAGCTCAGCGTATTTTAACGTTTTAGCTGCTAATTAAATATTACCATTATTTGAAAATTTTAGAAACATAATAAAAAATGATGTTAAATATTTAAGAAAAAGGATGCCGCGTCAAATACCCCTATTTACTTTTAGTAATTTTTGTAAAAATGTTAAATTCTTGTTAGAACTGTTTGAAACTTTGTGATAGCTTATGACACATGATAAAAAAATCATAAAAGAAAGTCCCATTACAAAAAGGAACGCACTCCATTATCAACAAAACTGTATCTGAAAGTAAGTCCGTTAAACAATCGATCACTAGCTATGTTACTCGATATCGCGGCGCTTCAAAACAAAAATTTAAAGATTTTTGCAAAAATCACTGTTTGTAAATAGTGGCATTTAACACGGAATATATTTCTATAAATTCATATCATGTGTCATAAACTATCTTTAAGTACCAAATATATCAAACTAGAATTTCCGTTATATTTCCTGATTTTGTTCGCCCCCCTCTCTTTCCCTTATACATATTACTTATTTACATAAATTAAGGGGGTTACCTCCCATTCCTCCTTTCTTTATACGTAAATAATGAACACCCACAACTAATAATGGAGATGCCTTATCAAAATGATCTTATACCTAAAATTTTAATAAAATCTGATACTTTTACATGAAAAACTGACTTAACTAATTTAAGGAGGGTAGTGGGTGCGGATTACCCTTTTGTTCTCCTTCCCTTATTCTTATCCAATGAACACCTGAAACTTATCAGGGAAGTTCGTTATCAGGATAAATCTATATCCAAAATTTGAAGCAAATTGGATATTTTTATCAGGAGTTATCGCATTACGTACATACGTGTATGGTTACATACACACATAGAGAATCTGCGAGCACATTAGTTGTCAGGCTTTGATAGTCTGTGAGATAAAATCGCGTTAAATTGCATCGGCCTAGGATAAATCAGATCAAATCTTAGAAAGTTGGCGCCGTGGCGGTTTTAATATTCAATAAAATAACGCCAAATTGAATTGGCCTAGGACAATCTAGATGGGCCTAGGATAAACTAGTACAAACTGATGAATAGGACTAAACTAGTTTATCCTAATGACCGTTCGGCCAAACTAGTTTGGCCTAGAAAAAACTAGTTTATCCGATGGGCGTTCGGATAGACTAGTTTGGCCTAGGAAAAACTAGTTTATCCGATGGGCGCTAGGATAGATTAATTTGGCCTAGGCCAATCTAGTTTGGCCTAAAATCGGGTTTGGCCTGTAACATATATATATTACTCGCTGAAGTAGTTGTTTAATTAATCGCTGGAAAAAATGTTTTCATAGCTAAAAAAATCATATTGAGAAAACTTATCTTCATATATTTAAGCGAGCGTATTCAAAAATAAACGTCATATCTTTCCACAGCAACAAAATCTAATCGAAAATTCTCAATTGGACTTTGAGCTTGGAACAAATTTAATTAAATTTAAATTATGAATTTCGCTTTAAATCTCAAATTTTGATGATTAAATTTGAACATAAATACATATAAATTTCGATATAACAAAATTATACTTAAAACAAACTAAAACTTACAAAACTAAAGTTATTTAAATTAAACTTATCAAAACAAGTTCAACATGAAACTTTTTTTTCTTGAAGTGTATTTGACATAAAGTATTTTTTTGAAATTACATTCCATTGCCAACCGGCGATAAATCACCAAATAACGAAATTTTCGTTACTTTTTTACGGTTACGGAATGGAGATTCCGCCGAAATTTTTTTATAAACGTATATATCTACACGAGAAGAACATTATGTGATTTTTTCAGATTTTTCGGGGTATGCCCGTATGAAGACCTTCCTTATCAGTTCAATAGAAAATTTGCGAGAGTAAGCCTCTTTTTTTACTCCCGTTTTCATCAATGGAAATTCTATGCTTGCATGCTTAGAAGATACTAATGTCAAAAGCCGTCTCGAATCTTTTTTTGTGGATAAATTTCTGAATGTAAATGGAATTATTTAAAAGTTTAAAAATGTTTTATGCATATGATAAGGTTAAAAAATGTCTTAAATTGTTTAATAAAAATTATAATTAAAACTAAGCTAACCTTTATAGTCAGTATTGATGTTTTCCGTGCAAGTTATAACATAATTAAAAAAATTTTAAATGTATTTTCCTATGTACTTTGAGAAACAGATCTGGAGTAAAAGTACTTAATACAGCACTGTTCTATGTATTGGACTACATGATAATATTTAGTTTGAGTAAAAATACTATCTTTCATGAACATCTCTTAGTAGAATAAACATAAGATAACTTTTATAATTGGTACTATTGTTTTCCGTGCAAGTGTATAACACACTCCAAATTTATTAGATCTATTTTCGTATGTACTTTGAGAAATAGACCAGGAGCAAAAGTACTTAATACAATATACGGATAAATCTGCAAAATCTGCATTTGACAATCGATATACAGTTATGGAACTGAGTATTTTACGATGCTTTTAAATTTCAGTGCAATACACTATTCCTGCATGAAAGTGGTAAATTATGTAAAGTTAGTTCAAAACTTACTGCATAAAGAAAAGCTGTTATATTCGGTGTGGCGAAAAGATGAAATCTCGAGAGGCTCTTAAGCTCTTTAAGGCCCATAAGTTTACGAAATTGGAAAAGGATAATACGGTTTTTATTTTATTTTCATATTAGAAAAAGAAGAATTCTTCCGAAGATCAAATTCAGTTCAATAGAAAATTTGCGAGAGTAAGCCTCTTTTTTTACTCCCATTTTCTTCAATGTGCTTGGATGCTCAGCAGACACGATTATCAAAAGCTCTTTTGAATCTTTCTGGATAAATTTCTTGACGTAAATGGAATCATTTGAAAATTTAAAAAATATTTCATGGTGATGATGAAATATTATAAAGTCTTAAATTGCTTAATAATAAACATAATCAAAACGGTAACTGTTGTGAGATATTATTGAGTAAATATTATATTCAAAATACGAGGTCTGTCTAATAACTAAGGATCATAATTGTTTCATTAACATTCTTTATTTCATGCAAATTTATTTTGATTTTCCGTTATTAGATGAATATGTAATGTATACGCAAGACGTTTTTTTAAATTTTATTGCTAGTATTACGCCTGCGGCATTCATATAAGTTCAGTGTCGTAAGTCAGTTCGTCAGTTTTCAGTGTCACCAGCACTGTAAAAGGAGGCAGGTGTTTTTTAGTTTATGAAAATGTACTTAAATCACGAACGAAGATATAAAGTAACATTTCTGAGTCACATACAATTTTGAAAAGCTTTTCATTATCTTTAGAAACATTTCAATAGAATCTCAATTTGAAATTTCTAAGAAGAATTTATTAAAAAAATTTTATTAGCTGCCTGTAGTTTTCAAAAACGGTTTCGAGTAGTTTTTACATGCCATTAATCACTTCTCGGTAAGCAATCTGATTTCGGATGCCATGCAATCTATGTAAATATTTTCATATTCAAAAAACATATTTAACCGAAAAACATATAGAATTA
This sequence comes from Maratus speculifer, assembly GCA_964019185.1. Lineage (NCBI taxonomy): Eukaryota > Metazoa > Arthropoda > Arachnida > Araneae > Salticidae > Maratus > Maratus speculifer. Next base: position 1,123,542 of record CAXHSM010000007.1, read on the forward strand.
ACAGCTTTAACATTAACATTAAAATTAGCATTTCCTATCCCAAATGCAGGCATATTTTTCATTTATGCAGCTGAAAATGTCTAATAGATGTCTGATAGCATCCGAAAAACTGATTTTAGGGTAGAGAGAATTAATTGATTAATGCATTTTAAAAGCTACTCGAAAACGTTTTTGAAATTTACGTGGAGGTAATAAAAATTTATTTAAAAAATTCTTCTTTAAATTTCGATTAAAAAAATATTTTCTGGGGTTTCTAAATATAAAATGGGAATATTGTGTGACTTAAAGCGGTTATTCAAAATTTCCTTTCTTGTTTTTACAATTTTTTCGTAGTTCAAGAAATATCTATCTTTTTGATACCGAAACTATAGAGGTAACAAGCAATGGGTAAGTATGCTCTTGCCTGCTGAAAATTTTGCTTTCTTCTAAAGAAATCGTCATTAGAAGAGTATTAGGAAAGTTGATGGTAGTTAGATAATATCTTTAAGGAAGAGAAAACAATCATCTTCAAAGATGGATGAACTCGGAATTTCTATAACTAAGTTTACAAAAGTCAACATTAATACCGTCGCTATTACAGCTCATATTCAAAATTTTAGAATAATTGAGAAAAAGTAATAAGAAAAAATTATTTGTCATTTATTTATTTTTTATACTAAGTAAATGCAATTAAATTTCTTATAAATTAAATCTGGAATGTTTAGATAAGATTTTGACATTTATAAAATATAAAATACAGCATAATAAATTAGGTATACAGCTTCCTTAAACACACCAGAATATTAGAATAAAATTTAGATTGGTTCAAAATATTAGAATATTTTATTTTACGCAACAATATTACCTTATGAATATGAAGTAAATGGTAGTTAATATTTTGTAGCATCCCCTTTAGCTTTCATAACAGCGTACAATCGATCTTGCATACTATATACAAGGTGTTTACAAACATTTCTATCAATATTAGCCCAAATAGACTTTATACGTGCCACTAACTCAGTTTTACTTGAAGGAGGATTTTCTTGAAGTTTTTTCTTCATTATACACCATAAGTTTTCGATGGGATTAAGATCTGGTGAATTTGGTGGCCAAGGAAGTACCTTAATGTTGCGTTGGCGGAACCAATTCTTAGTTGACACCGAGGTATGCGGGGACGCTAAATCTTGTTGAAAGATGAAATCATCTTCAAATAAATCTTCTGATGATGGAATCATGTAATATTCTAAAATTTCTTGATATATCAGAGAGTTAACCTTTTCGTAGACGATGCATAACTTTCCAGGTTCTTCTGCACTCATACAACCCCAAACCATGACACTAGCAGCAAATTTTACGGAACGTTTAAGGCATTCTTTATCAAATGCTTCTTGCTTCATTCTCCAAACTCGAATACCTTGATTACCATATGAAACACAAAACATACTTTCATCACTAAATAATATATTTTTCCAATCTTCATTGCTCCATAAACATCTTGATTTACACCAATTCAATCTTATACGCTTTTGTCTTGCAGTCATGAGAGGTTTTGTTTTCGGTACACGAGATTCAAATTTAAATTTAGGGAGACGTCTTAATGTTGTCGATGTAGAAACTTCAACACCTTCTTCTTTCCATTTTTCGGTGCAAGAATCGCACACTTTTAAAACAGTTTTTCTTAACTATACGCTTCCTGTCATCTCTAGCAGATGTTTTTTTATTTTCGGCCACCATTTCGGCGATTATTTTGAAATTTTCCAATTTTTGAATATTGTGTTAGTATTTTACTAACGCTCGATTGCGAACAATTTAAATAATTCGCAATAAAACATTGATTTTTACCGTGCCGATACAAATCATCCATACGAAGTTTAGTAGATTCAAGAATATCACTCACACGGCCCATTTTAAGACGAAAAAGAAACAAACTGCAAAAAAGAATACTGATTTTAAATAAAATAGTCTGAATTTAATCAATGATGCCACCAGTTAAGAATTGGTAATAATTAAAGGAGAATTAATGTGAAATATTCTAATATTTTGAACCACTTGAATAAATATTCTAATATTTTGACTTTTCAAAATAATTTTTTTTGCAATTAATCTTTTCAAAAATGATATTAAATTTAAGATAACAAGTAAGATTAATCAACAATAAGTTCTTAATAAAAATATCGTTTGCATATTTTCATTAAAAGACATTAAATTACCAAACGATATTTTCAATTTCTAAAAAAAAGGTAATTATTCTAATATTTTGAATATGAGCTGTATTTTCAGAGAAGATCGTTACATATGAGAAATTATAAAAATATTGCAGTTTACCCATTTATTGCGTATCACCCATTCGTTTATAACAAAAAATGTCAACATGATATCCCGAGAACATGAGTGAACATCACTGGCTTTAGTGGGTGCATCGCTATTTATTTTGACATATTTGTAAGTGCGTTGGCCGGTTCCAGATTGCTATTAAATATTCTGTTTTGATTTGTTAAAAGTTGAATACAACAGGATAATCGCGTAGATTTTTTTTCAGAATTGAAAGCGATGTTTCAGAACGAAGAAATTTATTCCCTTCGTGGAAAGTATTTTTTTTATCATTGTTAAGTTTTGTGAAATTAAAGAAAGCGAACTTGAGGGATCTTTAAAAAAATTTTCGGCATGTCTTTTAAATGTGCAGAAAGATGGCTAGAGTGCACATCGAATAGGAATTTCTTTTACAATTCCGTGCATTCCCATGCACGCAGCACAGCAGAAAAGTGAATATGTGATGCGTTTTTGCGCGGTGAGTTCCTACATTCCTCATAACCGAATAACAGAAAGTTCGCGTAGTGGAGAGTTCAAAGTTATGTTGGAGGAAGGTGAAATGTATTCCCAAAAGTGAAGACAACTCTTCGTGGAAATAATTTTTCGTCATCATAATGATTTGTGAAGTTGGCAGAAGTGAGTTTTAGGAACCTATTAAAAAAATGATTTCCAGCATATCTCTCAAGTATGAAGAAATGTGGTGAAGTACACATTGAATAAAAATTTCTTTTATAATTGCACGCATTCACAAACTTAACTCCTTCGCGACGGCAGCCTTTTACGAGATTTTTAATGTTTTATCACCAAATTTTAAAACCAGATATCTGTGCCTTATTAAATCGAGAAAATGCCCCGATTAAATAATGCAAATTTTACGGTCTAATTTTACTGGTGGATATAAACAATGATTCGTAGTCCTTTTTTTTGCCGCACGTATATGTGTCGCTCGTCCCCAAGGTGTTAAAGCAGGAAATGAATATGAGACGTGTTTTAGCGCGGTGAATTCCTAGATTCCTTATAACAGAACTGCAGAAATTTCGCGTAGAAATTTGTTCAAAATTCAAAGTGATGTCACAGGAAGATGAAATTAATTCTCTAAACCGAAGAGACACATTCGTGGAAAGACTTTTTTTTATCAGCATAAGCATTTGTGAAATCGGCAGAGGTGAGTTTGAGGGACCTATTTAAAAAAAAACAAAATGACTTCCAACGTATCTTTAAAGTGTGTAAAAAAGTTGTAAAAGCATTGAAGAGGAATTTCTTTTAACAGTATTATTAAATTTTAGACGATGGATGAGATTATATTCATATAAAACTTTATAACATTTTATTGTAACCCCCTTACAATAAAAGAATGACCATTTTGAAATTGTACATTGTTTTTAAAACTTTTTTCTTACATAAAAGTTCGTATACTCTGAAAAAAAAGAAAAAAAGTAAAAAAAATCTGAAAATTTACTGATATAAATTTGCAGAAGTCTATATGCGTACTAAAATTTTATCTGTGCACTTTACAAAAAATATGTAAATCTCCAAAGCTAATTTTGCAAAACAATCTACTGAAATTATACTAATCTTACTAAAATTTTATCAGTATCCTGAGATAAAATTACATGAAATGTTTGTTTTAGGCATTTTGTAAAGAATTCCTAGAATTTTGTAATTTTGTAATTTTTTCATATTTTTATGAATCTAAATTAATCACAAATTTTTTATGCTATTAAATTTAGATTATATATATTTTTTTTACTATCACACGGCTGCAACTGCGACTATTCCTTTATAATATTAGATATAATTATAATAATAAGTATAAGAATAAGAATAAATAATAAGAATATTTAAAATTAGAAGCACAATAATCGTATAAATTAAAGCCATTATTGTTTAAACTTAAAAAAATATTTTTACAATATCATTTCGAATTCTTTCCCCCAGAAGATAAAAATCTTCTCTGATTTTTGTCTTTACTTCTCAATTACGTTGAACACCAACCTTTGCTATTTGAAAACAACAATGAAAGGCTCGTGGCACGTAGCAAGGCAGCGACGTATGCTGCATACATAAAGCTCCGTCACTTTCTTTTATAATTTTGCGACACTTCAATGTCATTTAAGAAGATAGTCGACTGGAATATATGCTTTTGTTACTTTAAAGGACAAAATGACAGTCTGTCTTCTGTTCAAAATTTGAAAAGAAAGTATGTCCGATGCAGTTTTACTAAAACTTAATTTCAAGGAATATTGACAGCAAGAAATATTGACTCCATAATATATTTTTTTTCCAGAAAAATGTGTGATTTGAATATTAAAGCTCCGGTGAATTATAAGAGAAAAAAGACGTTGTTAAAAGTTTGATGTGTCGCTCGATAAAAAATAATTTTTATATTATTTGAAATATAAAATATTGAAGCTTGAATTCATAATATTTATTTTTATCGGATTTATATATATATATATATTACAAATTTAAAATTTTTTCGCCAAAACTAACCTTTATACTATCTTAATTTTCTTATAATAATATTCCGTACTTACTTCAAATTATTAAATTAAAATCTTGTTTCTAAATCTAATCTGTTAGGCTAATGACAGACGACCGATTTTTTCGACGCTTTGGCTTTCGAGCAAAAAATAAACATCTGCGCTGCCTCATTCACACGGACGTGACCTTTCCGTCAAAATAAGCAGACGATATTGTATCTAGGCGTAATAGAAATCTTATTAGATGGATCTTTTGAAGGAAATAAAATGTTCTGTAATTTTTTATCAATTATTCAAGAAAATTGAAAAAATATACATACACAGACGGTACTGGATTCATCCTGTGAGAAGTGATAGATTATTTACCGGATCCAAAATTAAATTACAGGAAATACTTTTTAATACATCTGATGTTAAATGAAAAATACAGATGACTGCGAATATTACTAAATGATTATAATTGTTGTTCAACTTTCATTTAGATAATATTTCTTATTTCTTATTATTATTAAATAATTAAAAAAAACTAAATTGATTAAAAAAATGTTGCTACAGTACATTTTAGCAAAACAAGCATCTTAGTTCTATAAATGAAATGTAGGACCGAAAAATTTTCAAAGTGTGAAATTTTTGTTACATTAATCAAGAAGCATATGCTATCGTCCAATGAGCAAAAGGTGAGATTTTTTTTCTCCCTTTAGGGCTGTACATCCATAAAAAAGTTTGTCACTTTATTTATTTATTTATTTATTTATTTATTGGTCATTTTGGACCCTCTCCCCTCTTACGATATTATATACTATCATTCCCCGAATACCCTCTCCCTCAGTAATGGTATCTTCAATAATGTGTAAAAATTTCTTTGATTTTTTGGATTGTTTTTCTTTTGTTTGGAGTGATCGTTACATTTATTTTTCGCATAATTTACTGATTTAGATGTAGAGAAATTCATAAAATGTCACTTTATATATGAAATAACTGCTTATCAAACAACACTTAAAAGAAATAGTTAATAATTAAAAGTGTTTTAAAATAGCTTTAAAGCTTTTTGTTACATACCTTCAACAGTAATAGTGTCTTTTTAGAATTGTTCTCGGACAAGGCGGGGCAGGCAAAACTTCGAAAGGCGGACATAACAAAACAGACGGACAAGTTTTTCTTTTATTTATAAACACAAGTATCGTTTAAAACATAACATCGTGTACAGTTTGTCGAACAACGAATCAATATATAAATACACATATGACAGCATAATAGTAATCCTAAACATTGGGGTATTCCATATTTTGCAATTATGTAAATTTATAATCATTTAATTATTTTAATAACATTGCATTTGCATAAAAATAGACAACAGTTTAAAAAAAGATAAAATACTATTTTGATGTGAAGACCAAGTTACAAATAAAAAAAGATTTTTTTTCTTATTGGGTCAAAAATGATAACGATATCAAAAGACAAACCAAAACCTGTTAGCCCTGTTTCTGTTGTTCTGATCTGTTAGCCCTGCTTCTGTGCTAGATTAAAGCGAGTTTTAATCTAACGAAAAAGTTTCACATTTTTGATTATTTTTCATTTTTAAAATACATTTAAAAATTTAATAAATATAATTGTTATTAATATAGTTTAAAGTTCATCAAGGCTGATAAACATACAATATTAAAAACTAAAAAGAAATTTCTTTCCATGGTATTTACGAAAAAACGTTCAGAAATGATATATTGACAATTTCGAAAAATGAAATATTTCCAAATTTGTCGCCATATGTAAATAGCCTTTTAACATTTTACTAGATTATATTAACCTAGCTGCCACTCAAAATTTGGCAAAAAGAAAAAAAACTATAATAATAATCTATATATATATTACACTATCGTATGATACACAAAAATCGTGATTATTCATTAATTGCTTAATGGCAACGTCCAAATTAAACGCATCTTATTGGTTACAGTGCAAAAGTCCTTTGTTAAGACTTAGGCTGTGGTAAATTGGATTTGTATATGTTTTGTTCCTTCGCTGCAATTATAGAGCTTCAAAATATCATTATTTTTATTTTTTCTCTTCTTTTTTACTTAAAAAATAAATAAAAGTCATGAATTTTAAAGTTTTCAATTTCAAATTAAAGTTATGTATCATAAATGAAATGAGTGAAATTATTGCATTATTATATTATAAAATATACAATATATTGTTATATAATATAATATAATATATAAATAATTAATGAAATACGAAAAATGCCACGGGTACAATATTTGTCGATTTATTATCTGCGCCAGGCTAGCATAAAAATACTGAGCTCTTGATTTATCAGCACAGATATCATATATGCAGCACATTGTGCGTTATTTTCCTAACGCCAATTTGACGAAAATTTCGTTTTCAAATACCAGCTACATACATATTTTTAACTAATTTCTATTATTTTAAAAAGGAAATAATAATAAATAAATAAAGTTTAGATAATAATAATAATAGAATAAAACAATTTGTATCATTTCAAAAAAAGAAAATAAAAGTAAACAAGCAGTTTATTAATAAATAAATAACAATAGGCGGGTTACCATGTGAGGCGCATATAATTGCTATTTTGTTGCAGTCGCGCCAGTGCATATGATATCTGTATCTATTTCTCAGGGCGGAATCTTCTAATTTGGCAAAAAAATTGAGCAATTTAAAATAAATTATGTATAAAAGCAATATGATTTAATGCTTAATATTCATTTAAGGGAAACCAAACTGGTCGTCAAGAGCGGCTAGTAAAAAAAAAAAAAAAAAAAAAAAAAAAAAAGAAGGGGAAAAAAAGAAAAGGAAAAATCTATTTACCAAACTTAAATGTATTTGCTTCAAAAATATAAATGAAGCTTCTTAAAACTGGTACTTTCACAAAATTGTGTTCCATGAAAACATACTAATCATAAATTATTCTAATGTCGTTAGATTTAAAAATTTGTAATTTGAAAAGCAAACAAATTCCTCAGAAAGAAAAAAAAATAGAAAAACAATTTAAAGAAGTTATTATCAAAAAATGCTTGTTTCGAATTAATATAAATAGATTTCATATCGTTATAAAGTGTTACTTTTTACAAACATAAAATAAATCCCCCAAAATATAATAAATTTCACAAAAATACTTTTTATTTTTCTCAAAATGCTTCCCTTTCCCCCAAAACCTGCATCGATTCTTGACTACGCCATCACAACAAAAGCTCGTGAATCTCGGAAAGAAAATAAAAAAATCAGCGTTAAAAACAACTCTCGTCTGAACAAGGTCTAATAAACAGAAGCCACCAGACACAAGCAGCTGGCCGACGGCTTGGGGGAAACGCGTGGCTTCGACGTGAGTCTTTGCGTACGTTTGAACGCAATAGTACCGCGTCGCTCGTCTGACAAGAGGAGGAGATAGTAATGCTCTCAACGGAGGGCGTCGTTTTGTCTGTTTTGGGAAATCGTCCGTGTGACATTACCCTAAATCTGTATGCAGACGATATAAATTCTTAATTTTCCTTAAAAAACATTATTCCAGTATGCGTAAATTTAAAAAGATGGCTCTAAATTAAAAATATTCTTAATTAAAACTTTATTTCTTAATATTCCAAATAAAACTGATTTCTTCTATGTTTTTATCAACCCTTTTTAAGAAAGTCTTATTAAATTTATTCCAAACCCATACCTTTAAAAAATATCATTATTTTATTTTATCTATTTATTTATTTTTCCGCCGTCAACGATAATTTGCATATTAATAAATTCATTTCTTTTCTTTTTCTCTTAAAATTAATCATGTATAAAAATCGTCTGCCTAAGATATTTAAAATTCTGAGTCAATTATAAATTGGTTAAATAATATATTTTTTTTTAAATAAATTTATCGTCTGTTTAAAATAATCTCGTAGCTGGACAAGAATTCTGTTTACATAAAATAATGATGGTTAGAGATTACAGAATGTTCCAGAACTTTCTTTTTAGTTTAAAAATGGGGAAGTCTCGAGATGAAGAGAAGATTCTTCTGAAGATTTCTTGGGTTGCTTCTTCGATGAGGACAGCTCGCTGAAATAATGATGGAATTTTTGCAAAAAGGAGCTTTTCCTTCCTCATTATCACGAATTTAATAAATGAATTTACAGCAGCCCATGACTAATTATTGGATCTTCTACATTTATTTATTATTTTTGTTTTTTCCCTCGCTTGCCATGACTGTGTGTTTCTTTTAACCAGTGGAAATAATTCGAGCTCTCCTGAAATCGTCACAACTAATCGAAAAGTCGCACAGGATAGGTAATGCCTGTGCTAGTGCCTGTTTCGGATTTTGAAATGAATCTACTGAAGAAGTAAAATGCTATGTAAATGAATCTAATGAATCTACTGAAACGAAGTGATGACAAAAATATGAATCGCCGAAAATTTTTCCCGCCATGATTGAAAGTGTTATTAAGCAAGAATTGCCATTACCTTTTGATTCCTCGAGTGCATGTAACAGAGGAGATTTTAATGTTAAACAGCTTTCTGTGCGAGTGGTTTGAAAGATTTCTTCTAAATATCTCGTGAATTCCTGAGGCCTGATATTCCACCCTTTTGCTGTTTATGTGTAACTGATGACTCAAGATAATCATGGTCATAATGACAAATTTTTGAAAATTAATAACTTCAAAGTGGTGAGTATGCGAAAGGTATTTGATGAGGAATTTAATGAAGAATGGATTTTATTGAAGATTTTTCGTGAACTGTAAGTTTATTTTATTAAATGTTTTGATTATTATTTCTATTCTATTTATGATTGATGGAAAGTATTTATTATTTATTTATTTATTTATTTATTTACTATTTTATTGATGAGAGTAATTTGAAGTTAATTTATTAATTTGCTAATTTATTTATTTATTTGATTATTTATCTGTGAATCTTACTTACTTACCAATTTATGAGCATTATTATTATCATTATTATGTGTTGGAGATTGAAATATTTTATTCTTAAGGATTTAATTGAGGAGTATGATGTTCTTAAGATATTTACTGTTACTTATTAAGACTATTATGACATTTTTATGCACGATTAAAGGCAATTTTGTAATAATAAGGAATTATATAAAAAACTTAGTAGCTCAAGTTTACTTTTAAAAAAGTACATTTTCTATTTTATTGATATTTGTTTGTTATCAAGAACTATTCTCAGAATGCAGTATTTGCATGATAATGTTCCTACAACTAGACATTTGAGCTGAAAATTAAGTTAACATTTATGTTTTTCATTTTATTTGTTAGAATTTCTGGTTACAGTGAGCTTTGTTTCCCGGATTCTTATAATTTATTTAAATTCAGTAAGACTATGGAACTGTGCAAGGCTGTTGCTAGAATTTTGACTGATAAATATGATTAATTTTTTTGTAAATTTTGTGATTTTAAGTAAGGAATTACCTATAATTAAAATTTTTGAATATGTTTATGATCTATAAAATAATAGAATTAAAAGTTGATCCCAATTTAAGGTATATCTATGATATTTACAATTTCTGTTTTATTAGATAAAATTTCTGGTTAAAATTAGCATCTAAATATAGTAATTTTGAAAAAATATGTAATTGATAGAAATTATTAACTTTGAAATTTATTGCGAATGATTTTACGATCAGGATTTAATAAAGAAAATAGAAGTGCTTCATTTATTCTAATGAGTAAGAATAAAAAAATTATGGAAGATCCTAAGTTCGTACCGTTTGACCCGAGTTCTGGAATGAACATTTTGTCTTGGTTAACTTATTTTGATAAAACATGTGATAGGGAACAGAAAAATCTAGAATGGAAATTTAATTCTATTGCGCAATATCTGAAAGGGGAAGCGCAAAAAATTTATATCAATGACTGTTTAAATTGTACGGATTATGAACAAATTAAGAAAATTTTGATAGAAAGATTCATTCAATTAGACATCCCGAGTTTTTCTGATTTTTCAAACCTGAAATTAGATAATTTAGACAATTTAGAAACTTATTTTCGTAAGAAAGTGGAAATTGGTAGGAAATTACATCTTAGTGAAAATATACTATTACAAGGTTTAACTGATGGTTTAAAACCAGAATTCAAAAACAGTATTATTATAAATCCTCCTAGTAGTACCACAGAATGGTACCGGGTTGTCAAACAATTCGTGGAAGTTTCCACCCCACTAGTTTCAAACCAAGTAATAAATCAACCATCAGCTAGACAAAATTTTCAACCTTTTCAACCAACTAGGCCCTGGATTCAGCCAGTTAGGCCCAATAATACACCTAGGAATTGGATTCCCCAAAGGCAATCTCAGTTTCAAAGACCTAGAGTTTGTCAAAATAATTATATTCAAAATTCATACCCTTCAAGACCTTGTAGGATATGCACAAATAGGGGTGTCAGTAATGCTTTTCATTGGGAAAGAGAATGTATTTTTAGGAGTGAGTTGCACTCCTCTGATACTCTTCCAAGTAGCTCACAAAATAATTCTCATAATGTTTGTCAATTAATTGTGTATGGATGTACAAATACTTATAATTTACCATGTGTTGTAGATACTGGTTCAACTATTGCATTATTGCCACTTAAATTTGTTAAAAAACTTAATGCTAAAATTGAGACTATACCCTCAGTTACCATTGGTCAGGCAAAAGGATTTTTACATATAAATAAAAAATGTAGTGTTCTTCTAAAAGTGGGTAAAATTAAAAAATATGTTAACTTTTTAGTATGCAATACAAATTTGGATTATGCTATTTTGGGGTTAAAAGAATGTTCTAAATTTAAATTAACCATAGAATGTAAAAATTGTATTGTAAGGCAGGGAAGGAAAATTATAACTAACAGTATATCCATACATAATGAGAGATCCCTTCATTTCAATACAGTAAAAATGGACCAAGTACAACAAAACAGGGATCAATCTAATGAATTTGTAACCTCTGAATATAAAAAAGATATGAAATTAAATACTGGTAATACTGTAGATATAGATAATTATGATAATGAAACACTGAATGTAAATAATCATGATATAGAGTTACAATCTACCTGTGGAAATATTATGAAAAATGAAGACTGTGTTGAATATGATCACGCAATTAATGTGCATCCTGATTATAGAGGTTCCATGACTCTTCAAAATTTTCGCGATAATTCGGATTCAGATTTAACTGGGGAAATAAATTTAATTCAAGATGTAAATTTAAGGGAATTAGTTCATATTTATAGTGATATTTTTGCAAAGCATAAATATGATGTGGGTAGGATTAATATTGAACCACAACGCGTTATACTAAACTCAGACCTACCTATATCTTTGAGGCCCTACCGAACATCTCCTCTAGAAGAAATAGAAATAAAAAACCAAATTCAATCATTGTTAGCAGCCGGACTGATAAAGGAAAGTAATAGCCCCTATTCTGCCCCTGTTACACTAGTTATGAAAAGAGAGGAAGGGAAAAAAACGCGATTATGTATAGACTATAGAAAATTAAACGCAATAATTAAAAATGATGCAGAACCCTTGCCCCGTATCGATGGAATTTTAGATAAATTGAGTAGTGCTCAGTATTTTTCAACTTTGGATTTAGCCTCTGGCTACTGGCACATACCAATACATCCATCCGATACAGAAAAATTAGCATTTGCAACCAATTTTGGACTTTTTGAGTGGCTCGTGCTCCCTTTTGGCATAAAAACGGGCCCTCCCATATTCAATAGAACCATTCGAAGAATCCTTAATAAATATAAAATCGACTTTGCGTGCCACTATTTTGATGATATTATAATTTTCTCTTCCTCATTAGAAGAACATTTAAACCATTTAGCTCAAATTTTTGACATTTGCAAACAAGAAAACATTAAACTTAAACTTTCTAAATGTAAATTAGGCCAAAATAAAATCAATTTCTTAGGTTATGAAATTACTAATGGAACAATAACACCAGCAAATGCCAATATTGAAACCATCAAAAATTTAAAACCTCCTTCCAATGTGAAAGAGTTACAACGATTTCTAGGTTCCATTAATGTTTACCATAAATTCATAAATAAATATGCTGAAATTAGGTATCCTCTAAATCGATTACTTAAAAAAGACACAATATGGGAATGGAACTCAGAGTGCCAGGAGTCTTTTGAAAAATTAAAAAATTCTTTAATTGCTAAACCCATCCTCAAAATTTATGATCCTAAATTACCTTTGCATATGTTTGTAGATGCCTCTCAGATAGCAGTAGGTGCCGTTCTAAAACAACCTGATAAAGATAATTTCTTACATCCTATTGCTTATCATTCTAGAATTTTGAAGAGTTATGAACAAAATTATTTCATAACTGAATTAGAATGTTTAGCTATTATAGATACTCTTGACAAATTCTATCATTACTTTCATGGTGTCAAGTTTACAATTCATACGGACCACGCATCTCTAGTATGGTTAAAGAGTGTTAAAAACTTAAGAGGTAGGCTTTTTAGATGGTCACTCAAACTTAGTATGTTTGATTATGAGATAAAATATGAAAAGGGTTCAACAAATGTCGAAGCAGACATGTTGTCACGAAATCCTGTTTGTCATTTTAATCAACATATTAGTTTATTGCTAGATAGGAAAGAAATTATAGAGATGCAAGACAAAGACAATGTTTGTGACAAAAAATATAAAAAAGAGAATGGAATTATTATAGTTCAGAAAAAGGGATTCAAAAAAATTGTTGTACCAATGTCATTAAGAAGAAAATTACTCCATATTGCTCATGATAATTTTGGACATTTAGGAATTCAAAAAATGCTTAATTTAATATCTCCCAACTATTATTGGCCTAATATGACAATAGACATTACCGAATTTGTTAAACATTGCGATACCTGTCAGAAAAATAAAAAACCAAAACAGAAAAGATTCGGCTTATTACAAGCTATGCCAGCAACAGATCAACCTTTTGAATGTCTTTCTATTGATAGTGTTGGTGGATTTAACTATTACAACTCAACAAAAAAATTCTTACACATAATAATAGATTATGCAACTAGATTTGTTTGGGCTTTTCCCTCCAAAAATGTTACCACTGAAACATACACTAACTGTTTAAAACAAATTTTCAATATCAAAGCACCTCAAAAAATACTTAGTGACAGGCATAAATCTTTCAGATCTCCAAGGTTTAAGAAATTCCTTAGAAATCATCATGTTCAACAGCGTTTTACATCTGCACATCATCCTCAGACCAATGGAAAAGTAGAGCGAGTTAATCAGACTATAGTTACCAGGCTTAAATGTAAAGTTAATTCCACTTCTTCTAAAATACCTTGGACTAGATTATTAAACCAAGTCATCGAAGAATACAACAATACGCCCCATTCTATCACCAAATTTCCACATATTTATTTTATGGTCAATTGCCTTATGAATCTCCTTTAAAACAAAACTATTACCCATCAGTAGACAAAGCCCTCAAAATTGCGAAAGCGCGAACTCATGAATTTCACCTTAAAAGTAAAAGACTCTATGATCGAAATTTTGTTGAATGCCCATTAAAAATACAAGACTCTGTAATTTATGAAGAATTTAAATACCCTAACACTCGAAAATTAGAACCTACTTTCTCTGGACCATATAAAATTATAAATAAACTTTCTGATGTAACTTATGAAATAGATAAATTTAATTATGAGACAGGACAGAATTCCGTTATTGTGCATGTTTCTAAATTAAGACCCTATTTTTCACCCGAAGATTTTAAACTGTTTCATGAGCAATCCAAAAAACAAACAAAACCTCAGATACAATCACTAGATCAAACTAAAGTCAAGACAATAGATTAAATTTACCATAAACAACCATAAAAAAATACCATAAAAAAACTTTTACCATAACCATTTACCAAATACCATTAAACCATTAAACCATTAAAACCATTTACCATAAAAAAACCATAATTTTCAACATCAGCGGGTATGTTCTTGGAGCGCTACAAGAATATTACTTGTTTTTGGGAGTTTTTGGGATTAAATTGGGCTCCTTATGCAGGCATAAGGTGAACACTTTGATTGTAAAAGCTTTCAAATTGATGTTGATAAATTAATTTTAAGGGTGTTTAAGTCTAACTATATTTACTCATTTATTTGACATTAGTATTACTCTATTTATTCAGCAGATATTATATGATAATAGTTATAAAATCTAATGACTCTACTCAAACCTATAACATAATATGTGATTTTCAGTGATTGTGAAAACTAGATATTAAAAGTTTTTCAAAAAAGCACACTATTTTTATTTCCATTTCTCAATTAAGAATGACAACTTTCATTCCTATTGTATTTTATTATTAAAGTTTATAAACCATGTGTGGATAAAACATTATTCTACATTTGGCATTGAAAACTTATAACCAAATTTGACAATTTTGTAAAAGAGTATCAGAGAGGAATTATTGTAAGGAAATACTGGTTGAGAGTCCATTTTCTAAATAGTTAGATTTAATTTTATTTGGATTTTGGAATTATTATGATTTTTTTTTATTTATGCTTTCGGCTAGCAAAAAATACTTTCTTATGCTATTAGAAGATAAGAAAATTATTTAGTTGCTATGTAATTATTTTTATCCTCAACCAATATTTTCCCTATCAATAATAAACAAATAGTGATATTTTCTTTTGATTATACTCTTGTTTTACTATTATTATTATTATTATGATTTCTATAATGAAGTTTAGTATTAATTATACTCTTATTGAAAAATATTAGGATATGGAGTCTTATTATACTATTACTTATTATTGTTGTTATTGTTATTATTTAAATTTTTCTATATTATTTATTATTGATATTGAGAGTGATGCTATTTATTATTGAAAAATTGATATATTATTGAAAGATGTTGGATCCAACATAACATAAAAAACAAAGCTTAAACTAGATTTGGAGATATTTAATTAAAGAGACTGGGCATTGAAAAAGACTCTTTTATATATTCTTGAAAGACTTTTTTCATTTAAAGGACTTATTTAAAATAAACTATGCATTAAGTCATTGTAGTTATTTAAACTTCCATGAGAACGAATTTTTATTGTTTTTATTATATTTTTATCTCTTGCTTAATAATATTCATAACTTATTTACTGTTATTATATGTATTATCTCCTATGCACTTACAAATGGTAAGTGATGTTGTAACATTATTGTATTTCTTTCAGGGAAATGCTCCTACCTAAATTCAATTCAGAATTATTTTCTGTTAACTATTTTATTTTAATCGCTAATATTTTTTATATTGCGTTAATTTTCTTTTCTTCCATCTCTTGGCTTCCTGGATTTGACAGTTTTATTCCAAAATTTAACTTTTCTAAATTATTATATTTCTGTTGTCTGAACTTGTAGTTTTATTTAACTATCAATTTCAGACAAAGTCTTGGGGAGGGGGGATAATATTACAAATTTAAAATTTTTTCGCCAAAACTAACCTTTATACTATCTTAATTTTCTTATAATAATATTCCGTACTTACTTCAAATTATTAAATTAAAATCTTGTTTCTAAATCTAATCTGTTAATCTGTATGCAGACGATATAAATTCTTAATTTTCCTTAAAAAACATTATTCCAGTATGCGTAAATTTAAAAAGATGGCTCTAAATTAAAAATATTCTTAATTAAAACTTTATTTCTTAATATTCCAAATAAAACTGATTTCTTCTATGTTTTTATCAACCCTTTTTAAGAAAGTCTTATTAAATTTATTCCAAACCCATACCTTTAAAAAATATCATTATTTTATTTTATCTATTTATTTATTTTTCCGCCGTCAACGATAATTTGCATATTAATAAATTCATTTCTTTTCTTTTTCTCTTAAAATTAATCATGTATAAAAATCGTCTGCCTAAGATATTTAAAATTCTGAGTCAATTATAAATTGGTTAAATAATATATTTTTTTTAAATAAATTTATCGTCTGTTTAAAATAATCTCGTAGCTGGACAAGAATTCTGTTTACATAAAATAATGATGGTTAGAGATTACAGAATGTTCCAGAACTTTCTTTTTAGTTTAAAAAGGGGGAAGTCTCGAGATGAAGAGAAGATTCTTCTGAAGATTTTTTGGGTTGCTTCTTCGATGAGGACAGCTCGCTGAAATAATGATGGAATTTTTGCAAAAAGGAGCTTTTCCTTCCTCATTATCACGAATTTAATAAATGAATTTACAGCAGCCCATGACTAATTATTGGATCTTCTACATTTATTTATTATTTTTGTTTTTTCCCTCGCTTGCCATGACTGTGTGTTTCTTTTAACCAGTGGAAATAATTCGAGCTCTCCTGAAATCGTCACATATATATATATATTTGTCAAGGAAAAAAAAAATATTGAAAAGATCATTTTTAATCATAGAGAAACTAATGGTTTCCTATGTGAACAAATGTATCAGAAGTTTTTTCGACGCCATTGAATGCATATTTAAATGTGTTTTTTATTACTATAACAAGGATGCCACTGCGACTATTCTTTTATGATATTAGATAGAATAATTGTAAGAAGAACGGAAAAACGAATTAATTAAGAATAAAAATATCTAATATTAGAAACACAATTATCCTTCAAATTGCTGCTTTCTTTCTTAAATTTCAAAAATCAATATTGAATTGTCATTTTTTTATGCCTTCATCCTTAAGATAAAATATACGATAACGTTTACTTTTATTTCTAACTACCTTAGCTACTTTTAACCACCCTTTATCTACTGACGGTACTTATAATTACCATAAAATTACTTATTATAAAATGCTTTTAATACGTCAATTCGTTGTAATACTGTTTAGATACTGTTTAGTTGCAGATATATTACTTTATTTTTTTTCCAAAAGCCTTATTGGTTACACAAAGCAAAAATTTCTTAAAGGATGATTTCTTTTAGCTTTGTATCTTTTCAGTTTTTTTGGCGCTAAGGCAGGGGGTGGGGATTTTTCAATTCGGAAATATTTCTATGTTTATACTATAAGAACATCATATTTGTACATTTTACAATTCTATAAAATACTTAGAAAGCAATTCAAAATAAAAATTTGAGTGGGGTTAAAAATATTGCACAAATCCTTGTAAATTAAAATTATATTAATCCTTCTAAATCCTTCAAAAATTTATTAAATGATCATGTATATCTTTTAATAAAATTTAAATAATTTACTTAAAATATTTTACAATGTAATTTTTTAAAATTCATAACGTGGTACACGAAGGGTTAATCAGCAATGAAAGACTGGTTGCATACACTAGTAGCAAGACATACATTGGATAGATAAAATCCCAGAAGTATTAATTTTCTTTATAATTTTACATTACTTCAATGTCATTTAAAAAGATAGTGACAGGAGTTTATGCTTTTATTCTTTTAACTGATAAAATGATAGTCTACTTCTTTTCAAAATTTGAAAAAGTTTGCACGATGCAGTTTTAATAAATTTAATTGCAAGGAATATCATCAGCAAGAAACACTAATTCCATAATAATGATTTTTTTCTAGAGAAATGCGTGATTTGAATCAAAACTTAAAGCTCCAGTGAATTATAAGGTAAAAGAGAATTTTTTAAAGTTTGAAATGCCTTTCTATATATATATATATATATATATTTGACTAAAAAATAGTAAAACAATCATTTGAAGAAAAAAATGAATTTTTTAAGCATACAAATGTAACAGGAATGTTTTTCGGTATTACAAAATGTAAATTAAAATGTGTTTTTTATTACTACAAGGCTGAAGCTGCGACTATTCTTTTACAATATTAGATAATAATAATAACGAGAAGAATTAATTAGTAATAAGAATATTTAATATTAGAAGCCCAATTATCTTGTAAATAACAGCCATTCTTGATAAATTTCAAAAATCAATATTTCATTGTCCTTTTGCATTCCTTCAGCTAAAACATAAAAATATTTTTTTATTTAATTCTACCTGTTTTAGCTACTTGAAATGATCAAAGACTTGAGGCGTATATAGGTGGTAAGACAGCGACATACGTTGAATAGTTAAAGAGCAAGATTCATTAACTTTCTTTATGATTTTACTACACTACAGTGTCATTTAAAATAATAGTCGACAGAAATTTGCCTTTGTAATTTTAAAAGATAAAATGATAGTCTGTCAGCTGTTATTTCTAAAGAAAGTATGCTTGATGCAGTTTTACTAAAACTTAATTTCAACGAATATTGACAGTAAGGAATATGAATTATAAGAAAATTCGGGGTATTATAAGAAAATAGTGACATTCTTTAAATTTTAATGTCATTGAATGAAAGAGTTAATTTAAATTGAAATTTATAATCAATATTTTTTTTCAGTGTAAAAAAAAAAAAAAAAAAAAAAAAAATTTAATCTTCAAGAAGCAAATAATTTTTTATGCATACAAAATTATTGGAAATTTACTCCGTCTTATTAATAGTGATTTTTTGAAGTATGAAAAGGCTGTCAGTGTATCGATTTTTAATATGGCTTTCTTCTAGCACTCTTTCCAATCGCCTATCTTGAAAATCAGTGAAAAATTTACCTCGAAAATTATTAATTTAAAATTGTGGTAGTAAAAATATCTCTAGTGAACTTTTCCCCATCTATACTAATAAAAAATGTTTTCGCTCCTGGTATGTGTCTGTCTGTCTGCCTAATGCCTATGCTCCAGTAAAATCTACAGCACGTAACGTCACTCAAAATTTTTACGAAGCTTGTGCCAAAGGTTCACATCATGCACCTGAGATAGCAAATTTTAAAATTCTAATAAATTGTTGAGAAATTTATAGAAACTCCCCAATTAAAAGAAAAAAATCATCATTATTCAACAAAAACATAAATTCTTTTCAAACCGCAGCGCATTTCCTGAAAAACTGGAAGAGAAGCGTTGGAGGGGGGTAATAGATTTAAAGCGCTGCTAGGGCGATAAATGTATTGGGCTTTGTTAAAAATGATTTTGTCGTAAATTCTACCAGTCCTAAAAACTCGCAAAACGCACAGCCAGGTGCAGGAAAATTATTTTCGTTGTTGATCATTCCAACAGATTGCCCAAACATCAGAGCCGTCCAAATTTACATTCTTTTTTTTTAATCACTGGAGAAAATTTCTAACTTTTAATCCGTCCAATTCAGGTTTCTTTTAGCGCATTGAACGCTTGGTATTATGTGGTTCAATTGTAACGTACACTTTTAAAACTAAATGTTGCATATGGCAATCCTAGGGGTGAAACGCTTGTTCCGTCAGCGACACCCCAAAGGGAGCCAGAATTGCACCCCTAGAGGTGCCTTAGGACACCCCATTGCATCTCCTAGGGTGCCATGAGGTGCCTTGGGGTGCCATGTGGTGCCATAGGATATCTTAAGGCACCTTGATGCTGCAATTCTGGCTCCCTAAGGGGAGTCGGCAAGTGTTTCACCCCTAGGAGTGCCATATGCATCCTTTAGTTTTAACAGTGTGGCTATCTGACACATTTTGCAATATTTTTGAAATTATCTTCTCTGTATACAACGATGAACAGTAGCTCTTGACGTAGTTCTTGGAATTTCTCGAACAGCCTTCTTATGTGATGAAATTGCTCTGAATACTTCTATATTTTGTCACTTAGATTTATATCTTGTCGGCTTAATGGCTTTTTTTTCCAATTGCATTGTCGCTTTTTAATGGAATTTCTTTACTTTTAGATCTGCTATGCTTCAAATGTTTAGCAATATCAGAAAAAATAACATTTAAGCGTTTAAATTTCAAATTGTAGCTATATCAGCAGCAGAGAATTGAATGTTTGAAGGCATTTTTGTACCGTTCGAAAATTAAAAAATGAGCACTGAATTTACATTTCGAAGTATTAGAGTCACATGTACCGACCCCAAAATTTACAATTTTTTCATACAATGATAATAACAGCGGTTCTTTTGAATGTTCATATATTTTTGAGACAGATTAATTTAAATTTTATTTTATTGTAAACAATCTTTCATATAAGCATAATGTTTCTGTATAGTTTAATAAACTTATGCTGTGATTCCGTATGATACTTATATTTTTTTCGTGCTCACTCTGCTTCATTGTTTCAACTGTTATTTCAAACAAGTTGGAAATTGCACGTGAAGCGTACCAAATGAGGTGCGTTCGTACGATAACTAAGTTTTAAAAATATCACTCACATATATCAATCTCATAAAATTGTAAATAGTTAATTATAATTAAAATGCGCACCAAACAATGTTCTCCCTATGCCATTATTGTAATGGAATACTTTTGTGTGGCCTTGTAAATCAATAAAAAATGTTCTTTGCTCCAAAGTTTATATAAAATGTTTATTATAATATGTACTTTATAGATATATATCAATTTTATTATGTTCGAATGAGTGTAACACCATTAAAATGCATTTGAAACATTTTTCCCCATTGACCGTAATGTAAAGGAATAACTTTGATTGTCCCTGTAATTGAACTATGCATATGATTTCGATAAAATTCGAAATGACTCGACAAAATTATGTAATAATTATGTATTTTAAATTTCAAACAATTAAAATGCATTTCAAACATTTTTCCCCATTGACCGTAATGTAATGAAATTCTTTTGATTGTCCCTGTAATCGATTTATGCATCTGATTTTCATAAAATTTGAAATAACTCGACAAAATTATTCAATAAGAATATATTTAAAATTTCAAAAGATTCGGTTGGGTAGTTTTTGCGTTGTTATATGCGGACAGACGGACGGACGGACTGAACGACAAATATTGGTGCTACTTATTTACATAAATACGAACGCACCTAAAAACCGACTGCCCATATGCTTTTGAGACACATTATACTTTTAATATTTTTAGCTATGAAAATCAATAAAACAACTGAAGCCTTTAATTACAATTTTATCGATGTAAATTTTGATGTGTGAAAAAAATTTTGGATTTTGTTAGGGCTTTTCATAAAAATAAATAAATAAATAAAAATAAAATAACTATTTTTGGCATTAGCTCTTTATAGATTAATAATAAAACGAATAAGTGCATAACAAAAGCTCTGAGAAATACCTTCTATTTTCACAATGTATATTTTGTATTTTCCGCATTAAAAGCGCTAGATTAGAAAATTAATACATCATCATTTTTTTGTAAGTTATATGTCACCTGTAATTAAATTCACATCAAATGAATCTAAACAAAGACTTTATTCAGACGATTGTATTCATTAAAATTAAAATGTTTGAGTGAGAAATTTCTTTTCTTAATTAACACAATTTATTTTAGCATTGTAATAAGAGTATTCTAGTCATGAATTGAAACCTATGCTTTGTAAGAATAGGTTAATCTCATTTATTTAATATTGTTGTATAAAATAATTAGCTTTTGTAATTAGTATATTATATTTAATTAACTTATTAAAACGAAAATGTCTTAATAAGAGAAGAAATTGTATTCTGTTTATGCCATCGTGGAAAAATATTAGTAAATTTAGTTAAGAATTTCATAAGAATTCGAAATTCAATAACTGTTTTTATACATTTGCATTTTTTTATTATTTTATTTATTTGATGCATTCGTACTTAAGTAAATACGAAGCACCTATAGTCGTCGGGAATTCCGTCCGTTTGTCCATATATAACAGAGCAAAAACTTCAGAACCGAATCATCTGAAATTTAAAAAATATATATAATTGTTGCATAGTTTTACGAAATCTTTTCAAATTTTATGGAAATCGGATGAATTACTTAATTTTAAACACAATCAAAAGTATTCCGTTATATTACGACCAGTGTGTAAAAATTGCTTCAAGTGTATTTTAATGATGTTACACTCGTTCGAAAATAATAAAATTGATATGCATCTATGACGTATAATCTGAAATATACATTTTGTACAATCTGGGATGCAAAGAATGTTTGCAAATTATATACAGGATACACAAATGCATTCCATTATATAATGGTAGAGGAAGAAACATTGTTTGAGATGCGTTTTAATAATATTAAACTATTTCACATTTTATGAAATTACAAGTTACTTCCTGTATACACCAAGATCTGGATAGTTTTAAAACTTCCTCATTGTACGAGCACACCTCATTCGCTACGCTTGACGTGCAATTTCCATCTTGTTTTTTCATAACAGTGTATATAATATATTTGTTATGCTTTTGTGTTAATAAAACTTTTTTTTAAACTTTTAATCTCGAAAAAGACCTTATTATCTGTATCTAAATTATTATTAATCTAATTTTTTGGATATGATTTCTACATCGTTGCTTCTAACTCTTCGGAAAGAGTGAAATGAATGAAATTGAGTCGAATATTTTAACTTTACATAAGAACATTTTTATTTTCAAACATTTTACACAAGAAATGTTTGCTTTAGCAGCTTTAATTATTATTATACAGGATGCGATAGGTATTTGAGAACACATATCATAGGTGAATACCATCCTGAATTTTATTAATACAAATCCTTTTCTGTTATGTCCAGGGTTCGACTTAAACAGTGGAGGTCTCTGGTGCAAATATTATTGCCCCCTTTCGGCCCCATTATATCATAAAATTTTTCGTAAATTATACTGGTTTCTAAAATGAAAATTCATACCTATTATATGTGAACATAAATTTCATACCAAGTACTACTCAGATCGACATATTTATATATGTAGTAGAAGAAATATAACTTTTAGAAAATATGGAACGCATTTTTTTAGGTTACAGTAATATAAGGATAAATGTGAAACCTTAAGGGGACATGAGGCATGGAAACAGAGGGGGTAGGAGAAGAGAGCCCCTTAAAACTGAAAGAAAAAAGTTTTGGTCATATTTGGCAATTTTATATTATTTGACACTCTTTTAGCGAAAAACTTTTTAATTTATATCTGTCCTTGGGTGCACCTCAAGCCGGGAACCCGAGGCATTTGCCCTGCATGCCCTTGCGTTAGTTAGGTCCTGGTTTTGTCTAAACATGCGAAAACCTAGACTAATCTGAAAGCAAGAAGACGCGTGCTGTTACCATAACACTGGCTGAAGAGCACTCTAATTTAGTTACCAATGTATTCTTCAAACTCGCCCAGACATTCGTTCCCAAAGGGAGAGAAAACTGAAGGATTTCAAGTTTTATGTGGCCACTACTTAAAACTAGAAATAATATTGTGAACGACATGTCATTAAAAAGACTTCTGAATTCGTCATTCATGTCAATAAAAATATTAGGAAGTTGATGAGGCCATTTGCTAGGGAGCTGCAGTTTGATGAGGCAAACAACAGCTTGTGCGATTCGTGAAGACCTTCGTTAGATGTCATATATGATTAGCAGGGCACATTTTTGTTCTAGAGAACTAAAATTGACTTTATAAGTAGAGCAAAACGCCTCTTTAGCAAGATGAAACGTTAAGTGAAGCCAGGAATTCAGTTAGTTTCCTCATGTAAGAAACAAATTCTTTATTTCCAGCAACAGAACCAAAAAGAGATTAGTATCTGTGAAAAATCCTTGAAAAGATTCCTACAGTTCTGTAAAGAAAATTTCGACCCTCACTGATGAATCTTTGAGCACATCAGAAGCAAATATGGTTCGATGCCGCCACATTATCATCTTCAAAGTTCAAGAGAAAATGCTAATGTTTATACCGAGGTGTAAAAGCTCTGTATTATTATTACTTCTTGTAATATAGTGGAGGCTTTCAAGAAGACTCTGCACCATCTCGTACAGGCCATACAATTCACAAAATGAATGGTTAAAAACTTTGATAACCATGTCATCCGGAACTTGGTACCCCATTTCCCAGGGAATCAACGCGACGAGCTGTTAAATTTGAAGATTGGTTAAAAAAGGTTCCATTACGCATCCACATAACTCTGTTGCGACTCTCAGGGTAGGCGTTTGTATACAATGACAAATATACCAATGGCACATTTGATTATTGTCTGCAGTGGGTTACGATAACGCATTGAATCTGTTATTGCAGCTGGTGGTGGTTTAAGTGAATGGTGCCATATATTATGTAAGTGGTCACCTTTACAGAACGTTCAAATGTAAAAAAATATGCTTTATAACTGGCGTCGGTTCAGATTTGAAAGAAAGAGTTATATTGTTATAAAATACCTGCAGCACCATGTATGATCCACACAGAAATGCTAAACTCTGCTAATTGTGGAAATTTACATAATTACATATAATAACGATTAGTAACTTTTAAAACTCAACTAGCCAATATTAAAAATATTAATTTCTATAATTTTCTCTTTTCTTTTTTTTAGCCCTCCGTTATGTGCAAGAATATTTGTTACATTTTGTAATAGCGCGATGACATTTGTCACCCATTTTCAATATTCTATTTTTGTGCTTTAACAAAAAGTAGCAATGAAGCAATATTCTGAAGCAACAAAAGTCCCATAATAAAATGTTATTTAAAGGTTACAATTGTTTTTCGTTACAATTATCGAAAGCAAAGATAATACATAGCACATCTACATTTTAAAACAATTTACATATACCTCTTTTAAATGGTCACCACAAAACAATTAAAACATATTGTGTTGCATTTTTAGGTAGTTTTGTCTTCTTTCATAGACCTCAATTTCCTTCACAGTTTTCATGATTTTAAGATAACTTTTGAGAAAGAACGTTTTGCACGACTATTTAGCTCACGACGAAGGCAACAATTAGCGCATCTACGTTCTATTTAGTGTTTAATAGGTTCTCATCATACTGTTTCTCTTGTAGAAACTTTCCTCTTTATGTATTTGCTTTTAAAAGTTACTAGCATTCACTGTTATTCAAATGTTATACGAAAGATCCACCAGCCAATGTCGTGTATTCCTTGTTACATCATTTTTTCTATAGAGCTGATTCAAAGTGTTGACATCTTTTTAGTCATATTATAAAAAGGAACTATTTCTACTTTTTCAAAAATATAACCCGGAATTTCATAAATTGCATCTGAAAAACACATACTTAAAAGTAATTGAAGAAATTCATTTTTCCGAGATCAGTAAAAAATTATTGCAACAGCTCATTTAAAAATTAATAGTGAAAATTTTATTTCTCAGTGTTTATTTGGTAAGAACCCATTTTGAATTTCATGTTCGTTTGAATGAATTGTTCCAGTATGTAAGTAATTTCTTTTTCAGTTAAATATTTCTTAGCAAGATCTAAGCTTAGTGAACCAGTTATCTCCTGCAATATTCCGTTCTTTTCCCTGAAAAGGTTCCATTATTCTAATCAAGATATCTGCTGATGAATAAGAAATGTTATACCGGTCATTTGGTTGCTTTCCAATGTACACTCCTGGACAAAATTATAAACTCAGAATTTTTTTTATTTGTTTACATCATAATATAAATAAACTTAGCTTTAAATTAATAAAATAAAGATGAATATTTATAATAAGACATCTAAATTTAATATAACTGATAAATAAAATGGAGCAAATAAATTAAATAAGAAAATACATTACTTATAGAAAATAGCATTATGTGAGACCTGGCCAAAATTATAAACTCAAAGTTATGATTTTCTATATTCTGGCATATTTGATATAAATAAATGCATTTTGTGATAAGAAACTAATAAATGGAGTCATTATGATTAAATACATATCAATACATCAATACATTTTTTTATTTTTCTCATAAAATAACATTGTGTGAGACCTGGACAAAATTATAAACTCTTCTACTATAAATAAATGCATTTTGTGATAATAAACTAATAAACGGAGTTATTAGGGATGAATATATTTCAATACATCTATGCATTTTTATGATTTTTTTTTCAAAAAGATGAGTAATATAAATATAGTACATGTGTAAACTGAAAACATAAAATTATAGAGTTTAAGAAGTGAATGTACTTTTGAATCCTGGTGCAAAGTATTAATGCACACATTCAAAAATGTGTTGAATCGCCATTTTTCTGAATGATTACGAATATGCGACTCGGAATAGATTGAACAAGTTTTTCCAACTACTCAATAGAGTACTAGTTCCAGACTCAAAGTACAGCCACCTTTAAATAATTTGTGTTTTGATATTGACCGTCCATCGTGATAGACTATTCGGTCCATTGCACGCCAATAATTTTCAATGAAGTTTGGATCATGGTTGCGGGCTGTCCAATTCCAAACATTTACCTACCAGCGCTTCAGCCACTCCTTTGCACTTTTTGCAGAGTGTATTGCTACATTACCTTGCCAAAATACCCAGTTTACTCAACGGTCCATATGGCAAAAGATTATTTTCCAGAATTAAATGGTAGCCTTCTGCTTTTTGTTTTTCATTAAGAAAAGCCGAAGCAATTTAACCATTCTGAGAAGAACCAGCCCACGCCATCACAGATCTTTATAAAAATCATGGAGAGAATTGAAAATATGAATAAATATCGTTTGCATTAATACCAATGAGAAAAATAATTTCACTGAATTAGTTTCTTATCACAGAACACATTTATTATTTAGATAAAATATACCAGAGTATAGAAATTCATACCTTTGAGTTTATAATTTTGTCCAGGCTTCACATAATGTTATTTTATGAGAAAAATTAAAACATTTATTGATGTATTGAAATGTATTGATCTATTATGATTCCACTTATTAGTTTTTTATCATAAAATACATTTATTTATATCAAATGTGCCAGAATATTGAAATTCACAACTTTGAGTTTATATTTTTGTCCAGCTCTCACATAATGTTATTTTTTTTAAGTTATGTATTTTCTTATTTAAATTATTTACTCTATTTTATTTATCAGTTATATTAAATGTAGATGTCTTATTATAAATATTCATCATTGTTTTATTAATGTAAAGGTAAGCTGAGTTATATTATGATGTAAACAAACTAAAAATTTTCTGAGTTTATAATTTTGTCCAGGAGTGTAAGTTTCAAGGAACTGTGCTTAAATAGAACAGAGCACAAATATTTCGTGTGCGTATGTAACTGTTGTTCTTTTTTAATTCGTATTATTAAAGTTAAATATGTAACTCAGCAGGCTACTGCATCTTTGCTCGACAGTGATCATTACTTAACTAGCGAGCTACGCCCGCTAACTGGGCCACTTTTTCCAAACGAACCTCGGTATTAAGCAGTATATAATAAGCGAAAAAATTCATTTAATAAGAAAGTCTTGGTGTTCGAATCCTCAAGCACAAAAAAAAGTAAATTAAAGAGCCATGGTCCCGTTAAAAATATGTGATTTCGCATGGTGGGCCACGTGCACTTGAAAAAAAAAAGATTGTGGATCGGAGCTATGGTCGCTTCGCGCCCATAGTCCCGTTAAAAATATTTGGTTTTGCACGGTGGGCACTAAGCGCCCATGAGACATTTTTTCGTATTTTTTAGTTCATCAGAAGCAGATTTTTACGCAGATTCTGAATATGTAATCAGTTTTTTTCTACTTTAAAAACTGTCTGCATGATGGTTTAAGAAAAAACGCGCAAAAAAGGGAGAAAAAGAGGTTTTCGACTGCTTCTTCTTTTAGCCAAAGGGGAAAAGTTCAGGTTCTTCACCGCAAGGTGGCGCAGTGTTCTGCCTCAGAGCTCCGTTTGAGCGCCGTTTGGGATTTGAGACATTTTTCGTTCCGATTCCCAAGGGGTTTTTAATTCATAACTTTTTTTAATTTTGGTCCCACGGTCTCGAAAATGCCCGAAATGACTTCCCCGGAATTTTTCCAATCGAAAGACACCTCTCGCGACTTCCAACTCGCCCGCGTTGCGAAGTTTAATCGGCTTCAAGCAGACAGAGGCGCACGGATTTTATTAGTACAGATTAATTAAAAGTATAAAATCCTTAAAATGGAAATTTATTGGTCAAATGTTACACTATGAATATGACATCAGCATTACGCAAGGACATATTTTTCTTCTATTCTACAAACGAATAATCTTCCATAGACAGAATTTACCGAATTTTCAGATTTCTCTATATTGTACTTAGCATTGGACTACATGATAACACTTAACTGGAGTAGACCTTTTACGGACTTCATTTAATAGAATAAAGATAATCTAACTTTTATAGTTGGTACTATTGTTTTCCGCGCAAGTGTACAACATAATTTAAATTTATTATATGTGTTGTCTTATGTATTTTGAGAAATAGATAGAGAGCGAAAACACTTACTACAAAACTATTCTTTACATTGCACTGATGACAATGCTTAGTTTGAGTAAATATACTATCTTTTATGAACATAACTTAATAGAATAAATCTAAGGTAACTTTTGTAGTCGGTACTACTGCTTTTCACCTAAGTGTACGTCGTAATTTAAATTCATTAGATGTGTTTTCCTATGTATTATTAGAAATAGATAGGAAGCGAAAGTACCTACTATAGAACTGTTCTTTGCATTGGGCAACATTACAACGCTTAGTTTAAGTAAATATGCTATCTTTTATGAACATCACTTGAATAGAATAAGCATTAGCTTCCTGTGTACTTTAAGAAATAGACAGGTGTGGTTTATTTTATGACGGTCGATTATCTACACGGGGGTATTGGCCCTTAAGGGGGTGAGCTACCCTCCGTGGGATCTTTCAAAGGAAGCCTAATCTGTATTCACGCAAAGGAATCCCAGGTTCGAAGAAAACCAAAAAAAAAACTCCGAACGATTAGGCCGACAGCCGTGATTGTGTTAGAACCCAGCAGCTGCTATCTACCAACTAAGAGGTCAGAAGCTCTCGAAAACTGATGGATCTTGAGAAATAGATAGGAGCGAAATTATTTAATATTGAACTGTTCTTTGTATTGGAGTACATGATAATGTTTAGTTTGAGTAAATATACTACCTTTTATGAATGTCATTTAACTGAATAAACATAATCTGGCTTTTATAATCGGTACTGCAGTTTTACACGCAAGTGTATAACATGATTTAAATTTATTATATCTGTTTTCCTACGTGCTTTGAGAAATAGATCAGAAGCGAAAGTACTTAATACAAAATACGAATAAATCTGCAAAATCTGCATTGGACACTCGATATTCAGACAGGATGCTTTACAACACTCTTAAATTTCAATCCAGTACATTTTTGCTGCACGAAAATGGTAAATTATGTAAAGTTATTTCAAAATATACTGCATAGAGAAAAGCTGTTATATTCAGTGTTGCGAAAAGATGAATTCTTGAGGGGCTCTTGTCCCATAAGCTTACAAGATTGGAAAAGGATAAAACTGTTTTCATATTATTTTCAGATTAGAAAAAGAAGAATTCATCCGATGATTAAACTCAGTTCAATAGAAAACTTGCGTGAGTAAGCCTCTTTT
This sequence comes from Maratus speculifer, assembly GCA_964019185.1. NCBI lineage: Eukaryota > Metazoa > Arthropoda > Arachnida > Araneae > Salticidae > Maratus > Maratus speculifer. Next base: position 1,153,562 of record CAXHSM010000007.1, read on the forward strand.
TTTTTTCTTCCACTTTCTTCAATAGTGAATTCTATGTCTGCATGCTTAGCAGATAGTAATATCAAAAACTGTTCTAAATCTTTTCTACATAAATTTATGAATCTAGATGTAATCATTTAAAATTTTTAAAGCTCACTTCATGCGTAATGCGAAATTTTAAAATATCTTAAATTGATTAATAAGAAACATAATTAAAACGGTAACCGATGAACGATGTAGTTGAGTAAATATTTTGTCTAAAATACGAGGTCTGTCCAATAAAGAATGATCATAATTGTTTCATTAGCATGCTTTAATGCACAGATTTATTGTAACTTTCCATTATTAAGTTAATGTGTAATGAATATGTGATATTTTGTTTTAACTTTATAACCAGTAGTTCGTCAGCGGCAGCCATAAATGTTCGGATATTCTCAGTACCGTCTATACTGTAAAAGAAGCCAGATGTTTCTTAATTTGCGAAAAGCACGAACAAAAATATACAAAAAACTCTGGAAATCACACAAGATTCCAAAAAGCGTTACTTTATCGTTTGTCTGTAGAAACAGCACAAAAGAATTCATTTTTGAAATTTAAAGAAGAATTAAAAAAAAACGTACCTGCCCGTAGTTTTCGAAAACGTTTCCTAGTAGCTTCTACATGGCCTTAATCAGTTCTCTCTATCGAGAAAACCCGTTCTTAGGATGCTATGAATTCAAAAGTAAATATTTTCTTATTTACAAAAAAATGTTTAATTGAAATACATACAAAAATAACAGCTCTAACATGAATATTAAAATTAACATTTTTTCTGTCACATGCATACAGAATTTTACTTCTTCAGCTGAAAATGATTAGTTAGAATGTCTGATAGCATATGAAAAAACAATTTTTCAGATAGAAAGCACTGATTAATGTATTATAAAAGCTACTCGTAAATGTTTCCAAAATTTACAGGGGTCGCAGCATCCCTAAAATTTTTGTACTTTTGTACTTTTCTTTTGTACGAAGTATTTTAGATAAAAAATCTTCGTGTCAGATTCATTTAAAATCTACAATAAAAATTTTCAATAAATATTTTCGTTTTAAAATTGTGATAGGAAAGTGTGAAAATTTTAGGGACGCTGCGACTCCTGAATGTATAGGCAGTTAATAAAAATTTATTTTTATAAATTCTTCTTGAGATTTCAAAAATAAATTTTTTCTGTGGTTTCAAAAGATAAAAGGAACGCATTTCGGAATATTCTAGGCCTTGGAAGAGATTATCTAATATTTCCGTTCTTGATTTTAGTCAAATTTAGAAGTTTAAGAAGCATCTGTCTTTTTTTTTAACAATGAATCACAACTATTGATGCAACACGCAATGAGCAAATATGTTCTTCCCTGCTGGAAATTTCGCTTTTGTCAGAAGAGATCATCAATCGAAGAGTATGCTATAGGAGACTTACGGAGACTGTGTCAGGATTTTTGTTGTTGATTTTACATAAAAAAATCTACAAGTTTCAGTTTCATAAAAAATAAACTTTACATATTTGTTTATACAGTGCATAAAAAGAAAGATGCAATATTATGTTTTTATTACAGAAAGCACTTTATATATTTAAACTAGTATATAACCCCGTCAAAAATGACGGAATTTTCACTTGCATTTCTTTTCTTTAATACTTCATACAAACAAACAGAATGCAGATTTTATTTTTGAAGAGTTTGGATTGTAAAAAAACGCATTTTAAAAATAGCAATAAATTTCTACAAATACAAATGATTTTTTTTTACTTGATATTTAGTTTTTGAACAAATTTTAATTTCAAAACAAAGAACAGTATTTATTACAATTATAATTGGCAAAATAAAACTCAATTTCTGAAGATTTCACAAAACATTTAAATTAAATATTGAAGTTTTTAAAATTTTAAAATACATTCTTTATTATGATTCGGCAGCGATTTTAGTCTTGGGTATATGATAGATTCTTAGTTCGATGCTTTTAGGCATCGATTATGAAGCTTTGAGTTTTTTTTTTTTTTTTTTTTTTTTTTTTTAGATTTGGTGCCATCTATATGCAGTTAATATACACAAAACAACTTTAAAAAAAATTGCAGTTTCTTATAGAAAATACTGCTATTTTCTATAGTAGGAGACATTGATTTAAATCAAAATCAATTTTTTAAAACTTCCGCTTGCAACTTTAAAAATTCAATCCGTAAGTTATGAAAACCAAAATTATTATTATTGTTTCTTTTTAAAATTTTAAATTAAATCTACCAGTTTTTAAAGCTTAGATCATATCCATTCGAAATTTGTTTACATTGTAAACGAAATTTGTATTTTTTATCAAATGCCATTTAAATGTAAGGAATATATAATATCATAAACTAAAATAAAATCATCAAATTTTTATTTAAGAGCAATTTTGATTTATTTGCATGTATTGCATCAAAGCAGATAAAGTTTTAATTTAAGACAACGTGAAAAAATAATTTTCAATTATACTAATGCAGTCATGATGATATCTTATATATCCATAACAACTTGAAGGAAAAAAAGAGCTTATTTATTTAAACAGAAAAAAAAATTAAAAAAAATTAACCGGATAAATGCTAGCATTTAAAAAATAATAATAATAAAACTAAATTTAAATTCATCTAAAACTAAATTTATCTTTTATAATATATTCCCAAAAAGGCTTCTAAAATAGTTCATAGATGGCAGCACTAAAGTTGTGAGAGACGGTGCTAGAGTGATAAATAAAATACGATCATACTCAGATAATAAAAAACTTTTCCACTTTCACTGTTATCTTTATGTATTATAATTGGGTTTGATATACATATTTTATATGAAAATATGCTGAAAAAACATTATTTCAAGAGGAAGAAATTTTAAAAGCATCATTTTAGCATTTGTTTTCAATTAAGCCTAACGTGGCGTCTAGCAGCGGTTGAATCCAGATAGCAGTGGCACAACCTGGAACCGTTCTACACATTTCTTCGGACGCATTTTATTATAAGTAGATTTAATTTTTTCATTCTCTTGAAGTATTGTATCTGAATTTAGTATAAAAATATCCAACAAGCTATTTCAATAATCAAATAAAAAGTGTAAAATTTCTGTAAAATAAAGGTTTTTTTCCATCATCTGTTTTTTTCAATAGAGAATTCTTTAGATACATGCTTTGCAGATATGAGATAATGACTTTAAAGAATATTTTGAATATTTTTTTGTATGAATGTTGTTACGGCGTCCCCATAACCTTGGATGTCGCTCCTCCATGGCGCATTCTACTAAACTTTAGGTTTGCCGTTTTGGCAACGTTTTGAAAATCGTCTGTTGTTGTTTTGTTTTATAGGCGATCATAGCGGACCTATCGTGTGCTCGCTGGATCCTTATTCTTTAATTAAAATGTAAATATAATGTGTAAATAATTTGTATATAAAGAATTTTAAGTAATATTAGTAGTAATAATTGAACCAGCGACCAAATGAGTATTTTAAATATACTCGCATCATTCGACAGTACATTGTGCATAAAGTGATTCATTTGAAATTTAAAAATATATATACTTAAAGCATATAATGAAACTCCAAATTGTCTTAAATTGTTTGCTGAAAAACATAATTATCTGAATGATAGACGGATGATATTTTTGAGTATGCATTTTTAATAAATAGTATAAAATACTCATAATTTTTTAACTTTGCTTACAAAAGAATAATGATTTAGAAAATTTGTCGAATTTTAACGAACTAATTTTTTAACTTTCCTAACTGAATTAAAATTTTCCATACCATGCAGCATATATGCAATTGTATATATGATATAGAGTACTGCAGGAAATATTTCGGACATTTTTCGACTATCGATAGTAATTATTGAAATTTGGATTTTAAATACGTTATACGCTCTACATATTGCTTATACAAACATCATTCTACATCTTTTGAAGTGTTGAAGTTTTCTTAAAGTTTTCTGAATGATACTGTATACATATCTACTGTATACTTATAAGTGTGTATATATTCTATACGTATTTATTGTACCCGTATCTAAAGTCTAAAAGAGGAAGGAGTAAATCAATACTTTTTATTAACATTTTCAATCATAGTCTAATAATGCTTATTAATTCGATTTGCCAGTGCGTCTGTCTCTCTGTCCGTACTCTAATTCGCATAAACCAATTTATATAAAATTTATAAATGTTATTGGGTATCAAAATGGCATGTTCGCTATTGAAAGTGAAATGCATAACATTATCACTTCATTTACAGGGACACTCAAAGGAATTCCTTTACATTGCGATCTATGAGGGGGGGGGGGGGAGGGATCCTTTGCCGTGTGTAGTTTAATAATATTACAGTATTTCAAGCATACTGAAATTAACATACACCACTGAAGTTTGTACTATACATTTCTTACTACAGACTATCATGTACATAGAATTTATCGTTCATTAGGTGGGATACATAAAAAATTTTGTGCTAAAAGAAAATGAGCAAGTTGAACTTGTCTAGCTTACGAAAAATAATTATTGGGAGTGTGTTTTCAGCTCTGGTATGAATTTTAAAATTTAATTTTTTTATATATATTATTTGGTGTGTGTAAATATCGAAGATCATATACAGGAACGTGCAAAAATATCCATTTATTCGTGAAAATTTCTGAGTGTAAATTTTACAGTGTTATGCCTTGAACGGAAGGTCCAAGAGACATTTTGAAATAATTTTTATTTATTGAATTAAAACTCTTTGTGATCGTTAACTATATTATTTCTAAACAAAATCGCTTGAGAAAACTTCTCATAGTGTATTTAAAATATACCAAAATTTAAAATATATTTTAAAAGTGGTGTAATTTAAAATCGTTATAACTCGAAATATTATTTGTAGAATTTATTTTATTTTCATTTAAATAAACAAAAATGTATAAGCTTTAATCTTGATTCAGCAGTTTTAAAAACATTAATTTAGGGGAAAAATTAAAATACTTAAAATAAAAATTTGAAAAATGTGTGGTGTAATATTTTTAAAAAAAATGTATTTTTAATAGTAAATATTACTTTAAAATTTGATAAATCATATTTCAAGCAAATTAACTGCAAACGACATGTTCCAAGTTTGAACCGTTTATCTCAAACGGTTACTGAATTATAATATTTTAAATAGGAGAAGTGGTAAAAGCAAACCATGATAAAGAAAAAGTATTTTTGTAAGTAATCATTATTATGGCAACCATTGCTTGAAAGCGAGATTTTGAAAACAGATTTCCTTAAAAAATGATTTGCTATTTAAATATGTTTTTTCTTCTTTTTTTTGTAGCTTGACTAACTGTTTAAAGCATAAAAATATAGATATTTATATTTATTTGCATTTTCAACAAATTCGGTTTTTAAGGAAGTTTATTAAAAAGTTTATATGAAAGTAAAAATTAATACTGACGTTTTTCATAAAAAAATATTAATTTTTTTGAAGTTTCATTTTGTTTCAAGACAAAAATAATATGACGAGTTAAGTAAAATTGTTGCTTCAAGTATACATATTCTTTTAATAATATGAATTCAGCGTTATATAAGATTCTAAATTAAATTTTGAAATATGTCTCTATGAATTCTAGAGTAATAATTAAACATTCAGTAAAAATCAATATATTGAAAGAAGCTTTATTGAAATATTTCTGCTTGTTCACTATATATATGTATATTTATATATGTGTATGTATTTATATTTTTTGCTAAAGTTTTTTTATATAAAATTTTGATTAATTGAAAAATAAATTTAAATTTCAAAATAAATTTCAAAATAAATTTCAAAATTTAAATTTCATAAATTTTTTAGCAAGTCACGTCATAATTATTTTCTCTTGTCGCAAAAGTCTGATTAATGCTACAAATTGTCTAATTCGCATTTCTATAGAATATATACCGACGCACACATGCATAATATATAAATATAAATAAATAAATATAAATAAACATGAGAAAAATTTAATTAAAATTATACATAAAAGATACATAACAAAGAAAGGTAAGTAAATACATAAATGTATACAGTACTTTTCCTCTTTTTTCTCACTTTTGCAGATCCCTAAGTTTTAAAAAAGTCTGTAATATTAGATTATATTTCTTTCTTATATATATATATACATATATATATATATACATATTTATAAACATACATATACATACTGTTCAATAAAATTTCCGCATTTCCGAAAAATTCATTTCTAATTTGTTTGTTATTATCCTGAAATTGAAATCCTTCTTCTTACTGTATCAAAGGCTTATTTCCCCACAGAAACTTTCATCTCAGAGTGTCCGTATGACAGAGTGACGAGAGGAAATATTTATGTTCAAGTGCTGTTACACGTAAAATTTTTAAGCGACAAAAATCGCCTGCGTTTCTTTTTTTTATTTTCTAAACATTTTATTGTCTTTTCGAAAAAAGCTTTTCCATCATCCGGATTTCCAAGCGTTTCATTGGCTGTTGCTAGCAGATCCATTGATTTAAGGTGTCAAAAACACTCCAACACAAAATAGTTACTTTCTTTCCGAGCGATTCCCCTGGAGCCATAGGATAACATGGAAACGCTTGTAATTTGAAGATATTTTGACCCCTCGTGTAATAGCCCTTTTAGTGTGAAAAAATTTTGTTTAGCACCATGAAGAATAGATATGGTTAATTAAACAAATAAACTGATTTTTATACCATCCGCTAAAATGATTTCATATACCCATTGTAACAGTAACAGCTCATTTGCGTGCTGTATACGTACAAAAATGATATAATATACGTTATATGGGAATATTTTTTGTAATATGGAGATTCGTTTACTGTGTTGTATTCAATATTAAGAATTATCAGGAAATTCGATCAAGTAGAAAACTTTATTGAATAGGGACTTTTTTAAAAAGAAGTTCCATTGTATTGGACAGTTTTAGTTCATACTTCAAAAAAAAAATTTAAAAAAAAAAAAATTGCAGATTTTGTTGAAAAGTACGTTATCTTTTTCCGGATTCAAGTAGGCAGTCTGTAAAAGTAATCATTCGTCGTAATACAGTTTTTCCTTTTAATTTTAGTCCAATAAATGTCTTTTTTATTAAAATTTTCATTTTCATTTCAGTTTTGTAAAGAATATTTTTTCTTAGTTCAGCTACTATCTATTTTTGTCTCGAGTAATATTTTCTTTTTTTTCAGTTATTTATTTATATCGGTATATATATATATATATATATCTGTGTGTATATTAATATTATTAAGAGATCTATTTTTATTTCGAAAAATGAATCGTTACTTATTTTAGCAAGATCATTAAAAATGTAAAAAGAAAAAAATCTTATTTAGAGATCAACAACAGATATCCTATGTAAAACTGAAAAAAAAATCTTCCAGATATTGAAATCCGAGCGAAAAATTTGAAAATAATGCTTACGGATTATTATCATTAGCTTGAGAGTTTTCTGTTGAAACTATGTAGCTCTGTAGAGCTACACTAATCACGTGGAAGAAATGCCTAAAACTTACGTGAATCCTATGAGTGTTATTTTACAATTATCGCTCATATTTCAATATTTTTAAATGATTTTGATTATATTGTATATCTGAAATTGATATCTTCTGTTGTGCATTTGAACATTTTGTACTTCAGTTATAACTTATTTTATAGATGGATACTTATACTATAGGCATGATTAATAACCGGTTCAACAAAACCTAATTAGAAAAACCGTGTAGTTTATTATGCACCAATCCTTGATCGCTTAAGTATGGCAGCCGGTTATGAAGCTTGAATTATTTGACACTGAACAGCTTTATTGTACTGCATAACCTAAGTTCCGAGATCTTTAATGCTTATATTTTTTAAAACATAGATCAGTAATTCCGAGAAACTCAAAACATGACTTAATGCTAAAGATAATTAAAAAAAAAATCCCAAAATTTCTGAAATTCAAAGTTGAAAAGGGAAAATTTTTCTGCAAAAATTATAAAGGAAATTATAAAGATTCAACAACAACTTGTCGAAGGCAATAGAATATAGTCTGTAAATGATGAATAACCTTAAATTTATAATAGAAATCGAGATCGCATGTTTTCCTTTTACGGAAATTCATAAACAAAAGCCTGTGCCTCCAAACAATTATATATCAACATTTTTCACGGTTAATTAGCAATTAAATTTTGCACTGGATGTTTATAATTATTTAAATTCATTTACAACATGTCCCTTTTAATGTTTAATTAATATATTTTTTTGTTTGAATTGATTTTCTTCCATTTAAATAAAATCTTAAAATATTACCCCCTTTTATGCAATAAAAAATGTCTCAAATGTTAAAAAATTTCTATATTTTAGATATTTAAATCAAAAAAAAAATTGTGTAATAAGGTACCCTGGGGTAATAACGCCACGTTAAGGTTCTACCAATTTTCACGGCTCAGTTTTAGCTTGTTTTTTTCAAACAAATATATGATTTGATACAGCAGCTCATTGACTATCTATATAAAAAAAAAAAAATTTAACAGATATGAATACATAAAATGTAATGGCATGATTTCTTGACCAATGCTATTTGGCGTTATTACCCACCTATATGGGTAATAACGCCATGCAAACAAAACTATGAAATAATCTGGAATAATTGAATGTAGATTGCCCAATTCTAAAAATACAAACTCTCAGCTCTAGAAATTGACAAATTGCATTTTAAGCTATTGAAAATATTCAATTTTTTGTGAAAGTGTAAGAAAAATAAAGGTGTGTGTGCGTGAAGGGGGGGGGGAGGATGAGGCAAAAAAATATCAGACCGTGAGCTTCTTTTTGCTTAAAAAGGACTGCTTAAATAGAATTATTAGAAATATTGCGCAGTTTTAACTGTGTTTATTTGAATCAGTATTTAGGATGTAGCTCGGCCACTGTAGGGAATCAACCGGGGTAAAAATTGCAAGGATTGACGTTATTACCCCGTTATAGTTATTGCGCTGTACATTTTAAATTACAAATTATCTCGAGAAGATATCCAAAATCTTCAACAACATTTTGAAAGTCCATGAAATGTACTACAAATTTATGTAATTAACAAAGTATTTCCGGATAAAAAAAATAGTCTTCACATGACAAAACGTATCTCGCAAATTTTAGATCAAGCGTTATTTTTAGCTGCTTGTAAAAACAATAACACCTAAAAATGAAACAAATTAACTTGAAGCTGTTTTTTGCGATTTATATGACTCAAAACCCTTCTGCGCAGAGCACATGGGTGTTATTTACCAGATTATTTCATAATTATGCAAAATATTAGCACTTGGCGTTATTACCCCGTCTGGCGTTATTACCCCAGGGTACCTTAATTAAAATAAATACCCTTTTATATTTTTTTTCGCCGACTTCACAATAAAAATAAAAGGAAAATACATTTTCAATAAAGTTATTTGCTACCTTTTCGCTACAATTAAAATAAAGTGCTTAAATTTCCTTTTCTTTTTTTCTTCCATTTTTTTTTGTGTAAAAGTAATTTGTTTGTGCTAGTAAATAACATTTAAAGAAATGTTTTAATCATGTGTTTTCTAATCATTGTTTTTTACACGATCCGTAAAATTTAAGTTGTTTTCTTAATTATGCTCTTTCTAAATTATGGTTTCAATTGCACAATAATATAAGAAATATAGAAATTTTCTAATTTCAATATTTAAATTCCATTTTATTATTATTATTCTTTACACTCTGAGCAAAAAAACAAAAAAAACAAAACAAAAACAAAACAAAAAACAATACATTTAAAAATCTACATTTTTTAATACACTATATTTTTTAATACATTAAAATACATTTTGAGAATGCCACCAAAGTTAAGTTTTAGACTTGCGAATTTTATTTTTTGCGTTCGACATCTGAACTGGAGATTCAAATGCAAAGTGATTAGAGGTATGAAAAGAAAAAATCCGGTTGCTATATTTAATTTCTATTTTATTATCGTTGTTGAGTTTTATTAACACTCTGAGCAACAAAAATCAATATATATAAAATTGTACATTTTTTGTGCGCTCTATGTTCTGCATTATAATACATATTAGATGTGCCACCAAAGTTAAATAATGCACTCAATTGTGTCTCAACTGCTTAACTATAGGTTCAAGTGCACTTTAATGAAACAAAATATTCAAAAACTCCGGTAGCAATATTTAAATTCTATTTTATTATCGTTATTTCTACACTTTCAACAGCAACAACAACAAAAATGAATAAATTAAAAAAATTACAGTTTTTTTTTTTAGTTACACTATAATACTCACTAAATGTACCGCCAAAGTTAAAAAAAACAATTGTTTTCGCCATCTCAATTACGGTTTCAAGTGCATCGTAATTTAAGAAATATTGAAAAACTGCACTGTAAAAAAAAAGGTCGATCTACTAAAAAAACTTTAGTGATCCTTGTAATAACTAAAAAATTTTTAGTAATCTTAATCGGTTACTAGAAAATCTGTAAGAATCACTAGAAAAAAGTTAGCAACGAATAGAGTTAATAGTTTTATATTTTTAATAGCTCTTACTAAAACTCAGTTGGTGTGGCCTTGATAGCATAGTGGTTATAGTAACGGACTTCAGGCTAAAAGGTCCCGGGTTCGAAACCTGCCACCGCCAAATACACCCCGAATGTCTGTAGTGTCTCGTTAATAAAGGAATTTTGAAAATCCGGTCGGAGCAGTAAGGAATGTTTAGTGCTGCCATCTATTGCGGTTTTGCCGAAAATCTTCCGCGTCAGAAGTTTGGATGCAGCTCAAAGGAAGCTCCTCCGCTTCAGTTGCACGTAATGGTTATTAAAAGTAATTTTGGAGCTATTACTAAAATTTGCTTTGTGGCTCATACTAAATTTTTTTAAGTTAGTTATACAAAAAATTCTTTTGTTCAGTTTACAAAAGAAATGCTTGTTTCACTTGCAAAAAAAAAGTTTGTAATGGTTACTAAAAAATTCTGTGGAATACAAATTTACTAAGAAATTTTTAGTAACCTCTTGAATTTTTTTTTACAGTGTGTGGTAGCAAAATTTAAAATCTGCTTTATTCTCGTTGTTGTCTATACTTTGAAAAACAAAAATCAATGCCATCAACCGGGTCTACTTTGGTCTTTGTATATACTTTACTCCATCCCACAGGAAATGTTTCTATTCTTTGTATTGAACAAACAATACAAGATAATTCAGAGTTTTTGCCCATGAAAAATATTTTATACCATAATATAGGCTATATGGTATTTGAATAGTTTGCGGTAATTTAATTTTTTTAGTAGCAACTCTGCATGCGTTTGTAAACAACGGTTTTCCTGTGTAGATTTTAAATCTCCAAAATTTCTGCAGTGCAAAAGTTTGGATCAGAACTACAAATAAAGTAAGTGTCAAAATAATACTTTTAGTAACCTGTAACCTACAGTTTTTCCTTTAACTTTTTATTTTGATAGAAAATGTTTACATTTTTATATAGCTAACAAGCAAACTAGTTTTTCGGGCCTGCATTGTTCCAGGTCTTTATATGTCCGATAGTAGCTCTACTTAGTTAGAAATGCCTTTTACATAACCAAATATTTTAAAAAATGATTTAGGGTGATAGTTTTTCTTCAAATGTTACTATGACAAAATGTTACATTAATTGTTTTTATTCTAATTGCTGAGGATTAAATGACGAAAACTGTTTCTCGTTTCTTTAATATTAACTATTGGTTTATAGTTTTTAAATGTTTTAAAGGGAAAAATCTTTTTTTTTTTAAATCAAATTTGTAGTGTTGATTCATTAGTAAATCCTATTATAAGGAGGTTCCCATGTTCCAACGTATAAAATGTATTTGTTTTACATGAAAATAAGAGAACGAACCAAAGAAGCCCCAGTAGGCGGTTTTCCCTTGTAGATAATTTGTTCCAAAACTTTAAAAACTGTTTAAAAAAACTACTTTTTTTTAAAATCATACATATTGCATTCATCATTTCATGTTGATGGTTTATACCTCCATCTCGATTCTTAAAACAAATGTATGTATAATATTTTCTTAATAATAGGAATGTGAGTGGAAACCAGAAAAAAAGTGATCCAAACTAGCAGAAGTTTGAGGTATATTTTGATATGCACAGTTTTTCGTTTTAAGCACACCATTTTCTACACTGTAAAAAAAAAAAGGTCGATCTACTAAAAAAACTTTAGTGATCCTTGTAATTACTAACAAATTTTTAGTAATCTTAGTCGGTTACTAGAAAATCTGTAAGAATTACTAGAAAAAAGTTAGCAACGAATAGAGTTAATAGTTTTATATTTTTAATAGCTCTTAAACTCAGTTGGTGTGGCCTTGATAGCATAGCGGTTATAGTAACGGACTCCAGGCTAAAAGGTCCCGGGTTCGAAACTTGCCACCGCCAAATACAACCCGAATGTCTGTACTGTCTCGTTAATAAAGGGATTATGAAAATCCTGTCGGAGCAATTAAGAATGTTTAGTGCTGCCATCTATTGCGGTTTTGCCGAAAATCTTCCGCTTCAAAAGTCTGGATGCAGCTCAAAGGAAGCTCCTCCGCTTCGGTTGCACGTAATGGTTATTAAAAGTAATTTTGGAGCTATTACTAAAATTTGCTTTGTGGCTCATACTAAAATTTTTTAAGTTATACAAAAAATTCTTTTGTTCAGTTTACAAAAGAAATGCTTGTTTCACTTGCAAAAAAAAAAGTTTGTAATGGTTACTAAAAAATTCTGTGGAATACAAATTTACTAAGAAATTTTTAGTAACCTTTTGAATTTTTTTTATAGTGTACTCTATAATACAGATTTTAATGTTCTTGCAAAGTTTAATTATAGCCTTCATTGTATCCGACATCACAACTATGGGTTCAAATTTGCAGTAACATAAGAAATATTGAAAAAAATGAAATAGCAATATTTAAAATACATTATTTTATCTTTGTTATCTACATTTTGAACAACAAAAATCAAAATTTTAAAAAAACATACTATATTTTTTAATTTGTACATTATTCTCTTAGATAACGTATTTGTGAAATGAATATTCATAAAAAAAAGTTATCTTAGAATGTCAAATATATAAAAAATAAATAAATAAATAAATATATTTTACACTATATTACTTATAAGAAATGATTTTTCACACAGTAAAAAAAAGACCCTTTAAGAAAAATTGTCAGACACGTCAAGATTAAATAGATGTTTAAAATATTTCTTCTAATTTCAATCATCTTTTAAAATTATATTTGGCATTTTAATGTATGTAAAAAATGAATTTTCACATTGTCAAAAAGAGCCGTTTTAGAAAAATAGCCGGATATGTCAAGTTCAAATAGATGTTTGAAATACTTCTTCTAATTTGAATCATTATTTTTGTACATTATATTTGATACTATAATATATAAAAAAATGGATTTTCATACTGTTAAAAAAAGACATCTAAGAAAAATAGTCAGGTATGTCAAATTCAGATAGATGTTTAAAATACTTCTAATTTAAATAATAAATGTCAGTTACATTTGACACTATAATACATATAATAAATGAATTTTCATACTATAACAAAAAAGGCCCTTAAGAAGTAGTGAGATAAGTCAAGTTCAAATAGATGTTTAAAATACTTCTTCTAATTTAAATCCTCAAACATTCAATTGAATTAATGTGTTGAATATAGATTGATTGAGTTCTTTCCGCTTGCTCATCATTTCCCTTTCGGACTAACACACTTTGTAATTTTTATCAAAATTTTTCTTATCTTGAGTAAGAAATAAAAGTTAAAATTTCGAAACCAGTTATTTAAACATGTCACGTAACAAATATTTCGCTACTTGATCACGGACTCCTGTTTATTGTAATGAACTGTTAATAAGCACGACCCCATGCACGATTCTAAATTAAAAACACTCTAAAACGTTTTTGAATGTATATAATTTTATTTCAGTGTCTTTTATATATATATATATATATATTGCTTTTTTATTTATTCAGTTTAAAAGCTGTGTGATTTTTATAATGGAAATGAAACATTTGTGTTAATAAAATAATTATAATAAATATTAATTTGATAATCTTTGTATCAGTGAAAGTTTTCCCAAAACGATTTCAATAAAAATTTTCTTATTTTTAGTATCGCAATTATAAAAAAATTATGAAAATTTCCTTGATTGATTTATTTCTAAATTTTAAATGAATAAAATTTTAATTGTCACTATCAAACATTCTAATCTATACAGGCTTCTATTCAATAAGAATATATATATATATATATTTGAAAAATTAAAATTATGTCAAAATGGTGTAAGAGTAGAATTTATTTATTAGAAGTGGTATACAAAATATTAGAGTAATTACTTTATTTATCTATTTATTTATTTATTTATTTATTTATTTATTTTTACAAATTGAAAATATCGTTTGGTAATTTAATGTATTTTAATGGAAGTATGCAAACAATATTTTAATTAAGAACTTATTGTTCAGTAAACGTATTTATTATTTTAACCCTCTAAGCGTTTGGCACGTAGAATTCCGTACTTCAAAAAATGTTCCAAGAGTGAATTGCACGTAAAATTCTGTATGACAAAAAAGATTTCAAAAGCGCATGGCACGTATTTTTCCCGCACCTGTTTTTTACCTCAAAAGTGCTTTCAACGTAAAATGCCGTATCTACCTTCCCCCTCGGCCTAATGATCTTTATTGACAAGTTGATGGATCATGTGGTAAAGTGGGCGGTCTTTGAGTCTTTGTCCGTTTAACCCCTTTTAACTTGGAATTTTGCCATAAAATTAGCTATCAGGTTGGGAAAAGCGGAAGAAAAAGTTTTTTTTTATTCTATTCATATGGTAGATCTATACTTAATATTCCGAATATTAAAGCGTAAATATTGCATTTTTTTGCATAAAATAACATTGAGAAGGTAGCTTAATGCGACTGATAGAAAAACTTCATTTTTATAATTACCAATAATGTTCCTTTTTTTCATGCTTTCTTTCGTTGAAGTTATATTTAATGGGGGAAAGCAGGTTGGTAAAAATAATATAATCTGTAAGATATAGAAAACAATGGAGATTTTATTTATATGTATGTTCCACAAAAAATAGTGAAATTACAACCAAAAGTATAAAAGAGTTAAATCGAAGAAACAAAGACACATTGAAAAATTGTTTTCGCGGGAACTTGAAGCAGTTTCAATGTTTTACTTTGTTTTTAATTAGCCTCATATTTATCTCTATGAAGATCCCCTTTTTTTAATAGAAAGTAAATTCTTTTTAAATAAAGTTAATTAAAAATCTAATGGTGACAAGAAACTTATAAGATTTAGTTTTAAACGAAACTTTTCTAATTTAAATATTATTTACCATAAAGCAAGTTATAAGATAAAACAAAAGAAGTTTGTTCCACAACAATGAGAATTTCTTGTCGCTGTTTACTTTTCATAAATTTGAAAAAAAAAATCACTCACTTTTACAGAGACTTTTTTTCCGAGAGATTTTACCCAAGATTTTACCGCAATAAAAATTTAAATTAATCCAGAAAAATTTTTATTTTTTTAACAACTAGCTGCTTTATATTTAAACTGAAAGTAATTGTGATTTAAAAAAAAAAAAAAAAACATAAATCCAAATTTTCGGCCCCACCAGTGACCGAGCAGTTGTAACCTCTCAATTGGTAGATGGCAGGGGCTGGGTTTGAACCCAATCGCGGCCGTAGGCCAAACCGTTCGGAATTTTCGTGGTTTTCTTCGAACCTTGCGTAAATACGGGTTAGGTTCCCTTAGAAAGACCCCAACGAAGAGCACTCGTCCTGTGTGCCGATATCACTCGAGTAGATAACCGGCCGACGCAAAATAAACTGTCCAAATTTTCAATTTCCCTTTTTTCCATTTTTGGTTCATGGCAGGAAAGAGATCAGTGTAGATTAGTGAAACGTTATCTTGTTCTTTGTTTCCACAATTGTTGTCAAAAATTGTTTTTATTTAACAAATTCTTTATTTTACACAGTAGTGCAAGCAAGCGGGAGAAAGGGGTAGATTTACTAATTATTAGCCTAACATTTTTACTGTAAGATTGATACTTTGAAGTTCGTCACAAATCTTTGACATTTTTCCAATTTTTTAATTAATTATTTTTTATGCAGAAAATACACTTTGCACAAATACATTTGTAAACAACTCCAAACAAACAAAAACAAATTTCAAAATCTTTCAGCACTTTACGCGATACAAACATCAGAAAGTATATTTATTGTACATGGTCAAATCTTTAAATCTAACATTTCAGCTCGAAGAGATTGCGGGGTGCAAAATAACCAATCGGAATCTGAAAATCCAAAGATTTATAAAATACATACAGTATTTGTTTCTGTTAGTTTGCTACATGTTTTATGTTGAATTTAATACATTATTTTACTGGCCTCTTTGATCTAGATGACATCACAAATTAATGTCCAGTATTTGATAGATACTAAACGTTTACCGAAAAGCTATTAAAATACAGTGATTATAATAATGATTACAGATTAAAAGTTTTGAGAAAATTAAAATAAATAGAGTTGAAGGTGAAAGTGACAAGGGAGGATTTTTCTTGTCTTCTAAAAAAGGGAGGATCTACTCTGTTTTCCTTATTTAGCTACATACATAATCAAACACGAACATTTTAGATCAGCTTATAACAGATTAACAAAACTCATATAGCAATCTTTGTTATATTCAAGTAAAAGCGAAATTTTACGATTGATATGTAGAAATTTTATTAAATATTGTTAAGAATTTACTCAAAAACAACTAGAAAAACTCATATTTATCTAGAAACAAATATGAGAAATAAATCGCTAAAAATGAATTAAACTTTATTGAATATATATATATATATATATATATATATGTATGTATATATATATATATATACTTCATGAAGTTCATTAAAAGCTCTATATGTAATAAGAAAGAAATGCCCCATTAATGGCCGAGAGATTTCTGCTCTCTGAACTTCTATACGGCAGGTGTCGGATTCGAACCTAATCGCGCCCATCGCCCTAATCGCTCAGAGTTTTCTGTGGATTTCCTTGCGTAAATACTTGTTGGCTTCCCTTAGAATGACCCCACGGAGGGCATCCCACTTTTAGGACCCATATCCCTCGTGTTGATAATTTGCCGTCATAAACACAGCCAACCAATATTAATAATAAAAAAGATTGGATCTAACTGCTCAAAATCATTACATACTAAGTAGAATAAATTGTGTACAAAAAGACTTAATGAATTTCAAAATGCGCATGTGCAGTTGCTAAAAAAAATCATAATACTATAGCCAGAAAGCCATGATTTTAACATGTATTTTCCGTTATTTTATAGTTCTTAAAAACATAGATATACGAAATTTCGCTCTATAGGTTTTTTTTTTTTTTTTTTTTTTTTTTTTTTTTTTTAATTACAGACACGATGTGTGCACGATAGGAAATTATCTCTATGCCCGGTACAATCATGTGTGTTATATTTCTTTCACAAGTATATATTGCAAATAATTGCGTTCTTGCAACGATTGATTAAAAAAAATTGCAAAAGATCAGGGTTATAAATTCCATAATACATTTTCTAATAGTTTCATAAGCGATTAAAATTTTAAAATGGCAATATGAGTTTAATCTTGATTGTATTTCATTTTAAAAAAATCTTTATGTTCGGCTGCGCACTTTTATAAGAAAGTTTTACTATTTTTATTTTTACCGAACAAAAGTTTGAAAATATTAAAACAAGGTAAAACCCGTCAAATTTTGACGAAAGAAAATGTTTAAGAAGGAACTGTTTCATTAACTTATAATAAATCTACAAAATTAGTTATAGTAAAAAATGCATTTTATATTGGTACGTCTAACTCGTAAACAAACGATATTTATCGTCAAATTAATGAACTACTATTTCTATAAAACACAATTGTATAAATTGTTAAAATTAAATTTTAATCGTATATGCAAGCAGCAATAAAAAATAATAAAGATATGTTATGATAAAGTTATCAATTAACGTTCTTATGCTAGTATTCCAAAATGATAAAAAGCAAAATTTATTCAACTTTGACTCAATCATAGAATTTTTTTTCCGGTGAAATCTAAACCCAGCATCATTTTCACCATATCAAAATTTACAAATGTACATTTCACATCTGTATTCACGTTAAAAAAAAAAAAAAAAAAAAAAAAAGGCATTTTAATTTGATAATTTTGATTCAAAACTTGAAGTCTCAATAAACTGTTGATATTCTTTTACGTGTAAATCAAGTTTTGTAAATGAAGTCAAAATTTACCTGGTTTTATAACAGAAGATATTTAAATTTCTATTTTTTCCCTTTTAATGAGAAAATTGCAACATAAAGATACAGCACTCAATTTTTTCTCTTTTTTCCTTTGCTTTAAATAGAAATGGAGTACTCCTGTTGCCGAGATTAGAAAAGAGGTATTAAAAGTTATAAAAAAATTAATATTTCAAAAACAAATTAAGATACAGCTTTCAAACAAATTTCATTTAAAAGTACATTTTTTTTTTCAACACGATGGTGTAAAAATTGAAAATATACGACATTAAGAAGTTTAAAAACTTTTAGTAGCAAAAGTTACAATACCAAAATTCATATAATATTATATAAATTAAATTGATGCCATAGTTCATTTCAAATTTCAAAGTGTTGCCATGCGCAAAATGACGTATGCGTTGCGCACAGATACGTTTGGCCTTTATAATATAGATTGATACTTTTTGGCTTAATACATATTTAAATAATAATAATAAGAAGAAGCATTATTTTAATTTAAATATCCAAATTTCATTTTCTCCTGTAGTAATAAAATGAATCTGCTTATTGTTTTTCGATAGTAAGGCTCGCGGTCTTGGTGGCAAAAGATTTGACTTGTCTGTAAAAATACATTGACTTGGCTTAAAAATATGAAAAATGATTTGCAATAAAATTCTCAAAGACGAAATCACATTTAAAAAAAATTCCGTTATAGATAAGTTCCTTTCTTAACGGGTACATCGACTATTATAACCCTGTTATACTGGGTATTCTTCTGTCACATACGATTATATTCATTTGGCATGGAAGAACACATTTTGCCGATGATTCCATCATAATTAGGCTCTTTTTTACATGTATATTTCAGTTACATTGGATTTTAACTATATTGCATAGAAATTTGCTATTCTTTATAAAGAATAAAATTCAAAGTTTAATTGCATAATAATGGCTGTGTAAATATATTGCCTTGTTTGCAGAAATTGCTTGGACTGGGCAAATTTTAATGAATTTTGCGAGAACCAGTTCACGCCAGGAAAATGATTTTCATATGGAAACCGGGATCAGAAAATTTCGGCCGGATCAGAAGTCTAGGAAAAAATTAAGTCCAGTCTAGGAGCGGTGTGAAAAATAAATTTAGGCCTGACCCGAGCTTCAAAAAACGTAATGGCTGGTCTGGACCCGAGTGTTGTGAATGAAAATTCGACCGTCAGGTGCTATTTATAGTATGCTGACCCAGCGTTCTGTGATTCGATCCTTGTTAATCACACATCTCTTGTAAAATAATAATTTCTTGAAACTGGCTCCAGATAGTAATATATATACATATATATATATATATATATTAATCGTTATCATTACAGAAAATTGAGGTTTTTCAGTTCTTAAGATAATTCTCAAATGCCCCGCTGAATAAAACGAAAATTTCTGACACACTTTTTTTCGTTTCTTTTTAAACACGAAAGCCTGTTTACTAAAATAAACTTTCCTTTTTTAAAAAATAAATAAATTACTTATAAGCGATTCAAGTTACATGCCGACGGAATTTCTCCTTCCTTTCATTATCACATCAGAAATTCAGTTGAAAGGAAAATTTTCATAGCATTTTCTAAAAGATTCTTTGAGTTTATTGAAAAACAAAAAACGTGTTTCGATTACATAGTTTCTGAATGCAAACACCTGCGAATCTCATACCTTTCCGAGCAAGAATGAAATAAAAATTATGTCATAAAGCAGCCAGTTTGCATTTGAGAACGCCTTAAGGCTTTAGTTTCCATATTATTATGCCTGCTTACTTGTAATGTAATAATACAATTACTGTTTTCGAAGATTCCCCAATCTCCGAGAGCTCAAAATCTCCATTTTGAAAGTTTTTTTTTTTTTTTTTTTTTTTTTTTTTTTTTTTTTTAAGCGTTTTTAGGAAATTTGAGATGTAGCTGACTGAGAAGTTTGCATCGATATGTTATATCTATAAAAATAACAAACAAAATTTTAAAACATGCATAAAGTATTCGATGGAGTCCAAAAAACAAAGTGTACCTAAGGTATCCAAATTTATGAATAGGTCTCCGTCAATAAAATAATAGCAATGAAAAACATTTATCAGGCCTAGATCATAAAACACTTTTCAACAATGACAGAATATTATTACGATTTTTTTTTTCATTCAGTGCAGTCGATCATAGTATGTCCTGTAATCAAATTGTTTTATGGGTCTTGCAAATGAAGCAGTATCTATGCATTATTCTATAGAAAATGCGTCGCAATGCATCTCAAGGTTTTTTTTTTTTTTTTTTTAACTTTTATTATGTTTGAAGTATTAAAACATCATTAAAGTAACATCACAAACTATTTCCCCCATAGATCATAATTCTCCCCCACTCTTCATAAAGGAACTATAAATATTTTCCGTACTTTTAAGAAATCATATTTTAGCCTACATCAATGATATAATATAAATTTCATTACATTTCAAGTGCTGTTACATAATTGAAGTGCATCAGAAATGACTTTTTTCCACATGGACAATGATTGTTTTGTGTGTACCTATAAACAATATATAAATGTTACGCATTCATTTTAAATACACTTCATTTGTGTTGTTGAACAAAGAACTTCTAAGTAGAAAAATGATTAATAAATGAAACTATTTTTTTTCTTTTGTACAATGAAGTAAACAATAAAAAAGAAAGAAAAAAGATCTTTCAGAAAAACTGTCAGGATAAAGGGAACGTGGGATGGGATTACTGACGTCCTCATACTGGATTAAGGAAATGAACAGGGAACAACAAGCTTTAACAACATATGTGCCTTTTTTCATAAAATGGAAGCAGGGTTGATTCCTAAAAGACAGCACCGGAAATTGACACAAATAATTTTACCGACAGATTTCAGTGATTATAAAGAGTTACTTTTGTATATTTTTACTGCGGTCAGAAAAGTCTGTACATAAAGGCATATATCTTTCCTAGTTTTCTTATTATTTAGACATAAAGGTTTTGAGCTTGAAAAAGTTTTGTATTGAAACAAACTTTAGTAGTTTGATGTTCCTTTACTTATTTTAACTTTTCTTGTCACATTTGTCATGCTTAGCGGCTAGCATGGAAAATTTTTAACGGTCTTCTTAAAAAATACTTTTAAATTGACCGGCAATAGTCAAATTTTTTAATTCTCTCAAAGGCGTATGCTTTTAAGTGTGTTATTTTGTGAAATTATTTCATGGTACTTGCCAGCGAAAAGGGTTCATTGTAAACGTCTTGGGAGGCCTTTCTTTTTGAAATACGGTTTAAGGTAATCTGTAAGGTTCGGGGATTAATTTTCTAAATAGGATTACAATACCGAAGATTTCTAAAGGGAAATTTAAGGCATGTTTATAATGGTGCAGCGTTTATTTGATTTGCGGCATGTGTGAAGTGCGTACCTTACATGCTCACTCACTGTCAGGTTTTGTTTAGCATTGATCAGTTAGAAATTGAATGTAAATGTAGCAATATTTCATCCCTTTTAAAATATACTTTTCAATCATTCATTTTTGTAGCTTTGATCTGCCGAGTGCAAATGTCTTTTATCTTACAGCGAAACTAGGTGGGAGGTTTAGTTTCGTCACAAAGAAAGAAAATATATATATATATACATATATATACATTTTTTAAACAGTTTTACTTTAGTTTGACTTATAACTTATCTGAGTTCTGCTAAACAATTTTTTTTGCGCGAAATAATTTTTTTAATCGCGAAGTTCTATTAAAACTTATGGAATTTTTCCATGATGGATAGTGACTCTGAAATTGAAGATTTAATTGAATCATCTGAATCTGATGAAATATTTTCATCCTCGAATAGTGATACTGATGATGACAGTTTAGATGATGTTCGAGATTGGTGCCCTATAAATACTTCTGCCAGACAACCAAGTCCTCCTAAGTTTCCCTTTTCTGCTAAACCCGGAATAAAAATTCCTTAAAATTGAGGGGGCTTAAATTTTTTTTTAGGGTTTGAAACTTATGAGTTTATACTGTAGTAGAGGGGTGGATGTTTGGAGTCTGTTAGAGTATGATAGGATTTTTTGAGAGAGAGAGAGAGAGGGGAGGGCTTATTTTTTAGGAGGGGCTTAAAATTGAGGGGGGGCTTAAATTTTTAGGGTTTAAAACTTCTAAGATCATACTATAGTAGAGGGGTGGATGTTTAGAGTCTGTTACAGTTTGATGAGATTTTTAGAGAGAGGGGAGGGCTTATTTTTTAGGAGGGACTTAAAATTGAGGGGGGCTTAAATTTTTTGGGGAGTTTAAATTAAAGTAGAGATTGAAATTAACTTAGAGTAGGAAAGATATTTGAAAATAGGTGAAGGATGTTATAGTATGATGAGATTTTAGGAAAGGAGGGAGGGCTTAATTTTGAGGGGGCTTATTTTTAGGAGGGGCTTAAATGTATTTTTTTTTCTTTAAGATTGGAATCAACTTAGAGTAGGAAGGAAATTTGAACATATCGTAAAATATGTTATAGTAAGATGAGATTTTATGAAAGGGGAGGGCTTAATTTTTAGAGGGGCTTAATTTTTAAGGGGCTTAATTTTTTTTTATTTAGGATCTGAAGCTTATAATATCATACTATAGCAAAGGGGTAACCTCCTCATTTTCCAAACTTCACCCCCCCCCCCCGGAAGATTTTTATTTGGGTGTTGCCCTCTGTTGGATCGAATTTTCGTTGGAAATTAATTTTAAAAAAATGAGTCTGATCAATTAAGCATTGCTCATCACGCCTGTGAGATAATTGAGAATTGCGATAAAGAGGAAGGTGAGTCTGGTCAATTCAACATTAATCACAATTGCCCATCCCGCCTGTGGCCGCAGAACCGATCTTCTTCTTCTTTCGTTGGAAATTAATAATTTTTAAAAATTGAGTTTTCCAAAAGGCTTTAGTGGGAATCGAATAAGTTTTTATTAGAGTAGAAAATTGAATAATAATTTGAACTTTTTTTGAATATTATTATTAGATAAAATTATTTAAAGATTAAATAGGAAGTTAACCTTCTGTAATGACTCTGAATGTCTCATATTACAATCGAATCATCCCTAACTTAAAATAGTATGTTATCAACACGTATTCACTGTCTTGCACAAACATCCGATAACCAAACAATTTTAACAGGAACTAGCAGATTTAAGAAAAATATCAACTAAGAATAGATTTCACTTATTTACAAATGATAAGAAAGAGAACTTTGTTTGATGTTTCAACTAAGCTTTTTAAAACGACAATTTAATTTCATTAAACTATTACACATGTTTTTTTGGAGGTTCCCTGTTTTATACAATTTACATTAACGTTAGAGCAACAATGAAAATATTTTTAACTTTACTTTATCTAAACCTTGATTTTTACACCATTCAAAATATATAAACTACTTTATTATTAATTATTTTTCGATGTACAGTTCTAATAAACGGTTAATTACCATGTATTCATTTTAATAAGTTTGCTGTATTCACATAAAAAGTGTTTTTACAAGTTATTATCTATTAGTCGATAACGACAAATTTAAGCAATATATTACTTTAGTATAGTATTGTTTTATCACTGTGCTGAAAATAAGTGATTCTTTTTCCGTTAATTTTCACATGATAAACACCAGATAACATCGAGCCTTTCTTATCAAATACCATCATATTATCAGATCACTTTGTAAACCAATCCTATTATTTTTTAAAAAAACAGTAGCGCCTCCTAGAATTTAACAGATTTTTGTGAATCAGTAGAAATTTATCACACTGTTTATTGTTTTTTTTTTTTTTTTTTTTTTTTTTTTTTTTTTTTTTTTTTGTCATATGAAGATATTAAGCGCTGTTCTTTAAGTGAGTGCTGTACAAGAAATTTCTTACTTCATGAATATGGAATCGGATTTACCCAGTCAAGAGGTGCAAGTTTCGAATAGTGAAAGATCACCCTCTTCATTAACCCAATCATCCTTTTCCTGTAATCAATGTCAAAAATGCTTCTCTACAAAGATTGCGTTAACCAGACATCAAAGATCCCACTTGGATAAAAAGCCCTTTAAATGTGAAACTTTCATTCAAAGTACTGATTTAAAACGACATAGTGTTACTCATTCCAAGACACCCACTTTATATAAATGTGATCAATGTGCAATGGAATTTTATAGAAAGTATTCGTTAAGAATTCACAAGAGATTTCATAAGACATATAAATGCAATGAATGTTCAATAGAACTCTCTAAAAAATATTTGTTAAAAATTCACAAGAGATCTCGTATGAAGTTTCATGTTTGTGAAAAATGTTCTAACTCGTTTCTATCAAAGTCTGCTTTAACTAAACATAAAAAAAGTCATCGTCAAAAGGAATATAAATGTAAACACTGTGCTGTTATATTTTACTCTGATATCGATTTTTTATTTCACAAAAAAGTTCATTACAGGAATTTCGAATGCAAACACTGTAACAAAACATTTAATGTTGACACCAAGTTTATTCAACATTTGATTAAAATGCATAAGTGAAAAAATGCAAACTTTGTCAAATCATGTGAACTGGTTGATTTTCTGTACAGTTTATAATTTTTTTGTATTTTTATCATTATCGAGAATGATGAATAAATAATGTGTAAATGAAAAAAAGCTTTTGTCTTGTATTTTTGTTATAACAATTTATGAATTTTAATAATTATTTCACGATATTGTAAAAAATTTACTTAAATTTTAACATTTAGAAAAAAGGTTCTTATCAATTAAAATTAGAGTTCACTTTAATTTATTAATTTTTCATTTTAAAATACTGAATTTGTATTTATATTGAATTAATTTTAAAATACTTTTAATATATTAGAATTATTTACCAAGTTTAATTTGTATTAACAATTGTTATTTACATAATCATGATGGATATTACCTAGTGTTGTCACAAAAATTTTCAAAAAGAACGAAACTGTTAACAATAAGTATTATTCATTACTTAGATTAAAACTTTTACCTAGTGTTGCCACAAAAATTTTCAAAGATAGAGAAAATGATAACATTATTTATCAAAAGCTTACTTAAATTAAAACCTTGTGTTGCCACAAAATTCTTCAAAAATAGTAAAACCACTAACATAATTTATAAACTACCACTTATGTACAAAGACTGTTTTTTTAGATTATTAAAAAATGGTTGACTAAAACTTATAGCATTACTAATTTTTTAATGTTTAACTGTAACCGACGCTGATTTTTTAACATATATTAGGATATGTGTTGTTTTTAAGCATTCAGTTTGCAACTGATTTCCGTTTGAACTTCATCAGCGGCTATCCTTATTTTTTGAAAATGGATTCTGTAGTAAATTTGATAAAAAGACCTCTCGACGAAGTAGTTCCTTCTTCAAAGTATCAATGTTTAGAAGAATGTAATGAACCTATTTATGTGAATGAATTAAACTTGCCGAGATTAGAAGTTCCCAATACATTGAACACTAACAATGAGGCAATATCATGTGATTATCCACTGAATGTGAAATCTGAGATTAATACGAATATTTTTAACTTAATTTCCCAAGACGAATATTTTCAAGAACCCGCTACTAGATGTGAAGAGACTGTGTTTCAAGCAATCAACCTTTCCCAAGCAAGTGATGAAAGCCAATCCACCACTCCACGAACTAAAAGGGGCAAATCCTGTAATCGTGTTATATTTCGAGAAGAACTCAGTGATTGTATCTTCTTAATTTTATAACTGTATAACAGACAATTTTATATACATATTCAAGAGTTTAAACGCAGTGGGCTTACTAATGAAGAAATTGTAACGAAAAATGCAATTTTTATGGATGTTAACAGTTGGTACGAATTTTGCAATAAAATTTTTCCATTTAATTTGAAGTATAAAAGTTCCTCGTTTGTTGCTAATAACATGATATTAGTGTTAAATTTTAATAATTCTATCATGCGAATTAAACATTTAAAGAATTATTCTCACATTGACTTGAACGAGTATCAGTTAGAAAAGTTAAAAATAAAAGCCTTTGATCTGAATAAAGAACTTCTTCAGCATATATATGTAAAGCATTTACCAAACTTAATAAGACAGAAATGTACCGTTAGTAACACATCTTTAGAAAATGAACGCATGTACCAACATAAACTTATAACGTGTATTGAAAATAGTATGTCGAGTATATTGAAGCGCATTTTTGAATGCAATGGATGTATTTTTAAGCACGAATCTGTAATCTTTCATCCCTGTTTGATATTAAATAATCGACAAAAATTTGAACAAATAGGAGAAATGTTATTGACTTTAATAGATTTCGACTTTGTTATTTCCTCGTTTTTAAACGAAGTAGATTATATTAGTGAAAATTTCTTATCTAATATTAATGTAGAAACCATTCAAAACGAATTGTTTAAAATAATGAAATAAAATGTTTTACTATTCTCTTTAATATGTGTGTTTAATTATTTTCAAAATGTATGTTTATTTCATTTAGCTTTTTCAAAACATTTATAAATTGTTTCAATTTGTATATGTATAAAAAAATGAAACACTTCATTATTAATAAAAAATATATTAACTATCTTAAATAATAATAATAATCTTAATTATTTTAATTCATTCTTTTCAAAAATTAGAAAGTTAAAAAGTTAATAAAAACTTTATACAAAAACTAATATTAATAGAAATTTTTTTCAAATGTTTAAAATATATTTTGAAAATTTTAAAATGTATTACAACTTATCAAAATTGAGTTTACTGATTTATATGAGTATGTAAAAAAAAAAAGTAACATAAAAAGTTTTAACAAAAAAAAGTATTATAAAAAGTGTTATAAAAAGTTTTAACAGAAAAAAAAACTTTACACAAAAAATAATATCAATAGAATTTTTTTTTCAAATGTTTAAAATATATATATTTTGCAAAAGTTAAAATGAGTTTTCTGATTTATGTATATTATTTTCACTCTATTATCTTACTCTAACATTGCAATTCATTCAGAGTTAAACATATAATCATTAGGATGTGTATAAAAGCAATGCATTAATATACTATCTTGTTATTAAAAGATAAAATAATTTCATAAAAATATTTTCAAAATTAAAAAAATGTTTCATAAGTTTACAAAAAAAAAAACTTTACGAAAAAGTTTAAAAAATAATTCATAAGATTAAAAAAAATATTTCATAAATTAATAAAATATATTTCATAAGTTAAAAAAAAAATCATAAGTTAAAAGTTATTTCAACAGTTCTTTAATAATTAAAAAAAAAAAAAAAAAAACTTTATAGAAAAAATAATATCAATAGAAATTAAATGTTTAAAATTTATTTCACAAAAGTTAAAATGTATTACATCTTATCAAAAATGAGTTTACTGATTTATGTTTGCATGTACATTATTTTCACTGTATTATCTTACTGCAACATACATTTATAGTTAACATACATTTATAGTTTAACACATATAAACATTAGGATGTGTATAAAAGCAACGCATTAATATACTATCTTGTTTTATTAAAAGATAAAATAACTTCATAAAAATCTTTTCAAAATAAAAAAAAGTTTCATAAGTTTACAAAAAATAAAACTTTGTGAAAAAGTTTTAAAAAATATTTCATAACATTAAAAAAAATATTTCATAAATTAAAAAAATGTATCTATGTATATTTCACAAGTTTAAAAAAAAATTACAACTTATCAAAAAATGAGTTTACCGATTTACTGATTTATGTGTGTATGTTATTTACATCATATTATCTTACTACCAACATTACAGAACGTTCTTAGTTAAACACTTATAAA
Organism: Maratus speculifer; assembly: GCA_964019185.1. Lineage (NCBI taxonomy): Eukaryota > Metazoa > Arthropoda > Arachnida > Araneae > Salticidae > Maratus > Maratus speculifer. The sequence goes on from CAXHSM010000007.1 coordinate 1,181,603, forward strand.
CATCAGCAAATGTATAAAAGCAGTTGATACTTTCCTGTTTTTATTAAAAGTCATACTAACTTTATAAAATTCTCCTCTTTAATTGCATCTCATTGATAAGTTTTAATCAACCATCCAACCATGCAACTGTTTTCACAATCAACTATTATGTGAGTTAAAATTTCATTGGTAAATTTTAATCAACCAACCAACCAACATTTTACGTAACCAACATTTTCCCTAGCAATCAACTATTTATTTACCCTAGTAACCAAAAAGCTTTTATCGACACATGAACAAAATTTTAAGATGCAAGACTCGTCCTTTTTAATCGAAAAAACAATGACTTATATTATTTTTTTTTTCTTACTTAAATGAAACCTTCGCATGTGCATGGTAAAACTTGGAAAAATTCATTTAATACACAAATTTAAAGAAAACAGACAAAGTCTTCACACTTCTTTTAGTATTGTACTAACATTTTACCAAATATCTTTAGAACTCAACAAGGTTTTAAATAATTATTTTAATAAAAATTGTCATTTGTAAGTAACATTATTGAACTAACTTGGAAAAATTAACTTGGCAAAACAGGTTTTCGCTGTTCCAACTTAGTAATAATCATAAGTTTATATGTTAATTAATCTGTTTGGTTATGTTCCAGCATGACTTTATAAAATATATCTAAAAAAACCTTTAATATTAATGTCTAAAAATATGCAGTTAATCTTTTATAGATAATTATTTTCACTTCTTTTATTTAAAAACATTTTTAAATAAAATTAATGCAGTTGCCAATTTATCCGTGTGTTATGAAATGTGCATGCAAAACTTTTAATTATAATTTTCATATTTTTAGTATTTCAAATTATTGTTTTCAAAGTGTACTAAAATTTGGAAATCTATTTAATTTTCATGCATAATTAAAATAAAATAGTTTAATAATAAAGGCACATTTAACATTCTGTACTCACCATCGCAAAAGCACGTCCGACGCAGTCAAGAATTTGGGAAGAAATGAAAAATTCAAAGTCCTTATCAGAAAATGTTATCAGATAACCATATCAAAATATCTGTGACGTCAAAGAACACGTGTCATCAACTGATCACGTGATGTATACCTAGTGCTAGATATCTTAAAAAACAGGATATGAAAATTCACTAGTTTAAAACAAATGCTGATTGTAACTAATATCTGTGATATCATGTTTTGTTAAACATTTTATCAAAGAATTAATTAAACTAATTAATTAATTAATTAATTAATAGTTATTAGAATGATTAAATTACTTAATAAATGGATGTTTATAAGAACCAATCTAGAAAACAAAACACTAGGTATACATCACGTGATCAGTTGATGACACGTGTTCTTTGACGTCACAGATATTTTGATATGGTTATCTGATAACATTTTCTGATAAGGACTTTGAATTTTTCATTTCTTCCCAAATTCTTGACTGCGTCGGACGTGCTTTTGCGATGGTGAGTACAGAATGTTAAATGTGCCTTTATTATTAAACTATTTTATTTTAATTATGCATGAAAATTAAATAGATTTCCAAATTTTAGTACACTTTGAAAACAATAATTTGAAATACTAAAAATATGAAAATTATAATTAAAAGTTTTGCATGCACATTTCATAACACACGGATAAATTGGCAACTGCATTAATTTTATTTAAAAATGTTTTTAAATAAAAGAAGTGAAAATAATTATCTATAAAAGACTAACTGCATATTTTTAGACATTAATATTAAAGGTTTTTTTTAGATATATTTTATAAAGCCATGCTGGAACATAACCAAACAGATTAATTAACATATAAACTTATGATTATTACTAAGTTGGAACAGCGAAAACCTGTTTTGCCAAGTTAATTTTTCCAAGTTAGTTCAATAATGTTACTTACAAATGACAATTTTTATTAAAATAATTATTTAAAACCTTGTTGAGTTCTAAAGATATTTGGTAAAATGTTAGTACAATACTAAAAGAAGTGTGAAGACTTTGTCTGTTTTCTTTAAATTTGTGTATTAAATGAATTTTTCCAAGTTTTACCATGCACATGCGAAGGTTTCATTTAAGTAAGAAAAAAAAATAATATAAGTCATTGTTTTTTCGATTAAAAAGGACGAGTCTTGCATCTTAAAATTTTGTTCATGTGTCGATAAAAGCTTTTTGGTTACTAGGGTAAATAAATAGTTGATTGCTAGGGAAAATGTTGGTTACGTAAAATGTTGGTTGGTTGGTTGATTAAAATTTACCAATGAAATTTTAACTCACATAATAGTTGATTGTGAAAACAGTTGCATGGTTGGATGGTTGATTAAAACTTATCAATGAGATGCAATTAAAGAGGAGAATTTTATAAAGTTAGTATGACTTTTAATAAAAACAGGAAAGTATCAACTGCTTTTATACATTTGCTGATGTTTATAAGTGTTTAACTAAGAACGTTCTGTAATGTTGGTAGTAAGATAATATGATGTAAATAACATACACACATAAATCAGTAAATCGGTAAACTCATTTTTTGATAAGTTGTAATTTTTTTTTTTAAACTTGTGAAATATACATAGATACATTTTTTTAATTTATGAAATATTTTTTTTAATGTTATGAAATATTTTTTAAAACTTTTTCACAAATTTTATTTTTTGTAAACTTATGAAACTTTTTTTTATTTTGAAAAGATTTTTATGAAGTTATTTTATCTTTTAATAAAACAAGATAGTATATTAATGCGTTGCTTTTATACACATCCTAATGTTTATATGTGTTAAACTATAAATGTATGTTAACTATAAATGTATGTTGCAGTAAGATAATACAGTGAAAATAATGTACATGCAAACATAAATCAGTAAACTCATTTTTGATAAGATGTAATACATTTTAACTTTTGTGAAATAAATTTTAAACATTTAATTTCTATTGATATTATTTTTTCTATAAAGTTTTTTTTTTTTTTTTTTTTTTTTTTTTTTTAATTATTAAAGAACAGTTGAAATAACTTTTAACTTATGATTTTTTTTAACTTATGAAATATATTTTATTAATTTATGAAATATTTTTTTTAATCTTATGAATTATTTTTTAAACTTTTTCGTAAAGTTTTTATTTTTTGTAAACTTATGAAACATTTTTTTAATTTTGAAAATATTTTTATGAAATTATTTTATCTTTTAATAACAAGATAGTATATTAATGCATTGCTTTTATACACATCCTAATGTTTATATGTTTAACTCTGAATGAATTGCAATGTTAGAGTAAGATAATAGAGTGAAAATAATATACATAAATCAGAAAACTCATTTTAACTTTTGCAAAATATATATATTTTAAACATTTGAAAAAAAAATTCTATTGATATTATTTTTTGTGTAAAGTTTTTTTTTTCTGTTAAAACTTTTTATAACACTTTTTATAATACTTTTTTTTGTTAAAACTTTTTATGTTACTTTTTTTTTTTTTTTTGTTAAAATTTTTTATGTTACTTTTTTTTTGTTAAAACTTTTTATGTTACTTTTTTTTTTTTTTCGATAAAACTTTTTATGTTACTTTTTTTTTTGTAAACTTATGAAATATATTTTTTAATTTGTGATTTTTTTTTTTATCTAATGAATTATTTTTTAAACTTTTCATAAACTTTTTATTTTTTTAACATTTTTATGAAGTTATTTTATTTTTAATAAAACAAGAGAGTATATTAATCTATTGCTTTTATATACATCCTAATGTTTATATGTCATTAACTATGAATCTGTTGTAATGTTACAGTAATATAATAGAGTGAAAATAATATACATACTCATATAAATCAGTAAACTCAATTTTGATAAGTTGTAATACATTTTAAAATTTTCAAAATATATTTTAAACATTTGAAAAAAATTTCTATTAATATTAATTTTTGTATAAAGTTTTTATTAACTTTTTAACTTTCTAATTTTTGAAAAGAATGAATTAAAATAATTAAGATTATTATTATTATTATTATTTAAGATAGTTAATATATTTTTTATTAATAATGAAGTGTTTCTTTTTTTTATACATATACAAATTGAAACAATTTATAAATGTTTTGAAAAAGCTAAATGAAATAAACATACATTTTGAAAATAATTAAACACACATATTAAAGAGAATAGTAAAACATTTTATTTCATTATTTTAAACAATTCGTTTTGAATGGTTTCTACATTAATATTAGATAAGAAATTTTCACTAATACAATCTACTTCGTTTAAAAACGAGGAAATAACAAAGTCGAAATCTATTAAAGTCAATAACATTTCTCCTATTTGTTCAAATTTTTGTCGATTATTTAATATCAAACAGGGATGAAAGATTACAGATTCGTGCTTAAAAATACATCCATTGCATTCAAAAATGCGCTTCAATATACTCGACATACTATTTTCAATACACGTTATAAGTTTATGTTGGTACATGCGTTCATTTTCTAAAGATGTGTTACTAACGGTACATTTCTGTCTTATTAAGTTTGGTAAATGCTTTACATATATATGCTGAAGAAGTTCTTTATTCAGATCAAAGGCTTTTATTTTTAACTTTTCTAACTGATACTCGTTCAAGTCAATGTGAGAATAATTCTTTAAATGTTTAATTCGCATGATAGAATTATTAAAATTTAACACTAATATCATGTTATTAGCAACAAACGAGGAACTTTTATACTTCAAATTAAATGGAAAAATTTTATTGCAAAATTCGTACCAACTGTTAACATCCATAAAAATTGCATTTTTCGTTACAATTTCTTCATTAGTAAGCCCACTGCGTTTAAACTCTTGAATATGTATATAAAATTGTCTGTTATACAGTTATAAAATTAAGAAGATACAATCACTGAGTTCTTCTCGAAATATAACACGATTACAGGATTTGCCCCTTTTAGTTCGTGGAGTGGTGGATTGGCTTTCATCACTTGCTTGGGAAAGGTTGATTGCTTGAAACACAGTCTCTTCACATCTAGTAGCGGGTTCTTGAAAATATTCGTCTTGGGAAATTAAGTTAAAAATATTCGTATTAATCTCAGATTTCACATTCAGTGGATAATCACATGATATTGCCTCATTGTTAGTGTTCAATGTATTGGGAACTTCTAATCTCGGCAAGTTTAATTCATTCACATAAATAGGTTCATTACATTCTTCTAAACATTGATACTTTGAAGAAGGAACTACTTCGTCGAGAGGTCTTTTTATCAAATTTACTACAGAATCCATTTTCAAAAAATAAGGATAGCCGCTGATGAAGTTCAAACGGAAATCAGTTGCAAACTGAATGCTTAAAAACAACACATATCCTAATATATGTTAAAAAATCAGCGTCGGTTACAGTTAAACATTAAAAAATTAGTAATGCTATAAGTTTTAGTCAACCATTTTTTAATAATCTAAAAAAACAGTCTTTGTACATAAGTGGTAGTTTATAAATTATGTTAGTGGTTTTACTATTTTTGAAGAATTTTGTGGCAACACAAGGTTTTAATTTAAGTAAGCTTTTGATAAATAATGTTATCATTTTCTCTATCTTTGAAAATTTTTGTGGCAACACTAGGTAAAAGTTTTAATCTAAGTAATGAATAATACTTATTGTTAACAGTTTCGTTCTTTTTGAAAATTTTTGTGACAACACTAGGTAATATCCATCATGATTATGTAAATAACAATTGTTAATACAAATTAAACTTGGTAAATAATTCTAATATATTAAAAGTATTTTAAAATTAATTCAATATAAATACAAATTCAGTATTTTAAAATGAAAAATTAATAAATTAAAGTGAACTCTAATTTTAATTGATAAGAACCTTTTTTCTAAATGTTAAAATTTAAGTAAATTTTTTACAATATCGTGAAATAATTATTAAAATTCATAAATTGTTATAACAAAAATACAAGACAAAAGCTTTTTTTCATTTACACATTATTTATTCATCATTCTCGATAATGATAAAAATACAAAAAAATTATAAACTGTACAGAAAATCAACCAGTTCACATGATTTGACAAAGTTTGCATTTTTTCACTTATGCATTTTAATCAAATGTTGAATAAACTTGGTGTCAACATTAAATGTTTTGTTACAGTGTTTGCATTCGAAATTCCTGTAATGAACTTTTTTGTGAAATAAAAAATCGATATCAGAGTAAAATATAACAGCACAGTGTTTACATTTATATTCCTTTTGACGATGACTTTTTTTATGTTTAGTTAAAGCAGACTTTGATAGAAACGAGTTAGAACATTTTTCACAAACATGAAACTTCATACGAGATCTCTTGTGAATTTTTAACAAATATTTTTTAGAGAGTTCTATTGAACATTCATTGCATTTATATGTCTTATGAAATCTCTTGTGAATTCTTAACGAATACTTTCTATAAAATTCCATTGCACATTGATCACATTTATATAAAGTGGGTGTCTTGGAATGAGTAACACTATGTCGTTTTAAATCAGTACTTTGAATGAAAGTTTCACATTTAAAGGGCTTTTTATCCAAGTGGGATCTTTGATGTCTGGTTAACGCAATCTTTGTAGAGAAGCATTTTTGACATTGATTACAGGAAAAGGATGATTGGGTTAATGAAGAGGGTGATCTTTCACTATTCGAAACTTGCACCTCTTGACTGGGTAAATCCGATTCCATATTCATGAAGTAAGAAATTTCTTGTACAGCACTCACTTAAAGAACAGCGCTTAATATCTTCATATGACAAAAAAAAAAAAAAAAAAAAAAAAAAAAAAAAAAAAAAAAAACAATAAACAGTGTGATAAATTTCTACTGATTCACAAAAATCTGTTAAATTCTAGGAGGCGCTACTGTTTTTTTAAAAAATAATAGGATTGGTTTACAAAGTGATCTGATAATATGAAGGTATTTGATAAGAAAGGCTCGATGTTATCTGGTGTTTATCATGTGAAAATTAACGGAAAAAGAATCACTTATTTTCAGCACAGTGATAAAACAATACTATACTAAAGTAATATATTGCTTAAATTTGTCGTTATCGACTAATAGATAATAACTTGTAAAAACACTTTTTATGTGAATACAGCAAACTTATTAAAATGAATACATGGTAATTAACCGTTTATTAGAACTGTACATCGAAAAATAATTAATAATAAAGTAGTTTATATATTTTGAATGGTGTAAAAATCAAGGTTTAGATAAAGTAAAGTTAAAAATATTTTCATTGTTGCTCTAACGTTAATGTAAATTGTATAAAACAGGGAACCTCCAAAAAAACATATGTAATAGTTTAATGAAATTAAATTGTCGTTTTAAAAAGCTTAGTTGAAACATCAAACAAAGTTCTCTTTCTTATCATTTGTAAATAAGTGAAATCTATTCTTAGTTGATATTTTTCTTAAATCTGCTAGTTCCTGTTAAAATTGTTTGGTTATCGGATGTTTGTGCAAGACAGTGAATACGTGTTGATAACATACTATTTTAAGTTAGGGATGATTCGATTGTAATATGAGACATTCAGAGTCATTACAGAAGGTTAACTTCCTATTTAATCTTTAAATAATTTTATCTAATAATAATATTCAAAAAAAGTTCAAATTATTATTCAATTTTCTACTCTAATAAAAACTTATTCGATTCCCACTAAAGCCTTTTGGAAAACTCAATTTTTAAAAATTATTAATTTCCAACGAAAGAAGAAGAAGATCGGTTCTGCGGCCACAGGCGGGATGGGCAATTGTGATTAATGTTGAATTGACCAGACTCACCTTCCTCTTTATCGCAATTCTCAATTATCTCACAGGCGTGATGAGCAATGCTTAATTGATCAGACTCATTTTTTTAAAATTAATTTCCAACGAAAATTCGATCCAACAGAGGGCAACACCCAAATAAAAATCTTCCGGGGGGGGTGAAGTTTGGAAAATGAGGAGGTTACCCCTTTGCTATAGTATGATATTATAAGCGTCAGATCCTAAATAAAAAAAAAATTAAGCCCCTTAAAAATTAAGCCCCTCTAAAAATTAAGCCCTCCCCTTTCCTAAAATCTCATCTTACTATAACATATTTTACGATATGTTCAAATTTCCTTCCTACCCTAAGTTGATTCCAATCTTAAAGAAAAAAAAAATACATTTAAGCCCCTCCTAAAAATAAGCCCCCTCAAAATTAAGCCCTCCCTCCTTTCCTAAAATCTCATCATACTATAACATCCTTCACCTATTTTCAAATATCTTTCCTACTCTAAGTTAATTTCAATCTCTACTTTAATTTAAACTCCCCAAAAAATTTAAGCCCCCCTCAATTTTAAGTCCCTCCTAAAAAATAAGCCCTCCCCTCTCTCTAAAAATCTCATCAAACTGTAACAGACTCTAAACATCCACCCCTCTACTATAGTATGATCTTAGAAGTTTTAAACCCTAAAAATTTAAGCCCCCCCTCAATTTTAAGCCCCTCCTAAAAAATAAGCCCTCCCCTCTCTCTCTCTCTCTCAAAAAATCCTATCATACTCTAACAGACTCCAAACATCCACCCCTCTACTACAGTATAAACTCATAAGTTTCAAACCCTAAAAAAAAATTTAAGCCCCCTCAATTTTAAGCCCTCCCCAATCATCCTACTATAGTATGATACACTCTCCATCATATAAGCTTCTCTTTCAGGTGGTGGTGGTGCTCCCTCTCTCTGTGAGGTGGTGGTGGTTCCACCTCCACCACACACCACCCACCACCCCACCGCCACCTCATCAATCGAACTCTCCTTTTTACACTACTGATGTATTATCTTTCATAGCGAAAGAAACTAACTGCTATGCGAAGGAATATTTTTAAAATACAAATTGTTATCGATTAAAAAAAAGTAGACAAAAATATATAATTAAAATTGCAGTTACTTCTAAGTTTGGTTCAATAAATGATAGTGGGACTGGACAAATGCTCCACATTTTCTTAGAAATATAGCATAATCTTTTCAACTATCTTAAACCCAAATTGATTTTTCTTTGACACATTCCTGAATTCAGTTTTGTTAAAAAAAAAAAAAAAAAAAAAAAAAAAAATTTAAATGGCAGGTGCGCTATCAAGAGATTATAAAGTCGAGCAAATTTTCCATTTTTCGATAAAGGCAGGAAGTCATTTAGAAAATTCTATCAAATTTCGAGTTTTGAAAAAAAAACCTGCACACAACACCTCGATAAAGATGATCATGAAAAAGCACTGGCGAATATGTAATTCATTTGACAGAAAAAATAAAGAGCTATTCAGTCTCAAATCATTTCCATAATCCTGATTGTTTTCGCCATGCCTTAATTATATATTTTTTAATTTATTCTTGAATGTGTCAAAGTTTGTAGATTTCGACATCCCCCCCCCCCCAAAAAAAAAGTTCTTTTTCTTTATTTTCTTTTTTTTTCCTTGTTTTCTTTTCTTTCTTTCTTTTTTTTTTTTTTTTTAATTGAATCAGTAACTTTTTTTAAAATTCAAAATGGTTTGTTAAGGATCCTCGAAAAGACATTATTATTTATGCTACGTATTGCCTAAATTATGCTTTCTTAAGGACATCATTTCAATTTTTTTGTTTCTTTTTATTCCATTTTCACGCCTTCCTTTTCATACAATTATCAATATATATTTATCTATTTAGAGACTTCTTGTATTTTTTTTTTCTTTGGCTTTAACTATAAGAAGGAATTTAAATATACAATTTTAGAATAGCCTTAAAATATCTAAGCAAACATATTTAAATTATAAAATCTAGGTTCAAGTACCTTCACACAAATTAATACTTTGTCAGTAGTAATAAACATTAAAAAGGCATATTAGAAAAATTTAAAAGTTGATTTATTCCAAAAACTATTTCATGGAGAAATGAGTGTTTGTATAGCTATTTTCTAATGCAAATTTATTTTTAATATCGAACAATTTGTCTAATTAATAAACGCTATATTAATAATAATGTTTTAATAATTTAAAAGTTACATTCGAAAGTAATTATACTGTATTCTTTGAAAATCAATTTGAGACAGTTTTTCCTTGCAAAACATTATTCCAGAAAAAAAAAAAAAAAAAAAAAAAAAAAAAGAAAAGAAAAAAGAAAAGAAAAGAAATATTTTAGAAAAGAAAAGTATGACCAAAAAACTCCTAAAAAATAAATCGTGCCACGTGATTTGCTCCATTTTCTGGATTAAAAAAAAAAAAAAAAAAAAAAACAATCTTTAGGAAATAAGGAAATGAGGTATTTATGATTATATTTTTAAAACTTATGCAACAGAATCTGCGATAAGTACATCTTCAAACATTTCCTCAGTACATGTTATCTGGTAAATACTGAGCATTCTAAGCTGATTAATCACTATTAGCTCTGACACCTTCTCCTCCCATCTAAGCTCCTACCACGCCTTTCATTCATACCGCAAGGATAGAGAAGGGGGTGAAAAATTCGGCTGGCGATTTTGCAAAACTTCCTGTCTTCAAAGAGGAGTTATTTTTGTGAAAACATATGCTGTTATTCAAGACATTTTCAAAGTAGTTTTTCCAAAGATACCGAAACGCTCAGAGGGTTAAAATTAATATAATTTTTTAAAAGATTAATAGAAAAAAACATTTTGAAAAGTTAAAATATTAGAATAATTTTCATGTGTTTCAATTAATCTTTAGAATATTTCACATTAATTCTCCTTTAATTATAACTAATTCATTATTGGTGGCATCATTGATTAAATTCAGACAATTTTATTTTAAATCATTTTTCTTTTTGCAATTTGCTTATTCATCTTAAAATGGTTCATGTGAATGATATTCCTGAATCTATTAAACTTCTTACGGTTAATTTGATTCGGCACGGTAAAAAGCAATGTTATACAGCGAATTATTTACATTATTCACAATAAAGCGTTAGTAAAATACTAATTCAATATTCTAAAAATGGAAAATTCCAAAAAAAAAAAATACTTTTTTACGTTCTTTTCGACAATATAATACATATAAGAAATACATTTTCACAATCACAAAGGACATCTTAGAAATAAAAGGGTATGTCAAGTTTATATAAATGTTTAAAATACTCCCAATTTAAATAATTGTTTTGTATATTACTACATTTGACATTATAATGCATGTAAGAAATGAATTTTTACACTATAACAAAAAAGTCTCTCTTTGAAAGGTAGTCGGTTATGTAAAGTCTAAATGTATGTTTAAAATAATTCTTCTAATTTAAAACATTAAACATTAAGTGTGAATAATTGTATTGAAAATAGACTGATTGAATTCATTCCGCTTGCTCATCATTTCTCTTTAGGACTAACACATTTTGTAATTTTCATGAAAAATTTTTCTTATCTTGAGTGAGAAATAAAAGTTAAAATTTCGAAACCAGTTATTTAAACATGTCACGTAACAAATATTTTGCTACTTGATCACGGACTCCTGTTTATTGTAATGAAATGTTAATAAGCACGACCGCATGCACGATTCTACTTTAAAAAACACTCCAAAACGATCTTCCATATGTATAATTTTAATTCTGTGTCGTTGTGTTTTTTCGTTCAATTTAAAGTGTCAAAAGAAGTGTCATTTTTATCACGGCAACTAAATATTTGTGCCAACAAAATAATGATAATAAATGTTAATTTGATAATCTTTTTATCATTGAAAGTTTTCCAAAAATGAATTCAATAAATATTTTTTGATTTTTAATATCTCAATTATAAAATATCTAAGGAACTTTCCTTAGATTTTTGAATTTTAAATTAATAAAATTTTAATTCTCACTATCAAACATTCTAATCTATACAGATTTTCATTCAATAAGAATATATATATATATGTATGTATGTATACATATATAATTAAACAAGTTGGAAATTGTACGTGAAGCGTAGCAAATGAGGTGCGTTCGTATGATAATGAAGTTTTAAAAATATCACTCTCATATATCCATCTCATAAAATTGTAAATAGTTAATTACAATTAAAATGCGCAACAGACAATGTTCTCTCTATACTCATTATGTAATGGAATACTTTTGTGTAGCCTTGTAAATCAATAACAAAAGTTCTTTGCATAACGAGATTATGCAAAATCTATATTATAATATGTACTTTATGATGCATATCAATATTATTATGTTCGAATGAGTGTAATATTATCAAAATGCATTTGAAACTTTTTTTTCCATTGACTGTAATGTAACTGAATGCTTTTGATTGTCCTTGTATTTGATCTATGCATCCTATTTTCAAAAAAATTGAAATGACTTGACAAAATTATGTAATAAGTACGTAATTTAAATTTCAAACGATTAAAATGCATTTGCAACATTTTCCCCCATTGACCGTAATGTAACGGAATACTTTTGATCGTCCCTATAATAATTGATCTATCCATCCGATTCTCATAAAATTTGAAATGACTCGACAAAATTATGTAATAATTATATATTTTAAATTTCAAAAGATTCGATAGGGTAGTTTTTGCGTTGTTATATACGGACAGACAGACAGACGGACAGACAGACCGACAGACAGACAGACAGACGGACAGACAGACAGACGGACGGATTGAACGACAACTATAGGTACTACGTATATACATAATTACGAACGCCCCTAAAAATAAAATCTAAGTCAAAATGGTGTAAGAATGGAACTTATTTAGTACAACTCATATACAAAATATTAAAATGATTACTTTTTTTTTAATTACAAATTGAAAATGTTGTTTGGTAATTTAATGTCTTTTAATGAAAATATGCAAAAAGAGCTTACAGTTGATTAAACGTATTGATTATCTTAAAATTAATATCATTTTTGAAATGATTAAATGAAAAATAAATTATTTTGAAAAGTCAAAATATTAGACTATTTATTCATGTGGTTCCAAATATAAGAATATTTCACATTAATTTTCTTTTAATTATCACTAATTCATTGTTGGTGGCATCATTGATTAAATTCAGACGATTTTATTTAAAATCAGTTTTCTTTTTGCTATTTGATGCTTTTTCATCTTAAAACAATTCGCGTGAGTGATATTCCTGAATCTATTAAATTTGATATGGTTAATTTGATTCGGCATTGTAAAAAACAATGTTATACAGAGAATTATTTACATTATTCGCAATCAAGCAATGGTAAAATACTAGCTCAATATTCTAAATATGGAAAATTCCAAACTAATTTTTTTATAACATATAAGAAATAAATTTTCACATTGTTTAAAAAAAGGACTCTTAGAAATAAACGGGTATATCAAGTTTAGATAAATGTTTAAAATACTTCTAATTTAAATAATTTTTTTGTATATTACATTTGACACTATAATGCATATAAGAAATGAATTTTCCCACTCTAACAAAAAAGGCTCTCTTTGAAAGGTAGTTGGTTATGTCAAGTTAAAATGTATGTTTAAAAAACTTCTTTTAATTTAAATCATTAAACATTCAGTGTGAATAAGTGTACTGAAAATAGACTGATTGAATTCTTTCCGCTTGATCATCACTTCCTTTTCGGACTAACACACTTTGCAATTTTCATCAAATTTTTTGTTATGTTGAGTGAAAAGTTAAAATTTCGAAATCAGTTATTTAAACATGTCACGTAACAAATATTTCGCTACTTGATCACGGACTCCTGTTTATTGTAATGAACTGTTAATAATCACGACCGCATGCACGATTCTATTCAAAAAACACTCCAAAACGATCTTCCATATATATAATTTTATTTCAGTGTGTTCCTTGTGTTTTTTTGTTCAATTTAAAATGTGTCATTTTTATCACGGCAACGAAATATTTGTGACAAAAAATAATGATAATAAATATTAATTTGATAATCTTTGTATCAGTGAAAGTTTTCCAAAAACGAATTCAATAAACATTTTTGACTTTTTAATATCTCAAGCATAAAAAAATTAAGGAACTTTCCTTGATTGATTTTTTCCGAATTTAAATTAATAAAATGTTAACTTTCAGTGTCAAACATTCTAATACGGTCGTCTCTCGTTAATTCGAAATCGTATAACTCGAATCTTCGCTTAATTCGAACTATACGTGAAGTCTCGAAATTTTCAATGCCAGAATAACGTTAAAAATTTTCAGTAATTGGAACTCATTTTGTCTTTACTTCGTTTAATTCGAACTAACGAGGATTCCGATTTATATATTTTTTTCTTTCTCACGGATTTCAGATCATTTGAATAACTTTCTTTCTTTGATTTTTGTGAAAATTGTTCCAAAGGAGTATACATATAATCCACTGCATTTGATATCCTTTTCTTACTGCCCCGTCTGTCCATCGGGGAGGCTTAAAATTTTTCTTCCATTGTGCTTGTTTCTAATCTTTTAATTAGTTTATGTATTTATAAAATCTAATTTAATATTAAGGGAGAACCGTAAGAAAAAACCCAAAATTTTTATTATTGATTTTAAAGTAATGAATTTTGGTGTACTACTTAAGAATCTTTTTGTAAGGAATAATTAGCAAAAAAATTCACTTTTTATTAGAAAGTATATTTTTTATGGTGATTTTTATGATTTTTTTTGCCGAAAAATACACTTTTTAAAATTACTACTCCTCATTCAATTTTCAATATTTTGGTATTACTAAAATTTTTTAAATAGTGTTGTAGTATATAGAAAAGAACTAAGGAGAGATATTTTTAATTTTCTATTTTAATCGGCTACAAAAAATAAAAATAAAATTACGCATAGTAAATTTCTTTAAATTCGTTATAATTTTCATGTTTACCAATTTATGTAAAATTTTCAGAAACAGTTAAAAAAAATATCTCTCCTTACTTTTGTTGCAATTTTTTTTAAGATTCTAAAAACATAAACACTTTGTTTCTAAATCATTTTACCACTGAGCCTTAGTATTTTGAACTTAGGCAAAATATGAAAAAAGTCATTTTCAAGAAAACACGTTTTAAATGGTCGATAGTCCTTTAAACTCTATAGTGAGTACAATTAAAAAAGCTCATTTTCTACCTGTTCCAAGTGTCCCCGAGTTCTGAAATTTTGCATGGATATTCGCAAATATGTATTTTATCGTTTTCTGAGATAAAAAAAATTTTAACTTTTGAAGATTTTTGGCCGAAAATGGGGTACGGGTCTCTCTTAAGTCATATTCTAATGATAACAGACGAAATAAATTAAAAAAAAACACTATAACATTAATTCCTTTGTAATAATACCATATTAAGCATGTTTTCATTTCATTTTTTCCATAATTCGAACATTTCATGTGGTCCCGACGAGTTCGAATTAACGAGAGCCGGTAGTATATAGAAGCTTCTATTGATTCAGAATACATGTATATATTATGAATAATTTGATAAATTCGGTAATTTTTTTAATAATAACCGATTATTATTAATATTAACCACGTCGTTTTGTAAACTTAATAAAAGTTGCATATTAATCAAATTTACCTGTTATTATTTATAATTACAGATGAAGTTTGGTCAATATGATTGTTTAAGTTTAGTAATGTATAATTTGCAGAAATATGTACTATCATAACTCTTTGAATATAATAACAAAAATAACTGTTATGAGACAATATAAGGGTTGCCACGCTACCGGGAATTTCCAGACCAGAAAATTCTTCGACACCCGTAATTTTTTAGAGAAAATCTCTGTTGAAAAAAAGGTGAAAAATCGTGCGGTGTAAATTAGTAAATGTGATTTTCTATAAAAAAAAATACTGATATTTGGACTGAAAATTTCCCTGAAGCGTGGCAATAATACTCAATCAAAAGAAGTGTCTTCCCACTGCCGCGAACTGATATATTCGTTTACTAGGCTGCAGGTTTCACTGCAATTAAAACATTATTTAAATTAATATAATTTTACAAATATAATCCATTTTTAATTTATTAAGCTATTATTGATTCTCTCAAGGCTTATAAGTATATGCATAACAAATAAATTTATACCATATTAGAAAAATAATCTTTTTAAACAATTTAAAATAAATTACAGAGAAAACAACATTAGAATTTTGCCCTTTTGAACGGTGGTCAAGGGGTTAATAAGACGCAAAAGACAAAACAGTTAACAACAATTATATTTATAATTACTGAATTTATTTTATATAAATTTTAAACACTGAAATATTAAACTAATAAATTTTATAGCTTTCAAATGCATGCTTTTAGCAATAATTATTTAGAAAAACTCATACAAAATAAAAATCTCAAGCTAAACGAGTTGAAATTTATTATATATACCAACTTTAAATGGTATTTATTAATAATAACCGGTTAATTTGATAAATACTTTATCATATTACCTGGCCTATTTGGATATCATTTGGTTATTATTATTAATAACTAGTTACTATTAATAATAACCGATTAATCAAAATTATCGTAACATATATAGAATTATAAAATAAAAATTATGCCAAAATGAGCTAAAAATAGAATTTTACTAGTATTTTGTTTCGTTTGTTTATAAAAGGTGAGATAACTTTTGGTCAATTTCATTTATTTAAATAATTAGAATCTACTTAACATTTATCTGATGGTTTTTAAAATAATTTCATAATTTTTGGTAAATATCATATGTTTATAATGGTTATATGTCTGACATTTTGAAGTTAGGAGCCAGAAGCATCCTCAACGGTTTCCCTGTTTTGAAGCACTGAGTCATGGCAAGCGAGGAAAAATAAATAAATAAATAAATTTTGAAGATTCATTAAACTACTCATTGGTTGTTGCAACACAGATTATTAAACTGTAGTCATAGACAGCGGAAAAAGCTCTCTTCGCAAGCCGTCTTGAACCGAATCATCGAAAAGAAGAAAATAAGAAAGGATATTCCATCATAAAAAGATTACTTCCGCAAGTCGTCCTAACCGAATCATCGGAAGTAAAGGGAAAGAATTTATCTATCTATCACCATCTCTCGGCTTCCCCACTTAAATCTAAAATTAAAAGCTTCCGGAACATTTTGTATTCTCTAACCAGATTTTCCCATGTAAACAGAATTTCATCTCCAGCGTTGAGATTAAACATTTTATTCTCGAATCTTTTCAGACGATAACTCTTATTTTAAAAGATTGTTATTTAACTAATTTATAATCGAAATCATAGTTCGAATAACCTGCAGACGATATTAAATTACAGACGATTAATTTTAAAACAAAAGGAAAAGAAAAGAATTTATTGATACGCAATAAATATACAACGTTTAAGAAAAAAAACGAATAAATGAAAAGAATGATATTTTTTAAAGATATGGTTTTGGAGTAAATTTAATATGACTTTCTTAAAATAGGATTGATAAAAACAAGGGAAAAATGAGTTTTATTGGGAATTTTAAGAGATAAAATTTCATTAAGAATATTTTTAATTTAGAGCCATTTTTTAAATTTACAGATATTGGAATAAACATTTTTCAAAACGAATTAAGAATTTATATAGTTTCTGTAAAGATTAATTGATTAGATCTAGTAACAGGATTTTAATTTAATAAGTTGAAATAAGTACGGATATTGTTAAAAAGAAATTAATATAGTATAAGGTTAATTTTGGAAAAAAATTAAATTTGTAATATCTATCTATCTATCTATCTATCTATCTCTCTCTCTCTCTCTCTATATATATATATATATATATATACAGTGGCGGTCAAAAGTTTCCGGCTAGCAAAAGTTTTTCAGATAATTTGTAAATATACCCATATGAAAAGGAATCTCAAAGTCATATTTATACATTTTATTGACATAATACTTAGGAACTTATTTATAGAAGATCATGTAAATGTCAATAAATTTAACTGACAAAATTAAGTATAAAGGAAAACGAATGTTCTCAAAAGTTTCCGGCCACCTTCACAAGTTTGTAAAAAGGAGTATTGTAATAGAAAATTACAGTGATCAACAACATTTACGATTAGTATTTTATGGTATTATTATTTTATTAGCTTTAGCAATAAGTACTGCGGCGCAGCAACGTGACATTCATACAATCAACGGTTAAAGATCGTCTATGGTACATTTTACCCACATTTCTTGCAATTTTGGCGAAATTCCGGCTGAGTTGGTATATTTATAGTTCCGCAGACTTTTGTCAAGTTCTTTTCAACGATTTCTATTGGATTCATTCTGGGCGCTTGGGCTGATCATTTCAAAAACAAAATTTTTTGTGCGAAAACCATTGCTTATCGAGGTTTGCAAACATTATTTATGTCGTTATCATGTTAAGAAAAATAGATGCTACCAATTTTTTTTTCTCTAATTAGGCAGAACATAGTCTTGCAAGGTATCCTTATACATTGTATAATTCATCTGGCTGTGGATTTCAAATAACGGACAGACACTTTCTGAGGAAAATACTCCCCACGGCATAACGTGTCCTCCGCCATGCTTCATTGTAGGAATAACATAGGTCGAATCATATTTTTTGTTGTTAGGTCATCGGACGTTGTGCCTGCCATCACTTCCAAAACTGTTTCGAATTCGATTAATGGACAAATAGAACTTTTTTCCAGTTTTCACTTGACCATACTTTGTGTTCCTTGGAAAATGAAAGTAGGGTACGTCTGTATTTTTTTTAACCTCTGAAAACTTTTTAACACCGATTCTTCCATAAAGTTCTGTATCACGTGAGCATCATAACACGGTAGACTAACTTATTTCAGCAATATTTTTATTCCGTAAATCGCAGTATATTGCAACGAAATTTTCATACGGATTATCAATGGTTTTTCTCCTGATAATTCTGTCCTCAGGAATAGTAATTTTCCGGGGTCTCCCGGACCTTTGAAAGTCCTGAAAGCCATAACCATTTTTATATAATTTTGTAAACATTGTTTACAGTCGATTTTACCGATCGATAACTTAGCCGAAATATCTCGAGAAGATTGGCCTTTTAGCGACAAAATAATCACTCATTTATGAACAATAATTGTTGAACTGTTCGAATTTGAATTCAAACTATGCTACACACGTTGATTCATTCATAAACACAACCAAAAAACACTTTATGGATAGAAAAAACTAAAGAATGATAAGTGGCCGGAAATTTTTGAGAATATGCGTTTTCTTTTATATTTAATTTTGTCAATAAAATTTATTGATATTTACACGTTCTTCTATAAGTAAGTTCCTAACTAATATTTCAATATATTTTATAAGTATTGCTTTGAGATTCCTCTTCATATGGATATATTTACAAATTAACTGAAAATTTTTTGCTGGCCGGAAACTTTTGACCGCCACTGTATATATATATATACACATACATACATGTTTCAAGGAGACTGATATAATAACAACTTGGAGTTGGCATAGATGGTAGATAATTTTTTGATTCGGGAACCTTTGCTGTATTGAACTAATTGATTTTCATGCCCCATATTACAGATAGATTCGTGAGTCCGATCGATTGTCCCGCGAGCCATTTTACATCAATTTACTGGAGTTACATTGTGATTGTTCTGCAGGCTGCTACAAAGTCTCCTGTCTTTTAGCTGGCTTTAGCTAATATCTGTTTCTTTATTATATTTTCTAGCATATACATAGTTGTCAATTTGGGAGGAACATTTATTTAATTGGTTTATTATCTTTTGACTAATCTGTGGTCAAGACTCCACACGATTTCCGAGATCTGTGACGTATTATGCCTTAATTGCAAATCCCTACAAAAAACAAATAGACAAGCAATTTTAATCTTAAGAAATCGAAAATCGAAATCTCAAAATGATAAATGTTGCGGTGGATAAGAAATTTATCAGGAGCAAAAAATAATTTACATTTAAAAAATATTAGTTAAGAGTTTAAATTTATAAAAGTTGAACTTTAATTTTAAACTTAACTTTAAAAGAGGATTAGATTTTACACTGAAAAAGCGGGCTCTCCAAATTGAATAAAATTACTCAATTTTACGTTCTTCACATACTCAAAAAAGCCGATCAAAGTGTACTCCGAGCTGAAAAACACATATATTCATTTTTCATTACATGATTGTTCAAATATAAATCGCTGTGAGCTTCCTCTTTAACTTATCAATAAAAGTAAAAATGTACTGGCATTTATTTCTTGCTCCAAATTATTAGCAATAAACGTTTCATTGATTATTTACTAACATAAACTTTTCAACCAAAAATTGAACCGACTTCAAAAACTACTACAAAGTGAAAAATATTTTTTTTTACATAATAGTAATAAGAAATTAAATTAAGAGCATAGTATTTACCATGCGTATTATTATATTTATGTACATTAATTTGATTTTTTGGAGTCGTGCCAGCCAAGCACATTTCAAAAATTAAATTAAGTATCCAATGCAAATCCAAAAAGTATAAAGGCTTGGCTGGCGCCGACTTCAAAAAATAAAATTAATGTACATAAATATAATAATACGCATGGTAAATACTATGCTCTTAATTTAATTTCTTATTACTATTATGTTAAAAAAATTATTTTTCACTTTGTAGTAGTTTTTGAAGTCGGTTCAATTTTTGGTAGAAAAGTTTATTTTTCTCTTTTTAGTTAAAAGTTAACGATATGTTGAAGTCAGTTAATAAAAATTATAATACGGAAAAAATATTGTAAATTATCCATGGATGTAACTTTTGCCAGGAGTGGGATTCGAACGCACGCTCTCTTTCCAGTACCAGAGCTTAAATCTGGCTCCTTAAACCGCTGGGTCATCCTGACTGAGCTCCGATCGGCGAACTTATTCAAAGTCCATGTTATTTTTTATTTGCGAAAAATCACCAATTTTATTAAAATTTACCTAATTACTAAAAAAGTACTGAACCAATTTTAATGAAATGGAAGTGGTATTAATTCCAGTGTAGCCTCTTTTATTTAACACAAAAACCAAATTATCGGTTGGATAGTTTCAGAGTAAACGGTGAACATACATAAAAAAAATACATACGCGTCGAATTGACAACTTCCTCTTCCTTTTCTGAAGCCGGTTAATAAAAAAAATTGTAATAAGGAAAAAAAAGTTGTAAATTTTACATGGATGTAAATTATGTCGGAAGTGGGGTTCGAACCCACGCTCTCTTTCGACAAACCGATCTTCAATCTGACGCCGTAGACCGCTCTGCCATGCTGTCTACACTCCATTCAACGAACGTATTCAACACTTTTAATTAGCAAAAAATCACTAATTTTATTAATGTTTGCCTAATTACTAAAAAAGTACTGAACCAATTTCGATAAAACGGAAGTGGTACCAATTCGAGAGCATCGTCTTTCATTTAAATTAAAAATAACAGAAATTCGGTTGAATATTTTTGGAGAAATCGGTGAATATACATAAAAAATATACATACGCGTCGAATTGATAACTTCCTCTCCTTTTCTGAAGCCGGTTAATAATAAAAATTGTAATACGGAAAGAAAAATATAAATTTTACTTGGATGTAAAGTATGTCAAGAGTGGGGTTCAAACCCACGCTCTCTTTCGAGAAACTGAACTTCAGTCGGGCGCCTTAGACCGCTCGGCCATGCTGTCGACACTCCATTCAGCGAACGTATTCAACACTTTTAATTAGCAAAAAATCACTAATTTTATTAGTTTTTGCCTAATTACTAAAAAAGTACTGAACCAATTTCGATGAAACGGAAGTGGTACCAATTCGAGAGCATCGTCTTTCATTTAAAACAAAAATAACAGAAATTGGTAGAATAGTTTCTGAGTAATCGGTGAACATACATAAAAAAAATATATACGCGTCGAATTGATAACCTGCTCTCCTTTTTGGAAGTCGGTTAAAAATAGCCAAATATTAACAAAATACCCAAATTGAATATTTCTATGACTAGAGGATTATTTGCACGCACTTTTAAATTATTTTAAAACACTGTGTGGATTATAAGAATCATGAATCGGTTATAAATTTTGCGGATAAAGAAAAAAAATTTCGAGTTACGAATTTCGAATTTAAAACCAAAGACAAAATTTAAATTAAATCGAATAAGATGAATAGAATGTTAACAAAAGGGGCTTAAATGTACTTACCCATCTCCCAAAAAGGACAGAACAATTGGAAGGAAGATAAGGCTTGATATTATAAAACAAAACACATATTTATTCCGCATTATCATTACACAAACTAGAATACTTCATTTTCTTCGAATAAAGAATACAGCAAATTAGAACAGAACAGTAAATAGAATTAAATCGAATGAATTCTGCACTTTTCGTACTCCGTAGACTTAACAATTGCTTGACTTAGAATGTTACATCTTTTTAACAGAAAGAATATCGAATCGAAACATATTATCAACAGAATTCAGAGTCTCCGAAGTATAGAATGATTGCGTCAACCGAAAAACACGGATCCCTCTGTTGCCAGAAAATTTTTCTCGAATAAGAAACTTTGCTCCGCAAACGAACATAATATTGCTCTTGTCAAGTCGATTAGCGGTTGCCATGGAGATCGGACGCCATTGAGTCTTCTTTTCCATTTTCGCCCATAACTACCGCGGGGCCGGGCAGAACGGCTATTTGCTGGATGGGCCGTTTGAATGTTCCTTCTCTTGTACGGATAGTTACCACTCGTACTACTCCGTCAGCCCTTGGATGAATGTTATCAATAAGAGCTAACTTCCATTGAGTGGGGTGAATGGCAGATTCTTTGACTAGGACTAGTTGCCCAATCTGGATGGGTTGGTTACCCTTTTTCCACTTTTTCCGTATAGACAAGTTGTGGAGGTAGTCTCTTGTCCATCGGAGCCAAAATTGATCGCGAATCTTGATGCACAGCTTCCACCTGGAAGAAAGACTAAAACATGGATTATTATGGTTAGATAATTCAGGTAAGGCTAGTAATGGGGCACTAATAAGAAAATGCCCTGGAGTTAACACTGATAAATCATTCGGATCGGTGGATAAGGGCATAAGAGGCGGAGAATTAATACAGGCTTCAATTAAACATAACGTAGTGGTCAGTTCTTCGAATGTCATGAGAGTGCCTTGACATGATTTGAGTAAATATCGTTTGGCTAATTTAATAGAGAATTCCCATAATCCTCCAAAATTTGGACCATAAGGTAGTATGAAATGCCATAGAATTTGCCGTTGCGAACAAAAGTCCTGGATTTTGGATTCTTTGAGAACTAAATACAGTTTTTTAAGATAAGAATCTGCACCAACGAATTTTCTTCCATTATCAGAAAAAAATGTCTGTTGGACATCCTCTTCGTGATATGAAACGCCGTAAGGTGAAGAGAAAAGCTTATGTGGTAATTTCTGAGACCAACTCGATGTGTACTGCTTTGGTACACATACAGATAAAAAAACAGATGTAGGATTTGAACATAGAAGACTTACGTTTATGTTGACATTTTGTATTGATAGGACCGACAAAATCAATCCCTACACGCTCAAATGCTCTGCAAGGTTTAATTCGTAAGAGGGCAAATCTCCCATGAGCTGGTTAAGTGGTTGGGCAGATATTCGGAAGCAACGAACACATTTTCTTAGTTCTTTCTTAACGGTAGATCTGCCGTCTGGAATCCAAAATTTTTGACGTATTAAGGAGCGAACTTGATCAGGACCCGAATGCAGGGAATAGAGATGGAAATATCGGATAATGGCTTCTGTTACTGGATGATTTTTAGGGATTAGCATTGGATGTTTGGAATCGAAAGGCAGTGTTTCATGTTTGCTCAGTCGTCCTTCAACCCGCAATATGTCATCGGCATCAAGAAAAATGTTTAAAGAGAGTAGTTTACTCGATGTGGGTAAAGGCTTCTTTTTCTTAAGTAGGTTAATTTCATCGGAAAAGGTAGAATATTGTAAGCACTTGACGATAGTTTTACAAGCGTTGTTGAGTTCAACAGCATTTAGGGGACCCTCTCTTTTTCAGGGGACTTTAGCGTTGTAAGCGAATCGAAGAATCCAAGCAACTACTCGAAGTAGCTTCGTATATGATGAAAATTTGGTGAGGATGTCATTATCATTTTCTAATTGATTGGTTAAACAAGAACTTTCAGAGATTGACTCTAGAGGTAAGTTTGAAATTGAAGACTCTTCGTCACCAAAAGGATTTGACGATTTATAAAGCCATGTAGGGCCATTCCACCTTTCTTTACATTCTTGTAATTCAGAAGGATATTGGCCCCGGGTTGCGTAGTCGGCTGGGGTATGTTTACCTGGAACGTGATGCCAGTCTTCTACTGAGGAAATTTCTCGAATTTTATTTGCACGGTGGAGAACAAATTGATTATTTTTAATTGGAGGTTTTGAAATCCAACTTAAGGTGATGGTGGAATCAGACCGCAAGAAAGTTTCATGGACGGAATTTGGTATGGCATCCTTCACCACATGCATGAGGTTGGATAAAAGCACAGCTGAAGAAAGCTCCAAGCGAGGTAAAGTTATGGTATTAACAGGAGCGATTTTGATTTTTGCAGCTACAAGTCTGACTGTAACAGGATTAAAAGTTTTGATGTAAACGACTGCTGCATATTCCCGGCTTGATGCGTCACAGATGCCGTGGAGCTCACGGTGACGATGGGCTTAAATTCATAAATCGTGGTATCTGCATCGATTCAAAAAACCATAATTCTGACTGGAATTTATTCCACTTGTCTAAAATAAATGAGGGCAAAAGATCATCCCACTTCAAATCTGCCTTCCACATTTCTTGCAATAAAATTTTCAAAATTACGGTGTAAGGTGACAAAAGACCCAAAGGGTCAAAAATACGTGCGATTATGGATAACTGACGTTTAGTGGTCACAATAGGGTTTTTACCACTTTTACTCGTAGGGAATCTGTTTCCCGATTCCACTATAATCCTAGAATTCGCTGGGATGAATCAGGATTTAACGACTGAGTTAATCTGCTAGCCTTTTAAAGAATCTGGCAAATGTACCATAGCACGGGGTTCATTGGAGGCCCATTTTCTGAGTGGAAAGCCACCACTAAGAAATAATGATTGGAGCTCATTAATGAGAGCTTGAGCTGACTCTACTGAATCTGTGCCGCCTAAAAAGTCGTCCACATACATATGGGTTCGGGCTATACTGGCGGCATTAGGGAACTTAGTTTTCTCATCTTCACACAACTGTTGAATAGTTCGTAGAGCTAAAAATGGGGCACAAGACATGCCATAGGTAACAGTTTTTAATATGTATATTAACAAAGGATCAGATGGGTCTTTTCGCCAAAAAATTCGTTGTAATTGTGTATCCTCCTCGGAGACTAGGATCTGGCGGTACATTTTCTCGATGTCTGCTGATAAAACCACTTTGTACAGTCTGAATTGGATTAAGTTAACAAAGATACTAGTCTGCAACTTTGGCCCTTTAAGAAGGACCGAATTAAGAGATTGGCCATTAGATGTTTTAGCTGATGCATTGAAGACGACTCTTAATTTAGTTGTAGCACTGTTTTCATTTAGGACTGCATGATGCGGAAGAAAATAGTTCGGCTGAATATTTAACTTATCAGCATTTAACAGTTTCATGTGGCCTAGTTGGCGATATTCCTCCATAAATTCAATGTACTGCTTTTTAAACGTAGGATTTTTTGAAAATCTGTTTTCTAGTGCATAAAACGTTTTGAAAGATTGTGCGGCACTGTCACCTAATTCGCAGTTAACCCTTAGAGGTAACTTTACAATATACCGCCCTTCCGAATTTCGGTAAGCTGATTGTTGATAAACCATTTCTGCCTCATCTGATTTGAAGCATTCTTGGTAAGTAGGAACCGACTCGAATTAAAGAAGTCAGTCAAATCGACTGAATGACAAACTACAGTCGTGGCCGATTTTGATGCATGAAGTAGTGGGCCACTTAGTATGTAACCCAACGTAGTTGGGATAGCAACGGGTTCACCCGACTGTCCACAAATAGGTGACCCTAATAGGAGTTTGGCAAAAACATCTGCACCCAGCAGAATTTCGATTGGTTTTTTAATATGGAAATCCGGATCAGCCAGTTGCACATTTGCAATGTGCTGCCATGTACACCTTTCCAGTTTGAAGTTAGGGAGAGGGGTAGTAACCTGATTAACTAGAAGGACCTTTAAAGAATTGTAATTATTTTCAAAAAAGGGTGAGAATTGAAATTCAGTGAAATTTAGGCAGGTCTCAGCCGAAATGCCATTAATACCCACCAGCCTATGGTTCGTTTTTCCTACAGGCAGATTTAATTTTTCTACAAAATTTTTTTAGATTAGAGAATTTTGAGATGGGTTGTCAAAAAGTGCACGGCACTGAATGACCTTACCTGTGCTACATTTTACGTTAACAAGAGCAGTAGATAACAAAACATTATAATTCTGCAAAGATGTGTAACATTGGGCACTATTAGAAACTGAAAGTTTGGTGCATTATTAATAACAGGCTTCTTTTTGGATTGATTAACTGTATAAATATGCAGCAAAGTATGATGCGATTTTGAACAATTTTTGCATTTAACATTTATTCTACACTGATTTTTTTTGTGGTTTTGCCTTAAACAGTTTTCGCATAATTTATTTAATTCAACGATTTTCCACCCTTCCATAACCGATTTTGCATTAAATATTGGACACCGAAAAAGCGCATGGCTTTGATTGCATAATAAGAAATTATTGTCTGTTTTAACAACCGTGCTGTTCATTACGGTGGTTTTGACTCGACTAGCATCTAGCGGCTTTTTAGAAAAATTATATTTAGACTCAACTTTATTACATTTCGTGTCTTCTACACTTCGAGTTTCACGTTCAATAAATTTTCGAAACAAATCCAAATCAGGTATTTTATCATTATCTAGTGATAATTCCCACCTTTGTTTGAGGGGTCGATCTAATTTATTTAACAAAAAATTTATTATCATTAAATCACTCAAAGCATTAGACTCTAATCCAAGTATTTTTAAGTTGCGAATCGATTCATTACACGTATCTAATAATTCTAACAACATTTTTGAATTACTCGCTTTAATAATTTTTATCGAAAATATTTTGTTTATTTGGCTTAAAGCCAATTGCCTCTTATTTTCATAGCGTTCATTTAACAAATCCCAACACTGCAATAAATTTGCTGCACTCAAAGAGAATCCTCGAATTAATTTGGCAGCGTTGCCCCGAACACAAGAATGTAAATATTTTAGTTTCTCAATATCAGACAAATTTTCATTTTCTAAAATCGTAGATTTAAAAACTTCTTTAAAAGAAATCCAACTCTCTGAATCTCTATAAAAATGGGGCAACTCGAACTTTGGTAGCATTACATGCGAATTATTTTGTTATACATGCGAATTATTTTGTTTATTTTCCAAATGCGTTTCCGCTGGAGAATCAACTTTCGTTTTCCCCTCTAAGTCGACTAAAAGATCACAAATTACTTCCTGATACTTCAAAAAACTATCCAAATTATCGTTATTTTCTTTCGGGGAAAGCTTATCAAATGCCTGTGTAAGAGTTTGTTTATATCCCGCTATTTTCGATTTCAAAACTTTAATTTTCGCTTGTTCCTCTGACTTGGAATCTAGTACTTTTTTCTGAAATATATCGATTTCCTTACAAATGCGTTCAAAAAACTGTTCCTGTTTTGATTGTTTCGGCATAATGAATGTTTAGAAATATACAATATGATAAATGAATAAAATAATCAAATAAATGAAACACAGGCAACTTAATAAATGCAACATTTCTTTAAATACAGAATAAATAAACAAACAACAAAGAATAAATAAAACGCAGACGATTTTACTTTTTTTTTCTCTCACTACGTTCTAGCACAGGTATAAATAAATGAATACGGCTACGATTTAAAATTATTCCATCGTAGCTCTTGGCTCGTTACGGACCAGAAAATATGGATTATAAGAATCATGAATCGGTTATAAATTTTGCGGATAAAGAATAAAATTTTCGAGTTACGAATTTCGAATTTAAAACCAAAGGCAGAATTTAAATTAAATCGAATAAGATGAATAGAATGTTAACAAAAGGGGCTTAAAGGTACTTACCCATCTCCCAAAAAGGACAGAACAACTGGAAGGAAGATAAGGCTTGATATTATAAAACAAAACACATATTTATTCCGCATTATCATCACACAAACTGGAATACTTCATTTTCTTCGAATAAAGAATACAGCGAATGAGAAACAACAGTAAATAGAATTAAATCGAATGAATTCTGCACTTTTCGTACTCCGTAGACTTAACAGTTGCTTGACTTAGAATGTTACATCTTTTTAACAGAAAGAATATCGAATCGAAACATATTATCAACAGAATTCAGAGTCTCCGAAGAATAGAATGATTGCGTCAACCGAAAAACACGGATCCCTCTGTTACCAGAAAATTTTTTCTCGAATAAGAAACTTTGCTCCGCAAACGAACATAATATTGCTCTTGTCAAGTGGATTAGCGGTTGCCATGGAGATCGGACGCCATTGAGTCTTCTTTTCCATTTTCGCCCACTGTGCATAGATTATTATTTACATTACTGATATACCACCTTTGTAAAGTCCTCAGTTGGCCGAAAGCCAAGACGATTCCATTCAGACTTTAGGGAATAGCCTATGAGGCCAAGATTACTTCTACGTATTCATGGAAATGATATTAAATATTGTTTCCCATTTTTTGTTCAGAGTAAAATTTTTTTTTTAATTAATTAGATTGTACACCTTCTACTTTGGAAAAGTTCTCGGAATAGCTTTTTCAAAGTATATATTTTCTCCTACATTTTTGTAAATTTTAATAAAAGCATGTCTTTTTTTTTATATTTATATTTATGACTAAAACACAGTTTTAACGATTGCTTGGCATCTGACTTGGAAGCTATGCGTGAAATTCTGCAATTGTAACAACCTAAATATTCCAGGCACATGTATGTCATATACTCACTGGGATTTACTTGGCGTCAAAATGGTGTTATTTTGCCTAATGTGGTAACCCTGATATTGTAGTTTATTTTTTGATAAACTGTTCTTTTTACCTTAATTTTTCTTTTTTTTAATTATATAACTTTTTTTTTGTTCTATAGTTATTACTTTTTAAAATTTAATATATTTAAAAATTGTTTTATTTATTGTTATTTTTTTAAATAATAGAAAATAATTCAAAGATGTATATTTAACCAATATTCGAAAATGAGGGTTTCGCCAAATTGACTTTGGAAAAAACAATTTCCAAACCTTATGCGTATATGATAGCTGCGCCATATTCATATCCAAAGCATGCAAATAATGTAAATAAATAATGTACACAATAATGTAAAGAAACAATTTAAAAAAATTGCTAATCTGGCATGTTTTAAAATCACGCCATATAGCAGTTACTTCTAAAAAGATTAAGTTGCGCTATATTGCGAGGGAAAAGTTATTAAGCTAAATTTAATAATCATACCTTTAAATCGTCTTTTTTATTATACTTGTCTTTTTATAACTTATTTCGTGTAATAGAATTACAATGTAATATTTTAAAACAGATAATTCAATTACAGAAACAAAAAGGTATTCTCCCCTCAAAAAATCGACAAATCTAGGGTTGTTTAATAAACAAACTCATCTCGAGATGGTACCAACTTCCCCATTTTTGACATGGACTCGCTCTATTCGCCCATGCGCAGTTCTATCCAGGTTTCTCTCAAATGTTGTTCATCAGCAATAAGCATCATTTATGCCACCATCAGTGAAATAATCCAATATTTGGTATAAAGTTATCGTCTCTTTGGATTTGATAACATATGATGTTTCAAAATTGAGAAAGCAATGTAATAATTTTCCACATATTTGTCCAAACATACACTACAATTCAGTGAAAGTTTTCTACAGCACTAACTTAACATAATAATTAACGTATCTAACTAAAATTGTTTTCGATTATCTTGTCAATCTGTTGCACATGTGTTGTGCCAGGAAAAAGATTGTGCAAAATGCGTTGTTAAAAATGGCATTTTTTTTTTCCAGAAATGCAGTTATTTATATTTATTGGAAAAATTAGTGAACTCACTCAGTAATCTCCTGCGATTTTTTTTCCTATAAAGCAAACTGTCTCTAATTTCCTCTTTAAAATAATACGTAATTTTAAAGGTTCCATGTAGAGAGTGTTTTGAGAGTGTTTTGCACGTATTCTCTTAACACTTTCTCTGCCGCTTACGTGAAGATGCGATGGTAGTTAATGCCGCACTGTAGAAGTGGGTTTTTCCCAGAAATCGATTTACTTTTCATAACAAAGAATCAGTGAAAGATTTTCCCGCCCCAGCGCGTGACTGGCTATTACGACATCACCCCACATCACGCAATGGCGCGTAAATGGCCCCTTAACGTTGGCGCCATATCACGCGCTGGCGCTTGATCGGCAGCGAATGTGTTAAGCTGTTCTAAATTGTGTGGCTTTTATAATGTGTTGTCAATTTGGTGACAAAGTGATGTAGCATAACACTCTAATAAGAAAATATGTTTATTAACATTATTTAGAAAACTATTTCCACAAATTAATAACACTACTTTGGAACACATTTCTAGGTAGCAACACTTTTGTAATATATTAAGAACAAAACAACAGCATAAAAATGTTTTGTATATGAAGATTTCTAATTAATAACATATTAATGTGTTGTAAATTTTCAGATCAAAATGCGTTTTAAAATGT
The DNA here is from genome assembly GCA_964019185.1 of Maratus speculifer. Taxonomy (NCBI): domain Eukaryota; kingdom Metazoa; phylum Arthropoda; class Arachnida; order Araneae; family Salticidae; genus Maratus; species Maratus speculifer. The sequence goes on from CAXHSM010000007.1 coordinate 1,212,163, forward strand.
GTTATGTGAATTTCAGTGTGCTCAATTCGATATGAATACATCCATTTACTCATTTTTAAGTGTTTCATTTTATTTCAGTATATGTATATGTTATGTATATGTTACAGGCCAAACACGATTTTAGGCCAAACTAGATTGGCCTAGTCCAAACTAGTCCATCCTAATGCCCATCGGATAGACTAGTTTTTCCTAGGCCAAACTAGTCTATCCTAATGCTCATAGGATAAACTAGATTTTCCTAGGCCAAACTAGTCTATCCGAATGCCCATCGGATAAACTAGTTTTTCCTAGGCCAAACTAGTCTATCCGAACGCCCATCGGATAAACTAGATTTTCCTAGGCCAAACTAGTTTGGCCGAATGATCATTAGGATGAACTAGTTTAGCCTGCTATTCATTGGCTTGAACTAGTTTATCCTAGGCCGAACTATATTGTACTAGGCCAATTCAATTTGGCGTGATTTCATTGAATCTGAAGATCGCCACGTCGCCAACTTTCTAGATTTGATCTAATTTATCCTAGGACGATGCAATTTGACTCGCTTTTAGCTCACATACTATCAAAGCCTGATAGCTAATATGCTCGTAGATTCTGTGTATGTGTATGTAACCATGTACGTATGTATGTACGTACGTATGTACATACTTATGTACGTACGTACGTACGTCGGACTAATATATAGAGACTAATATAACGGACTAATGTGGAATTAATATAACGCAAGCACCCAAGTGTTAGAATTTGGAATTTGGATGCGATTTAGTTCAAATCAGCAGGCTTCGCCCGTTATCTGGCTCCTAGTTTTATATAAAATCTCGAAACGGGCGTATGTTGAAGCGAATAAACCTCGAAGAGAAAAAAACATGATGATAAATATTTAAGAAAAAAGATTCCGCATCGAAATACCACTATTTCCTAATAGTAATTTTTGTAAAAATGTTATATTCTTGTTGGAACATTTTGAAACTTACAGTTTATGAAACATACAGTTTTGAAACTGACAATTTATGGCATTTGATATAAATTTATAAAAAAAAAAATCACATTTCGGCGTGAAAGAGGGTGTGGATGCGAACAAAATCGCGAAATATAACGGAAATTCTAGCTTTTAAAGCACCGCGACCTCAAGTAACATATCTACTATTAGGTTGTTTAACGGAGTTTCATTCAGATACAGTTTTGTTAATAATAGAGTGCACTCCTTGGTGTTGGAATGAGAAACTAATATAACGTGGCTTAGTTAAAACTTGCTGGCTTCGCCCGCTATCTGACTGACCTAGGCAGCGGGGTTATGGTTGGAAATTCGTTCGCTTCAAGGCTCTTTCGAAAAGGAGGATTACATTCGGCGGTGCGCACTCAGCACGCTTGCTACGATTTGAATTTCGTTCGTTCCGAAAAGAAAGAGGGCATTCGGCAGTACGTGTGCAGCACACCTGCTATACTCTGTCACAAGCTGTAGGGATGCGGCTGAAGAACTAATGCACGAAATATAATAAAAATTTACATTCAGGTAGTCTCTGATCTAAATTGATGCTGATTAGTTTTTGGTGTAAATCGTTTATCAAGTGGAGCTGCTGTTTTGCATTTCTTATGATTTACGCATTAGCTTTATCTTAATTAATACAAGAATTTCCATCAAACATCAGATTCAGTTCGTCCATGAGATGAGTTGGTGTTGTTTCTATTTTGAAGTAAATCACTCAACATGGCTATGCTATGCTGCATTTTTAACAATTTTTACAATAGCTGTATCTCAAGAACTAATGAACGGAATTTAATATAAATTTATATTCAGATAGTACTGATATAAATTGATTCTGATTACATTTTCATGTAAATCGTTCAAAAATCACTATTCGTCAATAGTGTCATTAAACGCGGAACATATTTTTATAAATTTATATCATGTGTCATAAACCATCTTAAAGTTTCAATTAGATCAACCTAGAATTTCCGTTATGTTTCCTGATTTTCTTCGCCCCCCCCCCATCTTTCCCTTTCGTAATGGGACATTTTTTACAATTTTTATCATGTGTTATAAACTATCACAAAGTTTCAAACAGTTCCAACAAGAATTTAACATTTTTACAAAAATTACTAATAGAAAATAGTGGTATTTGACGCGCCATCTTTTTTCTTAAATATTGAACATCATGTTTTATTATGTTTCTAAAAGTTTCAAATAATGGTAATATTTAATTATCAGCTAAAACCTTAAAAAGTGCTGAGATTAAAGAAAAAATATTTTAGCGTCCTCTTACTCTACCCCCCCCCCCCCCATCCTAAATTTCAAGTGTCATGTTTTATTTAAGCTTTTTCTTATTTTTAAAAGGATTCGGATATTTAGTTTCTTAATATGAACAATTTCGCCTGAAGTAATGTGTGCAAAAACCAATATCTGTTACGAATTAAAAATCTTTTCATAAAACCGAAAGTCTCTATCCGATTGAAAAAAAAATCCGTTCTACGTTTATATCTCAGAACCCCTCAAATTAATCAGGTAAACGCCTTATGCCTTATCAGAAAGAACATTCATCCAAAATTTGAAACAAATCGTTAAATTATACGTAAACAATGAACACCCACAGCTGATCATGGATGTACTTTATCAAAACGATATTATACCTAAAATTTTAATAAAATCTGATCATTTTGCATGGAAAACTGACTTAACTAAATTAAGGAGGTGTGTGTGCGTGGGGAGGGGGGGGTGCGGATTAGCCTTTTGTTCTCCTCCCCTTATTCTTATTCAATGAACCCCTGAAGCTAATCAAGAAAGTTCATTATCAGGATAAATCTATGTCCAAAATTTGAAGCAAATTGGATATTTCTATCTGGAGTTATCGCATTACGTACACAAGTACGTACATACGTACGTACATACGGCCGTACGTACGTAAATTGTTACATACACATACACAGAATCTGCGAGCACATTAGCTCTCAGGCTTTGATAGTCTGTGTGCTAAAATCGCGTCAAACTGCATCGGCCTAGGATAAAATAGATCAAAATTAGAAAGTTGGCACCATGGCGGTCTTTAGTTTAAAAAATATCACGCCAAATTGAATTGGTCTAGGACAATCTAGTTCGGCCTAGGATAAACTAGTTCAAACCAATGAATAGCAGGCTAAACTAGTTTATCCTAATGACCGTTCGGCCAAACTAGTTTGGCCTAGGAAAATCTAGTTTATCCGATGGGTGTTCGGATAGACTAGTTTGGCCTAGGAAAAACTAGTTTATCCGATGGGCTTCCGGATAGACTAGTTTGGCCTAGGAAAAACTAGTTTATCCGATGGGCTTCCGGATAGACTAGTTTGGCCTAGGAAAAACTAGTTTATCCGATGGGCGTTAGGATAGACTAGTTTGGCCTAGGCTAATCTAGTTTGGCCTAAAATCGGGTTTGGCCTGTAACATATATATTTTATGGCAAGTGCTAAGTAAAAATACCTTTGTAATTATCATAAGAAATGTTCGTATGTGAGAGAAACAGTACTTTGCAAACCAGTTATTCAGCGTATGAGGGATAAATAATTGTCTATGTCATCACTAACTTCTCTTTAGTTATATTAATAATAAAGTATTTTGAAAAGGTACTTAAAAACGCATACACAGTTTTTATCACTGCCACTTCATAACGATATATTTGCATGTATGTTCCTTCAAGATTTTTTTTTGTTCCTATTTCAAATGCATATCACGATTGTAATACAAATAAATATCAGCAAATATTTATCTGCAATTTACTGATATAAAATGGCACTATAGTTAAGAAAATTAAACTCCGCGGCTCTACAAACTATAATTATTCATAGCCTACTGTGCCCGAATTTTCTGTTTTTATTATGGGCCCTATCGAAATATCGTAGAAGTAATGGAGGTGTATAATTTGAATAATGGTCAAAGAGTTTACTACTAATATATCACATGAGGCGTGTAACACAAATTTCGAATGCATGAAACAATTTGCAGCTCTAACTGAACAAAAAATCAACACTTTTAACCGAAATCGTTTTCGATTGTGATTTTTCGATTAAGCATGGTTGTGTTTATTTTTTAAAAATATGTAGTTTTAAAGGCACGATCTTGAAAATATTTTGAAAATGTTTTGCGTGTGTTGTTTTAGAATGTTTTACAATTTCTAAATTCTAAATATTTACAATATGTTGTTAAACTGGAGACAAATTGTTGTGCAGCACAACACTATTTTAAGAAACTACTTTCATCAACACTTATTTCAACACAATTATCAACACTATTTTTAGAACACATTTACACTTAGCAATACTTTCCAATACATTAAAAACACATTTACACTTAGCAATACTTTCCAACACATTAAGAACACATTTACACTTAGCAATACTTTCCAACACATTCCTTTAGAGAAATACATTCGCAACGTATTAAGAACAAAATCACAACACAAAAAACGCTTCCTATCACATTAAGTGTTGTTTTTATATGGTTTTGTGTCTTATAAATTATATTTAAAAATATATTCTACATGCTTTGACAATCAAAACTGCATAACTCTAACTTGCTAGCAACAAGAATTGACCCAATTGTGATTATTGGAATTTTATGAAATACTAGCAGTCTTCGCCTGCTACGCTGGTCGTTTTTCTAAAGGAACCTAACAAACGAAGTATATCTAGTAAAGATAAACACAAAATAACTTCATATCTAATCAGACATCAATAATTGTTATCATAATCGTATAATCTTATATTACCCCGTTCAAAGTCGATGTCGATGACATAATAAAAAAATAGCTAAAAATGACTGAAGCACTATGTTTAACTATTTTATAGTAGGTGTGTTATCTTGAATTTACCGCTTCTACCTATACCTGCTGTTGAGATATGGCGAAATATCGTAAAAGTAATGGAGGTGTATAAACTATTAACATAATACTTTCTATTAACATATCACATGAGGCGTATAACACAAATTTAGAAAACTCCCCCCTCCCAAAAAAAATCCAATTATCACGTCTCCCTGGTATAAAACCTCCCCTTCTCTTTAAAATTTTCAAATAATATAACTAATATTTATCAGAGAGACCCATAAAAAGTTAGATCTGTAATGATAAAAAGCTACAATTTCAAAAATATTCGGAAACTGCTCCTTTAGGAGGGGGGCAAATTGGAGTTCGGGATGAAAAGTTCATAATATGAAAGAGCAGTTCGCGGGTTTTTCGATGATTTGTCACATGACGGGTCCAAAAAAATTCAGAGACCCACCCAATCCCCCCCCCCCCTCTTAGCCTCACCCGAGTATGGAAATACTAAAATCGCTGAAATATATCTTTAAATATTTTTTTTATAGATTTATTTTCTGCCGTTTACGTGTTTACTTATAGCGACATATGTGCTAAATGTTCTAAATTGTTAGACCCCCTTTTAACCCCCCAGTAGGGCAATTTCTAAAATCGCTGAAAAATATGTTTAATATATTTTTTTTAGTAGATTTATTCTCTGAAATTTCACGCTGCCACCTTAAACGACTGATGAGATATAGGAAGATGTTCTAGATTTTTTTACCCCCCCCCCCCTTAGAGGAAGAATTTTTCAAAATCCCATAGTGCACGCTTACATCATGAGAATTACAGTTTGCCCAATTTTCCTGTTTCTATGTTTAGTAGTTTGGGCTGTGCGTTAATTATCACTCAGTCAGGACAAACTATTTTATAAATGTATAGATTGGAGCATTTCGGAAGTACAAACTGATAGATCACTTTTTAACGGTCTCTTATCCAAGAACATTCACTATTATTTGGCACAGTTCTAAATCCGAGACAGCGTCTGATACTAGCATATGTAAAATGATCCCATATAAAAAAATGTCCTGTCTCATATTACACAGACTAATTTATATAACAATGTAATTTTGTTACTCTAGTCTTAGTTTTCAGAAGAATGTCTCCGCATCATCGTTTATATGAGGATTTTATTTAAATAGATATACAGGGTTGTTATAATTAAAGTTCGCCTATTCAGAAGGCTCTAGAGCCGGTTCTATGGCTCCAAACGAATCAGAATTTCACTAGTACGTAATTGAAGACATGCTCTCTGCGAAAATCGAAAAAAAATTAGTTAAAATTTTTGTCAGTAGGTGGCGCTGCGCCAATATTTGCAGATTCCTTTATTTTTGGGGATTTTTGAAAGATTCTGTATTTAAAAAAGATATCAGACAATCTCTGATCTAAAACACAGCATTAGACTTCACATTCGCTCAATCTTACAGGACAGTTTACGCAATGCTGTAGAAAGCACAATTCTGAGAATGGAATGCATTATTAAAAATGGCGAAGGATTCATTGAGCATGCGTCATGTTATTCTTCGTTATTTCCTTACTGTCGAGCGACATGTTTTATTTTTGTTGATGCAGATTACATCACATGAAATGATATTCATTTTTCTGTATTGTTCGGAGTCATAGGTCAGGCTCTAGAGCTGTCGGATTAGATGAACTTAATTATAACAATTCGCAGCTCGTTGAAGTTTGTTGAAACTTTTAAATTTGTGTATTTCGTCTGGATTGACTGATATTGATATAATCAATCTGCAAACATCGCCTTAAATATTGGTGCAGCGCCACCTAGTAATAAAGTATTTGACTAATTTTTTTTTCGATTTTCGCAGAGCGCATCTCTTTAACTATGTACTAGTGAAATTTTGTGTCGTTTGGAGCAATAGAACCAGCTCCAGAGCCTTCTGAATAGGCGAACTTTAATTATAACAACCCTGTATGACGAAAATGCGCATTCGAATTGAATGTAATAAATCATAGAAACTTGTCTATTAGAGGTAGGTAAGTCATAAGAAAATACAAAAATTATTTTGGAATATTTTACATTCGTAAAGAAAAAATGCCTGTCTAGCAACTCTGCAAAACATTATTGTAGAAGAAAGTTACTGGTACCAAAAGATTTGAAATAAAGTCTTCTTTTAAAAGATGTATATAAATTTTGCTTAGGGGGGCATCTACATATTAAAACGAACCTAACTTTTTTTTTCTATATCATTGTTCAATTCTGACAGCATAAATAAACTTTATACCGTTCAATAAAGAAAAAAATTCAATTCGCATGATATTTTTACGAGAAATTGATTATTTTAAAACGATTCTTTTGAAATATCTTTCTCAAATTTTAATATTTTTACATCATTGTTTTTGAATAGGATAGGTGAGGAGGATTTACAATCGGGCTATTTTTTACTTTTTAAGTTTTGGTTTCAGATTTTTTTTAATTACTTTAACTTTCGAAACCGGTTAGACCCGGTTCTGAAATTAAAAGTATCGTAATATAAAGAATATATAACCAAAATCGATAAAGTAAAAACTATCTCGGTTGTAGATCGTCCTCAGCTATCCTAGGCAAAAAAATCCTGCAAAAAAATTAAAATTTGAGTGATATATTTGAAAAGAACGCCCTCATAGACTTATCATCATCTTCTGTGTCTTTTTCAATGACTAGTGGGGGGGGGGCCTTTAACCCTCTGACTGTCTTGCAAAAGGGCAAAATTGTAATGTTGTTTTCTCAGCATTTTGTTTTAATTGCTAAAAAAATATGATTCTTTCAAAATTATAGAAAAATCTTATTTACGAATATGAATGTTATTCTTGAGTGTGTTAATCGTTGCACAATGTATTAAAAATCCATTAAATCAACTGAGTTATATCATTTTAATTATTGCTTGCATTGCAGTGAAACCTGGAGCTTAGAGAACGTCTATAGACGGGCTTGTCAGTGAGAGGGTAAGTCTCCTAGATTACAAGATTGTATAAGAAATTTCAAAATATCTAGTCATTTTTATTGTAGACGGTTACTTAAATCATCATTTAGCCGTTTTAAAAAATAATTTGTAAACTTTTTAAAGAAAAACTTGACAATTTGGATTCCCACAAAGCGCATATGTAAATCCATAAAAAAAATTGTACTTTGCAGTTCATATTTTTTAAATATTAATTTAATAATTCATAATTCATATAATAATTGCAAATTTAACGTATTTGTGTTTGAATATTCCAGTACTATTGCTGCAAACAAAATTTACATCTTAGAAGTATAATTTCAGGAGATATTTTGAATCGTTATAATTCAAAAACTTGTTATTCAAATGACTTGAAATTTGGTGTCTAGGAATAGTTTGAAACTAAGATGCGAAACAACATGGTGAAATTGGGTACTGCTATTAGGTAGGATTCATTTAAATATGAAGATGCCCCCTAAGCAAATTTTATGTACAGTATTTAAAGTAGACTTTATTTCCTATTATTTGGAGTCTAACTTTCTTCTTGGACAGATCTTTGCTAAGATATTTGAAGGCGCTTACTTTTTTTCCGTGACTGTTCATTACATCTACTTTATGACTTATTTATTTAAAAAAAAGTTTCAAATTTAAATTATATTTCTCATTAAATCGCTGAATGAAATTACCCATTCATTGGAAAATTGACCACATAAGAAAAAACGTCATATACTCAGTTCGTATAACATTTGCAAACTTTTTCGATACTCTAAAATTTAATACATCCTCTGAAATTGAAAATAAAGTTTCATTCTTGATTGAACTCTAAAAGAAATTGTGGCATATTAAAAAAAAAAAAAAATTCAGATCATGCATACTGCATTATATATTCCATATTTCCGGAGATATATGTCTTATTCCGTTACTCCACTTCCTTTTCTCCATACTTTTTATTTTGGGAAATAAATTTATATCTGCCTACTCACAAAAATTTATATCTCCCTACCCTGTACGAAAAAACATACGCATATTTCTCTTTAACGGAAATAAGAGAAATAACCTATCGTTAATTTTACAATATTTCAGATAAGGTCAATAAGGCAATAATCTTGATAAACTACAAATTACTTTAAAATAACATACATAACATGCAACATTTATTCTTTATTATTTTCTATAGATATTCAATAATATATAATATTTATGATTCTTGCAATTTTTTTTTTTTTTTTTTTTTTTTTTTTTTTTTTTTTTTTTTTACAAACTTCATTTGTAAAATTCTTAGTAAATTTTATCTTTATTTGTGTAAATTTTGTCAGTTTACATTTTTTTTTCTTGTGCACAATTTATTTATGTATTTTATACAACGAACAAAAGTATCATTTTGATTTTAATATATGTATACATTAAGGGCGTCAGAATTTTTAAAAAATTGGAATAAATTTAATTCTTAGTTCGCTCATATTTTGAAAAAAATGTAATCACAATTATATTTTGGATATTTTTTTCAGTGATTACTCATTTGTTACACAATTTAATTCTCGATTAGTTGTATAATGTCTTTTAAAAAGTTAATTAAAACATATTTCATTATGCTCACATATGAAAAAAAAAATGTTTTTTTCAAAACAAATAAGGTTTGTTTAATTATATTTTTAACATATTAGTTATACATTTTTTTTCTTAACTTATATAAAATCATGTTTTTAAAATATAATAAAACAAACTAGATTTCTACAATATTGGTAATTAGCGTATTTCCAAAAATTTAAAAAACATAATTGCTAATTTTCTTATTTCTTTTCATAAATCAACTATAATTTTTAACAATAGTGGCAATTCTTGTACTTTAGATTCCCATCATAAATATATAGATACGGAATATATATATAGCCACAAAATATGTATATAAGGAAAAAAATTATTTATGCATTTCACAAAAAAAAAAAAAAAAAAAAAAAAAAAAAAAAAAAAAAATTCTCAACCTTCTTCATTACTCTGAAATTTAATTCACCTACTTGCAGTGCAAAATATGTTTCATTCATCATTGAAAAATATTTTCTATATCAGGAGATGTATGTCTAATTTCGTTATTTTCGATATTTCAAATCTTACGAAATATACTTAGATCTATCTACCTAGAATAAGGAGTAAAATATATCATATTAAAAGAGGGAAGAAAACAATGTAGCATTGAAATTGCAAATTAAAAGAAGATTATCCAAGGCCGAAAAGACTATAAACCTTCCAATGATAAACATTTCTTTTAAGAGGTTTTCTGTGAAATTTTTTTTATTGCTTATGCTGTCTATTAAATATTGCATAATATTTATGGTTGCAATTGTTAAATAAATTTTTATGTTGTTGTTGTTGATTAGAGACAGATAGGTTAATGATAAAAGCTATTTAAAATTTATACAGGAATATTGTACAATATTCGCTACCATATGTCTTATCTATTTGTAAAAATTTTTTAAAATTTAACTTATAATTCTCCCTAAATCGCAGAAGGATATTACCCATTCATTCGGCAATTGCCTATATAAAGAATACCGTAAGTCTAAAATTTAATTTATCCTCTGGAATTGCAAATAAATTTTTATTTGTAATTGAACTCTAAAAGGAATCGAATGATATTTAAAAAAAAAAAAAAACATTTCAGATCATACGTACATTACGGATTCCATATTTCCAGAATTATATGTTTTATTCCGTTATTCAATTTCCTTTCCTAGATAATGTATGTCTTGGGAAATAAAATTGTATCTGCCTATCCAGAATAAGAAAAAGTATATCCATATATGTTTTTAACTGAAATAAGAAAAAAAACATATAATTAATTTTAGAAGACTTAAGATAAAGGACTTAAAGCAATAATACAATAAACTTTTTCAATGATAAACTAGAAATTAATTCAAAAAATTGCATAATATATCCATACATCCATTGTTTAATGTCAATACAGCATACACAATATTGCACGTACTACTATATTTGGATACAACTCCTCATTTTTTCGCTTTATTTTGGGAATAACGGATTTTGAGCTTTTTCTATCGACGATCATTTACAGAATTGTCAAGCTATGTTTTTGAGACTATTACAAAAATTGCTCTATACAATTAGCTAACGCTATATGCAAATAAAATTTTGATAGCGTTCACGCATGCGTAATGAAAAATTATTTAGTAAACCTTCTCATTTTTCATACAATTTTTATTATTTTTTATTTCTGATTACAGAATACTGTGTACAATGTTGTTTGTCATAAAGAAACTTTATTTCATGTTAATAATTCTGCAAAATATAAGCTAAAGAACTTGGAAAAGTTTTGGGCTGTTTTTATAAAAACCTTAATTTTTCTCCGAGTGTACATGTCTCCGCATAAAAATTAACACAATTTATTACAATCAGTCACATAATCATTATCTACAGTTTGAAAACTTTTGTTATAGTAGTTTTGACAGGGTTATCTAAAAGATATTCGCTCTTTTTCAATTTCTTGACGGTTCCCTATGGAGTTTCGGGAAAAAAAATCTTCACGTTAATGTATGAGCTGTATTATTATATTTACAAATTTAGAGTTTTCGGAAAATTCCTGATGTATTTTTCTAGATATTTAATAAAATGTCTAATATCGTAAGTGGCCGGTCATCTTTGGTCATATAGTGTATTTTTCACTAAATCCAAAATGATATTATTTATTGTAGAATTACCATATAAAGAAGGTCCCCCAGGGGGATACCTTCTTTAGGTATTCACGGGCTTCACAAACCCGGGGCACCTGAGTGATCTTTCTCTTTTCCTTTTCCTCTTACTCCTCTTGCGTTCCTTTCATCTTTGTTTCACTCTCATTGTGGTTTCCTTTTCGGAGGTGATCGCAATTCTGTATGAGCCGATACATCCTGTATATCGACTCATGGAGAACTGTAAACCACCCACGTGTTGGCCGTGCTTGGCGACCCGTGTCTCTGGAAAGGGGGATCCTGGCAGTTGAGGGAAACCAACACACTGCTTTGGCCTCTGCTTCAGGTAGACGGGAGGTGCATTTGGTCCCGTATGCATCAATCGGCTGGTCAGCTGACGTTTGTCACTGGCTTTAGGGATCAAGTGATCGAGCAACTACTAGTCACCTCGTTAAGGATGGAGACTGACATAGGGTTGTCTTGTGACCGTATGGGCCCTGGTTAGCACTGGTGCACGAATGTGCATCCCCTTGTAGGGCTCGGGAGAGGGTGGTGCGGCCGGGGTCTGAATTTCATTATTTTTAAATATGGATGGAAACAATTCTTTTCCTTCTATTTCTCTCCCTAGTGAAGAGCAACAAACTGCACTGTCTTTCTCATTTACCCGTTTTTTCATTGTGAAACGTATCGATAGTCACTCCGATTGCTCCTTTAAAAAAACTTCACCATTTCTTATTGCTAAAACTTTCCAGTCTGTCTTCGGAGATGGTCACTCTCTAAAAAAATTACAATCTGGCGATTTGCTGGTTGAGGTTTCTACAGCCAAACAATCACAATTTCTCTCTAATTGCACTACAATAGGCACCTTTTCTGTCTCTGTACAAGCACATAATACTTTAAATACACGCCGCGGGGTAATATCCGAACCTGATCTTTTATACTCCACCAAAGATGAACTTTTAGAAAATTTAAAAGATATCATAGGTGTACGCCGTATCACCATCCGTAAAAACGAGCGAATAATTCCCACTAAACATATTATTCTAACCTTCAATAGCACTACTTTACCACCTAGAATTAAAGCAGGATATCTAAACTGTAAAGTCAGACCTTATATACCAAATCCCACCCGCTGTTTTAAATGCCAGCGTTACGGTTACACTAACATAAATTGTCGTGAATCTCTCACTTGCGCACGTTGTGCGGAAGTAGGCCATGACAATAAATTATGTGAAAAATCCGAACACTGCGCTAACTGTAAAGGTAATCATACAGCATATTCCCGCAAGTGCCCTAATTGGAACCGTGAAAAAGAAATAATTACTATAAAAATTACTCAGAATTTGCCCTATCCTGATGCCCGTAAACTTGTTGAAAATAGAACCCCATCTGTTGGAATTAGCTATTCCAGTTTACCCAAGAAGCAATCAACAGCCGTAAGACACACTTCTACACAAACTGATGTCTCATATCCACAAGGTAAATCAATCGTAACGCAATCTACCAACACCCCATCCACTGAACCAGTAAAAATAACTGACTTGGAGAAGAAGAAACAACAGAAAATGACAGCTCTATCCAATAAGTCACCTCAACCCAAAAATAAAACAAAAGCTGCCACGAATACCACCATACCACAGCAACCTGATATTCCCAGAAAACAGAATCTAAAAAAAAACCAATACAAACGACTAAAAAGAAAACCTCAACTCCAGTCTCTCTACAATGGAAGACTGTGGGGAAGGGGAGGCAAAAATCTGGCATCAGTTCAGTTATAAAAAACATTAAAGACCCAAAACAACTGAAGCATTACGCAGATGAGGCTATGGATGCCGAGTTATACTGTAATGACTCGGATACTGATGAAAATATTGTATTCGAAGAATCTGTGCCTGACTAAAACTATAAAATTACCCCACTCATGACTAATATTATATCGTTGAACTGCCGCGGCTATTGCAACAAATATGATGAAATCCGTGATATTCTGTCAGACTATCAACCACTCTGCTTAGCTCTTCAAGAAACTCATTTTAAACGTAACGACTAAGCGAAATTACGCAACTATGCAACATACAGAAAAGACTTTACTGGTAGTGACAGAGCCACTGGCGGAGTGGCTCTCTTTATATCTCGCAGTGTACCTCATTCCCAAATTAATTTGAATACTAACTTACAAGCTGTTGCAATCCGTGCACATATAAACCGACTTATTACTATCTGTACTATATACTTACCACCAAACCCGTCCATTCATTCTGCAGATCTTGATAATCTCATTCTCCAACTCCCCTTTCCTTTTATCATACTCGGTGATTTTAATGCTCATAGCCAACTGTGGGGTAATTCTGACAATAATCAACGCGGTAATACAATAGAAAAACTAATTTCTGACAATGGCTTATGCCTACTCAATAATGGTGATCATACGTATTTCCATGAACCATCGCGCACCTTTCATGCTATAGATCTCATTATTTGCTCTCCTTCCATTTATCCATATTGGAACTTCTGGGTTTCTAATAGCCTGCATGGCAGCGATCATTTTCCTACTTTTATCACTCTGACTACTCCGCTCAAGGATTCTAATAATTGTTTTAAACGTTATATCTATGATAGGGCGAATTGGCCAACTTTCACAGACAATGCTAAAATAACAAGCGATATGATAGAGGGTGACATCGACGTTGCGCTTGATAATATTACCCAATGTATTATCAATGCTGCTGATATAAGTATACCAATCTCACACTCTATGCCGCGACACAGGAAGCCATGGTGGAATGACGATTGTCAAAAGGCAAAGAAAAATCAGCAGAAGGCTTGGGGGCATCTTTCGTCGCTACCCCAATATTAACAATTATCTGGCTTTTAAAAAAGCAAGGGCTGAATCTAGAAGAACGCGACGTAAAAGCCAGCGTGAATCCTGGATGCAGTACATTTCCAACATAAACTCTAATACTTCCAGTAAAGTCCTTTGGAAGAAAGTGAAAAGCTGTATGGGACTATATTCAGAAAACTGCATCTCAATCTTAAGGGAGAAGAAAAAACCCAAAATTTTCCGTAAGAAAAAACCCAAAATTTTTATTATTGATTTTAAAGTAATGAATTTCGGTGTACTATTTAAGAATCTTCTTGTAAGGAATAATTAGCAAAAAAAATCACTTTTTATTAAAAAGTATATTTTTTTTGGAGATTTTTATGATTTTTTTTTGTCGAAAAAATACACTTTTTAAAATTACTACTCCTCATTCAATTTTCAATATTTTGGTATTGCTAAAATTTCTTAAATAGTGTTATAGTATATAAAAAAGAACTAAGGAGAGATATTTTTCATTTTCTATTTTAAACGGCTGAAAAAGAAATGAAAAAATACGCATGGTAAATTTCCTTAAATTCATTATAATTTTCATGTTTACCAATTTATGTAAAATTTTCAGAAATAGTTAAAAAAATTATCTCTCCTTACTTTTGTTGCAAATTTTTTTAAGATTCTAAAAACATAAACACTTTGTTTCTAAATGATTTTACCACTGAGCCTTAGTACTTTGAACTTAAGCAAAATATGAAAAAAGTCATTTTCAGGAAAACACGTTTTAAATGGCCGCTAGTCCTTTAAACTCTATAGTGAGTACAATTTAAAAAGCTCATTTTCTACCTGTTCCAAGTGTCCCCGATTTCTGAAATTTTGCATGGATATTCGCAAATATGTATTTTATCGTTTTCTGAGAAAAAAAAAATTTGAACTTTTGATGATTTTTGGCCGTAAATGGGTTACGGGTCTCCCTTAAATCATAATGGACAGACTATTGCTTCTCCCAAAAATATAGCTGAAACTATAGCAAGTACTCTGGCATCGAATTCTAAATCCGACTCATACCCTGAACCTTTCTGATCCTACAAAAGACAAATGGAATCTACCAGCATAAATTTTAATTCTCACCATTCTCATGACTATAATCTACTTTTTACTAAACAAGAACTCCAAAGTTGTTTACAAAATAGCCGTCCATCTGCTCCAGGACACGATGGCATCACCTACACCATGCTAAAATACCTCTCTAACGCCTCTATTAATAACTTACTCATTTTTTACAATAGAATTTGGACTGAACACACGTTTCCTAAAGCCTGGTCCAAAGCTAATGTCATTCCTTTCCCAAAACCAGGTAAAGATTCCAGTGATCCAAACAACTACAGGCCAATCGCACTCTCTAGTAGCCTTTGCAAACTTTTAGAAAAAATGGTTAATTGTCGCTTGGTGCATGTTTTGGAATCTAATAACTTTCTTGCATCCTTTCAAAGTGGATTTCAACGTGGTAGGTCCACTATTGATAATCTCATTCTTTTAGAGACTCATATTCGAAATGCTTTTTTAAAACGCAACCATCTGGTGACAGTCTTCTTTGACATGATGAAAGCCTATGACAAGACCTGGAGGTATGGCATCCTTCGTGATCTCTTTAACCTTAACTTCCGTGGTAACCTACCAATTTTTATTATGAACTTCCTCGCAGTTCGAATTTTTCAAGTTCGGGTTGGGAGGGTTCTCTACAGCTTCTATGTACAAGAAGAGGGTGTACCACTGGGCAGTGTTCTGAGTGTCACCCTCTTTGCTATCAAGATTAATGAAATCCTGAACCAGTTGCCCCCAAGCGTTCAAGGTACACTTTATGTTGATGACTTTAAAATTTTATGCAAAGGACAAGATATGCGTTTTATCGAAAGACAATTGCAAATCGCTATAAACCGTATTATTCAATGGACCAATAAAAATTGTTTTATCATCTCCCAAGACAAAACCTCTTGTGTGCATTTCTGCAGGCGTAGGGATCTGCATCCAGATCCTGAAATTTTCATCGGTTCAAACCAAATCCCTGTTGTGGACACTGTTCGTTACCTCGGCCTATATTTTGACAAAAAACTGACTTTTTTACCACATGTTTTGCAACTACGGACAAAATGTGAAAAATTGCTTAATTTAATCAAGGTACTTTCAAATACTTCTTGGGGAGCAGATCGCACATCTCTCCTGAAAATTTATCGCGCTATTATTCGTTCTAAAATTGACTATGCCTGCCAGATTTATGGTTCTGCACGTAATTCTGTTCTTAAAAAGCTTGACACTGTGCACCATAGCGCACTTCGTGTTTGCTCTGGTGCATTCCGTACATCTCCGATTTTAAGCTTGTATGTCGAATGTTGTGAACCTCCATTACATCAAACTCGTGAAAAACTATCTTTGAGCTTATATTATCGCCTTCTCTCTCATCCTGGTCATCCACTTCATTCCTACATTTCAAATACAGATAATGACATTCTATATCAGCATCGCCCATCCTGCATCCCATCCTTTGGTCTCAGAATCAGAAACTTAATTGACAATACTCCTCTGAGTGGTATTGAGGTGAGCCGATGTCCACTGCATGTACTCCCTCCCTGGAAACCGCATAGTATTACCTCTCTCCATCCATTCCAAGGATATGACAAACATAATTTGGCTCCTACTGTTTTCCAAACTCTTTTTGCTTCTCATCGAGCGAAGTTCAATACCTACACTGACATTTATACTGACGGTTCAAAAAGTGGAGACCTTGTTGGTTGTGGGGTTTTTTGTGAAAACATTTCTCTAAGTTATCGGCTACATTCTTCTATCTCTGTATTTACGACTGAATTGCTTGCAATTTTCAGAGCAATGTTATACCTCTCTCATCATCATAACACTTTCTTCATTATTTATACCGACTCAAACAGCTCTATTGACGATATTAAATCATTTAAAAAACATGCAATTGTCTCGTGAATTCTAGAACTTTATTATAAATTGACAAACATGGTTACAGTATTTTATTTTGCTGGGTACCTGGACATATGGGTATTCCTGGGAACGAGAAAGCTGATGCGGCAGCATAGCAAGCTATTATTCCATTACAACATAAAACTCCTCTTTCCGACGTTAAATTACATATCAATCTTTTTATTAAAAATAACTGGCAAAGCAGTTGGGACTCTGAATACAACAAAAAATTGTATCATGTTAAACCTGCAATCTTGGCCTGGCCCCCAAACTATCCCAGAAAATCTGATGTTATTCTGACCCTCTTACGTATTGGGCATTCCAGAATTACTCATAGACATTTGTTACTTCGAGAAGATGCACCCATGTGTCCACACTGTCACTTTCATCAACTGACCATTCATCATGTTTTAACTGACTGTCCGGGCCTCCGGCACTTATATAGAACCTATTTTCATTCTTCATCACCTATCTTGACAAACCTCATTGGGGAAACACCTCATGGGGCACTTTTTACCTTTTTAAAACACGCAGGATTTTATTTTGAAATTTGAATTTGTTTCACTTTTTTTATTCCTATAACTTGGACTTTTTCTTATGACTTTGAAGTGTTAACAACATTTACTGATTTGATTTTGCCTTTATATTATACTGTAATATTATTTTAATCTTTTAACTTTTTATACTTGCCTAACTATATCTGGATGGGGAACCCCATCCAGACACCCTGATCTTGTTCCTTTTGTCTTTGTTTTGCCGCAGCATGTCCCTCAAGGGATTTTGTGCCACTAAACCCCACACAACCAACCAACCATATAAAGAAGGACGTCATTTAATCACATCGCAAAACATTTGCGATATTCTTCCAAACTCTGAAATTCAAATTACTTTCTGGAATTGGAAACAAATTTTCATTCGTGATTGAACTCTAAAAGAAATCGAACCATATTTAAAATAAACATTTTAGATCATACATACTACACTACGTATTCCATATTTCCGGAGATATATCTCTTATTCCGTTAGTCCACTTCCTTTTCTCCATACTTTATATCTTGGAAAATACATTTATATCTGCGTACCCAGACTAAAACAAAATATATTCATATAAGTCTTTACTTGAAATAAGAAATATAACTTATTAAATTTACAAGATTTAAGATAAAATACTAAGTTCAATAACACAATAAACCTTTTCAATGATAGACTAGGAATTATTTCAAAAACTCAACATAATATTTCTTTTATATTTTTTATAATTATTCAATATTACGTAATGTTTATGATTATTTCAACAGTTGAATATTTTTTTTTCAAACTTGACGATTTTAGTAGTTTACAATTTTGTTACATTTGTACAATTTATTCATGTATTTCATATTGTATACTTTATATTTCGCATTAAATCATAGAATGAAATTATCCATTCATTGTAGAATCACCCATGTAAGGAAGGACGTCATTAAATCGTCTGCGTTTGCAATCATCTGCGTAACTGTAAAATTTATTTTCTGGATATGAAAATAAATTTTCATTCGCAACTGAACTCTTAAAAAAATTTTGGACCATATTTAAAAAACCATTTCAAATCATACATACTACATTACGTATTCCATATTTCTGGAGATATATGCCTTATTCCATTTCCTTATCTCAATACTTTATGTCTTGGGAAATAATTTTATATCTCCCTACCCAGCGTAAGAAAAAATACATGCATATAAGTCTTTAACTAAAATAAGAAAAATACGTATCATTAATTTTAGCAGATATAAGATAAGGGACTAAGGCCAATACGGCAATAATCCTTTTGAATGATAAATTAGAATTATTATTTTTTTAAAATTTGCAATGTATCTTTATTATTTTCTATACTCAATAGATATTATATAATATTTATGATTGCTTCAATTGTAAAATTTTCTGTTTTAAACTTGACTATTTTGGCTTTTTACATTTGTTTTGCATTTGTACAATTTATTTATGTATTTCATACTGTGAACACAGTTACGACTTTGATTTCAATATATGTATAAGTACTCAAAAAATGACATAAGTACAATATGACAATACGTACATAAGTACTCAAAAAAATGGAATACAATTAGCGCTGTAATTCGCTCATATTTTAAAAAAATCACAATTATATATTAGATATTTTTTCAAATGTTAACCATCTGTTACACATTTTACGTATCTATTAAGGGAATAAGGTATTTTAAAAGGTTAATTTAAAATTTTTACTTTATTTTGTTTATATATAAAAAAAAATCTCTTTTCAAAATAAATGAGGTTTGTCATATTATATTTTTGTCTATTAACTATACATGTTTTGCTAATTTATATAAAATATAATGTTTTTAAAATAAATTAAATAAAATAGTCTTCTACAGTGTTAATTAATAGAGTATTCCCAGAAATTGTAGGAACAGAATTACATATTTTCTAGTTCCGTTTCATAAATAAATTGATATTTTTAACAATTAGTGGCAATTGTGGTTTTTCATTTTCTAGCCGCAAAATTATACAAGGAAAAACTTCATTTATTTTTTCACAAAAATATTTCTCAACCTTCTTCATACTCTGAAATTTAATTTATCTTCTTACAGTGCAAAATAGAGTTTCATTCCACCAGTGAAGATATTTCGTCTGGAGATGCATGTCTCCTTTAGTTAATTCAATTTTTTTTCTCCATATTTCAAATATTGCTAATATTGCTCCATACTTTATGTTTTGGGAAATACATTTATACCTGCGTACCCAGACTAAGGAAAAATATATTCATATACGTCTTTACTTGAAATAAGAAATATAACTTATTAAATTTACAAGATTTAAGGTAAAATACTAAGTTAAATAACACAATAAACCTTTTCAATGATAGACTAGGAATTATTTCAAAAACTTAACATAATATTTCTTTCATATATTTTTTTAAATTATTATTCAATTTTACAAAATGTTTATGATTATTTCAATTGTTGAATATTTTTTGTCAAACTTGATGATTTTAGTAGTTTACAATTTTGTTACATTTGTGCAATTTATTTATGTATTTCATATTGCATACTTTATATTTCTCATTAAATCACAGAATGAAATTACCCATTCATTGTAGAATAACCCATGTAAGGAAGGACGTCATTAAATTGTCTGCGTTTGCAATCATCTGCGTAATTATAAAATTTAATTTATTTTCTGGAAATGCAAATAAATTTTCATTCGCAACTGAACTCTTAAAAAAATTGAACCGCATTTAAAAAACCATTTCAGATCATACATACTACATTACGTATTCCATATTTCTGGAGATATATGCCTTATTCCATTTCCTTATCTCAATACTTTATGTCTTGGGAAATAATTTTATATCTCCCTACCCAGCGTAAGAAAAAATACATGCATATAAGCCTTTAACTAAAATAAGAAAAAAATACGTATCATTAATTTTAGCAGATATAAGATAAAGGACTAAGGCCAATACGGCAATAATTCTTTTGAATGATAAATTAGAATTACTTTTTTAAAAACTTGCAATATATCTTTATTATTTTCTGTATCTTTTCGATATTTTATAATATTTATGGTTGCTTTAATTGTTAAATTTTCTGTTTTAAACTTGACTATTTTGGCTGTTTACATTTGTTTTGCATTTGTACAATTTATTTATGTATTTAATACTAAGAACAAAGTTATCACTTTGATTTTAATATATGTATACGTCAAGGACGTATACTTATTTAATATTATAATTTCTTAACCGTTAGTCATAAACATATAATTCCGATTGCAAAAATGTTTTTTAAAAAAAGGTAAAAAAAGTATTTTTTAAACTATTTATTTCAAAAAATTTTTTAAAAATTAAGAAAATTAAATTTTTACACGCTCATAAGGTCCTATAAATGATATTTAGTAATTTTTTACAACTACTCTAGCAAGTAAGCAAAAAAAGTCACATTCCTCTTCTATTAAAACTGACAGAATAATAGCTGTTTAAAGTTGAAGCATTTTTTTGCGGCAAAATAGGGGTCAGTCACAAATTTACTATAAATTTACTATAAATAAATAAATGTCAGATATAAAATTTAACATTAAACATTGAGGGTAATATAATTTTTTTTACAATATTATTTTTAAATTTATGATGATGTTTACATATTAAAGCAAAATATACAACTTTGCACTAAAATATAAATTAAAAAAAAAATGTTAAATTAAATTATGAAAAGCTATAGTCACAATTCGTTGCAAGAGATATACACTTAAAATTATCTATATATTAATTTATATAAAATAATGTGTAACGTTACATGCATGCTTGGTGTCATTTGTAACGTTAGGTTGGTCGTGGTGGAGGTTAAATGTAGACATACTCAGTGATTAAGATAAAACAACAACGTTTATTGAAACGATAAAGGCTGAAGGGAAGTGGAGCAAGTCTTAATTTTACACAACTGAGAAGACTATGAAAAAACTAAACACATACTCACAAGCTTCGGCCTAGCTCAGTCGGGGCACCTACTAATACCTTACGCTATCTCTTGGCTGATCTGCTAGATAAAGCTTAATTAAACAGCCCGTGGCTGTGGGTAATCCTTTATTCACAAACAAACCAAATGAAACTAAGAGGTTCCTTACCCCGGCCAACTCTCAAGTCAACTGTCGGAACTCCTTTCCGCTCACTGGAGGTTTCGTTGCTACTTTTCAATCGGCTAGCACTTCGCTGAACACTAATTCACTTCGCTTGTCTAATACTAGAGATCCTCACTCGGTGGCTAATGCCACAGATGCTCACCCACTGGCTAATACCAGAGACACTCACTGGCTAATGCCAGAGACACTCTTCATTCACTCAAACCCAAGCTTTTATATGCTGCAAACTGAGATTTCACATTAACATATTACTAATAACCGCAACCTAACTGTAAAATCCGAAAGAGCACACACACTCTAGAAAGTTAAAGTAAAAGAGAGGATAGATGTCGCTTTTACGCTTACACATGTTAACTTATTGACGTCACGATCTCAGAACCACTAGACTCAGAACCACTCCCTCACAAATGTTTCTGTAATATCATCATTCAATAAATTATATTTCTACAATACCAATAATTAATATACTTCCAGTCATTTTAAGAAGCGAATTATTACAAATTTTCGTTTCCCTTCCCATAAATCGAGTAGAATTTGTAAAAATCAGCGACAATTCTGGGAATTTAGATCTCCACCATTTCGCTTCTGAGCCCCAAAATATATATAGAAGAAGAACTTGATTTATTCTCTTCGGAAAAAATTCTCAAGATTCTTTCTAACTCTGTAACTTATTTAACTTTCGGGAGTGAAAAAAAAAATTGCTCCCCATTGAACTTAAAAAAAATGAAGTATGTCGATACGTATGTAAACATTTTAAATTGTATTTCAAAATACATTTTGTATTTCCAGAGTTATATGTCTGCTTTCATTATTCAATTTTTTTTCGATATTTCATGTATTTTGAAATTAGTATGCACCTATCTACCTGGAATAAGAAGAGAAAATGTATTATTAAAAGAAGGATAACAAATAGGTAAGTGCACGTCAATCGTTACAAATGAGGTGCATTCGTACTGTAACGAAGTTCTTTAAATATTTAGATATTGGCGTAATAGTACACAATACAACTTCGGTTACTAAGGTGGTCTAGTGTAATGAAGCCAGGTGGGATAATAACGCCAAGTGCTAATATTACGCATAACTATAGAATAATCCTGTAAATGGCACCTAAGAGTTCTGCGCAGATAGTTTCTGAGTCATATAAAACAGAAATAACTGCTTAAAATTATTTTTTTTCATTTATAGGCCTTGTCGCTTTTAGAAGAAACTAAAATTAATGGTTGATCTAAAATTTGCGAAAAAATTTTTATGATGTAAAGACTATACATTTATCAGGAAATACTTTGTTTATTACATAAATTTGTAGTGCATTTTATGTATTTGCAAAATGTTGTAGAAGATTTTGGATACCTTTGTGAGATAGTTTGTTGCTTAAAATGTACGCCGCAGTAAGTATATCGGGGTAATAACGCCAAGGAATGGCGCTATTACCCAGCAAGATTCCTTACAGTGGCAGAACTGCATCCGGAATGGGCTTATTTTTTTCTTTATGCAGGAGACAGTATTATTGTCATTGTTGAAATGGCTAGATTAAAAGGGGTACAATGCCCAAAACTAATCTTTTTTTTATATGTTTAATACTAATGTAAAAACAATGTTAAACTTTTATGTATAAAACGACATAAAAATGCTTTGGATATTCCAATTCAAACATTTTCAAAATCAGATTTCTATAAAATTTCAATTTGATTGTTCGATTGAGTCCTAAATTTTAACTGTCCGCTTTCTCAGCGTTCTGTTTTTCTAAATTTTATAAATATAACCTTTAACTGATGTGGCAGAAATTGTAACATAACTAGTATGAAACGATATGTGAGACCGCAAGAGCGAAAAATGAATAAAAGGCGTAAATAATTCATAGAATGAAACTTTGCACTAAACTTTTTGTACAAGGCTATTATATTTAACAATCACTTATTTAAAAGTCTCTGGTGTGAATACTAAAGCTCCAAATAAAACAAATTTCAGTAGTGTTTGTAATTAAACCGACAATTACAACTATAAAAATTGAAAAAAGCAGTGGTCTGTGAGACCGTTAACATTAGTTAAAGGTTAAAAGGCGATCAATGATTAAAACTGACAGAGTTCTGCACTACATTTTTTTACAGTAATAATTCTTATTAAATTTAATTTATTCAAATATTTCTAAAAATTGTACGAGGACTCCAAATGAAAGCGAATTTCAGTTGCAGCTATAGTTAAAGTGGAAAATATAAATTAAACTCTAAAATTAGGGAAAAAACAGCTTTTACTGAGATCACTAACAGCAGTTAAAGGTTAAATTTGTTGCTAAGAATGGAGATAATGACATATAACCACATGAATCATGTATAAAAATTAAAAAGGAATCTCACACAGATATTGATTTTTACCAAAAATCTTAATTAATTAATAATACAAATTTATTAAAGCATTTTTATATAACGACTGCATTTTAACTTTATTTTATCGCGAATCCGCATTAGTGTGGAGTTTACAGGTTAAAAAATAATTACAAGACTTCAATAACAGTGACAACAAAAATATTTATTCCACATAACTCTAGTTATTATAAATTTTCCCTTAATAAAAATATTACATTAATAATTGTTAAAACAGAAAAAAGTTTCTTATAATTATATTTAAGCGGGACATTTTAAGCAAAGATAAGCTCAGGGTGTTATATTCTGTTTAAGATCTCCCACCATCCTTTTTGTTTCACTTTCACGAAAAATTTTAATATTTTCTCTTGTACATTTAAACATAAATACTGATTTAGAAAAACTTAGTTAAAACCGTACTATGTTTCTAATTATTCTATTTAAGCAGTCCTTTTTAAGGGAAAAGAAGCTCAGGGTCTGATATTCTTTTGCCTCTACCTTCCCCCTGTTTCTTCTTCTTACACGTTTACAACAATTGAACAGTATCTATCGTTTATAATGCATTTTGTCAATTTCTAGGGCTGTAGAGTTTGTATTTTTAGAATTTAACAATCTACATGGGATTATTCCATCTTATTTTATAGTTTTGTTTGCATGGCGTTATTACTCATATAAGTGGGTAATAACGCCAAATAATATGAGTCAAGAATTCACGATACATGCATACATTTATAAATTTTATTTAAAGTTAGTATTTTTAATGCCATTAAATATCACTACTGTGTCAATTAAACGAACTTAATAAATATTTAAGACCATAAATATATATTCTTGTGTTCCTTCTAATAAATCAACAATTATTTTTTAAGAATCAGGGGCAATTCTGGTAATTTAGCATTCCTATTCCCGCCATCTTATTTACAAGCAATAAAATATACATACAAGGGAGAACTTCATTTAATCTTTTCACATAAAAAAAAAAAAAAAAAAATTCTCAACAATCTTCGTAACTCAAAAATTTTTGTACCTTCCGGGAGTGCAAAGTAAAGTTTCATTCGGCATTAAACTGTAAAAGAAATTGAACGATAAAAAAAAATCAAATTGTATTCAAAAATATATTTTGTATATCCGAAGATGTGATGTCTTCTTTCATTATTTCATTTTCTTTTCTCGATATTCCACGTCTATTGAAATAAATGTATCTCTGTTTACCTGAAATAAGAAGAGAATAAAACATTATTAAATCAAAGAAGAAAACAATGTGTCAATCAATTTACAAATTACAAGATGATGGTATAATTTTAATGATAAACATAAAAATCTCTTTAAAGAGATTTTCAATGTAATATATATTTTTTTACTTTCTTCTACCTTTAGAAAAAGAGAGTATTGGATTCGTGGAAGATTTGGAATTCCGGTTTTCAACGGATTTACGCGTTTTAGGGGTCAGAGATTATTATTATTATTATTATTTTACAAAATGTCTGTTGCGGATCTGCCTGTGAGTCTATCAGTCAGTCAGTCCGTCTGTCTGTATGTGAAATACATTTTGTGAGTGCCCTAACTCAAGAACTAATGCACAGAATTTCACAAAAATTTAGATTCAGTTAGATCTTAATATAAACTGGACCTGATTCGTTTTTGGTGTGTATCGTTCAACAGGTAGTTCTGCTATGCTACCTTTTTACAATTTTCTCAATAGCTATATCTCAATAACTAATGAACGGATTTTCAAAAATCTTCAGGTTCTGTTAGTCTTTGATATAATACGTTTCTGATTACGCTTTGTTGTATATCGAACAACAGATGGTGCTGCAATCCTGCATTATTTCTTCAATAACTTTATCTCAGGAACTAATGCATGAATTTTCATCAAACTTCAGTTTCATTTAGTCCCTGATATAAATAAGTATTCTTTGGTAAATCTTCTTTTCTTCTTGGAGTAAATTATTCAACAGGTGGCACTGCTATGGGGCATTATTCATGATTATCATAATAGCCCTATCTCAGGAACTAATTCAAGAATTTTCATGAAACTAAAAACTGGAATAGTCCATGATATAAATTAAAATTCATTTTCTGTTAGAGTATATCACTCAACAAATGGTGCTTCTATCCAGTTCTTTTACAGTACCTGTGATGATTCTATCTCACTAATACACGGATTTTCATCAAAATATTTACGTATAATATAGATTCTTACTTTTTTGTTGTGGAATATATGTTATTAATATTACGATACATTTACTTTTAATTCTCAATTAACACAATGACACCAGCATTATTATTATTTGCATTATTATTATTTTATTTTATTTTATTTTATTTTATTTACATGATTTTTGCAAATTTTTTCTTCTATTAT
This sequence comes from Maratus speculifer, assembly GCA_964019185.1. Lineage (NCBI taxonomy): Eukaryota > Metazoa > Arthropoda > Arachnida > Araneae > Salticidae > Maratus > Maratus speculifer. The sequence goes on from CAXHSM010000007.1 coordinate 1,238,780, forward strand.
GTATTTAAATTATATTTCAAAATAATTATTTATTTCAAAATAAGTTTATCCCTAAATTTTGGTGTAATTCATTCATTTTAACGAGGGAAGTGTTTGCTCCTGGAAGTATTAAAGCTGTGCTTTTGTAATATCATAAAATATCTCGGTACTACTCAGTTATCCCGTCGACCGATTTCGCCAAATTATACAAATCGCCAAACTAATAGCCAAATTATACATATTGACGTAATTTTTATTTTAAATATCGATAAAACAAATAATTAGTAGAATATTAATAAAAATACAAATAAAAAGTCGAAATAAAAGTCACTTAATGACGTTTTAAACACGTGTATCGTATTTAATGTCATTGAATGTGACATTCACGATCACCCATTATGGGCATTTAATCTTATAGTTTGGCGATTGTTCTTTGGTCGACGGGATAACAGAGTAGTAAGAATATATCTATCGAGACAATTAAATTTAAAAAAAAAGATCAGAAGTATATATTTTCATATTTCTTCGCATAAATCAACTAAAATTTTTATCAATCCAGTGGGAATTCTAAAAATTCAGCATTCTATAAAAGGGAAAATTTTCTTTATTCATTTCCCATGTATTTCTCAACCTTACTCGAATCTCTGAAATTTAATTTACCGTCTGGAAGTGTAAAATAAAGCTTGATTCGCGCTTGAACTTTAAAAGAAATCGAACCACATTTTAAAAACATTTCAATTTGAGGAAAAAAGTATTTCCTATTTGAAAAGATATATTTCTTATTTGGTTATTCCATTTTACTTTTTCTATATTTTATATCATGAGAAATGAACGTTTTTTTTTTTTTTTTTCCTACCTGAAATAAAAGGAAACCTATTTAAGCGTAAAATTATCATTGTATAGTAGCTTAAAGATCGATTTATACTTTGAAGCTTTGTTTTTAAACATATCCCTTAAATTTACAAATTACTACACTGTAAAAATGTGTCCTGAATTTTACAGGTGTTATTCTTTGAATTTTAACTTTTTTAATTGAGAAATTCCGTTTTAGAAAAAAATCTTAGTTTTCCAGAAATTCCAGGAAGTTTTTCATTTTTTGTTGACTTGATAACTGAGCGCTTCCGTTTGTGGCAACAGACGCACCAAAAACAGAACATCTCCGGCGACAGCCATGTTGATTTTATGTTATCATTGGTTATGAATGTTTAAGCTATGTTTAGAAAAGATTTCTGCAATCATTTTAGCTGATGCTGACATTTAGATGCAGCATATATCTTAAAACTACACGAATAATAAAACGTTGTTTCTGTTTCGTCATCTTTTTTCGTTACGTTTGTAACAAAAGGTAAGTTATTCAGATTCATTTTGTAATTATTTTTTTAATGAAAATTGTACTTATTTTAAATGAGTGTTAGATATTCTGATCTTGTTATGTTTATTTCTAATATTGCACGTTTGGCTTACATGCAGGTTTTAGTTCAAGCCGTCAAAAAAAATTTTTGACGTGATATAAATTTAAATTACGTTTAAAGTGATTTTAACCATCAAAAACATCAATATGTATTTTTTAAAGTATGCTCAGAAAAACAACAACTAAAGAAAAAATGTTGTTAGTATAGCAAGATGCAACATTGCTTCTATTTAATGATAATACATTTTACTTTTGGAATTTACTTTACTGTAATCAGTTATTAAATTATAATTTTTTTCCTTTTTTATGCCTTTCTTTTTTTTCTTATATATATATATGAGAGAGGGGGGAGGAGCGGGACTGACTTTTTGTAATGAATCATTTTAAGAAATGAAATCAATCACGATATCACAAAAATAAGTTATATGCGTATACAGTCTTTAACAGAAATATTCTCTGGAGCACAAATAATCTCTTTTGAGAGGCGGAGGACAGATCAAAATAACCCCTTGACGGTTAAAGCACTTCTATTCATAAAATAATAAAATGATTGAATGACACCGGAATTTAAAAACAAATTTATTTAATACTATATGAATGTTTTTTGTTTTTTTTTTCTTTACGTTCTTTGTAAAATTAAAATTTTCATTTAAAAATTCCGGTGTCAGTATGGCATTTCGCAATTCAAATTAAGTAGAATTCTGGGCGCGTATACGCGCTTATAACCACGAAACGGATAAATAAATTAAAATACAATTTATTTCTTATTGAGAAAATAATTTAGTGATGGGTTACCGCAAAATCAACTTAAGATGCTAGGAGCTTTTGAAAAAATCAATTTAAAGTACCATATGTAGATTACACAATATGTAGATAAGATTTTCTAAGTTATATGGTTTTCTAATGTATCTTGTTTTGCATGTACTTGATTTATATATAACACTTAAACAATATTTTCTTTGCAACGTGTCCCCCCCCCCCTTCAATTGAATAGAAACACAGAACAATAAAAATGACATTTATTTTACAACTGGGAAAGGAATGAATAAATGTTAGGATTTGAAAAGAAGGTTAAGATAAAATTATAAAATATGAAATTGTAATTCTTTTATCCCAAGATTAATTTTGAAGGTGACTAACAATCATTTCTTACTAATGATGTTATTTTATATATAGAATACAGCTTTACCTAGACCCCTGTTAGGAATAAATGACTAATTTATCATATCAGTAAGGGAAAAAATTGTTTAACTTGGTTTGAGAGATGATCCAAAAATGAAAGTATCCTAATGTTTTCGTTCTTTGACAAAAAAAAATTCTTTTTTTTTATGAGTCTGGAGCACATGTGAACAGTTCATATAAATATATCTTCCATAAATTACAAAATGAAAATAAGTAGATTGGGGGGAGGGAGAGGGTTTGCAGCATGTCCCTCCCCCCTTTAATTCAATAGAAACACAGAACAATAAAAATGACAATTATTTTACAACTGGGAAAGGAATGAATAAATGTTAGGATTTGAAAAGGAGGTTAAGATAAAATTATAAAATATGAAATTGTAATTCTTTCATCCCAAGATTAATTTTGATAGTGACTAACAATCATTTCTTACTAATGATGTTATTTTATATATAGAATAAAGCTTTACCTAGACCCCCTGTTAGGAATAAATAACTAATTTATCATATCAGTAAAGGAAAAAATTGTTTAATTTGGTTTAAAAAATGATCCAAAAATGAAAGTATCCTAATGTTTTCGTTCTTTGACAAAAAAAAGTTCTTTTTTTAAGAGTCTGGAGCACATGTGAACAGTTCACATAAATATAGCTTACACTAAATTACAAAATGAAAATAAGTAGATTCGGGGGAGGGAGAGGGGAATCAGATGATTGATTTATTGTTAAAATAAAAAAAAGAATACAGCTTTTAAATTTTGCTTAGTGGTTTGTGTTTCGGGGAAATTTTAGACAGGAGCATTTAGATAGTACTTATAAAAAATCTGACGAAATACGAAAGGTTCTCACTGATGTATTTGTCTTATTTACTTCTAAATTAATGATAAAGAAGGGTTTTAAATGATTATTGAAAAAATGTCAATTATAATCTCTCCCCTAAATTTAACTTCTTTTGCTTTTGAAAGAGAGAGGAGAAGGAGGGGGGAGAAAAGGCTAATAAGTGGCATTTTATGGTAGTTATTAGTTTTAAAATGTTACTTTCTTAAGATATTACTGATATCTATCTCCATTAAACCATGATATACATAGCTATTTTAGAGACAAAAGTAAGTCTTCATTTCAGGATTGGAAAAATTAAAAAGAACAATTAGCAAAGTTGTTTGACGCAATTTTTTTTGTATTAACAATGCATAAAAAATAATATAGTAAACCGTTTTTTAAAATATTGTATAATATTATAACATTTTAGAAAACATTAAATTTATTTAAATTACACTTGAAAGTAAACGAGAGTGTTTTTCTTTATGCACCTGTTGACAAATGTTTTTGCGGAAGTTTCAATACAAAAACAAATATTCTACGATAGTCTTCTATTGCAGGTAAATTATAGATATAGAAGCTGACATTATTTCTCATGAAGTTAACTAAAGGAACAGAATCACAGAATTGTTATTAGGGCACTTATGAACTGTTCATATCTGCCAGAAGTAGTCTGTTCACAAGTGTCCCCCCACAAGGTCACTTTAGTTAAAGTGATAAATCATTAACAGTTCTTCATTTTTGAAGATTTTTTTTTTTGCAAAAAATATTTATTAATATTCATAGTATGTGTTAAAACACTAACATTCAAATGAAAGGATAAATAGTTATTTGCTTAGCACGTTGGAACTGAGATTTTACTTTTGAGATCTATAAACAAGGTTTTGGCTGCCGAGGACAAATAAAATGTCAAAGAGCCTCGAAAAATTTTTACCATATGTCTACAAGTACTATCATCATTGATATTTTATTTCAACTGCAAAATCATATAATAACTAGTGAAAAAATGCGATATTCACATCTGCCCCATGTTCACATGCGCCCCCATTCTTCCCTGCATGTTTAAATTTTAACACAAATATGAAATAGTCTCTCATGTATATTTTCTTAATTGGATTATCATTAACAATTTTTACCAGCCAATGAAGCATGAAATGCTAGTGATAATTTTATTGAGAATGTTTTACTTAACTCTTTTATATCTTTATTTACTTGTAATATTTTTGTTATAATAATAGTAGACTATAAATTTTATATGCAGATAGCAAGTTTAATCTTTAACTGACGTATCACAAATTGCAACGCAACTAATGTGAAGCGGTTTGTGTGACAGGAGTTCGAAAAATGAATAAAAACAATAATAAACTCATACGATGGTGTTTTTGTACTAAACATTTTGTACAAGACATTATATTGTAATTAACATTCACCTATTTAAAAGTCTCCGGTGATAGTATTAAAGTTCCAAATGAAATGAAATTTAATCAGTATTTGTAGTTAAATTGAAAAATTGAAAGTTAAACTATAACAACTAAAAAAGCAGTAGTCTGTGAAATCAGTAATATTAGTTAAATGTTAATGAAAAGTGGGACACGTGTTTTATGCTTTATGTGAAAAACTTTTTTTTCTCCATAACCGAAAAATCATTTTTCCTAATTTTTCCAGAAGCACTAAAACTTTTTTTTAAACAGCTTAAGTGTATTGAATTTTTAAAAACTATCTTTTAAATAATTTATAATCAACATATTCCAGTTTTTTTCTATATTAATATACAAACTTAGCCAATCTCAGTCTCCTTTTCCATTAATACATCAAATAATCACACATATCCAGAAATACATCAAAATTATAGTAATGGAACAAAACACCCCATGAAAAGTTCAACCGAATTGTGTCAGCCGAATTCAACCAGAATTTTAAAAGTATACTACTAAAGTTATTTTCAAATAAATTTAACAGGACTCGTTAATTTTAATCAGTTTGATTTAAATCACGATTTAAATAAATTAAAAAATCATTTATTTAAATCAGTTTTCCAAAGACATTAGTTTAAAAAAAATTGCGATGAAAATAAACATATTACATTAATACATACTATGATAGTGCATTAATATACTTTAATTTTACGCCACAGATAATAAAAAAACTTTTAAGAAGATAAAACTTAACATTTGTCAATAAGTAAAATACTATGTAAGTAAAGAAAAGTGTTTTAGAGTTCGATTTGAATCACAATTATAAAACTTTGCCACAGTAAGGAAATCTATGCAGAAATATCTATACATATAATAAAACAGTAGGACCCGGTGTGTCTGTACATTGAAGATAATTGACAAAAATGGAGTCAGGGCGATAAAAGAAAACCAATGAAACACAAAAAAAAATTTTTTGAATTTTTTGTCTGTCTGTCTGTCTGTCTGTCTGTCTGTCTGTTTGTTCGAGGTTATCTTCGTAACTACTGAATGGATTTTTATGCGGTTTTCACTAATGAAGAATGCACACTCCCGGGCAGTGTATAGGCTTTGTTTCATCAAAATCGGACAACAGACAAAAAAGTAACAAAAAGAAACAAAAGAAACTATTAGGTGCGCTGCTCACGTTTTTTAGTACATAACGTTTTTTAGTACATATAAAATCCAATAGATGTCACTGTGCGATTTTAAAACGCGCTATCGTTATGTTTTCGCCAGTCTACTTAAGTATGAGAAAGTTTCAAGCTGGCTGTCGTTCCATGTGGTTTAGTCGGTAGAACGTCAGTGCGCCATACTGATGGCCCGGGTTCGATTCCCAGCATGGAATTTTTTTCACTATGTTGGCATTAACGCCTATAAGCAATTAAAAGAATTTGAAATATTGTATTCAAGGCGAATTTTCTCTCTGGGAAAATTTCCTTGCATTAATATGTCAGTGTAATTTTTTTTTCGATTTAATTTTTTTTTTCGAAACTTTGTTTTTCTTAAAAAATTACAGTAAATATTTGATATTTCCCAACGTTTTTTGAATGATCGACTTGCTTTTTTTTTTTTAATGTATGTCTGAACCTTATCTAACTACTTCTTCAAGATTTCTTTAGATAAACCGACCAGCGTAGCGGGCGAAGGCCGCTAGTATTAAATATTGTAATTACTCATTAATATTTAGAGAAACTACTGCAAGATGAAGTAAAATATAACTATGTGAACATCGCATTTTTTCACTAGTTATTAAAGGATTTTTTAGTTGAAAAAAATATTAATGATAACAACACCTGTAGACATATGATAAAAAGAAGAAAAAATTGAAGCTCTTTGACATTTTGTTTAACCTCGGTAGACAAAGCACCGTTTATAGATCTCAAAAGTAAAATTTTAGTTCCCACTTGGTAAGCTAATAATTTTATTTATTCTATTATTTGAATTTTAGTGTTTTAACATATACTATGAATACTAATAAATATTTTTTTAATACAAAATTTCTTTTTTGTCTTCAAAAATTGAAAAATGTTAATGATTTGTCATTTTAACTGCATTGGACAAGTGGAACATTTAAGAAATAATTTGTTGGGGGCAAATATGAACAATTCATATGAGCCCCAATAATCATTATTAGATTCTGATCGTTTCAGTTAACTTCATGAGAAATGATATGATGTTAGCTTCTATAAGTTTCCTCGAATAAAAGACTTTGTCTTAGAACATTTGATTTTGTATTCAAACTTCCACAAAAACATCTGTCAACAGATACATAAAGAGCAACAATCTCGTTTCATTTTAATTTAAGTTAATTAATAAACTTAAATAATGTTATACTATATTTTAATAAACGGTGTTTTATGCATTGTTAATACAAAAAAGTTTCGCGTTAAACACAGTTTAGCAAGTATTTCTATTTTTTTTCTTTTCGAAACTTGAAATGATTGCTTACTTTTCTCTAAAATAGTTATATATATGATGCTTTAAAAGGTGATAGATATCAGTAATATCTTAAGAAAGTAAAATTTTTAAACTAATAACTATCATAAAATTACGATTTTATGCAGCTGCCCCCTTCTCTCTTTCAAAAGTGAAAGAAGATAAATTTAGGGGAGATATTATAATCGAGTTTTTTTTAACAATCATTAAAAATCCTTCTTTATCATTAATTTAGAAGTAAATAAGACAAATACATGGATGGAAATCTTTCATATTTTGTTAGATTTCTGATGAGAATTATCTAAATACCTCTCCCCCCCCCCAAAAAAAAAAAAAAAAAATTCCAGGAACACAAACCCCAAAGCAAAATTTAAAAGTTTTATATTTTCTTTTTCAAATTTACTTCTTTAATTTCTCTTTTTATTTTAAAAATTAAACCAATCATCTAATCCTCCCTCTCTTTCATAAATCTAATTATTTCAATTTTATAATGCAGTGCTTAAACATATCACCCAGAAAATAGCGAAATTTATAGATATTTTTTCGTTATAAATTATCTTTTTTCGTCTCCCCAATAGTAGGACAGTTGTGAAACAAATATTTTTAATTTATAAAACTATCAAAAGAAAGAAACTATAAAAGCAATTTTTAAAAAATTACCATATACAAAATTGCTCTGTTTAATATATTGAGTAGTTTTTGTTTATAGAAATTAATCCATTTATGAGAAAAAGCTATATTTATGTGTACTCGTTCACATGTATCCTACTCTCCCCTGTAGCTTTGTGTGTTCTACTTTAGTGTTGCCTAATATATTTAAGGTTGAAGAAAATCTGAACCATTCAGTATTTTTTTAAATCAGATTTTGTGGATGACAACCCTTTATAATGGTGGAAGTTAAGGTATTTGTTATAGTTCTCTTGATCGATGCTAAAGGGGAGGGCAGACGGGACACGTTCCCCGGACACCATAACGAAAGGGCAGCCTTAGAAATAGATGCCCATCCTGGGGACCAGCTTTCGGCTTATGGCCAGGATGAATTTCTGGGCCGAAGGGGGAGGGGGGAGAACGAAAAGGCATCAAATATTTTTTTCTTTGGTATCGATCGTTCTCATGTCTGTTTAAAAACCATGATAGTGTTAAAATTATCCTATGTAAGGCCATAAATTGCTGTAAGTTATCTTAGAACTTTTCTTCTCGTATTTCCTGCAACTTTTTTATATAAAAAAAGTATTGTAAAATAAAAGGAAAGTGTGGTGCTTCTTTATAATATACCATGTTACATCTTTTAACTTTATAAGTGTCTTTTATTACTAAATTTTCTATTTTCATTTTCCAGAATCTTTGCCACTATTAACTCAAATGAAGGTATCAAAGCACCTAGGATGAAAGGAAGAAGAATTAATAAGATTACCAAGCCAGTTATATAGTTAGTAAATGGACTTAGAGATTTTGAAACTCATTTTAATTTGGGATGCAACAATCGATAGTTTTATTGTTTTATTTAGTGTTCTGATTTTTTGCATATTTATTCCTCTTAATTTTTTAACCCAATTTTTCTCAGTCTTATTTATCGTCATTGTGTTTATTAGAACTATTTGATGTTATAGAAGTTATCAGCAATCATATATGATTGCTTTTTAAAACTTCATGATTGTTTCTCTGAATACATTTTCAATTTTCACACTCAAATGCAAAATATTATACAAAGAATTCTGTTTGTTAGAATGAATGAATTATAGCATTACACTGAAAACTGTAGATTTCTTTTTTAATGTGATCATCATGTATTATTTTATTTTGTTAATATTTTATATATTAATAAAGAATTATTAATGAATACTTTTGAAGTTTCTGATCTTTTTTTACTTCCTGTTTTTTATGGTTTAAAACTTGACAACACAGCAAAAAAAAATTCTTGTATCCAGTTCAATACATTATATATAAACACAAAAAAAGACAGTTAACATATTTAAAACTTTTGGTAGCAAGTAATTGTAACTCTGCAGAGTTGATTTTACACCAGAAATCACCAGGCATGTCAGAATGCGTGAAAATGGAAAACAGTTGATATATATGCACATTTTTTTCTCCAATTTAAATATTGCCAAAAAAGTAAAATAGTTAGTTTTTGAGTAAATATGTACATAAATACAATCTGTAATGTCTATTTTATCTTTAAGATTAAACCAAAGAACGTCTATAGTAAAATTGATATTGCATTCCTTTTTCTCTGCATTTTAATTTTAACACATCCAGTTTATCAAAATGTTTTGAAAACTAAAACAAAAGGTTTTCCTTAAGAAAAGCATACAGGAAGAGTTAGTTACAAATAATTACTGACATAAATTATCTGTAATCTATTATAGGCCAAAAAGTTTCGATCAATAAGGAGAAATGTCAAAATGCCAGTTTGTAATATGAAAAAATCTTTGGAAAATTTCTTAAGTTTATTCAGATTATACTTCGAAGCTTTTAGATAATGCGATGCAGTTTTCAAGTTAATTTAAAATATTTGGCACCACTTGGTAATCCTGTCGGCAAAAAATTTAATGCCAAGATTAAATGCCAATAATGGATTACCGTAAATTTCGCATTCACTTGCATTAAACACAATGCACATATTTGTTCCGTCGAAAAGGGATTTTTGATTCGACATTTTTTTTTTTATTTATGTTCTACTAATTTATTTGTACTCTTGTTATATATATAAAAAAAATTGCATCAATTTGAGTAATTTGGATAATAGTTGGACGATTCGTATAATTTGGCGAAATTTCTCGACGGGATAACCAAGGAGTACAAAATTTTTAAGCAAATTGCAGAAAAAAGCATTTTTTAAGAATTCTTTTCTAAATTATTTTGGTTCTCCATCAGCAATGGGCCTAAGGCTGACCTTTTCAGAAATCAGGCCCTGTACAATGTAAATATACAAGGCATGATTATTATAATTGATATTGTTCGATGTAGTTCATTAATACTTTAACACATGCAGTCATTATTTTTGAAATACTTCAACAACTAACAACAACAAAAAAAAAAATTAAGAAAAATACGCCGAAAAAATTAGTTACAAAAAATATTTACCGACATAAATACGAAACTAATTATATGGCAATAAATTTTGATCAGTAAGGTAAAATTTGAAAATATAAATTAGCACAAGGGAAACTAATCATGCGTTAATTTGAAATTTCTTTCTGAAATGGAAAATTTTAGTCCAAAAAACAATATTCTGTTTCTAAACCATAGTGTTTTAATGTCCCAGTTGGAGTATTTCAGTTTTCCAAATGGAGTACTTCAATTTCCCAGTTGGAGTACTTCAGTTTCGAAAACGGAACCGCTCCAGTTTCGAAAGCGGAAAGGCTCCAGTTTCGGAAACGGAAACGCTCCAGTTTCGGAAACGGAAACGCTCCAGTTTAAAAAAACGGAGACGCTCCAGTTTCGAAAACGGAAACTCTCCAGTTTCGAAAACGGAAACGCTCCAGTTTCGGAAACGGAAACGCTCCAGTTTAAAAAACGGAGACGCTCCAGTTTCGAAAACGGAAACTCTCCAGTTTCGAAAACGGAAACGCTCCAGTTTGGAAAACGGAAACGCTCCAGTTTCGAAAACGGAGACGCTCCAGTTTCGAAAACGAAAACCCTCCAGTTTTGAAAACGGAAATGCTCCGGTTTCGAAAACGGACAATCTCCAGTCTCAAACGGAACACTTCAGTCTTGGAAACGGAAAAGTAATGAAAAAGAATTTCTATGATTTAACGGATCAGATACGGCAACTCTGCTGCCAGCACCTTTTCCGTTTTTTTACTGGAGTTTAAGTTTACAGTGTACATGCCATTTGTTTACTTATTAAGAATTTTTATATGATATTGTAGTTAATTTAAACTGAACTTATGATTTAAAACTGATTGAGTTTTAGACTGTATATACTTTTCTTAGGTGCGTTCGTAATTATGTATATACGTAGCACCTATATAGTCGTCGTTCAACCCGTCCGTCTGTCTGCAAATAACAGAGCAAAAGCTACCCACCGTATTATTTAAAATTTAAAATTCTTAATTGTTGCAGAATTTTGTCGAGTTATTTCAAATTTAATGAAAAAGTACGAATGCAACGTTTCATTACAGGAACAATCAAAAATATTTCGTTACACTACTGCCAATAGAAAAAAAAAATAGTTACAAGTGCATTTTAACGGTGTCACACTCTTCCAAACATAATAAAATTGATATGAATATATTAAACATTTTCTAAAATATACATTATGTTCAATTTGTGGTGCAAAGAATAATTGTTATTAATTTACAGATCCATATAAAAGTTGTCCAATACATAATAGAATAGGTGAGGAAACATTATTCAGGGGTACATTTCAATTATATTAAACTATTTCACATTTTATGAAATAAATAAACTTTGCTGAGGTTTACTAATAGTTACTTCCTGTAAAATGGAATGTAGATAGCATTTACAGGGACACACAGAGAATTTCGGATACTCACTGTATCCGAAGTACTGTATATATTTAAAAAAAAAATTGTTATTTTAGTTTATTTACAATTATATACAGCAACCGCTCAACGCAGCTTATCCCGTCAAATCATTCGTACATCTCCGATATTTCTTTTGGCTATCATGCATTAGCCTTACAAACAGATCACGGTATCATTGCGCCATCTCTTATAACAGATTACTACTATTTTCATTTCGAAGATGTCACACCCCTCCCATCATAGTTCAAACGAACTACAGGCAGTCTAGGTCTGTTGCTTCTTCGAACTGGAACACTTTTCTTTGAGTCCTCATCTTTATATTTAGCCACAGTGTCCTTCAAAGATACATCTGTCGTAAAATATTTTTTTTTTACTCACAATCATCCTGTTACAGTATTATGTGAAGGCTGAGATTTGTTTGGTTCTGTAATATTCTCATTATCAAGTTGTTCTTTTATTTTTCCATTAATCCCAGAAAAGCGGTTTTTATTAACCCTTTCATACTTATCATAATCACTGCAATTTTTACCACTATCTCCCATATTTTCACCTCTTCTGACATTTGTTTGTCATTGTGGTCTTTTTCTTCAATTCTTTCAGATTTTTCGTAACTTATCTCTCTGTTACGTCTCAACTGATTTACATGACGCTTACACATTATTCCGTCACATCTATTTAATAAAACCCATCTATTCGCTAATAATTTTTTAATTTTTCCTTTTACCCACTTCTCCCCTTTTTCCAAATTTTTTTGCAAAAACTATGAAGCTTATATTCATGAAGCTTATATTTGTCCAGGGGTTGCTGTATTTTAGGTTTTGATGGTAATACCAAGTGAAGGGCTGTTCGATTGCCTTCAGCAGGAGTTTTACCAGTCACCGAATGAGGAGTTGAATGATTTTCTAACAAAAGTCGTGCAATTGATAATGTTATGTCATTTTTATCTAGCTTTCTAAGACAATTTTTCACAGTTTGCCCGTATTTTTCAGCCTGACCGTTCGACGATGTATAATATGGCGGAATGCTTAATTCCATTATTTTTAAGAAATTCTTCAAATTCCTCACTTGTGAAAGCAGATCCATTATCACTGGCCAAATCTACTGGTAATCCAAATGTCGCAAAAATTCTTCTTAACACTCTAATAGTATTTCTACTATCAGTCCTGGGCACAACCTCTACTTCTAACCATTTAGTATAAGAATAGACTACTATTAAAAAAAAATTTCTCTTCAAAAGTTCCTGCATAATCTATGTGAATCCTTTCCCAGGATAATTCAGACTTCCATTCTAAGGGTTTCATTTTGGTGTTATCGCTGGCGCACATCTGGCATCTACTACATGAATTTACAATTTTTTCTATTTCTTTATTCATATTTGGCCACCAAACCACCCCTCTAGCTTTCGCTTTCATGCTAGATATACCCTGATGAACGGAAAATTCAACGACAAACAGCAATTTCAATATATATTTCCTACCTTCCTCTGGCACTATTACTCTATGTCCCCATAATAAACAATTTTCTAAACTTAAAATGTCCTCCCTTCTACGAAAATAAGGTTGATATTCCTCTGCTTTAACCTTTCGTGGCAATCCATGTAGTACCCACTCTAAAATTTGTTTAAATACGGGATTTTCAGTTGTCCACTTTGCAATCGTTTTAGAAGTAACAGGACAATCATTATTACTTGAAACAAACATTATTTCAGCAGGATTACTTACTATAATTCAGTTTCTGGGAGAGGTAATCTACTTAATGCGTCCGCAGTTTTATTATTTTTACCTTCTCGATACTCAATTGTATAACCATATCCTGCTAACATAAGCGACCAACTCAGCATTCTAGGTGATAATGTATCAGGTACCTTTTTAATAGGATCAAACAATTTAATTTAAGGTTTATGATCTGTTATAATTTTAAACTGTTTACCAGCTAAATATTGGTGGAATTTAGTAACACCAAATATTACAGATAAAGCCTCTTTATCTATCATTGCATAGTTTCTTTCAGTTTTATTTAAAGTTCTAGAAGCAAAAGCTATGGGTTTCTCTTTACCCTCAACAATATGATTCAACACAGAACCAATACCCTATTCAGAAGCATCAGAGTTCAAAACTATCTCTTTGTTAACATCATATAATTCTAAAACAGGCGATGTACATAATAATTGTTTAACTTTTTGAAATGCTTTATCATGCTTTTCTGACCATTTCCACTTAACATTATTATCTAATAATCAATGTAAAGATTCTAAAACATCTGAAATATTAGGCAGGAGGTTTCTATAAGAAATTAAGCCTAAAAATGAACGCAACTGTGACACATTATTTGGAATAGGTGCATTTAAAATAGCAATAACTTTTTTCTGAAATAGGTCTAATTCCTTCCCGAGAAATTTTCCTAATAGCAAACTTCTCAAACCATAAATTTAAAATTTTCCTTATTTAATATTATACCATGCTCAGAAAAGCATTTCAAAACACTTTCAACCCTTCCAGAATGTTCTGATTCATTCCTAGCTCTTATGATTACATCATCTAAAAATGCACCAACATATTCATATTTTTAAATATATTCTCTTTTTTTCTCTGGAACATTTCAGAAGCACACTTTATGCCAAAAGCTAATCTTAAAACATTGAATAAACCTTTATGTGTATTAATAGTTAAAATTTCACTACTTTCATTATTTACAGGTTGTTGCAAATAAGCATCCTTTAAATCAAAAACAGTAAAGAATTTTCCACCAGACAATTTAGAGAATGATTCTTCCAGCATTCTAGGAGGAGGATAGTTATCATTTTCTGTATTTGAAATTAGTGTTGCTCTATGATCACCACAAATTCTGACAGTCCCATTTGGTTTTGGAACAATTTCTATAGGACTAGCCCAATCTGAATGATCGACAGGTTTCAAAATAACCTCTTTTGTTAATCATTCCAATTCCAAATCAGTAGGTTTTCTCAAAGCGTACGGAACAGGTCGAGACTTAAGAAAAACCGGTTTTGCATCCTTTTTCAAATTTATTGAGACGGGAGGACCTTTTATTGTACCAATCCCGTCAGCAAAAACATTTGAAAAGTTTCTAATTAAATCATCTTTCGAAAAGCTTTAATCATATTTATATTAGGCCAAAATAATTTTGACCAAGCTTTTAACGAAGTTTTTCTAATTAGACTCGGAGACCTTCTCTTGAATAACTAACATTTTTAAATCAGGAATACAATATTCATCAACAAAGACATCTACTTTTAATTCACCTAACATAGTTAAAAAATCTTTAGTATAAGTTTGTAACTTAACTTGAGATTTAATTAAAGGTAGCTTAACTGAGAACAATTTTTCTGCAACCTGTTTACTCACTATAGTAACCGCCGCCCCGCTGTCTCTTTCAAATATGACATTAATCCCATTTCTTTTTACAACTTTTTGCCATGAACACACATTATTGTAGTTGTTGTCTACAAAATTGAAACAGTATTCTTCTTGAACAGTTATTATTTTACTGTTCTTGTTCTGTTTCTCATTTTTCATCACGAACTTGCGATTTCCGCAAAAAACATTTAGGTGACCCAGCCTATGGCACACATGGCACTCAGCATTCTTGTAAGGGCACATTTTAGGATTATGGTGTTTCGAACTGTAACAAGCTTTCTCAGCTCAAATTCCTCTTTTTTCGGCTTACATAAGTAAAAAAAAAAAAATTCCGGTTTTGTTTTCTCCCCTCTCGCACGCACTTGATTCACCGCAGTACTTTCGTCTATAGGTAGCGATTTCACGCCGGCTTCAGCTGATTCTATGGATTCGGCGATTTTTACCTCTGACTGAAAATTAATATCTTCGAATAAAACAGCTTTTGTTGGAATTTTTCATCTTGTATTCCAAATACCAGTTGGTCACGCAGGCGGTCGCTTAATGTATTTTCGAAATTACAGAATTCGGATACTCTTCTAAGTTTTCTTACAAACTCAGCCATGCTTTCCCCTGGCTTTCTAAGATGTTTCTGGAATTTAAATCTTTCAACAATTTCACTTGGACAAGGTGAAAAATTTTCCTTTGCTTTTTTAAAAAAGTTCTTCATATTTTATCACCTTTAGCGTCTTCGGAACTATAATATCGCTAAGAATAGTAAACGTCGTAATTCCGACAGAACTTAACAAAATATTTTTTTTCATTTCTTCATTTTTATATTATTAGCAATGAAATAAAAGTGCATCTTCTCAACGTAAATCGTCCTTGGAACCTTTGAGTCATACTCTTCTAACCGTCCCAGTGAAATAATTTCTTTTCCTACAGCCATTTGTTTCTTCAGGCTTTTTCTTTTTCTTTTTTTTTTTTCAAAATAATTTTCTTTTCAATATAATATGGGTAAATTATCCCATATTCGTCACCAGTTTTTATAACCGTGGATTATTATTACTAGTACTGTAATTTCACCAGGGAAGCATCACTATAGTTCCATATAGTTTATTTACAATTATATACAGCAGCCGCTCAGCGCAGCTTATCCCGTCAAATCATTTGTACATCTCCGATATTTATCTTGGCTATCATGCATTAGCCTTATAAACAGATCACGGTATCGTTGCGCCATCTCTTATAACGGATTACTACTATTTCCATTTCAACGATATCACAATATCTGAAAAACACAAAAATATAAACGTTCATAAATTTTGAATCACTGTTTAGAGGGATATAAATTATTGAAAATAAAAACTAATTAAGAGAAACGGTGCCTATTTAAGAATTAACCTTAAAATAATGAATGTAGTCCTCTATTTTTACTTTCTTTTGTTTCATACGTAACTTTGTAAAAGTAAAACACTATGATCAAACACATTTCAGATTGATTTTTTTTTATTTTTTTATATATTTATAATTTATTTATTTGTAAAATAATTTATGAACCCATCAGTAGTCGCGTGTCAGCCTTTTTGCCGCCAATATAATATATTTTTTCCTAACTCTTACCCTCACATAAACATAATAAAGAACTATGATGTAGCTGATTTTAAATGCTTCTTCATCACCATGTACAGTAGGGTGGAGTGAAAACGACCAAAAAAAATTTTTTCCGGAATTTTTTCTTTGGATAGGTTTAAAAAGTTGCTTTTTGGCACACTGAATATAAGGTTAAAATTTTATTTCGTTTGGAATTCATCTTTATTCCCCTACCAGCTCTTAAAGGTTATGCTCTTTATACGTGAAAATCAAGATTTCACTACGTAAGGTAAATGACCAAAAGCAATTTTTTTCGGAATTTTTTCTTTGGACAGGTCTAAAATGCTGCTTTTTGGCACACTGTATATATTGTTAAAATTTCATTTCAATTGGAATTCATTTTAGTTCTCTACCATCTCTTAAAGATTATGCTCATTTCATGTGAAAATCAAGATTTCACAATGTAGTGTAAATTAATCAACTTTTTATTTTAAAAAACTAAATTTCTGATTTCAGTAAAATAACCCACAAAAATGACTTCTTAAAGTATTACTTGTGAACGATCTAAGTATAGTTGCGTTTTAACTCTTTGAATTGCGAATAAAACCCTAAAATATGAATTATATTGTCACAGAGAATGGAAAACACAATCAGACATGCTTTCACTTTTATTTTTCGAATGCACATGAAAGATAGTTCTCTAAATATAAAGGAAATGCAGTTTTCTGAATATATAGTAATGAAATGAAAATAATATATACGATGTATTTTAAAACTTTCATTTCATTCTAATGTATATTAGTCTTTGTTATCAAAATTAGGTATTACCTTTTGTGATTTAATTTTTGCTCATATATATCCGGTTCTTGCTTCTACTACTACAGCCGCTAATGGCGCCTTAATAACTAAGTTTACGCATCTTTCAAATACTTTAATCTAACAGGGACATTTTTAAATTGAAAAGATGGGACTTTCGATTTTTTTTTTCTAGGAATTTCCAGTTTCTCTCATGCTACTCTATTGAGAATGAGGGATGATTTCACATTCATGCCAGTTAATGATGTTTATATAGTTTGTAACACTGAATTTCAATATTGGAATATGAAACTGCATTATTGTAGAACATATAATATCCTTCATCTTCAATATTCTTTGGAATCCAAATTCTACAACATGATTTTTTTTTTATCAGTTATCGTTTCTGTAAATTTTTATCTCAATGACAAAAGTATACATTCTTTTTTTTTTGAATAACGGGATTGAGAATTTTCTTTAAATATTCCGTCAAATAACAAAACAACTTGATTGTTTATAAAAAACATTTTGAGCTCTATTGTTGCAAGAAGAATCTTTCTTGAAGTGAAACAACAGACGAATGTACTTTCATTACAAATTCAGCCATAATCTTCAGATTTTGGGGTGAAATCTGACTTCCAATCTGAAAACCAAGTAATCAGTTGGCAGTTGTCAATCATTTAGAGTGTGACATTCTTGCTGGATTACGATTTACCAGATTTGAGGAGCTTTAACCAGATGCAAATGTTTGACACATCTCAAAGATAATTTTGGTCTACACTTAACTCTCCAGAGTTCATTTCTGTGTGATAAGAGCAGATATTTTTTAATTTCCATAACTGTCTATTGTTCACATTGATTCAACGACTTTCCAATTAGAGCAGGAAAAGCTCGTGAGCCTTTATTTTGTTTATCAAGTTCAATGACTTAGCAGCAATTTGTTTGCAGAGAGCTATTAACCACTAAAACGGACGACTAAATCTTAGTTTCAAAACTCTCTTAGCATGATTTTTTATCTTACTTTTTACAGTTGTTCCGTCACAACCTATTGCCATAAATTTATCAAGGTTTAAATGTTTTTCAGTGCAATATTTTGATACTTCCTGCAATGATCTTTTCTGGTCCAAAAGATGGTATAATGTGTCCCAAATACAATTCATTTGAGTCTTAAAATCAGAGATTATGTTTGTAACTTATAGTTCTTCCATGAACCTCAATTTTCCATAATTTACTTTGATTTTGGGGAATTGAATAAGCTTCTGATATTCAGAAAAATTGTTATCTATCATTTGATCAATTCGTCTTTGGGAAACTACAATAAGTGATGCCATCGGTGTTTTCTCTTAAGACTTTTTTTTTCCTCTAGTTTTGACGAAACTTTACAATTACTCATGTGTTTTTATTTATTGTTTTGTATAATAATAATATTTTATAGCATTCTGCTATTGTTGACAAAACAGCTTTATTTAGTTTTGAAGAATCACCAACTTCTAGTAATGGTAAACTTCGATTTGCTTACACACATACTCATTTTGACTGTAAAAATGATAATATACGATTTTTAAAACTCAATAAACCGTTTCAAATATTTAAAAATAAAGACTTAAAGTTTGAAAATGATGAAAGGAATTACACTTTGCATTTTAAATATAAAAATATCAAACGAAATTTCCAAAAAATCCTGTTAATGTACAATTTAAGGTAAGAATCTATCGTATAAATCAATGAAAATATAAATGGCCTGGTAGGGGATTCAAGAAGTTTTTCAAAATTAATGAAATTTTGCACGTGTATTAGCGGTATAAAAAGGCAACTTTTGGCTGCTATCCAAAACCAAAATTCCAACTTTCGATTTTTCACTCCACCCTAATTTACAGTAACAAAACATCTCGGTTTTTTCTCAGGTATATATTTACAAGTAAAGTTAAAATTAATGCAAAAGTCTACGGTACGATTCTTAATGTCAGTTCCTTTTTATTTTTTAATTTAATAAATTGCATAACTTCATTGAAATGTAAAATTCATATTCGAATATTATGTAAAAAGTGTTATTACTTTGCATTTTCTGTATGCGGAGGACCGGCGACAAAAAGACCGAGCACGACTAATGACGTTCTAAAAAAGACTCGACTACTATCGAGTTAATATACTGATTACAGAAATTAAAATATTTGGTTATCCAGACACATATTTTTCCTAAAAAAAAATTAGGAAAATTGGAAGAATCCTTAACTAACATTAACCTTTAACTAAAAATTTAAACTACATTTTATTATTAACTAGATTTTATTACTAGATTTTATTTGATTAACTAAAAATATTTAAATGGATAGATCGCCAAATTGAAGAATGCAAAATTGAAAACAATTTTTTGAAACTGTAATATCATTTAGATCACGGTCCAAGCAGGGAATCGCGTACCCAGAACCAGACCTAAAGAAATTCGATTTAAGTCACATCATGATTTTCGGGACTTCTGCTCGTCGTCTTATTAGTAATGTAAGTGTTTGAAAGCGAATATTTTCAAATTATCAATTTTTATATTTGTTTAGTTTAAAGGAATTTTTTTTTTAACAAAAATAATTTTAGTGCTTATAAAAGTTATCCAGTTTGTAAATAAATATTTTCCATAATCTGAAAAGCAGATTTTCTTAACAGATAAATCAATCTGTGAGCTTTCTGAAATTCTAGTACTTATGGCGGAAAACGAATACTATCAACTTATCAATGTCTATATCTGTTTAATTTAAAAGATTACTGTCCAAGCAGGAAATCGCGTACCCAGAACCAGACCTAAAGAAATTCGATTTAAGTCACATCATGATTTTCGGGACTTCTGCTCGTCGTCTTATTAGAAATGTAAGTGTTTGAAAGCGAATATTTTCAAATTATCAATTTCTATATTTGTTTAGTTTAAAGGAATTTTTTTTTCACAAAAATAATTTTAGTGCTTATAAAAGTTATCCAGTTTGTAAATAAATATTTTCCATAATCTGAAAAGCAGATTTTCTTAACAGATAAATCAATCTGTGAGCTTTCTGAAATTCTAGTACTTATGGCGGAAAACGAATACTATCAACTTATCAATGTCTATATCTGTTTAATTTAAAAGATTACGGTCCAAGCAGGAAATCGCGTACCCAGAACCAGACCTAAAGAAATTCGATTTAAGTCACATCATGATTTTCGGGACTTCTGCTCGTCGTCTTATTAGCAATGTAAGTGTTTGAAAGCGAATATTTTCAAATTATTAATTTCTATATTTGTTTAGTTTAAAGGAATTTTTTTTTCACAAAAATAATTTTAGTGCTTATAAAAGTTATCCAGTTTGTAAATAAATATTTTCCATAATCTGAAAAGCAGATTTTCTTAACAGATAAATCAATCTGTGAGCTTTCTGAAATTCTAGTACTTATGGCGGAAAACGAATACTATAAACTTATCAATGTCTATATCTGTTTAATTTAAAAGATTTTGTTTTATTTTATTTTTTATTTATTCATTTATTTGTATTTATTATTATTATTATTATTATTATTATTATTATTATTATTATGAGACACAAAAATAATTTTAGTGCTTATTACAGCCATCCAGTTCGCAAATAAATATTTTTCACAATGAAAACAGCAGATTTTCAAAAGCAATAAATCGATTTGAGGGCACCAGAAATTCCAGTACTTATGGCAGAAATCGAAAAACAGACCTTGCGTATACCAATGTACGTACACTGCTTCTCAGTTGTGATAACGTGAAGATAATAATGGTAATGGGGACAATACAAAAGAGAAAAGAAAAATACAGAAATGAAGTTGAAGATTTTTGGTTTACAAAAATATACGACACGAGACTATATCTGTTGTAATTGGATCCAAATTTACATAAAAAGAGAAAAAAGCTAGTTCTATTAACAGAGTTAAAGAATACATTGAAATAATTGATTACTTCGGGACGATCGTGCAATATATGTGTTGTACAGACAGCTTAGAATATGTGCTTATTCATACCAAAAATTATGGATTCGCCTCATTTTTTAAGGAATTTCCGATGTTAAACTAAGCAAACATTCTATTTGAAGATACCGATGATAAAAGCTAAAAAAAATTTGCTGTTTGTCAAGAATGTGTTAAGAGCAATTTAGAAATTTTTTTATAAAATGAAAGATTCCTATGGAAATTCCTCGAAATACATTGTGAATGTAATGCAAAATTATTTAAAAGTTTTTTTTTTTTACTATTCTTCTAAGGTATCACAACGCCATGTAAACGTTTTACCAATTTTTACAGCTTTGCTAAAGTTTTTTTTTCTTTCTTTTTCTTCTATTTTTTTTTAAAAAAATATAGGATTTGATGCAGTAACTTATTGTTTATGTTAAAAAGGATGTATATTTTATCAGATATGTAATAATGAAATACAATGGCGTAATTTTTTCACCAATGCTATTTGGCGTTATTATCCACCTATGTGTGTATTGACTGCAGACATTTCACAAAATTCTCACAAAAAATTTCACAAAATCCATTTCAAAGTGGGACCTCTTTTTAAAGAAAGAAAAGTGTGAACTAATTCTTTTAACTGGTAATTAATCCACGTATCTCGAAATCACTGAACTTACAAACATCAGGATTGAATTTTTACAACCATATTCCAAAATTGTTAGCCAGCCTATGAACCACAGGGTCATCAGAAGTTTTTAATTGAACTTTCCTAAGCACTTGATTTTGATGTTTCTTGATAGGAGAGAAAAAATAGAAATAATATCAAATGCTTATGTAAACATACTAGAAGCTATAATATATATATAATATAATATAATGTGTGTAAAATAATACTACCTCTGACAATAAAGTTCGGTGAATGGTCTTGTAACATTAATGTAGATAATTATTAACGAAAATTACCATACCATCCTTTGAAATAGTCTTCTCCCATAACTATGCACCAGTGAGATCTGCTATATATGTCTTGGGGAATGCGCAAGAAATCTTCTTTTGGGATCTTTAGAAGTCGTCTTCTTTTTTCGCCACGTTTCGTTGAATGTCAGCAATAAGGTCAAATCTCTTTCAAAGAGAGTTTGAGTCGTAGAAATAGGAAAAAGTCTGGAGGGTTGAGATCTAGCAAGTATGGCGGATGTTCAATTTGCACCATCCCTCATGAATTTCTTTCGGTATCTTGCAAATCTTAAAACCAAACTTTAAACTGATCTTTTGTTCTTTCATTTTTCTGTTCTCAGTTAAGAACCAACACACTGAATAAGCACTTAGTAAAACACGTCTTACGTAGAACATAAACGACGCTCAACTGAATAACGGTGGAGGAAGATGATCAACACTTGCCTCTATGCAGGTGCAGCGTTTTGTTTTCTCAGTGTTGCTAGATTGGCCGTTTTGAATTCATTCACCGAACTTTATTGTCAGAGGTAGTATAGTATAATATGTATAATATAATATAATATATATAATAGTTTAATAAACGATGCATAGGAAAACGTTACGTCAAGATGCACAACCAGCTGTTTCCGTAAGGCTGTATTGGGAATTTCTCAAGGCTTACGAATCTCTGAAGAAGAAGAAAAAGTACTCAACAGTTGAGAAGAGTTGAGAAGAGTTTGAAAATTATCTATGTGTTGACACAATGCTGCCAGTTCCGACATATCTGTTCTTGAGGATATTGTAGCTAAAATACAAGCTAAAGAAGTTGAAAAACATGATGAAAGCGACGATGACGATGACGAGATGTGGGGAAATTTAAGTTAAACGTCTGCAATATACTTAAAAGCCTTTGAGGGTTATCCTTTGCTAAAAAACGTCAAAGTTCTTTCAAAATCAGAGAAGCATATGACAGCATTTTTCGGGTCATGAGTCTTCCTCGAAGAACAAAAACACAAGAGACTATGAGGCACTTCTAAGTAATTCAACCAACTTCTTTTAAACTGTACAGAAATAAAAAAATAAATAAAGTATGTGTAATAAAGTCGGTATGCATGAATTTATATATTTTATATGAAACTTTTTTTACGAGCACCAGGTTTTATCAAGCAAATATCCTGGTCCCTTTGCACTCGCTTTAAAGAGTTTAACTGTATAATTAATTTTTCCAAAATTGCAAATTAAAAGTGATAATATAACAATAATTTTGCCTTGTAAAATGCAAGTACTTGCGATTGTATAAAGATTTTTTTATTTGAATTAACTAGGCAGTTAATTTTTATAGTACATGGAAGGGGACTAGAATCCTAAAACAGAGCACATCATATAAAAAAAATACCGAAATCACAAAATAAGAAGAACCGCTTATTTGAAAGTTATGGAAACAACGTTGTCAATATTGTAAGAAATTTTTCTATGTTTATTAGACGGGTTTACCATGCTATCACTTCATTATATCACTTGTTCAGATACATTATTACAAATAAGTATGCAACATGAATTAAAACTATGCTCTAAAATGATTGTTTTCCTAAAATTTCTTCAATAATAAAATATATATCTACGTTTCATTGAAAATGAATGCAATATTTTATTAAGTAATATTTTGCAATTTAATTTCATAAAAAAAATTAAATAAACAACGAATTTTAATACAAAAGTAAGAAATAATTAAATGCATTGTAAATATTAATGGGAATTACTTTCCTAGCAGAGAAAGTTAAAATAATCAAAAAGTCATTAAGAGAGATTATTTGACTTAGGACAGAATTCTGCTAGTGGTTACTTTTGAAAATAATTCAATTAAAAAGAAACATTTCTTTTAACAGAATACTGTATTAAGAAAACATTAAGATTTTTTTATATGAAATTATTTTTTAATATTTCTATTTATATTCATTTACTATCTTAGAAACATTCTTTTTAAATGAAGAAATACAATTTGAAAGTACATTACGTAAAATATTCATATGTAGGTGTAGGATGGTAGAAAAAAAAAATCATACAATATATGCACATGCCGAAAGTTTTGATTATGCAATATTAATAAGACTTACATCGATGTGTTTCGGATGAGCGGATTCAATTGAAAAATTTTGAAATTAAACGTAAACTTGACTTATTTTTAAGATATTAAATTTAAGTTTGATTCTTTTAGGTAGCTTTCATTACAAAAAGTAAAAAGCTACCTATTGCAGCCGTCCGGAGGAAAGCACTTCCAAAAAATTTTGGTATATTTTCACCGATCATGACCCCCAGACCCTAAAACCACCCTCCGTTCAAATGTTGACATATATATATATAACCATATATATATATACAGGGTGATTCCAAATTTTTTTTACAATAAAAGAGGGGTGATAGTACACATCAAGACAAACAATATTAAATAGGAGACCAAGGGTCCAAAAAGTTTTCTTAAGGAGATAGCCGCCATTAAAGTTTTGGGACCAAAATTTCAAATAAACATAAAAAACGGAAAAATCGGTCGATTGATTTGCGGTTTTCACTAAAATTATTCTTTATGTCGGCATTCTCTTGAAATTAAATTATAAAGATAAATTTCAAAAAATGCCGATAGAGGGCGCTTTAGACTTTGGAGTAACGAACAACTATTTTTTGCCGGTATGTTTTGCATCTCATTAAATGTTTTCGTAAGTTTACACACAAACTTAAATTTTGAGCTCAAAATCTCTAGTTGGGAGTAGTTAAGTAACACAAACTGAGCTGTGTTCAGAGGGTTCAAATTTCAAATGATTAAAAAAAAAACGGAAAAATTGGTCGATTGATTTGCGGTTTTCACTAAAACTATTCTTTATTTAGGTATTTTCGTGAAAATAAATTATAAAGATAAATTTCAAAAAATGCCGATAGAGGGCGCTTTAGACTTTGGAGTAAGGAACAACTATTTTTTGCCGAATTGTTTGCATCTCTTTAAATGATTTCGGAAGCTTAGACTTAAACTTAAATTTTGAGCTCAAAATCTGAATAGTAGGGAGTGGTTAAGTAGCACAAACTGAACTGTGTTCGAGGGGGAGGGGGAGGTTCAAATTTAAAGTAATTATAGAAAATGGAAAAATTGGTCGATTCGTTTGCGGTTTAAAATAAAACTATTCTTTAAGTCAGTATCTTCTTGAAAATAATTTTTAAAGCTAAATCTCAAAAAATTCCGTCAGAGGGCGCCTTAAACTTCAGAGTAACCAACAATTCATTTTAATCATTATTTTTGGTTCTAATTAAATGCTTGCAAAAGCATTTTAAATGTTCTCGGAAGCTTAGATTTAAACTTAAATTTTGAGCTCAAATTCTGAATCGTTATGAGGAGTTAAGAAGCGCAAACTGAAATGTGTTCAAGAGTTGAAATTTAACCATCTTTCCTCCTCGAACACAATTCAATTTTTCGCTACTTAAACACTCCCAACGATTCAGAATTTTAGCCCAAAATTTAAGCCTATGCATTTGAAAGCATTTAATGAGATTAAAAAATAACAGTTAAAAATAGTTGTACGCTATTCCAAAGTCTAAGGCGCCCTCTATCGGCATTTTTTGAAATTTATCTTTAAAAAATATTTTCAAGAAAGAACTGATTGATCAAGAAAACTGCTGATTTAAAAATTAGTTTTAGCAAAAACCGCAAACGAATCGACCAATTTTTCCGTTTTTTACAATTATTTGAAATTTGAACCCTCTGAACACAGCTAAGTTTGTCTATCTAACGACTCCCAGCTATTCAGATTTTGAGCTCAAAATTTAAGTTCAAGTCTAAGCTTACGAAAGCATTTAATAAGATGCAAAAAATAACGCCAAAAAAGAGTGTTTCGTTACTCCAAAGTCTAAAGCGCCCTCTATCGGCATTTTTTGAAATTTATCTTTATAATTTATTTTCACGAAAATACCTAAATAAAGAATAGTTTTAGTGAAAACCGCAAATCAATCGACCAGTTTTTACGTTTTTTATAATCAATTGAAATTTGAACCCTCTAAACACAGCTCAGTTTGTGTTACTTAACCACTCCCAACTACAGATTTTGAGCTCAAAATTTAAGTTTGAGTCTAAGCTTACGAAAACATTTAATGAAATACAAAAAATACCGGCGAAAAATAGTTGTTCGTTGCTCCAAAGTCTAAAGCGCCCTCTATCGGCATTTTTTGAAATTTATCTTTATAATTTAATTTCAAGAAAATGCCGACATAAAGAATAATTTTAGTGAAAACCGCAAATCAATCGACCGATTTTTCCGTTTTTTATGTTTATTTGAAATTTTGGTCCCTAAACTTTAATGGCGGCTATTTCCTTAGGAAAACGTTTTGGACCCTTGGTCTCCTATTTAATATTGTTTGTCTTGATGTGTACTATCACCCCTCCTTTATTGTAAAAAAAATTTGGAATCACCCTGTATATATATATATATATATATCTGATTTTTGTCATGCGATAACTAACGTATTTATGAACCGATTTGAATGAAACTTGGTATGTACATAGTACATACAAATATCTCGACCGAGTTCGTTGGCCAGCATCATCAGCCATCTTGTTTCAAAATGGCGGCCATTTAAAAAAATTTTAAAAATTTTAAATTTTAAATTAAATACGAAAAAATTAAAAGTTGAAAAATATTTTTATATTGTGTGTTAGATCTTAAAACACCAATTCCAGAACACTTTTTATTTTGTCTATATTTTAAAAAATTATTGAGTTATAGCACTTTGAATTTTTCTTATGGCTGACATTTTGAAACGATCTGATTTTTGTCATGCTATAACTAACGAATTTATGAACCGATTTGAGTGAAACTTGGTATGTACATAGTACATAGAAATATCTCGACCGAGTTCGTTGGCCAGCACCATCCGCAGTCTTGTTTCAAAATGGCAGCCATTTAAAAAATTTAAAAAAAAAATTAAAATTTAAAATTAAATGCGAAATAATTAAAAGTTGAAAAATATTTTTATATTGTGTGTTAGATCTTAAAACACCAATTCCAGAACAATTTTTATTTTGTCTATATCTTAAAAAATGACTGAGTTATAGCACTTTGAATGTTTCTTATGGCTGACATTTTGAAACGATCTGACTTTTGTCATGCTATAACTAAAGTATTTATGAACCGATTTGAATGAAACTTAGTAAGTACATAGTACATACAAATATCTCGATTGAGTTCGTTGGCCAGTACCATCCGCCATCTTGTTTCAAAATGGCAGCCATTTAAAAAAATTAAATTTAAAATTTAAAAATTAATGCGAAAAATTAAAAGTTAAAAAATATTTTTATTTTATGTGTTAGAGCCTAAAACACCGATTCTATAACACTTTTTATTTTGCCTATATCTTAAAAAATGATAGAGTTATAGCACTTTGAATATTTTTCTTATGGCTGACATTTTGAAGCGATCTGATTTTGTTTGGAAACGATCTGATTTTACTTAATCGTGTCCCACTACTTTGAGCTTCGTATATTTGATTTATATAACTGAATTTAAAATAAATAAATAAGTATATGAAAGCTACCTCTTCCTCCCGGCATTGCCGGAAGGACTTTTTTTTTTTTTTCTTTGACGGAGCATACTAAACATTGATTGGCATCAATTTAAGCACGTGAAATTGAAATGAGTTAGGATAGACTAGATTGGACTAGGATAAGCTAACTCTGATCAATGAATAGCAGAGTAAATTAGTTTATCTTATGAGCATTAAACATACTAGAAGCTATAATATATAATATAATATACAGGGTGTCCAGCAAATAACACCCTGATTTCAAAATTAAATTTCTCAAAAACTGAGATCGGTAGAATTATGCGATAAACGGTTTGTTTATTAGGTAAGCTGTAAAAATGTTAAACAAAAGTTTCGGGCAGTGACTATTTTGAAAAGATTGTGTTCTGATTGCAAATAATACTGGAGTTGACATTTTTCTTGTTTTAGATTGTTTGTAGAGAATGAGTTTTTCAGTGTACAGTGCCGTATTTAACGATTTTTCGAACTTAATTTTTGAAATTTCGAAACTTTTTTTTCCAAAAATCGTTAAAATATGGCACTGTACGTCAAAAATTTTGTTCGCTGCAAAAAAAAAAAAAAACAAAAAAAACAAGAAAAATGTTAAATCAGGCATTCTTTTAATTAAAACGCAATCTTTTTAAAATATTCACCGTTCGAAAGTGCTATATAAGATTTTTACAACTTACCTAATAAACAAACCGTTTACCGCATTATTTTCTAGATCTTCGTTTTTGAGAAAATTAATTTTGAAATCAGGATGTTATTTGCTGGACACCCTGTATATAATACATATAAAGTAATGTGTATAATATAATATAATATAATATAATATAATATAATATAATATGTATAATATAATATAATATAATATAATATAATATGTATAATATAATATAATATATATAATACTATATCAAACTAGATAAGGCTAGGAAAAACTAGTTTATGCAATGCTGGATTAGGATAAATTTATTCGGGTTAAGGGAGTCTAGTTTGGCCTAAATCAGGTCTGCCCGGTTTTATCTAACCAGAATTACAGACATTGATAGTTTTGGTTTCACTAAATAACAATTAGCTGAAAATGTTTTGGATTTTAAAGAGATATATAACATTACATTTTAAAAATACATTGTAATGAAATTATACATACTATGAAATTGTAATATTAGTCTGGTAGTTTAGAAAGTGTTTCAGATTTTGCTTATTTGTCATTTTTTGTTAATTTGTTTGCTTTTTTATATTATAATTCTTGTAGCAAAACATATATATGCTTTATAACAATAATTACACATTTCAGCAGTACAACTTGTACTGTTGAAATAATAAAAGTTATATATATATATATATGTGTGTGTGTGTGTGTCATGAAACGACCATCGGAGTTCAGTAGCATAATATAGCAGCAGTGACCAGCATTATTTATTTAAGTTTCCCATCATAGTGCATAGTCGAATGGCAGAGGAATCATTCGAATAGGGATACGCCATTTATTGAAAATGGTGAACAATCGCCGGAAATTTCAAAGCGTTTAATTAATTATCGAAATATTTCCCAAAAAGATTCTCCAAATTTTCAGCGGCTTACATTTTATGTCTGTCTTACATCTCGGTCCGAACACCGTATATCTCAATCAAATCAAACAGTCAGTTATTCATCCAATCCATGTTCTATCTCAAATCACACCCATCTCAAAATCTATTTAAAATCCATCTAAAGACAAACTATTAGCTTTTAAATTATTTGCGGCATACGATCGCAATATAAAAAGTCAGCTAATTATATTATTCAGTCAGGGTCGCAAAAAAGGGAATATTTAATTATTTACCGTACATTAATCTTTATGAGAAACAACTTATATAGCGCGAATATTTTTTATGCAAATTTCGAAAGTCTCAAACCAGGTACATGGTATATAAATAAAAATTAATCGCTGGTACCGAGATGGCAACTAAAGTAGAATTATTTCGCAAACGACAATTTTATTTTAAAAAATGGATTTATTGACACGTAATTAATCTAAGACGCTAAATGTTATACTATTATTTATATAAAAAGAACGATTTTGAATAAGTACATTTTTTCGAACGAAATAATTTATAGATTAATATAGTCTGTAAATTAACTAACAGCTTTAAAACTGTTTGATAAATACAGAAAAATTATATTGAATTTTACTGGGGATTTAAGTAATAAAAGGTTTTATTTAAGAAATATATTTATTTAGAGCCATTTTTTTTTAGTTTTAATAGTATTGGAATAATTATTTTAAAAATGGATTAAGACTTTGGTGTCTTTCATATAATGATTAATAGATCAGTTTTATAAGTAGGGTTTCGATAAAATAAATCGGAATTAGCGTAGAATATTATTAAAAAGAAATTAATGTAGTATGATGTAAATTTTGGCGAAAAAATTTAAATTTTGTGATGCATATTGCTTTAAATGATTAATTAAAACATAAGATTTACTTCTTCATTATTATGTATGATTTGTAGAAGTTTTTTTTTTTACCGTCAATGACAAAACAATAATTTGAAATGAAAGAAAAATCCAAACATATATTTCATCAGTAATTATCGGTTTTCAAGTTAACTTAATCTTGGAAATCGAAGAGTATATCGGAAAGAATGAATTGTGGATTTTTTCCCTTGAAAATAATGCCATTGGAGATTTCAAATAATTACAAGATGAATGCCTTCTCCACCGCTTTCTAATTAGAACATAAATTCTAATTAACCAAATCTATAGGGACATACGATATTATTGGACGAATCAAATGAAACGTCGAAAAGAATCAAAATGTGCAATGTATAAAATGGCATTTATTTTACGTGCTATATGGTTTTACGATGTATTTTAATAAATGTAATTTATCGTTTTATATTTTACGAGTCTTTCTTAAAAGTATAAAACCCTTTGAAACTATCAACATCATGTACGATTGAATTATTTTCATTGCTAGTACATTTGTTAAAAATTTTAATGAAGATGTTCTTAATTACAATAAAATATAATGGTTTTAACATAGGCTTTATTCTTTATTATTAATTTTTTTTTTCAGATATCCTCCTATCCTAAAGACAAAATTGTAATGTTTTTATTTTCTCTGCATTTTATTTTAAATGTTAATAAAAGAGGGATTTTCCATCATAGTATAAATTTTTTGTTATGTATATGCTTATAAGCCTTGAAAGTATTAATCATAACTTAATTTCTTAAAACAGGATTATATTTGTATAATTATATTAATTTAAATAAAGCTTCAATTACTGTGAAACATGCAGCCTAGTAAACGGATATATCCGGTTGCGGCATTGGAAAGGTCAGATAATTATATAGAAAAATAACTTTTTTTGTTTATATACATTTTCATCGTTCCTCATATATTTTTCATTATTTACAATATTAAATCAACGCACACACACAAAAAAAAACATGCAGAATACGTCATCAAAGGTATATAACAAATCAAGAAATATCTAAATCTTCTATTAAATCTCACTGTTGCACTGACACTGTTTTAACTTCTCCTTGGTCAGAATTAATTATTCCCCTGTCTTTCACACTCATTTGTAGTTTCGCGATACTTATTATATTTTAAAATACTCTGATAAAAATAGCAACGATCTCTCATCAGGCCCTCTTCTCTCTTGAGCTTCGAAGTTTCATTCATAATTCCTTTAAAATTTTTGTTTGTCTCTTTTCATTTTTATGTTTAAAAAACTTTCTTTTGTTTCTCTCTCTTTTATTATTATTATTTATTTTACTGTACTTTTTTGTCTTTTCTTCTTTATTTATTCTAATTTTGTTTATTTATTTTTCTATATTGTAATTTTTTATGTCATTATGGCAAAACTTTGCAATTTTTCATGCATTCCTCTGTGATTGGTTTTCACCATAGATTTCTCATATAACTGGATTCAGAAATAGCAACCTTTTCTTGACGCATTTACTCATCTCCCCACCACCACGTTGTGGTAGGGGGAATGCTCGCCAAGCCGGCTTCTCCCGCCAATCCCACCAGCTACCAAGACCTTTTTCGACTGCGTCACGTTAATTTTATTATGAGAATGAAAGCAGAAAATTGCCAAAAGAGGAATCATTGCCAAAAAAAAGGGCACCCTTTTAGCGATGAAATCACGGAGGTCGGTGCTTTAAAAATCCACGAAATGAACAAAGAGATGCGTTATCTAGAAATATTACTCTAAAGCCAATGTAACAAGGTTTTATAATACTCTATGCTAGAATACAGGACTAAATCTGAGTTCTATGTTAGAAATTAATTATTTAAAAATAGCGATTTTAACCAATGCGAAATTTTACACCGCGAAGAATTCTTTTCTTTTACACGGGGTTAAATTTCTCATTGGTTAAAGTGTTCTTTTAGTTCTATATGATGCAATCCGTCCTCTAGCGTCGCTTAGAAGAAAATTGTGAATAATCGAATGATTTGCTAGAACGAAAATACGAGAGATATTACGCAACAGAAAAATTGAAGTAATGGAATTTGAAGAAAATAATTGGTTTAACAGATTAATGTGTTTTAGAATAAAATAAAATAATGAAAGCGTTAATGAAAGGTATGGAATTAAAATAAATATCTTAAGATATTAGAAAAAGAAAGAGGAAAATTTAAATATTATAAGAATTTAGAAATAATTAATTTAGAATTAAGGCAATTTTTTTACTATTACATATTATTGCATATATATTTTTACAGCATGTATATATAATATTCATAGTTTTTACAACTGTAACAGACTATAAAGACTGTAACAGTAATTAGGAAAAAGAAAAACAAAACTTATGGATGCAAATATGCTTATTCTATAATTTTCAGAACTTTAGAATGTATATTTATTATTATTTATGTATTTAAGGAGAAGGAGTTTCAGCGCACTGTTATGTTCAGATTTTGTAAGCTAGAGCTTTAAAAAAATAACTAAATATCCATTTCTTTAAATTTTATATACTAAAACAAAAAGTCTACATACTAAAAAAAAATCTCATTTTCAGTTGTTTATTATTATTATTATTATATATATATATATATATTTAGTTTTATTTAGTTTTTTTTTCAATTCATAAACTTGAAACATTTTTTAAATATTGAATTTTTTAATAACATTCTTTTAAAGTTTGTTAAAATAAATTTTAAACAAAACTTTTTGCATGTGCTTTGGTTTTAATTTTGAATTAATGCATATGATACTATTTCGTTTAAAAAAGGATTTCTGTATCCATAATTTAATGCTTTTATAGAGCACGAAGCATTCCTAATAATATTAATTTACGCATTAGTAAGATGTTCAATTAAATTTAAAAAATTAAGTATTAATTTTATTATGTACGACAGTTATTTTTCTGGATAATTACTGTAGGAATATATACTTTAGGCAGAAATAGGAAAAAATATCTTAATTGTACACTGTTTCTGTTTTGGCACTTTGAAAAAAAAACGACCTATACCCCCTTAAGTATTTATTTTGTATGTATGCGGGGAGGGGGCAGAGAATAGCGTAGTCTATACGTAAGTATTTGAACTGATTTAATTATCCCAAGTCTAAAAAAAAATCTGAAAGTGTAAAATTACCTTTTTTTTTTACATTAAAAACATATTATTATGTGTAAAATATACATATATATATAATATATAGTGAATTTGAAATTATTCTGAAACTTTTTCTTATAAAAGAAGCTTTTTTAAAAATTCAATTTACTAGTGAAATACATTTAGCATCCTTTGAAATTATATTTGATGCACTATTCGTATCAGTTTGAAAGACTTGACATTGACTTTGATAACTCAAGACGTGCAATTTAAAACATAAAAGGATATCCTTAGATTAAATTTAAGAATCTGGAAATCTTCATTTTATATAATGAATTCATTCCTTCCTACAATTGACGTCATAGGTTTTCTCCTAAAAAGAAATTTATGTTTTTCTTCAACATGGACGTTCAATAAACTTTTCAGTACACGGTAGGCTACATTGATAAAGAGTAAATTTAAAATTTTTAATCCTACTCTTTGAAATAAATTTATATTGAAAGAATTGATATTTTTTGAAAAATTGTATTAACAGAAGAAACAATGTAAATAATTCAAAAAATGTTTTTGAATAAATATTTTCAAAGGCATGTCTTACATAACGTAGGTATAGATTTATAAATTTTAAAAAAGAAATTGAAAATCTGAATGCGTTGGAGATAACTCATATATCTAGATAGAAAAAAAGTAATGAACTTTTAAATTATTAGTAAAAATTTGTAATATTATTTAATTATTTAATTTAATAATATAAAATAATTTATTATGTATTTTTAGTTATTTATATTTATTATTAATATAATTTATTATTTGTTTGTATTATAAAATATAAACATGGTTTATCGAAAATATTTTTGGCTCTATTACAGCTAATAAGCTTTTGCATAGTAAATATATTTTTAACACGCTTTTATTACTTTCACCTGTATGTGAGTTTGTGGGTTTGTAACTCTCCTTATTATCTAAAGATTTTCCTTATTATCTAAAGATTTGCTCAAGCAATTTTGACTAAAAATTGCATTCTATGGTTTTCGGACACGAGAAAATCATTGGGCTAGGTTACATGTTCGAGAAAAATTTTTATTGGGTCATATTGGGTCATAAAGGGTCTGGGTCAAGCTATTTATATTTAAAGAACGGCGTGATAGATTATAACGAAATTTTGTATGTAATTATTTTTTGGCACGAGAAAACTATCGGGCTGGGTCACATGTTCGAAAAATTTCGATTAGTGGGTCATTTTTGGGTCATTATGGGTCAAACCATTTTTATCTAAAAAACGGCTCTAACGATTTTGACCAAATTTTATATTTTATCGTTTTGGATTACAAGAAGACCATTGGGTTGGGTAACATGTTCAAGAAAATTCGGTTAGTTGGTCATTTTTGGGGTCATTGTGGGTCATGCTATTTTTATCTAAAGATTTTCTCACGCAGTTTTGACTAAAAATTGCATTCTATGGTTTTCGGGCACGAGAAAAATATTGGGCTAGGTTACATGTTCGAGAAAAAATTTTAATGGGTCATATTCGGTCATTAAGGGTCTGGGTCAAGCTATTTATATTTAAAGAACGGCGTGATCGATTTTAACGAAATTTTGTATGAACAGTTTTTTGACACGAGGAAACTAGTGGGCTAAATCACATGTTTGAGAGATTTCGACTATAATGATCATTTGTGGGTCATGATGGGCCATAATGGATCATGTCAAGCTACATCTAAAGAACAGGTGGATCGATTTTAACGAAATTTTGTATATAACATTTTTTTGGCACAAGAAAATTATTGGGCTAGGTCACACTTTCGAGAAATTTCGATTAATGGGTCATAAAGGGTCTGGGTCAAGCTATTTATATGTAAAGAATGGCTGGATCGTTTTTCACGAAATTTTGTATGTAACAATTTTTAGACACGAGGAAACTAATGGGCTAAATTACATGTTCGAGAGATTTTGATTATAAGGGACATTATCTAAAGATTTTCTCACGCAGTTTTGACAAAAAATTGCATTCTATGGTTTTCGGACACGAGAAAAATATTGGGCTAGGTTACATGTTCGAGAAAATATTTTAATGGGTCATATTGGGTCATTAAATGTCTGGGTCAAGCTATTTATATTTAAAGAACAGCGTGATCGATTATAACGAAATTTTGTATGTTACAGTTTTTTGGCACGAGAAAACTATCGGGCTGGGTCACATGTTCCAAAAATTTCGATTAGTGGGTCATTTTTGGGTCATTATGGGTTAAGGCATTTTTATCTAAAAAACGGCTCTAACGATTTTGACCAAATTTTATATTTTATTGTTTTGGATTACAAGAAGACCATTGGGTTAGGTAACATGTTCAAGAAAATTCGGTTAGTGGGTCATTTTTGGGGTCATTGTGGGTCATGCTATTTTTATCTAAAGATTTTCTCACGCAGTTTTGACTAAAAATTGCATTCTATGATTTTCGGACACGAGAAAAACATTGGGCTAGGTTACATGTTCGAGAAAAAATTTTAATGGGTCATATTGGGTCATTAAGGGTCTGGGTCAAGCTATTTATATTTAAAGAACGGCGTGATCGATTATA
Source organism: Maratus speculifer (assembly GCA_964019185.1). Classification (NCBI taxonomy): domain Eukaryota; kingdom Metazoa; phylum Arthropoda; class Arachnida; order Araneae; family Salticidae; genus Maratus; species Maratus speculifer. The sequence goes on from CAXHSM010000007.1 coordinate 1,274,844, forward strand.
ACGAAATTTTGTATGAACAGTTTTTTGACACGAGGACACTAATGGGCTAAATCACATGTTTGAGAGATTTCGACTATAATGGTCATTTGTGGGTCATGATGGGTCATAATGAATCATGTCAAGCTACATCTAAAGAACAGGTGGATCGATTTTAACAAAATTTTGTATATAACATTTTTTGGCACAAGAAAATCATTGGGCTAGGTCACACTTTCGAGAAATTTCAATTAATGTGTCATAAAGGGTCTGGGTGAAACTATTTATATTTAAAGAACGGCTGGATCATTTTTAACGACATTTTGTATATAACAATTTTTAGACACGAGGAAACTAATGGGCTAAGTCACATGTTCGAGAGATTTCGATTATTAGCGTCATTTGTGGGTCATTGATGGATCATGCTAATTTTATGTAGAAAATGTCCCTCACCATTTTGACTATATTTTGTGTTATGATATTCTCGGGCAAGAGAAAACCATTGGACCAGGACACATGCTCGCGAAAATTCGATTAACGGGTTATTTTGGGTCATAATGGGTTAGGGTTATTCTAATTATATATAACAACGATTCAATCAATTTTACCTAAATTTTGTAACGAAACGTCTTTTGTCACGAGAAGACTATTGGGAAGAGTCGCAAGTTAAACAATGTTATATTAGTGGGCCATTTCGCTTTATTGATGAATGCTGTCAAGCTAATTTTATCTAAGAAACGGCTTAAACGATTTTGATTCAATTTTATATTCTACTTTTTTTGATTACCTGGAGACCTCTGAGCTAAGTCACATGTTTGATCAAATTTTATTAGTGGGTCATTTTGGGTAATACGGGTCAGGGTCATGTGAAAATGGCAGCAACCAATAAGTTGGCGATATTTCACAAAATATTGGCGACATTTGGCTGAAAAATTGACTATTAAGATTACGAAAGCCACAACACGTATTTGGTGCCAAATGAAAGAATGTCTCCAAATTTGGCTATATCTGGCAAAAAATGTTCTCTTTCATAATGTGAAGAATTTTTTTATACATTCTTAATAGGATTCGAGATGCATGGTTAAATTAACCAGAGTCGACCAAAAAAAAAAAGTGATTTGGATCGATGTCCTTTCGTTGTAAATTTTAAAATAAATATAGTTTAAAAAAACTAAAAACCACGCTTTTAAAGTAATCAAACTAAAAAGTGAAAAATAAATATAGTTTAAAAAAACTAAAAAACACGCTTTTTAAGTATATCAAACTAAAAAGTGAAAGATAATTCGTACTATAGCTGAAAACGAAAATAGATGAAAAACACTATATTACTATAAAATCATTGTTATTATAAGAATCAATTAATAAGCAATAAATAAAATTATCGTGGAAAAAAAGCGTGGGGTGCTCCATCTACCATGCAATTTTTTCCACGATAATTTTATTTATTGCTTATTAATTGATTCTTATAATAACAATGATTTTATAGTAATATAGTATTTTTCATCTATTTTCGTTTTCAGCTATAGTACGAATTATCTTTCACTTTTTAATTTGATATACTTAAAAAGCGTGTTTTTTAGTTTTTTTAAACTATAATGATTTTAATTATAAAGTTCACATTGAAGTATAAGTTGCATCTTATGGCAGACTGAAATCAAATATATTAATAAAAAGAATATTGCCCAGTTAAACTGATGGCATTGAGCTCACAGGCTACACATACTAATTGTATACTACAGTCTTATATTTTCAAGGGTTAATTCCTTTTGAAAACAAATTAAGGGATGGGGGGGCAGCTCCGTCCACTTCCCCGTTTTATACTTAATCATTGACCCCTTAAACTAATCACGGGTATGATTTATCCTATAAAATTTTGAACAAAAACTGATAACCCATTTATATCAATTAAGGGGAGGGGCATGAGCTCCCCGTATCCCCTTTTTATACTTATCCATTGAACACCTAATGCAAATCACGGAAGTGCCTCATCAGAATGATCCTCCATTTAAGTTTTGAACGAAAACTGATCATTCTGCTTGAAAAACCAATTTATATCAATTAAAGGTAGGGACATTAGCCCCCGTTCCTCCTGTTATACTTTTCGAATGAACTCTAAAAACTAATTATTGAAGCGCCTTATCAGAATATACATATATCCAAATTTTTAAGTGAATCGTATATTTATATCATGAATTATCGCGTTACGCACATACGCACATACCAAAAGGACGGGCACACAAGCTCCCAGGTTTTGATAGCCTGTAAGCTAAAAATGTATTTAACCGCTTCCCTTTTTTCCCCGTACGTCATACGAGCAACGCGTTTTGGTCAATCATCTTTTGCCTGTAGCACAAGCCGGCATCCATACTCTAATCATAATTTATTATTCTCACTAGTAAAATTTCTATCGTAAATTTTGTGTTATTTAATCCGAGTATATAATTAATTAGGCAAAAATGTTTCTTTTGAAAAACCGGTGACAAAGAACTAAAAATTTCGTAAATATCATGAACAAAAATAGACATTATTTGAAAGTTAAAAAAAATATTGATCAGTTAAGTGGTTGATAGTGCTAGTTATAAAATATTCTTTACTATAAAATGCATGTGAAAGAAATTTTGCATTAGAATTTGAGATATCGCTATCCCGGAAATCGTGCATGATATATTGCATGATACAGTATGTCACATCAAAATAAAGTCAGCATGATTTTGTATCGTAATTTGACAGGGGACAAACTAATGAGAACGAAACAAATATGATAAGAAAGTTTATATAAAAATACATATTAACAAGGAGTAACTGTTTTCTTGCCCCATTTGGGTAGGAAAAAAATTATTCTATGAAAAAAGTGGGGTATGAAAGTGTCCCGCCGAAATAAAGCCATACCTGTTAATAGCTAATATATCTGCCATGTTTATATATTGGAATAGTATTCTAAATGCTCTAAAATTTGAACTTCTAGAACAATACCAACTTAGCATCTCTCACACGACTATATTAAATAAGACAGCATCTTGTGTTGCAGTTTCATCTCGTAATAGTATCGTCTTACAAGGAAGGTCTCCATACTGGGCATACGCAGAATTTTTTGAAAAAAAATGCTGATTAAACTATTCATGTATGTAATAAAGGATAAGTCATATATAGCGGCGGAATTAAAGAAAAAACTCAGTAAAAAAATAAAACACTTTCGAGTATTTGGCGCGAAAAAACGAGAGTGCCACGCGATTTGGCGAGCAGCTTTTTCCCTCCGCCAAAAGCAAGCGATTTTAATGCACCTGAAAATTTCATGTCGATTAAATTTTTGAATACGTGTTAATAGTACAATTTAATGAATTTAAATTTGAACAATGAGAGAGTTGTATTTTATGTTACATATTTCTGTTGCTTTCACTGCAGTTATTTAATTTTATCACTTTAAAAATAATTTCTTATGTAAAAAATACTTTCATATTGAAAAGTATTTTTTCACATATTTAAGCATATGACAAAATAAAGGCTAGATGAAGAATTCTGCAGTAATGCATTTCACTATCAGAGAAGTTTTTGTTTCCATAGCAACAAAATTGAATCCACAGAGCTCAATTAGACTGGCGTTAATTTTGATATTGAAACAATTTTAATTAATTTAAATTTTGTTTTAATTCATAAAATTTCACAACTATTTTTCATTCTAAATACATTATAACAAAAATATAGTTAAAACAAACTAAAGCTGACAAAACTAACGTTATATAAATGAAATTTCTTTAAACAGGTTCAAGATGAAACATTTTTACCTTAAAAAGAATTTGACGTAAAAAAAAATATTTTTTGAAATTTTATTTTGTCGCCAACCGATGATAAATCGCCAAATAAAAGAAATGTTTATTATTTTTTTACGAACGTTCTTTCGGGGTTCCGCCAAAAATTTTTTACAAACATATATATCCACATGAAAAGAACATTCTGTAATTTTTTCAGAATTTTCTGAGTATGCCTGTACGGAGACCTCCCTTGTTAGTAGTTTAAGTGGTACAGCACTTCGATCACTATTTCAAAGGCACCGGATTTGATTTCCAGCTGCCCCACCAGTTACCGAGAGGTTCTGACCTCTCAACGGGTAGACGGCAGGTGCTGAGTTCGAGCCCAATACCGGCTGTCGGCCTAATCGTTCGGAGTTTTCGTGGTTTTCTTCGAACCTTGCGTAAATACGGGTAAGATACCCTTAGAAAGACCCCCACAACTGGCACTCCCTCCTGGCCAGGGGGTAACCCTACCTGTCCCTAGTGAAGATAATCGGCTAACAAAAATTAACGAAACCAATCGATTTACAGCTTGCACATTTTTCATTGGGTTGGTTCTACACTTAATTAGCAATGTGACAAATCGTGCATTATATAATCAATAATTTTGATTTAATTTTAACTGTTGAAAATTAATTGAAAAATCTATCAAAACTATATCAAAGGATATAACTTTTAATATCCAGGGTACAGAACCCACTGCATGGTGTACAAAACATAGGTAAAATTCAAAAAATATATGTTTGTCATTATTTTTATCATTTAATTTCCCACTAAAACAACAACAAAAATTACATTAATAGACATAAATTATCAATTACCTATTTATTGTTTGCTTTTTTTTTTAAATTTTTTATTAGCTATATTTTTGTTGGAATGATATGTCAAGATTGCCAAAAACAATAGCACCCTTTTATTTCTTATAGTTTTAAAGTTCAAACTCCTAGATGGATTTCATTCTATAGAATTTATGTTTTACTTCTATCATTTTATGAATTTTTTGTAAAGTGTTAATTTCATTACGGTATATTAGCCAAAACAAACGCTGGAAGATTTATATTGCTTTAAGGGCGAACAGGTAAATCTTCCGTAATCAAGCCAAACACGATAAATAACAGAGTTTCCTAAACGTTCCCGACACATTAAAAAATTCAATATAAAATCAAGTAATTGTAGTACAAGAGCGCGGTTTGGACTAAAATACCCCTCACGATGAATTTTTTTTTTTTTTTTTTTTTTTTTTTTTTTTTTTTTTTTAGCGAATGAAAAAGTTAGTTCTAAACCTTGACCATATATGCCGCCGTTAAAGCGAATGTTTGGTTTCAGGTATGTTTTCAGACATTTTTACTAATTTTTAGATTTATTTTCACGCTGTGACGCGGAAACGACGACTAGTAGTGAAATTGACAAAGTGCATCATCTGATGTGGCTGCCATCAAAGTACTGAAGTCTCGAGGCTAACGAAAGAAACAGGCTACCGCGGTGCATCCCAAGTATATTTTTTATAGACCGCTAGAATGACGTAATGCTCTATTCGTGCATTTGCATTGGTGTATTCGATCATCACATGACTCCAGCGGTCCGTAAAAAAAGATAAGCCGCGGTAGCCTGTCTTTCTCGTTAGCCTCGCTGAAGACTGTAATTACGCATGAGATCCTGTCGATTCGCAATCAATGCCAGCGAATATGTGGATTGAACTTGAGTTATGAATGGATGTGGCTTCCTCTACAAAGGGTGCAAACATTGCACTATGTTAATGGATTGCACTAACTATTGCTCTATAACTGCTTTGGAAAGAAAAAAAAATGATTTGTAACCAATTCTCTTGAGTTTTGATGCTTCCATCTTCTAATTTAAGTTATAGCATCTTTTATGGGCGAAGTTTTGAACTTTTTTATTACTATTCGTTTAAAACAACTTTTTATCGAGTTAAACATTTTAGTCCATTATTTTAAATTAAAACTGAAAATGTGTCAGTGGCTTCTGCGAGACCTTCTATGAATGTCAAATCATACTTGAAAATTATTTTAAAATCCATAAAAAACTAGCAAAGGAAGATCCAATATTCAACCAACTTGCATTTGAAAATAACCTTTTTCCTATTCAGTGTGTTATTTGTGACGGCAGGTTATATGCACGAAGGATATGGACCCTGGCACAAAGTGCCCTCCACGGGGGGTCTTATTAAGGGAACCTAACACGTACTTACGCAAGGTTACCGAAGGTTCGAAGAACTCCATAGGAAAATCCGGATGGTTAGGCCGACGGGCGTTAATCGAGTTCAAACTCAGCACCTCCCGTCTACCAGCTTTGAGAGCGGCCTTTTCCTATTCGGCGGTGAAATTTTTAAACTCGAAAGATGTTTAGAATTAATTTAACCTACGATAAAAGAAAATAAATTGCTTATCATTGCCGCTTTCAATTTGGCGTCACGGTAACTCACAGACGTGTTATAGCTTACAATATAAATTGCCTTGATGCGTTATTGTATAATAGAGACACAGGAAAATTGAAAGAAATAAATTTTGTTTAATAAGGAAATGTAAAAAAGCACAGTTTTAAAACTTCTTCATCAAACATACTCTTTTTTTTAATTGTACTAAAAATTCTACATTCAAAATATGCATCAGGTGCAATGAGTAAAAGATTTCTGTCTTCAAAATAAAAAATACCAGGGATTTTACTTAATGATAAGGAAAAGGATTATTCCGCAAATTCCTTATCAGAACATAAATTTTAATTAACCAAATCCGTAGAAAACAGAAAATGCCTTAAAAGGAATCAAAGGAAGCTTTTTAAGGAATCTGAAGTGACTTGCATTTAGAAATCATTTGTTTCAATCTCTTTGAAGTTTTTGGGTATGCTAGATCATGTTAATGAAGTAAAATAATTGTACTCTACCATTTGTGAAAGTGATAGAGTAGCATTAAAAATAAGCATAACTTCCATAATTAATGTAACAAATTATTTATTAAGACCTGATCAGAAAGAAATTATACCATTCTCGCTTTAAAACTTTACAAACCATTATTTTATAAATTGTCCTGTATTTAAAAGTAATTTATTTCCTAATTTTATCATTTGTAAAAAGAAAGCTTTATAAAGAAGTTTTGTAAAGTAAAACTCTAATACTTAATGTAATCGTCATCTATATGTTTTCCTAAATTTATTAAGTAACTATCATTAAAAATATAGCTATATAGATGTTAAAAGTAAAAAACAAAAAAATAGGAATAACTAGGATTTCAGTAATTTTAAGAAAAAGGTTTGTTCCGTAAATTCCTTACTAGGACATAAATCATAATTAATCAAATAGATTGGAAACAAAACATAATTCTGTATGATGATTTAAATAAAGCTTCTTAAGGAATCTGAAGTTAATTGCATTATGAAAAAAATTGTATCAACCACTTTGAAAATTTCTCTTTATTATAGTTCTTGTCAGTGAAGTAAATTAATTGTAGTCTATTTCTAAAAATTGAATAGCCTTAAAATCAAGCATATTTTTCATAGTTAACGCAACATTATTCATTTTTTATATTAAAAAGATGAGTTACAGAATTCTAGTTTAAATATTTTTGCACTGAAGAATTGTTTTCTAATTTATTATGCATTTAAAAGTAATTTATTTCATAATAAGAATGTCTCATATAGAAATTGAGAAAAGTACAACTTTAATACTTTATGAAGCCCCTTAAACTATATTTTTCAAAATGTACTAAAATTTCTTCATTAAAAATATATAGATTTGATCTATCTAATAAAAGATATTTACGGAAAAATGATGATAACATAAATCTCAGTAAGATTTTAAAAAATATTCGGCAAATGTCTTATAAGAAAATAAATTCTAATTAACTAAATCCGTAGGAAACAGAAATTGCCATATAACGAATCAAAAAACACTTTTTAAAGGAATCTGAAATGAATTACATTTAGAAATGATTTGTTTTCGTCTCTTTGGAGATTTTAGGTATTCAAGATCTTGTTAATAAAGTAAAATAATTGTATTCTGTCATTTGTGAAAGTGCTGGAGTAGCATTAAAAATGAACATATTTTCCATAGTTAATGTAACAAATTATTTATTAAGATCTGATCAAAATAAAACTATATGATTCTCACTTTAAAACTTTGCACTGAACCATTATTTTATAAATTGTCCTGTATTTAAAAGTAATCTATTTCTTAATTTTATCATTTATAAAAAGAAAGCTTTGTAACGAAGTTTTTCAAAGTAAAACTCTAACACATAATGTAGCCATCCTCTATATGTTTTCCTAAATTTATTAAGTTTCTATCATTAAAGATATACAGATGTTAAGAGTAAAAAACAAAAATCTCGTGAAAATAGGGATAACGACAATTTCAGTAATTTTGAAAAGAAAAAAAGTTTTTTTTCCATAAATTCCATAACATAATCATACATAAATCATAATTAACAGAGAGATTGGAAACAAAAAATAATACTATATGACGATTTAAATAAAGTTTCTTAAGGAATCTGAAGTAAATTGCATTTAGAAAAAAGAATAGTTTCAACCATTTTGAAAATATCTCTTTATTTCATGATCATGTTAATCATGAATCATGATCATGTCATGTTAATCATGATCATGTTAATCATGATCATGTCATGATCATTTTCTGATCATGTTAATGAAGTAAATTAGTTGTACTCTATTTCTAAAACTTGAATGAATAGCCTTATAATTAAATATATTTTTCATAGTTTACATAACATTTTTTAATTTTTAATATTAAAAAGATGAGTTACAGGATTCTAAATTGAATGTTTTACAGTGAAGATTCGTTTTTCAATTTATTTCGTATTTAAAATAATTTATTTTATAATATTATGCTTTATAATAAAAATATCTAATATAGAAATTCAGAAAAGTACATTATTAATATTTTATAAAGCTTCATTTTTTTCAAAATGTTTCTTAAATTTTTTCATTAAAAAAATAGATGAAATACTTCGAATAAAGCATCTTTGTCGTTAAAATGATGATAACATGAATTTCAGTTAAAGATTTTTTTTATGTTTAATCTACAAATCTCTTATTAGAACATATATTCCTATTAATCATATCAGTTGAGAACAGAAAATGCCATATAAAGAATGAAAGGAGGTTTTTTAAGAAATTTGAAATGAATTTCATTTAGAAATCATTTTTTAAAGTTTTGAAGTTTCTGACGATGTAATGACGACTCTAATGATGTTAAAACATTGTATTCTGTCATTTGTGAAAGTGCTTGAGTAATATTAAAAATAAGCATTTTTATAAGCATAGTTAATGTAATAAATCATTTATTAGGATATTATCAAAAAACGACTATCTGATTCTTACTTTAAAAAACCACACTGAACCATTATTTTATAAATTACCCTGTATTTAAAAATAAAATATTTCCTAATTTCCTTATTTACTACAATAAGAAAGCTTTATATAGAAGTTTGACAAACTGTAACTTTAATACTTTATGATGATGTAATATATTTGTTACTAAATTTAACAAGATATTTTTATTAGAAATACAGATCAGATACAATAAGTAAAACATTTTTATCGTTAAAGTAACGATAACACAGATTTCAGTTTGTGTTAAGAAAAGTTAATCATACTGCAAATCCCTCATTAAATCATGAATTTTATTTAAGGGAGACTGGGACATATTTTAAATTAATTTATATTTATTGAGTTAAAATTTTGAATTTTTTTATGATAAAATATTTATACCCAATATGGACAGTGCTCTCAATATGGACACCCCTAATATCTATAAAAGTAACAATTTTGATCCAGAAATGGTGCTACATATCCGTGAAGAAAAGCAATTGGAAAGATAATTAAATCTGGAAAATGCAAAAAAGTACTCTGTTCGCCAGTCAGAAGGAAATTTGTTGTATCGTGGTGTATTGATCGCAATTACAGGTCAGTTTAAATTCTTATTAAATATGGTAAAATTACTTCAAACATTGAAAAGTGGAGTGTTTAAGAAAGCTGATAAAACACATTTTCGATTGCTATTGCATAGATTGCTTAAAAAAGCTTTGTTTGTTTATTTATTACAAGATTTAGTAAGACTACGTCCGATTCCCAATATGGACCCCTTATGTCCCCATAGATTCCATATGTAAGAAGGAAGAAGACACAACGTCACCAGGCAATAAACTCAAAATGCAACAAAGGAGTAAAATCCTTGTTCAACAAGTTGTCATCTGAACAATCCTCCAAGAAAAAAATCCGCTAAAAAGCCCTTACAGAAAAACCAAAAGATGTCTTCCCTCTGTAGGGTATCTGTTGGCGATTGCATGTACCAACGATATGACTTCCTCAACAAAGGAGATCCGATACTGTTTCTTATGCATCATTGATGCTGTTGGAGACATGGGGCCATGCAACACATGCGGAAGATAAATCTATGAGGATAGTGTGGGATTTACCGCCCATGATTGTCCATGCTGTGAGGACTCGGTAATAACTGATGCAATAAAGTTAAGCAAAACCAACTATATTATTTCATAATATTTTGTAGTAACTGAAGTGCTTTGCATGGGTCTTCGAAGAGTCACAAAAAGATGACCTCCCCCTTTCTAAAGTGCATATTATGAAGATATTTACTGTGCCTCCCTCCTCTAACGCAATACTTTAAGATACATATTTTTATCTCCTCTTCTTTAAGATCCCTTGGAATATTAGCTCTTCCATACACCCTGTGTAATAGGTCAATAAGGAGCCACCTGTCCCTAATGCTACTTGTATGTCCATAATAGGGACAGGTGGTTCATTATATAGACACTTGTAAACATTTTTTGTTTTAATCATTTGAATTAAATTAGAAGAATTACAAGGTCGGTAATTTTAATAATGATAGTCAACAGTCCAGAGATAGTGGTCATATATTTTTGGAGTCCTTTGACGTGTACACGGAGGTGAAAAAAATCATTTTTCCTTAGTGTGTCCATATTGGGTACAGGTACCTTAGTTAATCATATCATTAGTAAACAAAATCACATGGTCGAACGTAAGAAAATTAACAAAAATATTTAAATTTAATTAAAATGTTGGGTGAGTTAAAATCGTTATATCATTTGCATAGTTTCATTTTTTCGTATAAATAAACATACACATATATGCTTTAATTTTGATCCAGCATTTTTAAAAATAGTGCTTTAAATTAAAATTAAAAATATTTAAAATAAATGAAAATGATGTAACATTTTAAAAAAATCATACTTTTAAAAGTAAATATTTTGTTTTAAATTTTCTGAATTAAAACTAAAGCAAAACAATTAAAAAAAGATTATTCCAAATTTAAACCATTTAACTTAAATGGCTGTTGAGTTATAAAAATTTAAATAGGAGAAATTGTGGAAAAAACCCGTCATAAATTAAAAACGCATTTTCAAAAAAAGTCGTCACCATAACTACCATTGTATGAAATCTTGATTTTGTAAACAAATGAAAACTAAACATTAATATTTCCTGTTCGAATTAGGATAGAAATAGGATTTAAACGTCATGTTAAACAGGAAAAAATATATTGTGGTAAATTTTTAGAAAACAATTTGAAAATCTTTGTGTCCCGGACCTGTTTAATCAAATTGGTAGTAAAAAAGAAATGGCCTCATGACAAATCGAATTAGGCTTGTTAAGGAATCGGAATGAAATTGCTTTTAGATTCTTTTCAAACACTTTGAAGCTTCTCGCTATTCAATGAAGTAAATTAACTGTGCTCTGTTTCTAAAACTGCTTAAATAGCGATTATTGACGATTTCAGAGAATATTCGATTAATTGGGTTGTTTAATTAAACGGAGATGAATTCAAATGCTGTATTTATTGTGTAATAAAATAAAATAATTAAGTACAGTAAAATTAATTGACAGATTAAGAAAATAGTTAGAATCTTTAATAAAATAATACTAACTTAAATAAAAAAATAATACAAAGTAAATATGTAACAGTTTAATGTGTGTAAGCACATACATTTGGTTTACATTACATTTAACCCAGCTCGTCTGGGTTGGGTCCAAATTTTGTTATGCTGGTTTGAATTTAATTTACTTTATTTATACTGTTTAAAAAAGTCGATCAAAGTGGTTTGTGTGAAATTTTAGAGGAACAAATAATGAATTATTTTTCGAATGGTATCATAATTATCATCTTCAGCGTCGAAGTGGCAGCGTATTATCATTAAGGGGCTACTTCATTCACGTGAAATGATTTTCTCACTAATACTAATCCTATGGAAGATATCTATAAAAATATATAGATCGCATTGCAATATTTTTGAATAAACGTTTTTCTATTGGATAGCTGAGATCGATCTTTACAAAAGCCGTTTTTTGCTTTTCGAGTTCGATTGCTGATTTTTTAAAATGAGGATGCCTTCATTTCGGCAGAATTCGCTTCGAAAATTAAAGAATTTGCATAAAAAATATTTTTAAACAAAACCGAAAAAGTAAAAAAAGTCCTTTGTGAAACAAAAACAAACAAGATAAAAAAAAATTCTCAAAACTGACTATTTCACAATAAAAAAAAAAATCATTCAGAAATAAATAAATAAATAAAACAAAAAAGGAGGTAGCTCAAATGACCTGTCCGTAGTACACCTAGTGACCAAAATCCATGCAGGAAGTATTGTAAATTTCTTTTCTGTGTAAGAATCGAAAATGCCAAAAGTGGGGGAAATTCCAGATGAAACATGTTTTTCACATCCGTTTTCCAAACTGTCTCATTCAGCTATTATTCTCACTCACCTGTTATTCGATTAAGCAGGGGCGATTCGTGAAAAATTATTCGATGAACAGATTTATTGACAACAATGTTGCCAGAAGTTTTTGCCGTAAAAATTGCAGTTAAATTAGATGTAACAAAAAATTACATCTAATTTTACTGCAATTTTTATGGCAAAAACTGTTGGAACATTGCTGCCGGCAGTTTTTAATGTAGATTTTTTTTTTTTTTTTTTTTTTTTTTTGAGTATGGTTTAAAGAATTTCCTCGGCAATAGCCCCAAGTACTGGCTAAGGAAAGGTTTAAAATGTGACAGCAAAGAGTTTAAATACCTTAAAGAAATGACGTATCTGACCAGAAATAGATTAAAAGAAAAAGCCACTACGCAGGATCCCCATACAGTTGTGAAAGTAAAAGAACATATCGTTAACTAAACTAAAAGTATGTGTATGAATATTGTAAGCTTCTTACAAATTTAAATCTAAAACTGAACTGCATTTAAGAATTAATTTAGCCTCATTATAATTAACGTGATGGTTGAAATTCCAACAATGTTTAGCTAATGTAGATTTTTCACATTCTTGCTTTAAGACATAATTACGATGTTCATTAGGTCTAATTTTTGAGGGTTATGTTTTTTACGAAATTTGTGCGTTAAAATGTTGTTTGTTGTTTTTAACTTGTGTATTGAAATTCGAACAAAGTGTTACAATTTTGCTTATACCATGGATTTAAGTTAACAATAAGAAAAAGATCTATTCCGTAAATTCTTTATGAGAATATTAATTCTGATAAACGAAGTCCGTTAGAAACAAGAAGCAATATAATAAATCAAAATAGTCTTCTTAAGGAGTCTGAAAAGAATTGCATTTAGAAATAATTTGTTTGTGTTCCTTTGACGTTTTTCGTTTGTACAACTTCTTGTTAATGAAGTAAAAATGATTATGCTCTGTAATTTGTAAAAATGATTGGATAAGTATAAAATTAACCATGGTTTTTCATATATAATGTACACAAATTATTTTTAAAAATATGATTAAAGAAGTAATTTACTTCATGAGTTTATTACATGTAATAAGAAAGCCTTATAAAGAAATTTAGAAGGTACAATCATAGAAAAGAAAAAAAAAGTAAACATCCTCTTCAAACTCGTCAAAAAATTATCGCAGAAGGAAGTTGTTGGTGCCAAACGATTGGAAATAAAGTCTACTTTTAAATAATGTCTATAAAAAATTGCTTAAGGAAGTCATCTACGTATTAAAACGAATCCAAAATTAGTTTTTTTTTCAATAGCAATACCCAATTCTGATAAATGAACTGAATACACTTCAATCACCCAAAACACAAATTTTCATGCAATGCGTATGGGAAGTAACCGAGAAATTAATTATTTTAAAACGAACATATTTTTGGAGCTGTATCCAAATTGGAGTTCGGTACTCGATTGTTGACTGAGAGAGTCCTCTTCTTTATAAAGACATATTAGGCGCCAATCAAGCAGTCAGTGAAGAGTAGACCGCTAAATTAAAAGCCAAAATGAGCCCTCTCGAAATAGAGGGCTGGATTTACCCCTGGATAAGCAATTATTCCCAAATTTCAGTTCGTTACTTATTATTGCATGCGATATGATATGTTTTTAAAAGGACGATTTAGAATTTTTCTATTCTTTTTCCTTTTTCTTTCTTCTTCTCTGTTCCCCTTTCATTTTTTTTAATTGTTATTATTATACTTCTCATTTTCAATTGCTATATGTCAATGTATAGCTTAAGAAGTTTTAAAATATCTAGTAGCTCTTACGTAGGCAGCCGCTTAAACGATCATTTTGCCATCAAGGTTGTTCTCAACTGCTCTGCTCAATAAGCGCAAAAAAATTTTTACACATAAACAAATTAACTTTTAACGGAAAGATGTATAATTGAGAGTTATGGTTATGTAAACACATTTGAATCGAACTCAGTTTTCTATTTTATGATAGTTAAATTACCTACCATTTTATAACCATTGACTTTCTAATATATGTAGACGCCACATCCCATTGTTCTCTCGGCATGGTTTCGAATCCAACATCTTTGGCGAAAAGATGCCGTTTTTTGGCGGTGATTGCTTTATTGGCATCTATCAGATTTCACAAAGGGAAAAGCAGAAGTGCGGTCAACTCAAGACAAACATAACAATATGAGTTTCGACGGGAGAAAAACCGGTTTGGTGCGCTAAATCTGCCCTCCGTCACGTGACGGAAAGCAAACATGTCGGCCTAAGAAAAGGTTGCCAGTGTGGTGTCTAACAAGGAAGGTCTCCATACGGGCATACTCAGAAAAATCTGAAAAAATTACAGAATGTTCTTCTCATACAGTTATATATGTTTATAAAAAAAAATTCGGCGGAATTTCCTTATTACGTCCGTAAAAAAATAATAAAAATTTCGTTTATTTGGCGATTTATCTGCGGTTGGCGAAAAAACGAAATTTTGAAAAATACGCTTTTACGCTTCGAATACTTTTTAAAGAAAAAACTTTCTATGTTCAATTTATTTAAATAAGTTTAGTTTAAGTAATTTTAGTTTTGCATTTTTACTTTACTTTAAGTGTAATTTTGTCATATTCGTTTATATGTCCTTTTAACAAAATGAAATTAATATATTTTATCATTTAAAACACAATTTAAATTGATTAAAATTGTTCCAAATTGAAAAATACACTGTTAAAAATCTGCTGCATTTTGTTGCAGCACGGTTACTTGGCCGTGAAATGGAGCTTTCTCATTGGTTGGAATAGAGATATTATATACAAGCGGTGGAGTGCGTTGCAACAAAATGCAGCAGATTTTTAGCAGTGTATGACGCGGTCAATTGACCGTGCTATGGAGCATTCTCATTGGTCAGAAGAGAGATATTCTATAAAAGTAGTGGAGTGACGTTGCAGTAAATGCTGCAGATTTTAAAAAGTGAAGTCAATTAAAATCAATTTTCAGATTCGTTAAAATCGTCTGCTTTTGGCAAGGAAATGCATTGCTCGCCAAATCCCGCGTCGCTTTCAGCTTTTCACGCCAATTATTCCAAACTATTTTATTTTTTTACATATTTAATAATGTAATTCCGCCGCTAATTTTCACTGATCTTTTATTACCTACATGAGTAGTTTAATTCGTATTTTTTTCAAAAGATTCTGCGTATGCCCCCAATGGAGACCTTCCTTGTAAGTATCTTAGGTCATTGTATATAACCTATTTTGATCACGTGATCACGCGATTTTCTACATTTCGTTGACTAGTTTTTCCGCTTTAGTCGAAAAATGCGGTTCAAAACCTAATTTTTGACGGCTTTTTTTTTAAATATCCACTGCATTTACACACAAACAGAAAAATGAGAGCTATTAGTTAGTCTCTGAATAATAACACCTGTTAGTTTCATGCATGTCTGAACTAAAATGAATTAAAACTTATGTTACAAAGTTGCGCTTTTTCATTTAAGAACACCCTTGAGCATAGTTTGAAAACTACTTGGAAGAAAAAAATTTAAATTTTCGCTATCATAAAGCTGGACTTAATAAATCTAAATGAATTAAGAAAATTGTAGGATGGATTCATAAGTTTTAGGAGCATTAATTTCATAATCCGTTTAACAAAATTATAAAAATTGTAAATTCAACGTGCTTATGTTTCAAAATAATTTGAAGTTATTGGTTTTTATTGTATTATTGCAATATAAAAAATTAGCACATCAGGAGTATAATTTCAGGAGATATAATAAAAGTATTAAAATGTAATTCAACATTAGGAGTACTAAATTTCAAATGCTTATAATTCAAAAATATATCATTCAAATGACTTGAAAGTTGGTGTATTTGAAATGTCTTATTAAAATAGAGTTTTCTTATTGAAAAAATGAAGTTTGAATAAATTTAATGCGTAGATGGCTTCCTAAGAAAATTTTATATACACAATTTAAAAATAGACGTTATTTTCAATCCTTTGATACCAGTAACTTTCTTCTAGGGTAATTTAACGAGGAGTTAGTAGGGGATGTTTACCTTTTTTTCCTACAACTGTACAACTTTAATACTTTATGAAATCGTTCTAAATTTACTTAAATTTCTTCATTAAAAATATAAATTCGATCTAATGAGTAACTGATTTTTATTGTGAAAATAAAAATATGAATTTCACTTAATGATGAGAAAACGGTTTATTCCTCAAATCCCTTATTAGAAAATAATTTACCATTAACCATATGAGGCTTCTTCAGGAATCTGAAATAAACTGCATTTAGAGCTAATTTGTTTCATCCGCCACGAAATTTTTCTGCATGCTACTTCTTTTTAACGAAGTAAAATAATTGTACTCTACCGTATTATAAAATTATATGGACAGCAGAAAATTGAACATATTATTTCACTGGTAATGTGGCAAAGTATTTTTTGAAATATTAAACTATTCGTTGGGGGCCATCGTAATACTTACCTATCATGGATATGCATAATATAATATATGAAAACAATACAAGTGAAAACTATTTATAAAACGCATTGCAATTCCAAAACACAATTTAAACGTATATTTAAGTATTTCTAACGCATAGTATTAATGAATTGCTGATGAACCAATTTCGACAAATTATATAAAACGCCGAACTACTCAAGTAGTACTGAATTGCGTAACAGAAACATCCTTATAACACTAAAAATAACAATAATATTAACAGTTGACTGCGTCGGATTAAGTGTGTCATTTTTAATTCAAATTTATCTTTAAACTGAACTTTGAAGAAAATACAGGGACATAAAAAATCGAAGACTGTGAAAAACAGGATTAGAAATATCTCGATAACTAAAAATCGATCAACTTCGTTCTTTATGCAAAATTTGTGTTATTTTATTGCCTTTTACTTCCTTACCTTAAAATAAATAAATTCGAAAATTTTTATAAACCTTTCATCAGAACGACTTTTTCGAGAGTCCGAAAAAATAGTTCCGGTTAATCGAGATTACTGATATTAAATAGGCTTCGTTCCATTTTTACATACTAAGTACATTCAAAATTCACACAAAGATAACAAAGTCTCTAACTCAATTTGTTCGAGGGTTAGAGCGTTTACAGACAGACAGACACAGACACACAGACGGACGGACGGCAATTTTTTTCTAAAAATATGATTTTCGGAATCTCCAGCATCTCAAACGAGTAAATCCGTCAAATTTTTTTTCGATTTTCAAAACGCTTGCAAGACGTACCCTATACTACGTATGATGGGTAAGTAAAAAGCACGCCTCAGTTTTCATTTAAAAAATTTACATTACATCATTTATTTCTGTTTAAGTCTGTACCTATACATAACTTATTTTCTAGTTACATGATTTATAAGAAGAAAGCTTTGTATAGAAATTTAGAAAAATACGACTTTGTTTATAGTTTATTATTTGCAATTGTTTTTGTTTCTAAATTAACTAAAGATTCTGCACTAAAAATCTATAACAAGTATGCTGGATAAAAGATTTATATCCTAAAATAACTAGTCGTTGGGTGCCACCGTAATACTTACCCTTCATGGCTATGCACATTATAACATATGAAAATAAAACATGCGGAAACTATTTATAAAATGCATTGCAATTCCAAAACAAAATTTAAATGCACATTTAAATGTTTTGAATATGCATAGTGATGCTCTATTAATGAGTTGCTGATGAGCCCATTTCGACAGATTATATAAAACGTCAAATTCCTCAAGTAGTACCGAATGGCGTAAAAGAAACATCATTATAACTCCAAAAAATAATAATCATATTAACTAACAGTTTACTGCGTTAGATTAAGTGTCTTATTTCTAATTAAAATATATCTCTGAATTGAAATTTGAATGAAATACAGTGTCTTGAAAAATCAAAGAATGTGGAAAACAGGATTACAAATATATCTTCAAATAATACTCCGATCGATTTCGTTCTGTATGCAAAATTTGTGTTATTTTATGGTTTTTCGTGTCCTTTCCTTAAAATAAAAAATTTCGAAAATTTTTATATACCTTTCATCAGAACGAATTTTTCGAGAGTCCGAAAAAAATAGTTCCGGATAATCTAGATTACTCATATTAAAAAAACTTCGTCTCATTCTTACATAGTAAGCACATACAAAATTTCAAGTCTCTATCTCAATTTCTTCGGGAGATAGAGCGTTTACAGTCACACAGACACACAGACAGACAGACGGACAGCAATTTCTTTTTTCTAGAAATATGTTTTTCGGAATCTCCAGTATCTGAAACGTGTACATCCGTCAAAAATTTTTTTCGATTTTTAAAACGATTACAAGACTTACACTATACTACGTATGATGGGTAAATGAAAAATGCATCGCCGATTTCAGTTCAAGATATGAAAGAGGTTTTATTCTACAATTTCCTTATCAGAACATAAATTATAATTAATCAATCGGTTTGAAACAGAAAATGCCCTATGATAATTCAAATGAGACTTTTTAATGAATCTGAAAGGAATTGCATTTGGAAATGATTTATTTCAGCTACTTTGCAGTTTCTGGGTATGTTATATCTTGTTAGTGATATAAAGTAACTGTTCTCTGACATTTGTATAAGTGCTTGGCTTGCATTAAAAGCAAATATACACTGTTAAAACGTTTTGCAAAAAGACAGAAAAAAAGGAAATATGTCTGTAATTTTACACTAGTTCTCGGTTAAATGCATTCGATTGAGTTTCTCAGACATCAATTTACAGATATTTCCCTTATCTTATATCTAATTGCCTGTAGGGATTTCCATGTCTTTATTTAATGATATTTTTATCTCTTTAAATTTTGTACCTCAAAATACATACTTTTAAAAGTTCTTTTATAATTTTAATAAAAATATTAAGAAAAATATATATAAGCTTGAGAATGCATAACTGAGCATAGCTACTAAATGTATAGTTACATAATGAAAAAGTCCTTCCGGCAATGCCGGGAGGAAGAGGTAGCTTTCATATACTTATATATTTATTTATTTATTTTAAAGTAAGTTACATTGTTCAAAAATACTAAGCTCAAATTAGTGGAAATAATCTTATAAAATTAGGGATTTTATAAGGTTGAATACTAGTTTTTGTCAAGACTGAATATTAATAGGAATTTTTAGAAATTAGTCATCTGTTATTCAACCTGGTTTTATTTTAAGCGATTTAGAGAGTCACCAAATTCCACGATATTATAAAGTGTATGCTATTTTAAAGCAACATGATGGATCGTTCAGATCAGGCCGTTTCAAAATGTCAGCCATAAGCAAAATTCAAAGTGCTGTAACTCAATCATTTTTTATGATATAGACAAAATATAAAGTGTTCTGGAATCTTTGTTTTAAGTTCTAACACGTAAAAGAAAAATATTTTTCAAATTTTAATTTTTTCGCATTTAATTTTAAATTTTAAATTTTTTTAAAAATTTAAAATGGCCACCATTTTGAAACAAAAAACACTCGGAAGTGCTTTCCTCCGGACGGCTGCAATAGGTAGCTTTTTACTTTTTGTAATGAAAGCTACCTAAAACTAGATGTATCCCTAGTAGCAAACCAATATTGGTCCAACGTTGCGCCAATATTTCATTTATTGAAAATATTACTAATAAAACGCCAATATCGATTATATATTGGCATTTCATTGGAAATATTTCCAATGAATTCCCAATATTTTTCAAATGTTACCACTACATTGGAAATATTTCCAATGAAACCCCAATATTTATGCAATGTTGGCGTTTTATTGGCAATATTTCCAATGAAAGTCCTATATTGGCGTAATATTGTTTGCAAATATTGACTAAATAATGGCAAAACGTAAGCAACCCAATATTGATTCAATATTTCATACCAGTATCGCGCCAGTGTGCCAAAATTACTCTAAGATGTAGCCATTATTGGCCCAATATTGTTTGGCTACTGGGGATGCTACATCTTGTTAATTAAGCAAAATAATTGTTCCCTATTATTTGTGAAAGTACTTAGAAAGCTGTAACAATAAGAATATTTCAATTGTTAGTACAGCATTTAATAAACATTGGTTAAAAAAGTCTATAAAATTCTAACATGAATACGTTTGCACTAAAGCATTATTCGCTGTTTTATGTGTATTTAAAAGTACCATAAAGTGGGGTGAATCGGAACACTTTTCAACTTTTACGTTAAAAAAAAGCAGCAACTGATTTTTTTATTTTTTTATCTTTCTGCTAGAAACTTCTTTCTTGTTTTGTTGTTTACTTTTTAAGCAAAAACAAAACATTTTTACTGTTTATATATATTATTCATTTTTTAATGGTGTTCCGATTCACCCCGCAGATAGGGGTGAATCGGAACAAATGTTATAATCTTTATTTATTCCGATTCAAACTTTAATAATGTTAATATAAATAGGTAATAATGATAAGGGAGGAATAGGAACACGTAGTTACTGTGAAATCAAGCCTTTTTATATATACAAGTAAATATATGTCTTTTCAAAAATTAGAAAACAATTTTGAAATCAAGAAAAATTAAAATTTGTTTTAAGAAATTATATTCGAATCGCACAAGTAGAATTTAATACGAATTTAGCCCTGTTCTGTGTTATCCTTTACTAGTAGTCATTGCGTAAGTGAATCTATTGAGTAGCCCTAATGGCTGCTGTATTAAAACGATCTACTAATACGCCCTCATCCCCAACCCCTAGTACTGTTTGCATCTCTCTCTTTTTTAAATGGTTTTTCATTTTGAGATGTTTGTGTAATGTTGTGGATGTCAGAGAATAATTCTGTGCAGTTTTTCTAACTAATAAGCTATTTTCCTTACCCATCATACGTAGTATAGGGTAAGTCTTGCAATCGTTTTGAAAATCGAAAAAATTTTTTTGACGGATTTACACGTTTCGGACATTGGAGATTCCGAAAAACATATTTTTAGAAAAAAAATTTTGCCGTCCGTCCGTCTGTGTGTCTGTGTGTTTGTCTGTCTGTCTGTCTGTCTGTCTGTAACCGCTCTATCTCTCGAACAAATTGAGATAGAGACTTGAAATTTTGTATCTGCCCAGCATGTGAGAATGGGACGAAGCCTATTTAATATCAGTAATCTCGATTATCCAGAACCATTTTTTTCGGACTCTCGAAAAATTCGTTCTGATGAAAGGTATATAAAAATTTTCGATTTTTTTTATTTTAAGGGGTGGACGTAAAAGGCAATAAATTAACACAAATTTTGCATAAAAAACGAAGTCGATTGGATTATTAGTTGTTGAGATATTTCTAATCCTGTTTTTTCGCATTCTTTGATTTTTCATGACCCTGTATTTCATTCAAATTTCAATTCAAAGATATCTTTTAATTGCAAATGAGACACTTAATTCGATGCAAGAAACCGTTAGTGAATATGATAATTATTTTTAGAGTTATAAAGCTGTTTCTTTTATGCAATTCAGTGCTTCTCGAATAGTTTGGCGTTTTATATAATTTGATGAAACTGGCTTATCAGCAATTCATTAATAGAGCATGATGATGTGTTAAAAATACTTAAAAATACGTTTATATTTTATTTTGGAATTGTAGTGCATTTTATAAATTGTTTACATATGTTATGTTTTTATATATTATGTTATGCATATCCATGATGGGTAAGTATTACGGTAGCCTCCAACGACTAGTTTAAATTATTTTATTGAGTGTTCAATGTTTGTTGGATTAGGCTTTGATTTTTTTGTTTAACCAAGTAATTTTTTGGCACCTTTAAACTCTTCAAGTAATTAAAACAAATAAAATATTGTTACAATACATATTCATACATATGTTTTCATATACTACATGAAACTATTACAGTATAGAAAAATAAACCTTGAGAGAAAACGTGTTCTGATTCACCCCGTAAATCTTAAATATCTGATGTTACAGGCCATTTTTCATTTTTTTATTATACAGTTTAGAAATAAGTAGCGTTTAATACAGCATATCGTTTATAGGTCTATCATTAACTAAAAATCTCCTCTCTTAGGTTTAGAATACAAAAAATACTGTAGTTACATACAAAGTTTTGAAGACGTTGAAAAAATGAGGTTTTTGAGGATCTTCTTAAAGTTTTTTAAATATGTTAATAGTGGTGCCAACATCTCAAAAATCAATTTCCCAACTCTTTATGTTATTGCTTTCTTAAAAAAAAATTGTCAACTAAAAATATCATCACACATATTCATAATGAATTTATTTGTATGACCGGGAAGTTTCGTTCCTATTCACCCCGCTGTTCACACCATTCCTATTCACACCATTTTACGGTAATTTATTTCCTAATTTTATCATTTATAAGAAAAACGAATTACATAGAAATTGAGAAATGAGCATTTTATTATCTTATAAGAATTTTTTTTTCTGACTTTACAAAAAATTCTGCAGTATAAATATGTCCAGACGCAATGAATAAAAGTTTTTTTTATGAAAACAAAGACGTCATGTTTTTACAGTTTTTAATAAGAAAAAGGTTTATTCTGCAATTTGATTATTAGAACATAAATTCAAATTTATCCAATCCATCGGGAAGACAAAATGTCATATGAGGAATCAAATGAGGCATCTTAAGAATTCTGAAAGGAATTCCATTTAGAGATAACTTTTTTCAGCTACATTCAAGTTTCTCGTCATGCTACTTCTTGTTAATGAAGTTAAATAGTTGCTCTCTGTCTGTTATAAAAGTACTTCTATTGCTCTAAAAGTAAACATATTTCTATTGTTATTACAGCATTCTTTTTAAATATTGTTTTAAAAAAATCTATAGAAATCTAACATAAAAACTTTTCCACTAAAGCATTATTTTCTATTTTAATATGTATTTAAAAGTAAATTATTTCCTATCATTATCATTTATAAGAAGAACGCAGAAATAGGCATTGTTTTAGCTTATAAGCTTTTTTTTCTGAATTTACAAAAAAAAAAAAAAAATCTGCATTATAAATATGTTCAGATGTAATTATTTTTTTTTCCTTAAAAACTAAGGCATCGTATTTGTAGGTTTTTAACATTAAAAAAGTTTTATTTTTCATATTCTTTCTTAAAGCATAAATTCAAAGTAATCAAATCCATCGGGATCAGAAAATGTCACATGTGGAATCAAATGCAGCTTCTTGAGAAATCTGAAAGGAATTGTATTTAAAGATAATTTGTTGCAGCTACTTCCAAGTACCTCGGCATGCTACTTCTTGTTAATGAAGTAAAGAAATTGTACTCTCTCATTTGTAAAAGTATTTAGGTACCAGTAAAATTAACATGGTATTTTATTTTTGACGTAACAAATTAAAATAAGCTGCTGCTTTACAACTCTTTCTTAAGACCAATCTTATGGATGTCGAATTTGGAGCTATGCTGCTTTCTGTCACATCAACTCACTTGTAAAATCCGAAAATTCCTTTTTAAAAATTATTTATGATGTGCCATATTACGTCAGAAAATTTCACTTTATATAAAGAAATAAAATATTCCGAATTAAATGCTCACATTCAAGATCGCAACATTAACTTTCATTCGTTTTTGAAAAATCGCGAAAAAAGTGCTCTAAATACTCTCCCGGCGTACGAGCATTTTGACTTCTATATAAAGAACCAAATTAGGAATGATTTTAAATGTTCTTCATAACTTTTAAATTTTTATGTTTTTATTCTTTTTCAATACTTTTAATTAAGTTTTCAGCTGAAAATACTTGTTGAATCCTCGATGATTCACCAGATTTGCTCCGCCTCCAGCTTCCCCCTATTCGCTCATGTCAATATAAGGAATGATTTTCCCGGCTGGCGGCTTGGTCATTTCTCCACCTGACGTCAAAGTATGCCCATCTCTCTGTTTCGTAATTGGTAGCGCCTATATATATAAGCCTAATATAATCTAATACAATAAAAATTCTGTGGTAGTAACATTACTTATTTATTATTACTTCATATTACTTACTATTATAGTATTTATTTTCTTTAATTTGTATCGGCCATTTCTAAGCTTTTCGGTATACTACTTCTTGTTAACAGAGTAAAATAATGGTAACAAAAGGGTTACATTTTACAAAAGTACTTATATAGAAGAAAATTAATTAATTAAAAATAATTATCTAATAGGTAATATAGCTACATATATATACAAAAAATTATCGCCTAAAATAATTACATTTTACTTTCATTTTCTATTTAATTATATGTTTAAAAACAACTTATTTATTAAATTTAAAATTTATAAGAATACAGTCATACATAAAAATTTGAAAAAGTGCATTTATACATAATAAATTTATTAAGCGTAATCTTTTTTCTAATTTTTTAAAGATCGCTGAATATAGGTGTTATTTATGAGAGCCGATTATCTTAATGAGGGATATAGGTCCAAGGGAGAGTGCCCTCCATGGTGGTCTTTCTAAGAGAACCTAACCCGTATTTACGCAAGATTCGAAAAAAGCCACGAAAACTCTGAACGGTTAAGCGTCGGTCACGAATGGGTTCGAACCCCACACCTCCAGTCTACCAGCTTTGAGAGCAGGACCTCTCAGCTACTGGTGAGGCGTCGCTTCATTAAAAATACAGATTGGTTTGTAATGGATAAAAAAAAACAGTATCATTAAATTAAAAATAGCACGGATTGCAATTCGGGATATTCAGCAAATTCTTTATCAGAATGTGAATTATTACTTATTAAATCACTCTGAAGTAGAAAATTACATATGACGAATCAAATGAAGCTACTTCAGCAATCTGAAATTAATTGCATTTAGAAATGATTTGTTTCAATCCCTTTGAAGTTTCTAGGTATGCGACATCTTGTTAACGAAAAAAAGTAATGACATAATTAATGCACTCTGTCAGTCGTAAAAGTGCTTGGATAGATGTAAAATTAAGCATACTTTTTATTGTTACTGCCGCAATTTTTTTAAAAAAATATTTGATTAAAAAATTGGTTGTGGGTTTCAAACATAAGACTTTACACATTAACCCTTTCCGGCGCACTACTATTTAAAATTGGAATTTAAAGGGGAAAAAAATAGGCAATCTATTTAGGCCTAGAAGAGTACACAGGTATAGTTTTGTAAAGATTGCACTAACCTTTTTAATGATACAGCTGTTGCCGAAGTGGTAACCTCTCATAAGTAAAGCATTGATAAGCGCAGTGAGAAGAGCATTGCTGTGAAGCGCGTATTACAGTAAAACATTTGACCTATTATTTAAAAACAGTAGAGTTTGATCTCCGTGGTTCTGCCATCTGGAACTCATAAGAAAGATTTAAAGTAGCCATTAGAGTAGTTTTTGAAATATTCACGGAGTTTTTGTGTCTCTAAACAGGGGGGGGGAACTTTAGGTGTTGCCGACCCGGCAACACTGCGCGTTAATTGGTTAAAGAATCCTTTACTACTTTATTCTGTATTTAAAAGGGTTGTTATCCATGAAGTTATTTCATCTTGTGCTGCAATTGCACTTTAACCAACATAGAGTTAAAAGTTTCGGACAAGTTGAATACTGGCAGAGCGTTGGTTCCTTGAACCAATGAACCGCGTTCGAACCTATGTGTCTGGATAAATTTCGCTCTGTCAATTCTACACCTCGTTAGCAATGTGAATTTAATTTCAGATTTTTAGTTTCTCGGATGTAATTCATCTTTTAAAAATTGCAGTATTGCATTATGCTCTTGAGTTCGCTTTTTTTTTTCATGCGATTTAAACTAAAGAAAAGTCAGCTGTAGATCTGATTAATATAAGGAACATTCGTACAAATTCTGATTAATTAATTGATAATTATCGACTTTATTAGAAATATGAAGTTAAAATTCATTAGGTTTTTGTCAATGTCTGTAAAACTGAGAGAAAATTCAAGTGCTTAAATTGACGTTTTTATAAATTGACATGAAAATGTGTTGTTTGTTTATAAATTATGCAAAGTAAATTTATTTTACTTAAATATGCTTTTATTATATAACATTAATGTTAATTTATAATACATAGAAATTTTTTCTTTTATTTTTTTTAAATCATGCTTTATCTAATCATTAAATAATGAAAACATATGTTTCTGTTTTCATTAACAACTATTTTGTACTCATAAGCATCACAAAAAAAAAATAAAGTAATTAACAGAAATAACAATAAAACTTTCGTGAATGCAAATTGTAAACAGATGTTCACGCCGCCATTTTACCCACTATGACGTCACAAGCATACTGTCCATTATTTTATGTGTCTCATAATAAATAAACAATAGATAATAGTCTCACCCTAATATATCTTATGCATCTTATAGAGCACTATAGTCTATTTATCTCGATATCAGTCTTTTGAAATAATGCAACATTACTAAGATACACTACTTGTGATTTTTTCCTGTAAGACCAGTGGCACCTAACCTTGGGTACGCATATCGTTGGGATTACGTGGTAAATCTGCAGAGGGAGGGGATATAGGAAAATAGAATCAGTAGAGGCCGAAATCACAAAAATGGTTTGTAAAGTTACAAAAATGTTAGATGTATGACAATGTAATTTGTAACGATTTGTTATATGGTTGTCATAATAAGATTACCAATGAAAAAAGCATGTATGAGTTACCTAGTTTGGTTTAAGGGAGAAAATGGGCGCATTTATGTGAAGCACGGATACACCGAAATGAGAAGTCTAAGAAAGGGGTGTGTGAAAGAAAAATATTAGGAAACGCTGCTATAGACCATAATGTAACGAAATTCTTTTATAGTTTCCCTGTAAATTTAAGAGATGTTGTAAATTTTTTCTTATATTTTATAAGTTTCATAATGCAGTTACTCGATCTTGTTCCATTTGTTTATATAGGTACAATGAAAATTTATGCACAATGTTCTGAAATATTAGATTGGATGTTCCAACTTAATTATTTTTAGGGAAAAGAATAATCTCCATTGGGGATTTCCGTCTGTCATCATCCCGTTCCGAAAGAAAAACTAGTAGAATGTTTTTGGATTCCAGCTTATGCTGTCGACGTAATATTAGGATCCGGCTAAAAGGCGAAAGTATAAGTACTTAGATGTGTGTTGTACTGTAAATATTAAACTGTGAAATATAAAAGGGAACTTATTTATTTTGTGAAATAAATTTGATTTTTAATTTTTACTCCAGACCAAAAGATACTGCGATATTAATTCATGTCATTGGAAGGGTGCCAGTTTATTGAGAAAAAATTAGCAGTCTATTTTTTAGTTTTGCTCTGCGCCACAAGAATCGGAAGTTTCTACTTTTGCTTACGAATTTACTAAACTTTTCACTTTAAATAATAAAATAAGTGTAGAAATAAAGAGCTAAACACTTTATTTTGAATGTCTAATATGTTATGAGGAATTTCTATAACATATTGCTTTGTGGTCGAAGTATATTTATGCAAGTTAGAGTACGGCCAGACAAACCAAACAGGTCAACTGAATTCATAAGCATATTTAAATTATGTTGCAAAATATTAAACAGAGTACATGATTCTTTCTTTAAAAAGTTACACTGAAGAATAATTTTCTGTTTTATTTTGACAGAAAATAAATGATTCCCTAACTTAATCTTATACTATAATGCGAGCAAAAATTGTGTCTGTCTGTGTGTGTAAATTTTATCTTAAAAATGGCTCTAACGATTTTCGCAAAAATTTGGATTTTACCATTTTCGGGCACGAGAAGACCATTGGGCTCGGTCACATGTTCGAGAAAATTCGATTATTGGGTCATAACGGGTCATAACGGGTCAGGATCAAGCTATTTATATCTAGAGAACGGCTGGATCGATTTTAAGGAAATTTTGCATCCGATCGTTTTTTGGCACGAAAAAACTATTGGTCTGGATCACATGTTCGAAAAGTTTCAATTAGTGGGTCATTTTTGGGTCATTATGGGTCAAACCATTTTTATCTAAAAAATGGCTCTAACGATTTTGACCAAATTTTATATTTTATCGTTTTGGATTACAAGAAGACCATTGGGTTAGGTAACATGTTCGAGAAAATTCGGTTAGTGGGTCATTTTTGCAGTCATTGTGGGTCATGCTATTTTTATCTAGAGATTTTCTCACGCAATTTTGACTAAGACTTGCATTCTACGGTTTTCGGGCACGAGAAAAACATTGGGCTAATTTACATCTTCGAGAAATTACTTCAGGGTCATATTGGTCATTAGGTTTCTGGGTCAAGCCATTTATATTTAAAGAACGGCAGAATCAATTTCATCGAAATTTTGCTTGTAACAGTTTTTTGACACGAGAAAGCTAATGGGCTAAGTCACACGATCCAGATATTTCGATTATAAGAGTCATTTGTGGGTCATGGTGGGTCACAATGGGTCATGGTCAAGCTATAGCTAAAGAACAGGTGGATCGATATTAACGAAATTTTCTATACAACATTTTTTTGGCAGGAGAAAAATATTCGGCTAGGTCTCATGTTAAAGAAATTTCGATTACTGGGTCATAAAGGGTCTGGGTCAAGCTATTTATATTTGAAAAACTGTAGAGCCGATTTTAATAAAATTTTTTATATAGCATTTTTTTTTTGGCACGATAAAACTATTGGGCTGGGCCACATGTTTGAAAATTCAGAAAAGTGTTTCTTTATTGGGTCATTATGTGTCAAACCAATTTTATCTAAAAAAAAGGCTCTAATGATTACCACAAACTAAATTTTCCAAATTTTGTATTCCATAGTTTTGGATTACAAGAACACCTTGGATTAAGTCACGTGTTAGAGAAAATTCGTTTAGTTGATCGTTTTGGGGTCATTGTGGGTCCCGCTAATTGTATCTAGAAAATGACTTGCTCGATTTTGACTAAATTTTGTATTCTATAGCTTTCGGACATGAGAAAATCATTGGGCTAGGTCGCATGTTCAAGAAAATTTGATTAATGGATCATTTTGGGTCATAATGGGAAAGGGTCAATACTACGAGTCAATTAAATTTTATCTGGAAAACGGCTCTAACGAATTTGATTAATTTTTGTATGCTATCGCTGATGAACTCTGAAAGGTACTGGGTTTGGTCACATATTCAAGAAAATTCGGTTAGTGGGTACATTTCAGTCACTATGGTGCGGGTTAAGTTAATTGTATCTCAAAACAAAATTTTGATAATGACAAAGCTAATTATATCTAAAATATGGCTTTAACGAATTTTAACATAATTTTATATTTTACCGGTCCCAACCTTCATAAAACCACTGGGGGGGGGGGGGTCTATTAGTGGGTCATTTTTAAATTCACTGCAGGTCAAGCTAATTTTACCTAAGGAATGGCTTAAACGATTTTGACTAACTTTTATATCCTACACTGTAAAAAAAATTTGGATAATTACAAAATTTTTTCTAGTAGAATTGTATTCCAAGAACTTTTTATGTAACGGCAGCAATAAAAATTCATGTAACAGATACAGATTTGCACTTTGAATCAAACAAATTTTAAGGTTACTAAGAATTTTTTTGGGAAATCGTATTCCAAACACTTTTTAAGTGACGATAACGAGCATTATAGATAAAATTTTAGTAAAGTTACCAAAATTTTAGTAAATTCTTTTGTAAAATTACAGATGGTTTTAGTTTTGCTTACAAGTTTTGTAGATTGACATCATTTTCTTGTACACTGTACGCATAAAATTTTAGTAAGCATAAGAGATTTCGGTTAATTTAGATTACTAAGGTTACAGATTTTTTTTACAGTGTACCCTTTTTTGATTGCTGGAAGACCATTGAGCTAAGTCACGTGTTAGAACAAATTTGATTGCTGGGTCATTTTGGGTAATAAAGGTGAGGATCACGAGTATCTGTCAACAGCCAATCAGTTGACGATATTTGAAAAAATATTGGCGACATTCGTCCAGAAAATTGACAATTAAGATTACAAAAGCCAAAACACGTACTTGGTGCCAAATGAAAGAATACAGCCAAATTTGGCAAAAAAATATTTTCTTTCAAAACGTGAAGAAATTTCATAAGACATTCTTAATAGGAATCGAAATCCGTGGTTAAGACAATCAGTGTCGAGCTGAAAATGTAATTTGTATTGATGTCCTTTCGTTTCAAAATTTTAAATGTAAAATTTATGAATATGTACCTACATTATAGTTTTCTTATTGATAGCTTTTGTAAGTAATACTATTATAAATAACACTTTTTATACCGAGAAAATGATAGAGTGAGAATATTATATCAAGATGAACACAAAGTTAATTTTGACCGAGCTAAGCTCGGTCTTGCCTGCTTGTCATTGATAATTTAATAAGAACACCTTATCTCAAAATTTAGAAAAGTGCATGTTCAATACTTTAAAAAGAATAACATTTTTTCTAAATTTAGTAAATTTTTTGCATTAAATATCTAATAGATGTGTTAAGTAATAGGTTTTTATCTTGAAGATAAAGCTGTCAGAGGTTTCAGATATTGATAAGAAAAAGGCTTTTTCAGTAGGTTTCTTATTAAAGCATAATGTGTAATCAAACAAATCCGTTGGACAAAAGAAAAGGTCAAGTCGAATTAGAGTTCTTGACGAATCTGAAATGAGTTACATTAAGAAGTATTAAATGTTAGATTTTTATAAATTCCTCAGTATACTGCTACTTGGTGATGAAGTAAAATAATTTGATTTAAGAAGGTAAATGTGTTTGTAAAAAGACTCAGATAGCAACAAAATGAGGAATATTATTTTAGGTTCAATGTAACAAATAATGGATAAAATTTCAAATGTGATTTGAAAATTTGTGAAATTTATATTTCTTATCAAATGTTTTTTAAATGTAAGAAATATACAGTACCATGTACTACATATATTAACTATATCAAAGCAGATAAAATTTTGAATGTTAAAAAGACTACAGGATTCTTGCTTGAAAATTTTCCACTGAAGAATTATTTTCTATTTTATTCTGAGAAAAATAATTGATTTCCTAACTTAATCATCAATAATAAGATAACCTTACATCAAAATTTAGAAAAGTGCATGTTTAGTACTTTAAGAGGAATAACTCTTTTTTCTAAATTTAGTAAAATTTCTGTATTAAAAATGTAATGGATATAATGATTAAAGGATTTTAGCTTAAAGATAAAGCTGTAAGAGATTTCAGATAATGATAAGAAAATGACTTATTCAGCAGGTTTCTGATTAAAGCATAAATTGTAATTAAACAAATCCGTTGGACAAAAGAAAAGGTCGAGTCAAATGAGATTTCTCGAGTACTCTGATATGAAATGCATTCAGAATTATTTATTGTTAGAATCTTAGAAATTTTGCAGTGTACTGCTACTTGGTATTGAAGTAAAATTATTTGGTTTAATAAAAAAAAATTGTTGTTTGTAAAAACACTCGGATAGTAACAAAATGAAGCATATTTTTTCATGTTTAATGTAACAAATAATGGATAAATTTTTAAATGTGATTTGAAAATTTGTGAACTTTATATTTCTTATCAAATATAATTTAAATGAAAGGAATATACAATACCATGTACTACATATATTAATTATATCAAAGCAGAAAAAAATTTGAATGTTGAAAAGACTACACGATTATTACATGAAAAATTTACACTGAAGAATTATTTTCTCTTTTATTATGATAAAAATAATTAAATCCCTAACGTAATCTTTAACAATAAAAACACCTTATAAAAAAAT
This sequence comes from Maratus speculifer, assembly GCA_964019185.1. Classification (NCBI taxonomy): domain Eukaryota; kingdom Metazoa; phylum Arthropoda; class Arachnida; order Araneae; family Salticidae; genus Maratus; species Maratus speculifer. The sequence continues at coordinate 1,306,967 of CAXHSM010000007.1, forward strand.
TTAAAAAAGTGCACGTTTAATGCTTTAGGAGAAATAACTCTTTTTTATCTAAAGTTAGTAAAATTCTTGCATTAAAAATCTAATGGCTATAATGAGCAAAAGGTGTCTATCTTGACGATAAAACTGTGAGAGATTTCAGATAATGATAAGAAAAAGGCTTATTCAGCAGGTTTCTTACTAAAGCATAAATTGTAATTAAACAAATCCGTTGAACAAAAGAAAAGATCGAGTCAAATAAGTGTTCTTCTGAAATCTGAAATGATTTGCATTCAGAAGTATTAAACGTTACATTCGTAGAAATTACTGTACGACAACTTGGTAATGAAGTAAAATTATTTGGTTTAATAAAATAAATGTGTTGTTTGCAAAAATACTCGAATAGTAACAAAATGAAGTATATTTTTTCATGTTTAATGTAGCAAATAATGGATTAACTTTTAAATGTGATATCAAAGTATGTGAAATTCATATTTCTTATCAAATGCCATTTAAATATATGAAATATACAGTACCATGTACTACATATATTAATCATATCAAAGAAGAAAAATTTTTGAATGTTAAAAAGATTACACGATTCTTGCTCGACACAGTTACACTGAAGAAATATTTTCTATATTATTCTGGGGGAAATAATTGATTTCCTAACTTAATCATTAATAATAAGTTCACCTTACATCAAAATTTAGAAAAGTGCATGTTCAATACTTTGGGAGGTACAACTATTTTTTTCTAAATTTAGAAAAATTTCTGCATTAAAAATCTAATGGATGTAATGCGTAAAAGGTTTTTATCTTGAAGATAAAGCTGTCATAGATTTTGGATAATGATAAGAAAAGGGCTTTTTCAGCAGGTTTCTTATTAAAGCATAAAATGTACTGAAGAATTATTTTCTAATTTTGTGAAATGAGTTAATTCAGAAGTATTAAATGTTAGATTCGTAGAAATTCCGCAATGCATTGCTACTTGGTCAAGAAATAAAATTATTTGGTTTCATAAAAGAAATGTGTTTTTGTAAAAACACTTGAATAGTAACAAAATTAAGCATACTTTAAATGTTCAATGTAACAAATAATGGCTAAACTTTTAAATGTAATTTGAAAATTTGTGAAATTTATATTTCTTATCAAATGTCATTTAAATGTAAGGAATTTATAATGCCATGTACTACATATATTAATTATATCAAAGCAGATAAAATTTTGAAGGTTAAAAAAACTACAAGATTCTTGCTTGAAAAATTTACACTGAAGAATTATTTTCTATTTTATTCTGAAAAAATAATTTGTTTTCCTAACTTAATCATTAATAATAAGATCACCTTACATCAAAATTTAGAAAAGTGCATGTTTAATACTTTAAGAGGAATAACTCTTTTTATTAAATTCAGTAAAATTTCTAAATTAAAAATCTAATGGATGTATTGAATGAAAGGTTTTTATCTTGAAGATAAACCTGTCAAAGATTTAAGATAATGATAAGAAAAAGTCTTATTCAACAGATTTATTATTAAAGCATGCATTGTAATTCAACAAATCCGTTGGACAAAAGAAAAGGTCGAGTCAGATGAGAGTTTTTGAGAAATCTGAAATGAGCTACATTCAGAAGTATTAAATGTTAGTTTCTTAGAAATTTCGCTATGTATTGCTGCTTGGTAATGAAGTAAAATTATTTGGTTTGATAAAACAAGTGTGTTGTTCGCAAAAATACTCGAATAGTAACAAAATGAAGTATACTTTTCATGTTTAATGTAGCAAATATTGGATAAACTGATATGCATTGGATAAACTGATAACATGATAAATGCGATATCAAAATTTGTGAAATTTATATTTCTTATCAAATGTCATTTATATGGAAGAATTATACAATACTCTGTTCTACATATATTAATTACATCAAAGCAAATGAAATTTCAAAGTTAAAAAGTCTACACGGTTATTGTTTAAAAAATTTACACTGAAAAATTATTTTCAATTTATTATGAGAAAAATTATTGATTCCCGAAAAAAAAATTAATCATTAATAATAAAAACAGCTTGCATTTAAATTCATAAAAACTTTAATACTTTAGTAGGAATAACTTTTAAAAAAATTAGTAACATTTCTGCATTAAAAATCTAACGGATTTAATGAGTAAAAGATTTCTATCTTGAAGATAAAGTTGTCAGAGAAATCAGATAATGATAAGAAAAGACTTATTCAGCAGGTTTCTTATTAAAGCATGAATAATTAAACAAATCCGTTGGACAAAAGAAAAGGTCGAGACAGATGAGAGTTCTTGAAAAATCTGAAATGAGCTACATTCAGAAGTATGAAATGTTTGATTCGTAGAAATTTCGCAATGTACTGTTACTTGATAACGAAGTAAAATTATTTGGTTTGATAAAACAAATGTCTTGCTTGCAAAAATACACGAATAATAACAAAATGTAGCATATTTTTTCATGTTTAATGTAGCAAATAATGGAATAACTTTTAAATGTGATATCAAAATTTGAGAAATTCATATTTCTTATCAAATGTCATTCAAATGTATAAAATATACAGTACCATGTTTTACATATATTAATTATATTAAAGCAGATAAAATTTTGAATATTAAAAAAATTACCCCGATTCTTGGTCGAAAAATTTAAATTGAAGAATTATTTTCTATTTTACTCTGAGAAAAATAATTGATTTCCTAACTTAATAATTAATAATAAAATAACCTTACATCAAAATTTAGAAAAGTGGATGTTTAATACTTAAGGAGGAACAACTCTTTTTTTCTAAATTTAGTAAAATTTCTGCATTTAAAATCTAATTTATGTAATGCATAAAAGGTTTTTATCTTGAAGATAAAGATGTCATAGATTTTGGATAAGGATAAGAAAAGGGCTTATTCAGCAGGTTTCTTATTAAAGCATAAATTCTCATTAAACAAATACGTTGGACAACAAAAAAGGTCGAGCCAAATGTGAGTTCTTGAGATATCTGAAATGAGCTACATTCAGAAGCATTAAACGTTAGATTCGTAGAAACTACACAATATACGGCAACTTGGTAAATGAAGTAAAATTATTTGGTTTAATAAAACAAATGTGTCTTTTGCAAAATATACTCGAATAGTAACAAAATGAAGTATATTGTTTCAAGTTTAATGTGGCAAATAATGGATTAACTTTTAAATGTGGCATCAAAATTTGTGAAATTCATATTGCTTATTAAATGTCATTTAAATATTTGAAATATACAGTACCATGTACTATGTATATTAATTATATCAAAGCAGATAAAATTTTGAATGTTAAAAAAATTACATGATTCTTGCTCTAAAAATTTACACTGAAGAATTATTTTCTATTTTACTCTAATAAAGATAATTGATTTTCTAACTTAATCATTAATAATAAAATCACCTGACATCATAATTTAGAAAATTGCATGTTTAATACTTTAGGAGGAACAACCCTTTTTTTCTAAATTTAGTAAAATTTCTGCATTAAAAATCTAATGGATGTAATGCGTAAATGGTTTTTATCTTGAACATAAAGCTGTCATAGATTTTGGATAATGATAAGCAAAAGGTCTTATTCAGAAGGTTTCTTATTAAAGCATAAAATGTAAATAAACAAATCCGTTGGACAAAAGAAAAGGTCGAGTCAAATAGGAATTCTTGATATATCTGAAATGAGCTACATTCAGAAGTATTAAACGTTGGGTTCGTAGAAATTCAGAAATGTACTGCTACTTGGGAATGAAGTATAATTATGTGGTTCAATAAAACAAATATGTCGTTTGCAAAAATACTCGAATAGTAACAAAATGAAGCATTATTTTTCATGTTTAATGTGGCAAATAATGGATAAAATTTCAAATGTGATATCAAAATTTGTGAAATTTATATTTCTTATCAAATGTCATTTAAATGTAAGAACGATACTGCAACATATACGACATACATTAATTATATCAAAGCAGATAAAATTTTGAATGTTAATAGGAATACAAGATTCTTGCTTAAAAATTTTACACTGAAGAATTATTTTCTATTTTATTCTAAGAAAAATAATTGATTCCCTAACTTAGTCATTAATAATAAGATAATCTTACATCAAAATTTAGAAAAATGCATGTTTATTACTTTAAGATGAATAAGTCTTTTTTTTCTAAATTTAGTAAAATTCTTGCATTAATAATCTAGTGGATGTATTGAGTAAAAGGTTTTTATCTTGAAGATAAAACTGTCAGAGCCTTCAAATATTGATAAGAAAAAAGCTTATTCAGCAGATTTCTTATGAAAGCATGAGTTCTAATTAAACAAATCCGTTGGACAAAAGAAAAGGTCGAGTCAGATGAGAGTTCTTGAGAAATCTGAAATGAGCCACATTCAGATGTATTAAACGTTAGATTCGTAGAAATTCAAAAATGTACTGCTACTTGGTAATGAAATAAAATTATTTTGTTTAATAAAACAAATGCGTTGTTTGCAAAAATACTCTAATAGTAACAAAATCAAGCATATTTTTTTCATTTTTATGGAGCAAATAATAGATAAACTTTTAAATGTGATATCAAAATTTGTGAAATTTATATTTCTTATCAAATATCATTTAAAAGTAAGAAATAAACAGTACAATGTACTACTTATATTAATTATATCAAAGCAGATAAAATTTTAGAGAAAAAAGATTATACGATTCTTGCTCGAAAAATGTACACTGAAGAATTATTTTCTATTTTATTCTGACAAAAATAGTTTATTTCCTATCTTAATCATTAATAATAAGATCATCTTGCATCAAAATTTAGAAAAGTGCATGTTTGATACTTTAGGAGGAACAAATATTTTTTTCTAAATTTAGTAAAAGTTCTGAATTAAAAATCTAATACATGTATTGAGAACAAGGTTTTTATCTTGAGGATGATGCTGCCAGAGCTTTCATAAAATGATAAGAAAAGGTTGATTCAGCAGGTTTCTTATTAAAGTATAAAATGTAATTAAACAAATCCATTGGACAAAAGAAAAGATCGAGTCAAATGTGAGTTCTTGAGAAATCTGAAATAAATTACATTCTGAAGTATTAAATATTAGATTCGTAAAAATTTTGCAGTGTACTTCTACTTGGTAATAAAATAAATTAATTTAGTTTAATAAAACAGATGTTTTGTGTGTAAAAAGGCACGGACAGGCAAAAATGAGGCATGTTATTTCAAGTTTAATGTAACAAACAATGGATAGACTTTTAAATGGGATTTGAAAATTTGTGAAATTTATATTTCTTATAAAATGTCATTTAAATGTAAGAAATACACAATACTCTGTACTACATGTATTAATTTTATCAAAGCAAATAAAATTTCAAGGTTAAAAAGTCTACCTGATTCTTGATTAAAAAAAATTACACTGAAGAAGTATTTTCTATTTTATTCTCAGAAAAACATCTTAAATCAAAATTTATAAATGCGCAACTTTAATACTTTACGAGGATTTTTTTTTTTTAATTTAGTAAAATTTTTACATTAAAGATATAATGGTTGTATTAAGTAAAAGTAAATGTATTAAGTATTTTATCTTGGAGATAAAACTGTCAGAGATTTTAGATAATGTTAAGAAAAAGGCTTAATTAGGAGGTTTCTTATTAAATCATAAAAGTTAATTAAACAAATCCATTGGACAAAAGAAAAGATCGAGGCAAATGAGAGTTCTTGAGAAATCTGAAATGAATTACATTCAGAAGTATTAAATGTTAGATTCGTAGAAATTCCGCAATGCACTGCTACTTGGTAAAGAAATAAAATTATTTGGTTTAATGAAAGAAATGTGTTGTTTGTAAAAATACTCGAATAGTAAAAAAATGAGGCATATTTTAAATGTTTAATGTAACAAATAATGGATAAACTTTTAAATGTAATTTGAAAATTTGTGAAATTTATATTTCTTATCAAATATCATTTAAATGTAAGTAATATATAATGCCATGTACTACATATATTATTTATATCAAAGCAGATAAAATTTTGAATGTTAAAAAAATTACACGATTCTTGCTTGAAAAATTTACACTGAAGAATTATTTTCTATTTTATTCCGAGAAAAATTATTTGTTTTCCTAACTTAATTATTAATAATAAGATCACCTTACATCAAAATTTAGAAAAGTGCATGTTTAATACTTTAGGAGGAATAACTCTTTTTCCTAAATTTAGTAAAATTTCTGCACTAAAAATCTAATGGATGTATTGAATAAAAGGTTTTTATCTTGCAGTTAAAACTATTATAGATTTTGGATAACGATAAGAAAGGGCTTATTCAGCAGGTTTCTTTTTAAAACATAAAATGTAGTTAAACAAATCCATTGGACAAAAGCAAAGGTCGAGTTAAATGTGAGTTCTTTAGATATCTGAAATGAGCTACTTTCAGAAGTATTAAACGTTAGATTCGTAGAAATTCAGAAATGTACTGCTACTTGGGAATGAAGTAAAATTATGTGGTTCAATAAAACAAATGTGTCGTTTGCAAAAATACTCGAATAGTAACAAAATGAAGCATTATTTTTCATGTTTAATGTGGCAAATAATGGATAAACTTTCAAATGTGATATCAAAATTTGTGAAATTTATATTTCTTATCATATGTCATTTAAATGTAAGAAATATACAGTACCATGAACAACATATATTAATTATATCAAAGCAGATAAAACTTTGAATGTTAAAAAGGCTACAAGACTCTTGCTTGAAGATTTTACACTGAAGAATTATTTTCTATTTTATTCTTAGAAAAATATTTGATTCCCTAAGTTAATCATTAATAATAAGATAACCTTTACATCAAAATTTAGAAAAGTGCATGTTTAGTACTTTAGGAGGAATAACTCTTTTTTCTAAATTTACTAAAATTTCTGCATTAAAATCTAATGGATATAATGAGTAAAAGATTTTTAGCTTGAAGATAAAGCTGTAAGAGATTTTAGATAATGATAAGAATAAAACCTCTTCAGCAGGTTTCTTATTAAAGCATAAATTGTAATTATACAAATCCGTTGAACAAAAGAAATGTGTAGTAAATGAGAGTTTTTTAGAAATCTGAAATTAATTATATTCTGAAGTATTAAATTTTATATTCTAAGAAATTACGCAGTATACTACTACTTGGTAATGAAGTAAAAGCTATGGTTTATTAAAACAAATTTGTTGTTTGCAAAAAGGCTCCGATATCAACAAAATGAGACATATTATTTCAGGTTTTATGTAACAAATATTGAATAATAGAAAAAAAATTATATGTGATTTGAAAATTTGTGAACTATATATTTCTTATCAAATTTCATTTAAATGTAAGAAATATACAATACTCTGTACTACATATATTAATTATGTGAAAGCAAATGAAATTTCAAAATTAAAAAGATTACACGGTTGTTGCTTAAAAAATTTACACTGAAAAATTATTTTTCATTTTATTCTGACAAAAATAATTGATTCCCGAAAAGAAAATTTAATCATTAATAATAAAAACACCTTTCTTTAAAATTCATAAAAGTGCAACTTTAAGACTTTAGTAGGAATACCTTTTTAAAAAAAAAATTAGTAACTTTTCTGCATTTAAAATCTTAATTTAATGTGTAAAAGGTTTCTATCTTGAAGATAAAGCTGTCAAAGATTTCAGATAATGATAAGAAAAAGCCTTATTCAGCAGGTTTCTTATTAAAGCATGAATTGTAATCAAACAAATCCGTTGGACAAAAGAAAAGGTCGTGCCAAATGAGAGTTCTTGAGAAATCTGAAATGAGCTACATTCAAGAATATTAAATATTAGATTCGTAGAATTTTTGCAGTATACTGCTGCTTGGTATTGAAGTAAAATTATTTGGTTTAATAAAACAAATTTGTTGATTGTAAAAGGCTCGGATAGCAACAAAATAAGGCATATTATTTCTGGTTTAATGAAAAAAAATAATGGATAAAATTTTAAATGTGATTTGAAAATTTGTGAAATTTATATTTCTTATCAAATGTTATTTAAATGTAAGAAATATACAATACTATGTACTACATGTATTAATTATGTCAAAGTTTATAAAATTTTGAATGTTAAAAAAAACTACACGATTCTTGCTTGAAAAATTACACTGAATAATTATTTTCTATTTTATTCTAAGAAAAAAAAATTATTCCCTAAATCATAATCATTAATAATAAGAACACCTTATATAAAAATTTACAAAAGTGCACGTTTAATACTTTAGGAAGAACAACTTTTTTTTCTAAATTTAGTAAAATTTTTGCATTAAAAATCGAATGGGTATAATGAGTAAAATTTTTTTTATCTTCAAGATAAAACTGGTAGAGATTTCAAATAATGATAAGAAAAAGGCTTATTTTGCAGGTTTCTTGCAGGTTTCAGTCTAAATTGTAATTAAACAAATCCTTTGGACAAAAGAAAAAGTCGAGTCAATAGAGAATTCTTGTGAAATTTGAAATGAGATACATTCAGAAGTATTAAGCGTTAGATTTTTAGAAATTTCGCAGTATACTGCTACTAGGTAATGAAGTAAAACAATTTGGTTTATTGAAACAAATGTGCTGTTTGTAAGGGGCTCGGATAGCAGCAAATTGAGGCACATTGTTTCATGTGTAATGTAATAAATAATAAATAATTTTTTTAAGTAATTTTTTTAAAAGGCCTATTTTATGGCGATTTCTTTTTATCAATTTGAAAGTGACATCTCATAAGCAAAATTATTTATGATATATTATATATATATAATATGATACACACACATATATATATATATATATATATATATATATATATATATATATATATATATATATATATATAATTTTTTATGATATAAATTCTTAGTCTTTTCATTTTAGTGCATATATTATTATTATTATTATATAAATTTATTTTTAGTCAATAAAATTTGGCAATATTAGGCAAATATATATCTAAGCTTCTAAAATATTAGAAGTTTCTAGCCCAATAAGCTGACTCACATTTTCTATAACATATTAAAATCTTCACGTATTTAAATAATTATGTTTTATGAAATGAACGTAGTCACATATTTTTGGGGAAAATATAATTTTGTAGTGAAAAGTAAAATCCTGTTAATCTGAAAAAGGCCTTCTTACAAGTACTTTTACCACTAAAAACAAATATTTTTCCATTAAACAATATAAATTCATATAAAATAGAAATAAATACAAAAAACCTTACAAACCAGAGGTTAAAATTGAGGTTATTATCATCAATTCAGGAAACGACTATTGTAGAATATTTTGCATATTCAACATTAAAACGTACAATCCAGTTAAATAAATACATAGGAAATACTGAACAACATAGTAGAATTTTAATGATACATTTAATGAATAGAAAATAATTAGTGATTAAAATATTCTATTTTTTCTGAAACTTATAAAGAATTTGAGTGAAATACATTATGAAAAAAAAAAAAAAAACATTTATACGCAAGCACTATAAAACGTGTATACGCATGCACTATATCGTTCATTGTAAACGAATTTTTTTCTCAATTTTTCCTTTTCTTTCCATAAAACACAAAACTTTACTAATCAAATATAAATATATCTTTAATCCTCTAATCTAAATTGGGTTTACGTAAAATGGCAGGGAATATTTCGGTAGATGTGCTGCAGGCAGTGTTCTGTTTATTAAAAAAATATATTTTTGCCTTTTTCCCTCATATTCAAATCTGTGAAAAACTTTCTAGATCGGAAGGTGGCAACACAGGCAATCACCTCACGAGTTTACGGTTGAAATTCTAGGATTAGTTAAATTTCTATCCCCATGTTAAAACGCAATTCTTGGTAGATTGCCTGCTCGCCAAGTCATATTTTTGTGGAAAGCATTTGAAAACACGATTTCAGCAGTTGATTCGTAGGTTTACCATTGTGTTTTCTTGCAACCAAAGTTGCACTGTTAAAACTAATGGTGACACATTGCACCTTTTTGGGGTGAAAGGCCTGTCTCACTGGTGACACCCCTAGCAGAGCCAGAATGGCACCTTTAATTAGGGTGAAAAGATGGTACCCTTAATCCAGAGTGCCCTATAATAAAAAATAAACCGACTTATGGCCCTCGAAGGATTCGAACCCACAACGTCTTATTGCAAGCTCAGCATTCTAACCGCTCGGCCATTGAGCTCACCTTCGTTTTCTCTGAAATGTCCAAATGTCCTGAAATTCAAAGGTTGCTTTATATAAAAAAGCTCGCCAAAAGTTAGCCATCCGAAGTTCTAAACGAAATTGGGGTAGCGCATAGCGTTGATAGTCATCGTAGGGAGAAATTGCTGTAGTTGAAGAGGAAGGATACAAGTCACAGAGCATGAACAAATGACTAAGGGGTGAAAATCTTCCAACAGCATGCATTGCGCGGCACCCTAATTAGCGTCAATCACCCAGAGAGAGATCAAATGCACCCCAAACACGTTTTCAAACCCGCGGGTGTCAAATGGTAACTTCTTTTCACCCCTGGGCGCCAAATTCAACCGGTTTGTCACCTTCATTTTTAACAGTGTATGAAATCATGGAGGACTGGGAATAGGAAAACACAATGGAAACTTACGAATCAACCGCTAAAACCTGGTTTTTAGATGCTTTCTACCAAGATATAGTTTGGCAGACAGGTATCGTTTTAATATACAAATTGAGTTTTTACTAATTTAGAAATTTGCGCCGTGATCTCAGTGAGAAGATTGTCTGTGCTGCCTCCTCCCCGTCTATTCAGTGTCATCTAATAATTAAATAAAATCGGACAATTTAAGTGGTAAATTTCGTGAAATTACATACCTGTGCTTCCAGTATATGTATATATATATATGTTACAGGCCAAACCCGATTTTAGGCCAAACTAGATTGGCCTAGGCCAGACTAGTCTATCCTAACGCCCATTGGATGAACTAGTTTTTCCTAGGCCAAACCGGTCTATCCTAACGTCCATCGGATAAACTAGTTTTTCCTAGGCCAAACCGGTTTATCCTAACGCCTATCGGATAGACTAGGTTTTCCTAGGACAAACTAGTCTATCCTAATGCCCATAGGACAAACTAGTTTTTCCTAAGCCAAACTAGTTTGGCCTAACTCTTATAGTAGAAACTAGTTCAGCCTGCTGTTTATTGATCTGAACTAGTTTATCCTAAGCCGATCTAGTTTATACTAGGCCAATTCAATTTGGCGTGATTTTATTGAATTCAATGATTGCCTCAGCGCCAACATTCTAGTTTCTTCTAGGCTGATCTAGTTTGTCCTAGGCCAATGTAATATCCGTGTTTTAGCTCACGGGCGTCAAAGCCAGCGAAATAAAGGGCTCATAGGTTCTATATGTATGTACGTACGCATGTATGTACGTATGTACGTACGAATGTACGTAACGCTATAACTCTTGATATAAATATCAGATTAGCTTCAGATTTTGGATGTAGGTTCCTTCTGATAAGATACTTTTCCGATTAGTTTTGGAAATTCACTGAATAATAATAAAGTGGGCGAACGGGAGTCTAATCCCCCACCGTTAATTTAGAGAAATGCATTTATCATGCAGAATTATCAGTTTTCATTTAAAATGTTAGATATAGGATTATTCTGACAAGGCGCGGGCAATGTAAAGAAAGGGCAATGTAAGTACCCCCCCCCCCATAATTTAGATAAATGGTTTTTAACGCAGAAATTACGGATTTGCTTCAAATTTTGGTTATAGGTTCTTTCTGATAAGGCAATTCCCTGAATAGTTTTGAGGGATTAATGGTAAATTATGAAGGGAAAATGACGGATTTCCCTCTTACAGTAAAAACTAGTTTTTCCTACGAGCATATAGATAAACAAGTTTGGCGTAGGAAATTAGTTTATATAATTGGCGTTAGGATAAAATAGTTTGGCCTAGGCTAATCTAATTTGGCTCGAAATCGGGTTTGGCAGGTAAAAAATATGTCTTTCATTAAAATAAGTATAAATGTGTGTCAAGAGTAATTGCTTATAACATCAATACAGGAATTTCACTTGTCCACCCTAAAGACATAATGCATTTTACATGATGTTTTTTTTTCCTGCAGACTTGTGCCATCTGAGATCAGGCTTGCATTTATTATTATTATTATTATTGCATAATCGAGCCAGATTGGAGGTGAACATAATTTGGAATCGAACAGCGTTTTCCATTTTTTAGAAATTAATTTCTTGTCGACATATAAGCTATTCTTGTCATGGCGTCAAGGTTTTCTTTTCCGTGAAGTCGTAACCGAAAATCCGATTCAAAACGTAGCTTTAATAGTATTTTCTCAAAGATACATCGCTTTTATGGAAAAATGGTTAACGCCAATGGATTACATATTTTCTGAGTGAGAATGCCTGTTAATCTTATGCCTTTCCGAAAATGAATTAATTCTTAAATGTGTTAGGATGTAGCTCTTTTGGATTTGAAAAAAGTCTTAAGGAATGACAGAGAAATATATTCACAAATTTACTTTTTACTGAACAGTTTAGTTATGATGTTTATAACTCTACTTTTTTTTCTTTCGTTCTAAACTACATTAATTATTTAATGAATCCCCATTTCAATATTGAAAGGTCTAAGAAACTAAATAATCAATAATACATTGTGTATTTTTATTCTGTGAACACCTTCTAATTTGAAAATACATTGTAAATATATCCAATATGTATGTAAGCAGTATTTTTTAAAGGAATCCTAATTTTATGTTAAGTAAAATCTGAATTTTTTGCAGAAATTGAGTAGGGCCAGACTGAGCAGGACTGAATATTTTTTCGCATATTTTTATAGAGGCAGGGCTCGGGCTGAACTTTTAGTTTTTACACAGGGTCACGGCAAAATAACTTTCCTTCGGGAAAGGCGGGGCCCGGAACTCGAAATTCTGGCCTATGCAAACCTCTAACAGTATTCTACAACGCATCGAATGAAATACATTATAATGGTGATGACAAAACCACTTTGCACAAGGTTAGCAATGGAGCAGTAGTCGGGATCAATATTAAAAAGAATATTGCCCAATTAAACTGATGGCTTTGCATTCACAGGCTGTTTACAGTCATTGTGTATTTCAGCCTTATTTTTTTATAGAATAACACCCTCGAAAAATAAAGTAAGTTGAATTACTTTTTCCCACCTATATTTAACCTTTGAACCGCCAAAACTAATCACAGATACGCTTTATAAAATTAAACAATTATTCAGAATTTGAACCAAATCAGATAATTCTGCTCAAAAAAACATTCATCTGATTTAGAGAGGGTAATCCCACATTCCTCCCTTTATACTTAGTCATTAAACCCTCAAAACAGTTCAGGGATTCGCCTTTTAAAGAAAAAGCTATAAGCTATATTCAAAATTTACGGCAAATCGGATAATACTGCATAAAAACCCATCTATCTAATTTAAGGAAGGCGATAAATCGTCAACTAACCCATTATACATAACAATAAGAAAAGACCCAAATTAATTAAAGAAGCACCTGATCAAATGAATTCATGCCCAAAATTTTAAGCAAATTGGATAATTCTGTATTATAACAAATTTATATATTTTAAGGAAGGAAATAAATTACTGGTTCAGATCAAAAACCAAAGAACCACCAAAATTAATCATAGAACGCTTTATCAGAATGAACAAATCTAAGATTTGCAGGAAATCGGTTAATTCTGTATGAAAAACCCATTTAACAAAATTAGGCGGTATTTCCCATTCTTCCCTTTATTCTTATTCAATTAATCCCCAAAACCAATTAGGGAAACGCCTTACCAGAATGAATCTATTTCTAAAATTTGAAATAAATCGGTAAATTCTGCGTGAAAAAAGCATTTACATAAATTACGGGGCGTTACCCCTATTCTCCCCTCCCTTTATACTTAAACAATTGACACCCACAACTAATGAAGGCGCCTCAACAGAATACTCCTATATCAAAAATTTGAATAAAATATGCTAATAATCCACAGAAATCCATTTATTTGAATTAAGGGAAGGAGCGAATCAGCCTCTTGTCCCCTCCCCCCTTATTCTTCTCCAATGACCTCCCAAAATTAATCAGAAAAGCTCCTCATAAGAATAAACCTACATTGAAAGTTTGATGCAAATCGAGTATTTTTATCAAAAATTATTGCGTTACGTATTTACGTACATACATAGATACAGAACCCACGGACACATTAGTTCTCAGTCTTTGGTAGCTGATGAGATAAAAACATGTCAAATTACATTATTTCTATCAAGAGTTATCGTGTTACGTACATACGTACATACATGAGTACATACATACATACAGAACCTGTGAGCCCATTTTTTCTTTGGCTTTGACGTCCATGAGTTTAAAACACGTAAAATTACATTGTCCTAGGATAAACTAGATCAGCCTAGGACAAACTAGAATTTTGGCGCTGAGGCGGTCATTGAATCAAATAAAATCACGCCAAATTGAATTGGCCTAGGATAAATTAGATCGGCCTAGGATAAACTAGTTCAGACCAATAAACAGCAGGCTAATCTAGTTTATCCTATAAGAGTTAGGCCAAACTAGTTTGGCCTAGGAAGAACTAGTTTGTCCTATGGGCCTTAGGATAGACTAGTTTGGCCTAGGAAAAACTAGTTTATCCGATGTACGTTAGAATAAACCGGTTTGGCCTAGGAAGAACTAGTTTATCCGATGGGCGTTAGGATAGACCGGTTTGGTCTAGGAAAAACTAGTTTATCCGATGGGCGTTAGGATAGACTAGTTTGGCCTAGGCCAATCTAGTTTGGCCTAAAATCGGGTTTGGCCTGTAACATATATATATATATATATTATGAGATGTCGAAAATTAATAAAGACAGATATACATACATTATATAATTTATTAAATGTATGGAAAATAGGGCTGATATCATTACCCAAATTGACAAGATACTAAAAATGCATTCTATCTGATATAGTAAAGTTTTTATGTTTACAAGTGTTATTCTTACATACAGGAAATGTAGAAGAATTTAAATAAATCTGATATGTCCACTATCAAAAAAGTTTTTTATCCAATTTAATGGGTAAATATATTATATGTCTAGTAAATGCACATTTGAAGTCGATGAAGTTCTAAGAGGATCGGCATTCAATTCGATAACTTTATAAGATAACTCTTTAGCGGATGGTGTCCACAAAAATGAACACCTAATTTTAAGAGTTATGGCACCAATAATATTTAATTAAAACTTTCCTTTTATAATGTATGAAAAATTAGAAAGCTTGCACTTTCTAATAAATTTTCTTATAAATGCTGGTGTCAGTCCATCAATTCATCATTTAACGCACAAAGTTACTCTGTACCGAAAAGGGTTATTTAATAAATGGAAAAAAGCACTATTAGATTAAATCTTAGAAACTGGATATCTCCATTAAATATATCCTACAATTCTTTCTCAAAAAAAAGAAAAAAAAAACATTTTTTCTTTTAAAGTTAACGGATATGCAAATTTTGAAATGTTTTTTTTTTTAATTCTTTGCATCGTAAGACGTTTCTTCTTTACACTGTAAAGAAAAAAAATTGTATAAGGTTACTCGTAAAATTGGTGACAGCCTCCAATATTATGGAGTACTTTAACCGATATAACCGGTGTTGCATTATACATGAATGTGTAATGTTACATCAGTAACATAAGTTTAAACTATAACATTATATAAATGAAAAATTACTCCATAAAATTGGAGGCAGCAGCAGCAGCAATTTTAAGAAGTAACGTTACATAATTTTTTTACAGTGTATTAGTGGAATCTTTGTTTAAAAAATGAATATTTATTCCTAGAGATTTTTGTGTTTTATCGAAATATAATCAACGAAAAATTTCGCTCAATTAACGGATTTTTAGAGAGTTGGAAAAAAGCGTCGTATGTGTAAAAAATTAATTGTCATTTTCTAATGTATATATACAATTCATTATAAAATTTTGCACGCTGTAAAATAACTCCCATGTGTAAAAGATACACACGATTTGAATACATTATGTAATAGAAAGTATGTTTTAATTATGAGATATTTATGGAATATTCACCTTACACTGTTGAAAGTTTCCCTGCGAAATTGCAGAGAATGTACGAGTAATCCATTATTTTAAATCGTATGTAAAATAACGGTTATAAAAAAAACAGATATTCTGTTAAAGAGAAATTATTTAGTAAATTCATCGTAGACTCTGTAAAATTACCGTTGTATAAAATACACAATACTGTATATTAATTTTTAGTGATAATTATTTACAAAATCAGTCAATTACTCAGTCAGCTTGAAAGAATTTGAATTTTTCGAGTTATTTTGAAATGCTGTATCGTTTATTTTTTACACAATATGTTTCTAGCCGTCCTGAGTTTTGAACCCAAGACCTCTTGACAGTGTAAGCACATCCTACAGCCTGGGCTATAAGAGCTTCCTGGGACATAAGAGCTGATGTAATTTTGTTAAAAATGTGTCTTTTATGATTCAGCGGGGAAAAATCGATAAAAATCCCTACTAACATCGATTTAAATTATTCTAAGCGATTAAATTATCCAAGTCATTTCTAAAATATTCTAACTTAAAAATAAACGAATAAATAAACCAGTTTTCTTTTGTAATGCTGCTAATAAAATTGTAAAATAATTTATATAAGTGTGTATTTGCAGTCACAAGTTTTAACAAAAATAAAATTATCACTAAATAAGGACGAGATCCTTACAGGGATTTAGACATTATATAAATCTCAGATCTTCCGAAAAACTTGATAGAATGCATTTAACTGAGAACTAGTGTAAATTTACAGTCTGCGTTTTTTGTGTGTTTGTGTTTGTGTTTTTTTTTTTTTTTTTTTTTCAGATAATTTTAACGGTGTCGTCTCATTTTCGAAACCACCGTTATAATCGATCAAAATCGATACAAATATTTGTGTGTGTTTCTAATTTAACTTTTCTATCCAGGTTGACGTAAAGTCAATGAATTTTAAGGTGGGCGAAAAATTGAAAAACTGATTTTCAATTCGCAACACCGCGGAAAGTTGTAAATATGAGAGACTAAAAATTGGATAAAAAAAGGGAAAAAAAATGGTTTATAATATCCAGTGGCGATTACGCTGTAAAATTTGACAAAATGTTGAAAAATCCACATTATTACAATTTTTTTATTAGTCTTTTCATTGATAAATAGCTGAAATTCATATCTGTTATAACAGTTAAACATAATGCTGAAATATTATTTCAATCCATCAAATCTTCCGGTCCCGCATTTGATCTAAATTTGTTAGGAGGTATTACACTTAACATTGACAAACACATTCACACACATTGACAAACTAAGTAAGATGAAGGATTAGCATAAAAATGTGTTTCTTGCCAACATTTAGAACAAATACGCGACCGGACGATGTTGATCGATTAAGTAATATTTCAGCATTATATTTTGTTATTATAATTAATAGGAACTTCAGCTATTACATTCGTGGAAATTCTGATTTAAAAAAAATATTATAATGTGAATTATTTAACATTTCGGCAAAATTTACAGCGCATGCGTTACCGTCAGATATAAAATAATTTTATTTCTTCTTTACCCAATTCTTAATGTCTCGAATTCAAAACGTTTCCGAATTGAAAATCAGTTCTTGCATTTTTTCGGCTCACCCTAATAAATATATTTGTTCCTCGGTGAAAAGCAAATAAAATTGTGTAAGAATAGCTATTTTTACATAGGAAAGAAACACATGTAAATAAAATTCAAACTGACAAATGGCCTGTCACAAAAGCCCTTTCGATTTAATTTTGTAATAAAAATACATTCCATGTGAAAGTACATTGATAGGGTGAAGGTATATTTGATACCTCAATTCATTTTGTTTTGAAACGCCTGACAGCCAATTTGATAACGTTATATGTTCAATAGCAAGTTGAAAAAGATAGTCTTAGATTAAATTTTAAAGTCTAGAAATCTTCATTTAAGATAAGAAATGATTTTTTTTTTAGAAAACGTCGTTACTGTTTTTCTTCTTAAAGAATTCGATTATTTTCCATCGTGAAATCTCATGTTTTTTTTTTTCTTTTTAACACGGTATGATTAATGCAATAAACAGAAATCGTATTTTAATGGAATTATTACACGAAAAATATCCATAAAATCGTTTATATTTTTCTAATTTCCTTAGGAAACGATAATAAATAAATATACGAAACATTTGTGAACAGATATTACAAAAGACATTTTTAAGCTTTTTATTTTTTTAGCAATTCATCTAAAAATTACAATTGATGGTTACATTACGTTGAGATATGTGACTAAAATTTTACCTCATACTCGTAATACATAAAGGTTCTGTTTGTATGCATCTCCTGTGATGAAATTCTTTCATTTATATTATTGAGGAAAATGTTATAAGAATTATGTCTAAAACATTACATAATTATCATTTTACTTTGGACCGTAATGATTAGCCGCAAAATAGAAAGTTTTTCATTTTAGTTAAAAAAATTACTATTTTAAAACTCAACTCGGCTTTGGAGTTAAAAAGCATTTGACTGTTTTAATATCACCGATATTGTTAGTATAATGTTGAGCAATTATTTTCTTGCGTTATAATGCATATTTATTTAATTTATGATATGCAATTCAACAGTTGGTTCTGAAATTTTAAATTCGATTACATACATTTAATTTATTGTTTTTTCGACATTTCTCATAAATGTCTGAATTAAAAGAAATTAGATTAAATAACACTCATCTTAATTTTTTCTTTAACCCTTTCCGGCACGGGCAAAATCTGTAGTAAAATGAGAAATTATCGACTGACACCGGAATTCACCAACGAATTTTTTAGATACTTTGAATTCCTTAATTTAAACTTACTAAAATATTAATGGTGCCGTTTGCAAGTTTAGAATTAAAATTAGGTATCCCAGACCGAGCACAGTGTGCCGGAAAGGGTTAATCTTTAAAAAAATTATTTTTAAAAAATATAATTTGAGTAAAACTTTTAAAAAGTAATAAATTTTTATATCCAATTTTTAACCAAAATATACAAATATTATGAAAATACTATATTTTTCATACGTACTTTTATTTTTGCATCTGATAAATGCACATTCGATTTATTAAAGAGTAATTTGTGTTTCAGTGAAGCCATTATTTAAATTCGATTTTGAATTTGCCGGCATAAATTTGAAGTTCTGCAGTTTTGAAGATGTATCTTTCATAATGTCTCACGCATGTGAAAAGATTCTGCATCTTCGTAACGTTTTATCTATGGTTAGTCACGAATGAAATTATCTCTCTTCCAAATGTAAAATTATAGTGAATATATTGTCACAATCCATGTCTTAATATTCAAATGTCCTGTTATTTATTTCGCAAAGCCATTGTTTAAAGTTGCATTATTTAAATCACAAGCAAACTATTTCAAAAGATACAATATCATTGCAATTGCAGTAACTTCATTTCTGAGATAGAAATAATTGTGAAAAATTCATCATCAAAAGCAAACATTCAAACCATGCTTTCTCTTTTAGATACAAATTTGTATGAAACGCAAAAAACTGATAAATTAAAAAATAACTTGTATTTAATTCTAGTTCTTATATGAATGTTTTTATTACTGTAAATTAGAAAGAACTGCAGGCATACATAAGACGTCAAATTTAAAATAAATTACAAAAATGCATTTAATATTTGGAGAATTCGTGATTTGAGCGAATTTAGAAGATGGATCACGATTTAATTGACTGTTTGAGAAATTAATAAAATGCTTTTTGCATGAAATAAGTTATAATTCACAAATAATACCATACCATTATTTTGTTTGAACAAAAATTGAATCTAAGTTGATTATTGATCAAATAAAATAACGTACACTGTTAAAACTAATGGTGAGACATTGAACCTTTTAGGGGTGAAAGGCTTGTCTCACTGGTGACACCCCTAAAGGAGCCAGAATGGTGCCTTTAATTATGGTGAAAAGACGCCACCCTTAATCCAGATTGCCCAATAATAAAAAAATTTTAAATATACAAACCGACTTTTGGCCCTCGAAGGATTCGAACCCACTACGTCTGATTACAAGCTCAGCGCTCTAACCACTCGGCCATCAAGCTCACCTTCAAACTCTCCCTGAAATTCAAAGGTTGCTTTATATATAAAAGCTCGCCAAAAGTTAGCCATCCGAAGTTCTAAACGAAATTGGGATAGCGTATAGCGGCGATAGTCATCGTAGGAAATTGCTGTTTTGATCCACCAGTGACGGTGAGTTGAAGGGCAAAGATACACGTCATAGAGCATGCGCAAATGACTAGGGGGTGAAAATCTTCCAACGGTATGCATTGCGCGGCACCCTAATTAGCGTGAATCATCCAGTGAGAGATCTAACGGCACTCCAAACACATTTTCAAGCCCGCGATGTCAAATGGTAACACCTTTTCACCCCTGGGCGCAAATATTTTGTCACCATTAGTTTTAACAGTGCATTATGGTACCAAGAAATATTCATTAAATATTTATAAAATAAAAACCTGTTTGCCAAATACTTAATTCAAATTTTAAAACCAATATCTTTATTTAGACAGTTTGCACAATTTCTCTTTTTTACGCTGCATGATGGTAAATTATGGATAATGTAGTTCTACCATTTTACTACATCATCAGGTTGATTGTGCCACTTTTCACCATACATTACCTTTAAAAGTATTTCCACATCTTTTTCTTCTAAAACTTTCTAAAACTACCACTTTAAAATTGACAAAAGTAACTCCATTTATAAGAAGTTTTACTTCAGATACTTCACATAGATATTGAAGACTATTATTGTTCAAACCTTTCACCGTAACAGTTCTCTTACTTTCCCTAAAAGCTTTGTTTGAATGGCGATACGTATGATTATGTTCCAAAAGTACATATTAAGTGATTTAGTCTTCAAAAGTTCCTAATCAGTTCCCACAATTTTCACATCACATTGATAAAAATTTTGCTCTAGTTTGAACCAAATTTTGGTGCTCAGTAGCTGCCACAAGAAGATGATGCAATCTCGCACAAACATGTGGAGCTTCCAATTTTAATCTCGTTCCAGCTATTGGACTATACCTCAACAAGAGCTCCAAATTTTGGTTCAAGATTGCACCATCTTACAGTGGCAGCTATTGAGCACCAAAATTTGGTTCAAACAAGAACAATGTTTTTAACAGTGCACAACAAATTTGCACATTTCATTACATTGTCCATTTGATGTGATTGTAATATTTTTCTTGACGATCTAAACAAGACCAAACACACGGGACCTACCGGGAGGTAACTGTGCACTTTAACTGCGAAGTAGAATAGTATTTTTTCAATGACTGAATTCTATATGTACAAAAAAGTAAATACATTTTTATATTTTTATATTATTACTTTCTCTATCTTTACAAGTAGAAGTTTTTGGATTCGTGAATTTTTTTTTTCGGTTTTCGATAAATTAACACGTTTTATGGGTCAGAGAACCCAGAAAACATGTTTTAATAAAATGTTTGTCTGAGAGTGTATCAGTATGAGCCAAAAATTTTGTGGACTTTCTTTATCAAAAACTAATGAACGTAATTTAGTAAACGTTAGATTAAGCTAGTCTTTGGTATAAACTAGAGCTGATTACTTTTTGGTTTAAATCTCCCAACAAATGGAGCTGCTATGCAGAATTATTCATGATATTCGCAATAGCTTTTCATCAAGAACTAATCCATGGATTTTTCTCAAACTTCAGATTTAGCTAGTTCCTGATATACATTTGTGGTGCTTAATTTTTCAGTAATTCGCTCAATAAGTGGTGCTTCTATCCAGTTTTTTTATGATTTCCGCCATGTTTCTATCTCAAAAACTAATGCATGGATTTTCATTAAACTTCAAATTCAGTTAGAACTTGACATACGTTGTTGCTGATTCGATTTGTGTGTAAATCACTTAACTGGTGGCCCTGTAGTGATTCCTTTTTCACGAAATATTAACATGTATGAGATAGGAAAAAAATTTGGAATTCCCACAACCAACTAGTTTATATTTTGGGCTATACATCCACCAATCACATAAGAGCCTCCAAGTTTTTAAACCTATATGTTCCATTTTATTTAAGTAACAAGCTAAAGCAAATAAAACTTCAATGCCTCCTTTTGACTGCCGATTCTTCTTACAAATCTTCTACTACTTTAAATATTATTCTTTAAGTAATATTTAAAATTACGGATTATATTACCAAGGAAAAAAACACGTTGTTTTGTAAACAAAATGAGAATTACCAAGATAAACAGTCGATGGCAACAAAGTGAAAAGTGATCAGTGAGGACAACTCTTATCGGCGAGCTAAAGGAATCACTAGGACATAATGCTGGCTTTGGAGGAAACACTCTCTTATTGAAATATCAACTTTTTACATTGGTTCATAATTGCTTTGGTTGAATGTAATCTTTATTCCTAATCTATTTGACGAAGAATTCAGAAAAATAATGATAGTTTATTTATTTACTTATTTTGAAGAAAAGACGATTTGAATGTTTGCTCTTGATTTCAACATAAATAGAAATACATTCTATAATAATATTCTTTACATACTATGTTTTAAAGTGTATTTGTAGTTAGTGATTGTTTAGACAAATTTATGATCTCTCTGTTTATATCGCTTTTTTGCCGCAAACTCGTTTACAAATTGCTCTATTTTTCTGTTAATTTGTGATAAACTGTCTTGTAATAATACAAGTTTGGATTCCTGAAAAGTCCTTATTTAAATTCGATTTGAAATTTGCATGCATAACCTCGATGCAGTTTTCACGATGTAACTTTGATAATGTCACACGCATGTGAAAAGATTTCACATCTTCGCAATATATCTGTGGTTAGTCACGAAAGAACTTATCTCTCTTTTTCGTATTATGTGAATACTTTGTCGCAAGTGGAGCCTCGAAACTGAAAATGTTTTGCCATTTATTTCTGTAAACCATTATTTAAAACTGCATTACATGTATCACGCGTGAACTATTTCAAAAGATATAATACTATAACAAATATATAACTTAGTATTTGAGATACTGTTATTTGTAAAATATTCATCATTTGTACATAAATCTAAGTATATTCTAAAATATTAAATTATTTAAATAGTACATTTTAAAGTGTATTTGTAACGTATGTTGTGTTGTCAAATTTATTATTTCTTTGATTTTTACCTTTTTTTGCCGTAAATGAGCAAATAACTGTTTAATTTACCTATTAATTTGTAGCAAAATAACTTTCAATCATATAAATTTGTAAAGCAAATAAACATGGCAACTAAATTACGAGTAGAGTTTGCTGTTATTTTTTGCATTTTGTCTCGAATTGTAAATTGCAGATGCCAATTCCCTTCTGGAATCTTTATTGTGTTATCACATTAAGAGCCCACACTGCTGAGTGAAAAAGACCCGGATGATAATATAAAATCCATGGGGGCATTTTTTTCAAGTATCTCGCTCAAATTTTAACATTTTGACGTGATTTGTTTTGCTTAATATAGCTGAGAATGATTCACAACCGGGCTAGTTTTTACTTTTTCGATTTTGGTTACATTCTTTTTATATTAGAATAGTTTCATTTTCATAACGGTTCAAAACGGTTCCGAAAGTTAATCTAAAAAAATCTGAAGTTAATTTTTTAAAAAAACTGAAACTAAAATTTAAAAAGTAACAAGCAAGAAAAATCATGCGTCAAGCATAGATTATGAAGCACTTTCCTGCATTCCTGCACTTCTTGAAATCTTTAGCAAAACTCCGTTATCCAGGGAAATAACGTATTATTGTTTATACGTATTATTGTTATTATCATCCGGGTTTTTTTCATTCAGTAGTGTAGCGTCTTAAATAACTCAATTATGTTTACTATATATCCCGTAAAGTATGGTGACGTCACTGCAACGTCGTTGTGAAGTCACATTGTGACTTTGTGATCATCGATTGTCGATGTGACGTCACGTGACGTCGATGTGAAATCACAGTGACTAAAATGTGAAGTCGTTATGGCCGTTTTAGTTTTTTCACAAAGTGGTCACAATGTGACAAATTTGTGAAAAATGTGTCATTTGTGACTAATTTGACATTAACATTGTGACGAAACTGTGACAAAAGCGACGATATTTAAATTGCCAGAAACATGTTTTTTTAAAGTAAATAACATGTTTTGAAGGATATTTATAAATTTCTAAAGATTTTTAAGAAAGTCACATCTCAGTCACATTCTGACGTCACTGAGTGCTGCCATTTTAGTCACAGACGTGATGTGACCAAAGTGACTCACAGTGACGTCACTGTGACCATGCATGCTATTAGGGATATACACTTATCAACGGTTTCCGAAATGAGGGTTGTTTTTATTAACGTTACTTGCAAGTTTGTTGTTTACCTATTAATAAAAAAAAAATCCATTTATGAATTGTAGATTTTGTTTCCCTACCTTGTGAGCAATAATAATAATATGTGTCTTACAAAATTACAAAATAAAACATTTGAAAATGGAACCTGTTAAAAGCAAAAGAATGTTTTTAATTAAAAAATTTAAAGGTTTTGTTGCAAAAAATAATATACATTATATCTTCCAAAAGGGAAACATTTTTAACCCTTTTGGGTCCGAGTTTTTTTCAAT
This sequence comes from Maratus speculifer, assembly GCA_964019185.1. Classification (NCBI taxonomy): domain Eukaryota; kingdom Metazoa; phylum Arthropoda; class Arachnida; order Araneae; family Salticidae; genus Maratus; species Maratus speculifer. The sequence goes on from CAXHSM010000007.1 coordinate 1,331,606, forward strand.
TTTGATAACAAAATTATTTTTATTTTAATAGTGTTAATCGTCGCTATCCAAATAGACTTATTGAAGTCTAAAGATTATCTCATTATCTGAAGTCTAACGAATGTACACATTTTGTAGACAAGTCAATAAATTTTAAAAGGACAATAGGCTAAGGAAAAATTTTTGGAGATGTTTGTGAAATATCGTATTATGACATGATTTGAATTCTAACTAGTTGGAGTTTCCAATCTCAAAACTTTTGTTCTATCTCATACATACATTTTAATATTAAAAAATAGTTATGGATGTTAATGCGTTGAAATTTTTAATTCACCACTATACAAACTTTGTTTTTCATCTTAAATTTCTGTTTCAGGCAATTAATCGGAGTAAAAATGAGTTTCCGTCTTTGCACGAGCCAATGGACTATAGAATGACTAGCAGATTTTTTTTCAAATTCAGGGAATGCCTACTTGCCATACTCAAAAAAAAAAATCATACATAAAAGTTTTAGTTCAGTTCTATGCATAACTTCATACACTTTTTTAAGGTAAAATAATGAAAATGGAACAGACATCGTCATTATAGTGCCCCCTTCCAGAGGATTTTTTTTAAATTCACGTCGGACCTACTAGCCATAGCGAAACAGTCACACACAAAAAAATCGTTCAATTCTATGCATAACTTCATACACTTTTAAGTGGTGCAATATTGAAAATGGCGCAAAATTCGCTATTGTAGCAACCCCTTCCGATGGAATATTTTAAAATTGAAGGAGGACCTGCTTGCCACAGCCAAAAAAATTTGATTCAATTCTATGCATATTTTCATACACTTTTTGAGGGTAGAATGGTGACATACGGACACACACACAGACATACGCACACACGGACTAACAGACATTTTTTTAAATCATGTTTTTTCGAATTTCTTACTCATAACACGCGTAAATCCATCGAAGACCCGAAGTCGAAAAACATTTCGATTACAATACTTTCTTCTATTAAAGATAGAAGAAAGTAAAAATTATCAAATTTCACAATGGAGTCTGGAGAGTCATTATAGCGAAACTTTCACGAGTAAAAAAGGTAATTTTAACGGCCATGTTTCCTCATTTGTGTACTGGCTGTTGAATGATTCACAAATTACAGCAATCATATTATTTTGTTAAAACATAAAAGCGACTTATGGTGTGAGGAATGCATGAATTAATTCTTGACACGAGTGCATGAATTATTTTTTTTTAAATTCTCGACAAATACTAACAATGGCAACTTTTGATTTAGAGACTTGAAATTTGGAATATATTTGTATTTCTGACATGAATTGGACATCTTTTTTTTTAAAGATAGATTTTAATTTAAGATTGCAAATTCAAAACTTTTCCTTGATATTTTTATTTTGCAATTCCATTAGATTATCCTTAGGATTTTTTAAAAAATATATTGTACTTTCGCTTGTTTACTCTTCAATGCAGAAAATGAGCATAAATTTTAAGTTTTATCATAATTATCTAATCATGTATCTTTTACATGCATAAATTTAAGTTTCCTTTTTCAAAATTACATTAAAAAATTCGCTCACCAATAAAAAAGCCCTTATTTTATTAAAGTACGTGCTTTTCATAATAATATCAGATTGGCGAAAACGTGTTATTTGAACACGCGTGTCTTAAGTTTTAATTGTGTAGTAATAATAATAATAACAAAATAATAATAACAATAACAATATAGCAATAATAATAACAATAATAATAACAATAATAACAATAATAATAACAATAATAATAATTACAAATAAGATTGATTCATAGATGTACGTCATTAGAAATAACAAATGTTATTTTTCATTTCAAGAAAAAAAAAAAAGATTAAAAAAAATGTTACTTTCTTTTTTTAGCTCTCCCAAGTAAAAATTAAGCGCAAATCTTAATTTTTGTCATAAATTACTAATCATGTATCTTTCACATGCATAAATTTAAGTTTCTTTTTCGATAATTGCGTAAAAAAACATTAAAGAAATGTCCTTCAACTACAAAAAAGTCCTTAAGTTATTAAAGTACCTACCTTTTATGATAATTTGTGCATTGCAATATTGATTAACGATTTATCAGAATTTCCAATTTTGCTAAAAATAAATCGAATGAGTTTGTATGTTTGGAGGATGTTTCTTATTTGAATTCGTATATCATAAGGTTATAAATATGAAATAATAAAAAAAGATTGATTCATAGATGTACGTCATAAAAAAACATAAGGTATTTTTCACTTCAAGAAAAAAAAAAAAAAAAAAAAAAAAAAAAAAAAAAAAAACTACTTTTTTTTGTTTGCTGTCCCAAGTAAAAATTTGGCGCAAATCTTAATTTTTGTCATAAATATCTAATCATATCTTTCACATGCATAAATTTTAGTTTCCTTTTCTTTAATTGCTTAAAAAACATTAAAGAAATATCCTTCAACTACAAAAAAGTCCTTAAGTTATTCAAGTACCTACCTTTTATGATAATTTCTGCATTGCAATATTGATTAAAGATTTATCCGAAAGTCCAATGCTGCTAAAAATAAACCGAATGAGATTGTATGTTTGGTGGATATTTCTTATTTGAATTCGTATATCATAAGGTTATAATTATGAAATAATAAAAAAAGACTTATTCATAAATGTACGCAATTAGAAATAACAAATGTTATTTTTCCTTTCAAGAAAAAAAAAGATTAAAAAAAACCCTTTAATTTCTTTTGTTAGCTCTCCCAAGTAAAAATTTAGCGCAAATCTTATTTTTTGTCATAAATATCTAATCAGGTATCTTGAACATGCATAAATTTAAGTTTCCTTTTCGATAATTGCGTAAAAAAACATTAAAGAAATGTCCTTCAACTATAAAAAAAACCCTTAAGTTATTAAAGTACCTACCTTTTATGATACTTTTTGAATTGCAATATTGATTAAAGATTTATCTGAATTTCCATTGTTGCTATAAAAAAAATCGAATGAGTTGGTATGTTTGGAGGATACTTCTTATTTGAATTCGTACATCGTAAGGTTATAATTATGGAATAATAAAAAAAAAAAGACTGATTCATAGATGTGCGATAAAATAAAAGTTATTTTTTATATGCCTTCTTTTAACATACAATTAATTCTGTTTGTATGTGGCAGTCAAATCTTGTTTTTATGTGTCATTCAATTTCTGTTTGTTTAAAACTTTTAAATCTGGAATGTATTTGCATTCCTAAGAGAAGTAAGGGAGAGTGGGGGTACTTGAGCATAGGGGATACTTGAGCCACCCCTATTATCTCTACAGTTGGTTAATTTTTCTTTCTAAAACTGGCAATATGGTAACATATTTATAGTTCTGAACATTTATAAAAGAAATCACACACCTTAGTACCATTTTGTAAGTATAGTGATTAATAGTTTTTTTTTTCCCTATCTGAAAAAAAACATTTAGGTGCATGTTTTTTTTCTTATTTTTTTTTTTGTAATCAAAGTTTTGTTAAAAATTGCAACTATATACATAAATTTAATAAGTATGATTTCAATTGTATTATGAATCTAAAATAGTTCTAATACCTGCATATTTATTTAGTAAAACTCTGATAAACAAAAATAGTGGTAGTGGGGATACTTGAACCATGGCTCAACCATCCCCACTAGGGTATTAGGGTATTAGACATGGGTGAAACAAACCAAAAATAAAATTACATCCTTATATTCACTAATAGATTTTTTCTGGATAAACGGGGAAATAATTTTTCATTTTATTTTTTTTCTTAAAAAAATAACGACCTAAAATTTTTTTTGAAAAATGTATATTTTTTAATGAAAATATCCATTTTATTTTTCATTTTGACTAACAAAATAGCCTGTCTAGGTAAATGTAAACATAATTTTCAATTTAACTTTTATTAAATTAAAATAACTTTTTAAAACTGTTTTACAGGTTATAATCTCTAATATTTTAATTAGTTAGGTCCAACATAATAAAATATTCATTTTTTTATATAATATATCAAGGTTAATATTTTATATTGAAATTGTAACCTCCGTTGCTGTAACTTTTTTTAACTAAGAAAATTTAAAAAAAATTGGAAAAAAAAACCAAGAAAAGCAACAAAAATCACTGTTCAAACTTACCTGTATGGAGCCAAAGGGGATGACAAAATCTTTTCCTGTGAAATCAAAAAGAATGTTTGAAATAGTAGAACGATACATCTGGCTTATTGTCGAACTCATGCTTTTAATTGAATAGCTGTCAGAATCTAATTAGATTCCGACAGCTATTCAATTAAAAGCATGAGTTCGACAATATTATTAGAGAAAAAGTCTGTCAATGATGATGATGATAAGAAAAGAAAACCTTCTATTGATGATTGGTTACTAATAAAATATGCCAGAAAGAAAACTGTAAAAAGATTTGTTAGACAAGTGCTTAATATTCTGAAAATGAAATTTGCTCGAAGAATTGCAGATTCCAAATTTAAATGGCTCTGAACTGAGGATGTTTCTACCATCGACATAACTCACGTTGAAATGATTCTTCGACCACCAGTTCTAACGACAAAAAATGGTCGTATTACTAGCTTTGTTTTCTCAATTGGCTTTGAAGGACTTTATGTATCATTATTTATCATTCTGTAAAATGTTTGTGCAAAAATAAAGCGAAAAAATTATTTTTGTAGGTATTTTTTCTTACTGGCTCAAGTATCCTCTCATCATGGCTCAAGTATCCCCCTCATGGGGATACTTGAGCCACGAAGTAAAACAAAAAGTAAAAATTTATTAGACATAGAAAAATAGTTCAAAATTAATTTAAAGTGGTTTTCAGAGAAGAAATTTGAATAAATTTGAATAAATTCGAAGATTTTGAAGAAAAAATATAAAATTTTCATTTTCAATATTTTCTTTTATTCAAAGAAATAAAAAAAAATAAAACATTAAAAAAAAAAAATGGCTCAAGTATCCCCATCTTCCCCTTCGTGAATTGGCCATTAATCTTTTAAAAGACAAATCTTAAATATAGATTGGAAATTTAAAAAAAAAATTCCTTGATTATTTTATTTTGTACAAGTAAAAAATGAAACCCAAATTGGGTTGAAAGATTCCTGGGTACAGAATTGTTCCAATTTGGAAAGTTTAGTTTGTAGCACAAAATCGTTTTAAATAAGTCTGATTTTTAATGACATTAAAACAATTAAAATATCTTAGATAGTATATACATTATACCTCAGAAATTTTGATTAATTTAAGGTTAATAAAGATCTGCTCTGTTTTGAACCATTTTGGGTTATCTATTTTGGGAAGAACATTTTGGAATCCTTACTGTACCATTTCAGGAAAATTACCTATACCCAGAAATCTTTCAACCCAATTTGGGTCTTCATTTTTTACTGTGTAATTACATCAGAATATCATTTAAAAAAAGTTTTAAAATATCTTTATATTTCCCATCTTTATGCCCCAATGTATAAAATAAGCTACCATATATAGCTACCTATAAGTTTTACCATAAATATCTAATCATGTATCTTTTACATGCATAAATTTAAGTTTATTTTTTGATAACTACTTTTAAAAATGCCCTTTAAGAATAAAAAAAAGCCTTGAGATATTGAAGTACGTATATTTTTATAAAAATATCAGAATTGCAATATTGGTTAAAGATCTGTACAAATTACATTGTCTTGCTAAAAATAAATAGAGTGAGCTTGCATATTTGGAGAAACTTTTTCAATGAATTTCTATATCATAAGGTTATAAATAATAAGGTTTGAAATAATAAGGAAAAAATAGATTCACACATGTGTATTGGAAATAAAAAAATCTGTAAAGTTATTAAATTTTTTCTAGGAAACTAAGATTACTAGAACTTTTTACGTAACAGAAACAGACAAAACAATAACACTTGTAGGAATCCCAGTTTCTTAGAAAAAGTTCAGTAACGTTAAAAATGTTTTTACAGTTTACGTCATTAGAAAAAAATAAATGTTGATTTTTAATTCTAGAAAAGAAAAAGATTTTGCGAAAATTTTATTTTCTCTTGTTATCTCTCTTAAGATGAAAATAAGCGTGAATCGTAATCTGTATTATAAAAATTTAATCAAGTACCTTTCACATGCACAAATTTCAGTTTCCTTTTCGATAATTGATTAAAAAAAATCATTAAAGAAATATCCTTTAATTATAAAAAATTTTTTAGGTTATTGAAGTACCTACCTTTCACTGTAATTTCTCCTTTGCAATATTGGTTAGACTTTTATCCAGATTTCCCATGTTACTAAAAATAAACCGAACACGTTTGTATATTTGGAGAAAACTTCTCTTTTGAATTCGTATATCATAAGGTTATAATATTGAAATAATGACGATAAGATTAATTTAGAGATGTGCGTTCTTAGAAAAAAAATGAATGTTTTTTTTTTTTTTTTTTTTTTTTTTTTTTTTTTTATATATATATATATATATATGCTTTTTCTAAACTTACAATTACGTTTATGCATGGTAGTGAAATTTTGTAACTCATTTTTTATCCACATATTGTTGATTTAGAGTTTTCAAATTTGGAATTAATTTGTATTTCTGAGGACAATATGTGAAATGCAAAAGGATTTTTTTTTTTTTCAAAATTTGGTCATTAAGTCTCTCTGTGTGTGTGGGGGGGAGGAGTGAGGCAAATTTATAATTTAAAAAAATCACCGTATCTGAATAAAATCTTGAAACGTGACATGTCCATACTATAACTAAAACTAGTATACAAGTGTTTCGCAAATTTTCAAAATTCGATCTCAAAGGGAGGCCTTACCCCACAGGTGTCCTCCATTTTCAACAGACATCACAAAATTAGGAATTGTATGCTTCTTTTAAACATACAATTCCGTTTGTATGTGGCAGTCAAACTTTGTAACTCATTTTTCACCAACTTCCCGTTGACTAAGAGTTTTATGATTCGTAATTCGTGTAGTATTCGTAAACAAAATAACATGATAAAGTTTCCCATATTTTTCTTAACTTTTAAAATTTAAAATCTATTAAAATGTGGTGTAATTTAAAATTGTTATAACCCAAAATGTTATCTTTGAATTTCATTTTTTTTTATATTTAATTAAACAGAAATATATAAATTTTAATTTTAATTCCGCATATTTTTAAAAATATTAATTTTCGAAAAAATAAACCATTTAAAGTAAAAATTTGAAAAAAAATAACTTAACTTTTATTTTTAAAAAATAATATTGTGAAAAGTATACTTTTTTGTTCAAATTTGCCGAATCAAAATGAAAGTAAATCAATTAAAAAAGACATGTTCTAAGTTTAAAGTAGGTATTTTTAACAGTTTTTGAATTATAACAATTTAAATTCGAGAAATTGCAAATAACTAAGATTATAACAAAAAATTATGAAAGAAAACGCATTTTCACTAAAATTCATTTTATGACAACCATCAGCTACATTTTGAACACAAACCAAAACAAAGAAACAACAACAAGAAAAAAACAATATTTTCTCTTCTATTGAAGGTAGAAACATGATTTAAACATCATTTTAAACAAAAAAATAGAGAAATTTTCAATAAAATATTTAAAAAAAAATTCTGTATTCCGGACCACTTTAAATAATTCTCTTTGATTTTTTTTTAATTTTGTCACTTTAAGGAACATTATTGGCATAATATTAAAGCAATGAATCTAGCGATCACTTCTTTTTATATGTCGATTGATTATTTCATTAGAGTGCATAAATTAGAAATATTTCATATTAATACCCGTCACACACGTTATTTTAATGCACCGTTGTACACTTCTTCCGCCCGTTTTAATTTATATTTATTCTATTTATTTAGAGTCACATTTAATAAGATTTCCTTTATTTTTTCGCTTGAATATATTATTTAGATTTTTAGACCATTAGCACAGGATATTGTTTATAAGAAACATCCAAATAATAATCACTTATTTGCATGCTCAAAAATTTTTTGCCTTAAAAATTAAACGATAATGTGTCTAGTCACGGGATATTTAGATTTAAAGAAGAACAAACAAACTTTAACGTCGGCAATATATTAAAATAGAAAAGTAAACGAATTAAACTTTCGCCTTAGATTTTAACCTGTTTAGGGGCGTTCGTAATTATATAAATACCGGGTGTCCCAAAAATGACTGATGGATTTTAAAATTCAATAACTTGCAAACGGTGACAGCTATTTAAAAAATTTTTGTAGGAGGGTTATGTATAATGTCAGAAGTTTTTTTACCGTAGTTTTTTATTTTAGTTCGCATCTCAAACAATAGGTGGCGCTGACGGCGATTGAAGGCCAGGTGATCAGTGCCGAGTGAAGCGTCGACCTGGCCTTCAATCGCCGTCAGCGCCACCTATTGTTTGAGATGTGAACTAAAATAAAAAATTACGGTAAATATTAAGCGGACATTATACATACCTCTCCTGCAAAAAAATTTTAAATAGCTGTCACCGTTTGCAAGTTATTGAATTTTAAAATCCATCAGTCATTTTTGGGACACCCGGTACATAGCACTTATAGTCGTCGTTCAATCCGTCTGTACATCCGTTCGTATGTCTGTCCGTCCGTCTGCATATAACAACGCAAAAACTACATAACTGATTCATTTGATATTTAAAATATATAATTATTGTATAATTTTGTCGAGAAATTTCATATTGTACGAAAATCCGATGTATAGTTCAATTACAGGGAAAATCAAAAGTTACGGTCACATAACGGTAAATGGGAAATATTGTTTCAATTGTATTTATGAGGTTACACTCTTTCGAGCGTAATACAATTCATTTGCATCTATGAAGGATATACTAAAATATACATTCTATACAATCTGTGGTGCAAATAAATATTTTTTTTATATACAGGGTCACACAAAAGTATTCTATTACATAGTGGTATAGAGAGAAACATTGTTCACATTTTATAAAATTCTATTTCAGATTTTATAAAATTCTATTTCACATTTTATAAAATTGACTATTTCACATTTTATAAAATTGATATAGGTTGCTGAGGTTTACTGCAAGTTATTTCCCGTATAATAGAAAGCAGTTAGTATTTACAGGGAGACCCAAAAGATTTTAGCTACTGTTTTGTATTCAAAGTATTGTAAATTTAAAACTTCGTTATAGTACGAACGTATTTCATTTGCTATGTCTGACGTGCAATTTTCGAACTGTTTTTTCAGTAAGTGAAATAAACAATGTTTATTTCACTTACTAAAAAAATTATGTTTGTTATTAACCATGTTTATTTAAATATGTTTATTAAACATATTTTGCGTGTATTTTTACGTTATCATCATCATAATTGAGCGACTCTACATTTTTTTTCTTTTTATCTCTTCAACTTAGTATTCAGAAATTGGACATAGGCGTTTAATATTTATTGTAACAAAATGAGAGATGTGTAATACAAAGTCGTTACAGTTTATAGTGCACGTTTGTTTTTAAGAATTTTCTTAGTCGTATTTTAATTTAGAGCTACTTAATTAACTTCTGTAGTATTTTTCTTTATAAATATATATAGTAAACTCTGTTTAAGGCGGAAACAATCGCGATCAAGAAAATTTTCCGTAGTAAAATTTTTTCTTAGAAAAATTTTACTCTGTGCGTATGAATTCGCAGGACTTATATACCGAGTTTCAAATTTCCGTATTACATCGAGTCCGCCTTATAAAGAGTTTACTGTACTTTCGAACACTGCTTTTAAACTATTACATTTGTTCCAAATTTCAAGTATTTTACTTTGTATGCAGATTTTTTATAATAATGTAGCTTTAAAAAAAAATGAACATCTCTTTCAAATTATAAACTAAAAGGAAATTTAAATCATTCTTTTGCCTTAAATAGGAGTTTTGTTTTCAGCAAATAGAGCCATTTTAAATCCACCAATACACAGAATTTTACAAACATATCTATATTTTAATTGATATATTTTCTATTTATTTTCACAGAAACGTTATCCAAAACAAATTGGATAGCAAAGAATCCATTATTTAAATTCGATTTGAAGTTTGCATAAAAAAAAACTTGATGCGATTCAACTATGTATTTCTGATAATGGCTCACGTTTTTGGACGTGCATAAAATCCGTGAAATGATACATTCTTGGGTATTCCAGAAGGAAATTACATTTTTTTGATAAATAATCCTGAATATTTGTTCAGAACAATATCACAGAATCCATTTCAGCGATGGTGTTCTGAATTTCTATAATTTCATTTTTAATGTTCCATTACCTTGCAAGAAAACTCTATTACTGAATTGAAATTACATTATAGTTCTGAAAAGATTTTTACTAGATATTTATTATTTCTTAAACATATGTATATGAACATATTTAATTGTGGCGCATGCGTATTAAATTTCAGTATGTATGTATATAGGTAAATAAACAGTTTTGGGGACTGACAGATATATAGATTCATGCACATAATATAAATTACACTTGGCAGATAATAGACCTAAAAGTCCAGTTAATCATTTGATTTCTAATGCTTTTGCATTTTTTCCTATTTATTTACATTCTAAAATTAATTTTCCTATTTTTACAGCACAATTTCTGTATATTTATTTATTTTCAGGGTGTAATAATAAAAGTAAGTCTGATATATTTATATGATATATTTATCTGATGTATAATCCTGCCAAATATTTACAATCCATAAATTATGAAACATTCGCGCTATCACGTATATTGGAAAAGAAAAAAAAAATGTAAAAATACAAAAATTATAGGATATTTCTACGTTTTTCTTTTATGGATTTTACTTATGCATAACATAAGGGTGATTTAAATTCCATCATCTAAACAATAATTCATCATACAGGGCGTCCCAGAAATATTCGGACAAACTTTAAGGGTGGGTAGGGGATATTACAAGCTTTCAGATTTGCAACCCATGGTCAGAAACACTTTCTTTGCATGGTAGTGACGACACGAAGTACAAGAGAGATCGGACACAAATAAGAAGAGAACTCATTTTTATTACCCTTAGTATAGCAAAAAACTAATAAAAAACAACATTGAAGAATCAACGATCGTCATCAAAGTAGGTGTTCGAAATTACGACCACGTGATGCATGGAAGGGCATCTCTGGCGCATGAAAGATCTAATTTTCGAAATACCGGGAATGTCTCGAACTTTCCTAAGAGCTGCCACGATGCGTGTAACATGTTTCACAGCACTTCCCAGCATTGTCCCGGCATTTATGCAGCACTAAAAACAGTAAACATGCGTTCTCTTATTGTCCTATCCTTTTTTCTTTGTTGTGTTTTGTGTCATTAATACCGCACCAAGAAAACTTTTTCGACCATGGTTGCTATACAAATCTGAATCTTTCTGATGTCCTATACCTCTCCTAAAAGTCTGTTCAAATACTTTTGGGACACCCTGTATAATGAAAATCTCCGCATTTGATCTTTCGTGAACTTTCATACAAAATGACAGCTGATGGCGGAAAGTTAATTCCTTAAGCTCTATAATTTAAGCTATTTATAATGTTCCAATAGCAATTGATTGGAAGCGATAATTTGTGCGCGTATTTTTTTACCCTCTTGCAGCATAGTTGGAAATGATGCACAGGTTTAATATAAACATTTTTTAATCTTTAAAATTTAATATTCGGGAATTGGGTATATGAGCTTTTAATATTTACTGTAACAAATAGGAAAAGTACAATTGTATAACAAAATCATTCAGTGAGCAGTGATAATTGTTTATATGGTTTTTGTTAGTAGTACGTTAATTTCTAGATGTATAATTGACTTTACAAGTATTTTATAAGTATACGACTTCTAACATTACTTTTAAAATATTCCTTTCGCACATTTCAAACATTTTATTTTATCAGGAATATTTTTTTGTGCAAAATGGGAATTGTTTTTCTTCTAAAATTGAACATCGTTTTCAAACGAAGAAGAGGAAAAAAACTAAGAAGGTATTTAAGGCAATTTTCCCGTTATAGAAGCTTTAGATTGTACAAATAAAACCATTAAATTATAAATACAGAGTATTTTACATGCACTGAAAAAAATTAATTTTACACATTTAAATGCTGAAATATGTATGCTTACTAAAATTTTAAGAGTACACTGTACAAAAAAATATGCAAATCTACAAAACTAATGCTTGTAAAGCTATATAAACCTGTAGTTTTACAAAAGAATTTAGTAAAATTACATTAATCTTACTAAAAATTTATCTATAACTCCAGTTGCATTTATAAAAAAGTTCTAGATATCCCAGTTTCCTAAAAATAATTTTAGTAAAGTTACAGATTTTTTTGATTTACAATGCAAACACACATAAGTAACATGAATTTATGTTTTTATCGTAACGTATTTACGGTAGGAATCCCAGTTTCATGAAAAAATTCAGTACTTTTACAGATTTTTTTACTATGTACCTATCTATTTATTAATTCAAATATTACTCTACCGATTTTCATAAACACGATTTCCAAAGTAAATTGAATATCAGAAAAGCCATTACTTAAATTCCTTTAAAATTTGTGAATAAAAATTTGATGCAGTACCAACGATGTATTTCTGATAATGCATCTCATCTTTGGAATAAAAAAAACCTTGGAATGATACAAGACTAATCCTAAAAGAATTTACATTTTTTAGATAAGTAACTCGAAATATTCTTTTATACCACCATCTGAGAATAATTTTCAGTTACCTATCTAACTCCTTATTTAAAGTTCCATTATCTCTCAAAAAATTATATTACGCAATTAAAATGATATTGTTATGCTTAAAAGTATTCTGAATATTTTTTTATTTCTTAAGTATGTGCATACAAAAGTATTCATGTGTAGCCTTATGAGTATTTTTATACGTGCTCCTTAAATTTTCAGTGTGAATATAAATAGATAAATAAATAAATAGGTGGGAAGACAGAAAGGTAGATGCATAAACATGAATTACACTTGGCATTTAACAGTGCTAAAAGTCTAGTTAGTTTGTCATTTTTGCATTTGTGTTTTTGATATTTTTTTTTTTACACACTTAAAAAGAATTTACACATTTTGACAGAACAATTTCTGTATTTTTTCTTCTGCTGTGTAATTATAAAATTAAATCGGATTGATTTAGTGAAAATGAAAATTTATCAATAACTGTCAAAAATTTTCTCGGATCCACACATTTTGAAACAATTTATGTGTTATGTTTTGTGTTTAATGTTATGTGTTATTATGTTATTTTAGGTTCGTGAATTTTTTAAAAAGAACAAGTGGGATGTAACGATCCCAAAAATTTCTTCTACAAAAATGAAGCATAGCAGAATCGCCGATTAAGTGATTTAAACTAAAGTCTAATCATCAAAACTTATGTCATGTTCTAACCGAATCTGAAGTTCGATAAAAATCCGTGTGTTAGTTTTTATTATAGAATCATTGCAGAAGTCATATATTGAGCGATTTACTCACAAAACTAAAGAATATTAATTTGTATCAGGAACTAACTGAATCTGGAGAATCTTAAAATTCTTGCATTACACTGTAAAAAATAACCTGTAAAGTTACTGAACGCTTTTTAGGAAAATGGGTTTTCAAGAAATTTTTATTTTATGGCAACTGCAAAAATTTATGCAACAGAACCGATTACATGAATTTTTTCTGTTACCGTTACATAAAAAGGGTCTAAAAATACCAATTTCCTAGGAGAAGTTTTGTAACTTTACAGAATTTTTTTACTGTGTATTTTTTAAGATCCATACCAGTATCAGAACCATATTAAATCAAACGGAAATCTGAAATTTTATGAAAATTCGTGCGTTAGTCCCTGGGATAGAGCTATTGTAAAAATCTTGAATAATGCCGTATAGCAACACTACCTGATGATCGACTTACATCAAAAACTAATCAGCACCATATTAAATCAAGGATTAACGGAATCTGACGCTTTTTGAAAATTCGCCCAATAGTTCTTTAGATATAGATATTGCTGAATGAGCAGTGCCAACTGTTAAGCAATATGTACCAAAAACTTATCTGCTCCAGTTTATATCAAGATCTAACTGAATCTGAAATTTTGTGGCATTCCGTAAATTAGTTCTTGAGATAGAAACCCACGAAATTTTTGTCACATAGAGTGTGACAGAGTGACAGACTCACTGATAAACATTTTGTAAAAAACATGTTCTGTGACGTCTAAAACTTTTAAATCATTCGAAAACCGGAATTTCAAAACTTTCAAGAATTTAATAAGTAACAATGCAAACTTGAAAGAGATCCTTTCAGCCAAGAAAGATAAAAATCCGTTTAATTGTAACTCAACAAAAATAATTTCACTTTATCGAGAAATATTAAAGTACTTAGAGCATTTATTTAGAGCATTTACTTAGAGCATTTATTAGTAGTTTTTACCTTCAGCATGTTTATATCATTTCCGTATAAAATTCTTGTGTTATGAGAAAAATAAACCATTTTAGGAGTTCATTTGTCTTTTTGTCATAAACGTCTGCCAGAGGAGATAGCAGTATAAATAAATTCCCTGCGCTAAAATTTACTTGTTAATATAATGTAGAGAAAGCATTACACTTCAAAAAAATCTGTAAAGTTATTAGCTTTTTTTAAGAAACTGGGATTTAAAGTACTTAATATGCAACGGTAAGAGCAAAAGTTCATGTAACAGAATGGATTATATGAATTTTTTGCTGTTAGCGTTACATGAAAAGATTCTAGGAATCTCAGTGTCTTAGAAAAAATTTAGTAATTTTAGATTTTTTTTATTTTTTTTATTTTTTACTGTGTGTAGTATACGCGTATTAAATTTTCACTATGTCTGTAAATAGATAACTGAGAAAAAGTATACACACATGTTATAAATTAGTTTTTAGTTGATAAATTACCACAAAATCGTTTTATAAGAACGGATAAGTTCATTACACTGTAAAAAAAAACTGTAAAGTAACTAAAATGTTTGTAGTAAACTTGTATTCCAAGAACTTTTCATATAACGATAACAACAAAATTTCATGTAACCGGGAATGGTTACATGAGTTTTTGCTGTTACCGTTACATGAAAAGTTCTTCGAATGCAAATCTATTAGAAAAATGTTAGTAACATTACACTTTTTTTACAGTGTACATACAAAATATTTTGTATTATAAGTATTTGTATATACAGATTGTTTTGTTCGTAGAAAAAAAATAAGGAGTTTTAGGCGCTATTAGTTATTTTGAAAATGTATGTCTTTAAAAATCGCTAAAATATTAACTTTAGTTAATTGAAAGCTGTTGCATATCTCATTTTTTTTTCATAAAAATTATTTTTAATACATGAGTCTAAAGTGCTAAAAGACTGGAAAGAAACATTTCTTTGTACCTAAAAATTTTAAGAATCCTAAAAGTAAAAAGTGTACTTCTTATTATTTGAATTAATTTCACCATCATGCTTCGATAACTAATAAGCGTTCAGTTATTTGTTTATTTTTACCAATTTTCGCAATATTTGTGCACAAAATATTTTTATTACTTTAAAAAGTTAAAATTTGTGTGGAAATTAAAGGCTACTTAGGGTTTTTAATTTTCATTAAAAATAATACAAACTTGCGAGAGGTCCATTCAGACAAAAATGTTCACTTAATTATAAATCAACCTAAAATAATTCCCCTTCATTGAAAAATAAAAAGAAATCTTTAAACATAGTTCCGGTCATACAGTGTCTCACAAAAGTGATGGGACACTTGTGCTTTATAAAAAGAAACTGCAATAAAATAAATAAACAAACATGTGCAAAAATTTTTTGGGTGTGTTTCATATTTAAAGTTAGTAACAATTATTACATAACATACATTTTGTCAAAATATTAAAATATTAATTTAGTAAAAATACAAATGTTCAGAACGGAGCAAAGAAATGGCTCACATAAGTGATGGGACACTTACTTTTCCATCAAATATTTATCCAAAAATTTTACTTTTTAAAAGGTTTTAATATTTTGTTGGATTTCCTTTTACTTTTAAAACATGATTTAATCTTTTTGGGATGGATTCGACTAATTTTTTTGTGATTTCTAGAGTGATTTTACCCCATTCTTCTTGAAGCACCGATTTTAGTTGTTGTTTTGAAGAAATGGTGTGTTTGCGAATTCTTGATTCCAATTCTTGCCAACTATTCTCTATGGGATTTAAGTCTGGAGATTGTGGTGGTGTTTTTATTATTTCAGGACAGTTATATAGCAGCCAGAGTCTAACGTTCAGAGCAGTGTGCTTGGGGTCATTGTCCTGGTAGAATTTAAAATCGTTATGAAGGTTCAATTTTCTTGCTGAAGATTTCAAATTTTGTTTTAAAATATCAATATACTTGTACTGATCCATTATACTGTCAATAAAAACAAGATTACCAACTCCAGCGGACGACATACACCCCCATACCATAACTCCTCCTACACCATGTTTTACTGTTGGTACCAAGTTCTGTTTGCGAAATTCTTCCCTGGGTTTTCTCCACACCAAGATTCTACCGTCAGAACCAAATATATTAAACTTACTCTCATCAGCAAATATAACTTTATTCCAGTAATCAGAATTCCTATTTATGTTGGATTTTGCGAAAGCTACTCTAAGTTTTCTATTCTTTTCACTTACGAAGAATTTTTTCCTGGCTACCCTACCGTGATATCCAGCAGATCGAATTACCCTTCTAATAGTCTCAGGATTAACAATTATTCCATATAATGCTTGTAAATCAGCAGCAACTTTTGAAGCACTATTTCTTGGTGTTTTTTTTAATATTTCGAATGATAATTCGCTTTATTCCATTGGATAGCTTTGATGGTCTGCCAGGTCTGAATCATATGATTCTTTTTATATCGTTTAATGATATTGAAAACTGTTGAAAGACTCAAGTTAGCTGTTTCAGCAGTTTTTCTAATAGATTTTCCACGTTCAGTATGCAAATTAATAACCAATTTTCGAATTTCAGGCGAAGTTTCTTTTCGTTTAGCATTCATGGCTACACAGAGCTAAAAAACACAAAAATTCCAAAACAAACTGGAGAGAAATACTGCATACGATTTTATAAATTTTTGCCAATTGCTTTTTAATAAAAATAAAACCCCAAAAAATATTTTTATTGCTTATTTCAGACGAATTTTGTTGCATATATAATGGTGTCCCATCACTTATGTGAGCTATTTTTTGCTCCGTTCTAAACATTTGTATTTTTATTAAATTAATATTTTAATATTTTGACAAAATGTATGTTATGTAATAATCTTTACTAAATTTAAGTATGAAACACACCCACAAAAAAATGTGTACATGTTTTTTTTTATTTTATTTGATTAGTTTCTTTTTATAAAGCACAAGTGTCCCATCACTTATGTAAGACACTGTATATCTATAAAATTCTCGTATTGTGATAAAAATAAACCTTGTTGTAATATACAGGTAAATAAATAAAATTTTTCAGTCACAATTTCATTTGTTTTTTTGTCATAAATATCTGTGTGAGGGAAAAAAGTTTAACATTCATGCGTTATATTTTACATTTTACCTCTATCAAAGAAAAAATAACTGCAAATCTTGTTTATTAGTTAATTTACTCAATAACTTATTTTTTAATGTGAATCTATTCTTAAGATAATTTCAACAAGCAGGAAAAAAAGATATTTTTAACGTTGAAACGTCCTAATATGATTGAGCCTCTTATTTTTTTAATGGGGTCCCGGACACCCGGTTAAAATAATTTTTATTTATTCAGATAAAATTTTGAAATTTTTTGTGGTTAATATTAAATATAAAATTTATCAAAAAAGTTTGGTACATTAAAACCGTTATAGCTCGAAATATTATTTGTAAATTTCATTTTTTTTTTCAATTAAATAAACAGAAATATATAATCTTTAACTTCGATTCAGCATTTAAAAAAATATTAATTCAAATAAAAATCAAAATTATTTAAATTATAAATTTGAAAAAAAAATGATGTAATAAAAAATCCTGCATTTAAAGTATTTATATTTTTTAAATTTTGTGGGTAAAAATTAAAGTAAAATAATTGAAAATAAAAAACATAGTCTAAGTTTGGATCTTTTATTTTCAACGATTTCTGACTTAAAACAATTCAAATAGGAGAAGCGAAGTGAAATCGCATCTGAAGTAAAATGTATTTTCATAAGAAGTGATTTTCCTGACAAACATTTATTGATGGTAAATTTTAAAAACAAACCAAAACGGAAAAAAATATTTCTAGCTCCATTTAAGATAGAAACAAAAGTTAAACGACATTTTAGGTAGAAAGAACATCAAAAACATTTTAAATGCAATACATTTTTTTTGTCCCGGACCTACTTAAATTACATAAACATCCTTTTATCTATTAAAGATTTATTGAAATTTAAAGCGTTTCTAAAACTAATTTGATTATACATGCACACACTTAAAAAAATTCTGTAACGTTATTATTATTTTTTTAACTGAGATTCCTGTATTATTTTATGCAACGTAACATCAAAAAATCATATAACCGATTCTGTTTTTTGCTGTTACTGGTACATAAAAGGCTCTAGAAATCCCAGTTTTCTAGACAATGTTTAATAATTTTACAGATTTTTTTTCCAATGCACGAGAAATACATACAGCGCTTCAACACCTATTAGAATAAAGAAGTAAAATCTGCAACTTTATAAATTTTAGATTAATTGCACTTTTTTCAAATGTTAAAAATCGTTAAAGTTAATAGCAATAATTTATTTTGCCTTACGTGAATGTTTTCAATATAAATCAAGTACATTAAAAAATAATGTATATAAAGAAAGAACTATGTTAAGAAACTAATTTTAAATATTGAATTTTCAAAATTTAAAAGATTTGTTTTGTCTTTATTTTAGCACACCGTTTTACCATTTTCAAATAATAATTTGAAAATTCGAGGGACAGTCAAAAGGTTCGCGGAGTTTCGTTGGTAACTCTTTACTACCACAATGTGGATAGACATTTATTTAATCGCATTCAAAGTAAGATTCCATAAGAACACACATTCTTGCTTACACATTTCTTTGAATGAAAACAGAACAGTGTTACTTATTTTACTTTTATACTTAATTCGTTCATGTATTATTGCTGACGTTACTTGTTCCAAAAAAGGTAGTTGCTTTTTTAAAAAGCAAAATAAATTCTTCAAACATACAAAAATGTCAAATGGAAAATGTATACATTTACTTTTCTATATATTTTTCAAAGTTTTCATGATTTTTTATTTATTTATTTATTTTATTCTTTAAAATAGAAAACAATGCTATTGCAGAAAGATCTACATATTCCTCCCATAAGCCTTAACTTAAGAAGAAATACATTTTCATGAATATGCTAATAAAATCACTTTGGTTGTAATGGTTTAAAATCGAAAGTATAAATTCTGCGTGGCCTTCACTACTAATTTCTTGACGTATGTAGAACGTAGCACTTAGATTCAAGTAAGAAGGTGAAACCTCCGTAAATATTCTGTGAGCGCGAAACATAAAGTGTTTCAACAATTTTCATATCAATTTTCTTAGGATGTAGTAATACAAACGATTTTCCTAGGAGTAAATGCATAAGCGTAAAGATGACTTCAATTATATATGAGAGTTAAACAGTTAAACAAGTAGGTAAGTGTGATAGCAGATCGCACAAAGTGTTTCGTTTAATATTTTGTTTAAAAAAAAATACACCTCCATTAATTAATTAACATTGTTAATTTATAATTATTAAATTCTTAGATAAATGGTAGTACCAATAAATTTAATTTTAGAATAATTATAATAGGAAAATATTCATTTAAATCAAATTAAAAATGCTCAAATAAAATTATTTCAAAAGAAATAGCGAAGATATAAATAAAGTTTTAAATGTCTAACAACGAAAGAGAATTGTTTAAAAACAGTTAAAAATGACTAAAAGAATTATTTTGCTTCATGTGAATGTTTTTAAAATATATCAAGTAAATTAAAAATTATTGTATAAAAAGTGGGAACTATTTAAATAAGTTTCATAAATAACTCATTATATTGAGTTCTGTAAATTGAAAACATTTGGTTTTTCTTTATTTTGACAGACTTTTTTATCAGTTTCAATTAATAATATGAAAATACGAGGGACAGTCAAAAAGTGGACAGAGTTACATGGGTAAATCTTTACCACCACTATATAAGAATGTATTTATTTAATCTCATTTAAAGTAGAAAAATAGGTTGAAAAATAGGTGATTATTTTTCTAAAAAGCAAAATAAATTCTTCAAACACACAAAAATGTGAATAGAAATATGTAATGATAGAAATATGCGTAAGTGTGATAACACATCGCACAGAGGGTTTCTCTTAATATATTTTTTAAAGATACTTAACCTTTAATTAATAAATCCAAATTGTTAATTTATAATTATTAAATTCTTAGAGAAATGGTAGTACAAATTAATTTAATTTAAAAATATTTATAAAAGGAAGTTATATGTTTTAATCAAATTAAAAATGTCCAAATCATTTTTTTTAAATAAAATCCAAACTTTAATTTTTTTTGAAAATCAGAAATTAAAAAAAAAACGGAAATATAAAAAAAAAACATTTAAATGTCTAAAAACGAAAGAAAATTGTTTAAACGAAATTTAAAATGCTGAATAGAATTACTTTGCCGTATGTGAATTTTTCAAAATATATCAAGTATATTAAAAATATTGCTTATAAAGAAGAAACTATGTAAATAATTTTAATTCAATGAATTCCAGAAATTGAAAATATTTGTGGCTACTGTATCAATTTCAAATAATAATATGAAAATACAAGACACAGTCAAAAACTTCCCGTAATTTCATAGGTAATTCTTTATTACCACAATATAAGAACGCATTTATTAATTCTCATTGAAAGTAGATTCCATAGGAGCACACATTTCTTTGAATGCAGAAAATAAAGATGTTATTTACTTTATTCATATATTAAATTCGTCCTTGTATTATAGCTTCATTTTCTTGTTCAAGAAGAGGTGTTTTTTTTTTCTAAACAACAACAACAACAACAAAAAAAATTCTTCAAACACACAAAAATGTCAACAGAAATATGTATACATTTTCTTCTATATTTATGTTTAAAATCTTATATGCATATTTCCTTTTTACACCTCTTTTTCTCTTTTCCAAATGGAAACCAATGCTAATGCAGAAAAATCTACATACTCTTCACATAAGTCTTCAGTTAAGGAAAAATATATATTTCATGCATGTGCAAATAAAATCATTTTGGTTGTAATGGTTTAAATTCTAAAGTATAAATTGTGCATGGCCTTCACTACTAATTTCGTGACGCATATAGAACATAGCGCATAGCTTCAAGTACGAAAATGATACCACCATAAATATTCAATGAGCGTGGAACATAAACTGTTTCAACAATTTTCGTATAAATTTGTTTAGTAAGTAGTGATAAAAGCAATTTCCAGAAAGAAGATTTCTCAAAAAATAAATGCTTATGTGTAAAGATGATTCTACTTATATATGGGAGTTAAACAATTGAATAAGTGGATAAGTGTGATTGCAGATGCAAAGAGGGATTCGTCAACTATTTCTTTCGAAAAAACTTATCCTATAATTATGATAAAAAATTTATTAAAACCAATACATTTTTTTTAAATCACCACATTTTAAAAGATTCACCTTTTATATAAACATTTTAATAAAAAATTTATTTTAATTAAGAAAGGTGTTATAATAATTAAAAATAAATGACATTGACGTGTTTCGGATCTGTCTAATAAGATCCATAATCATAATAAAAACCTTTTATTATGATTCTTTATTTCTTGATTTAATTTTATGATTCTTGATTTAATTTTATGTTTCTTTTAATTTATGATTCTTGATTTTATTATTATTTTTATTTTTTATTATAATTATGGATCTTATTAGACAGATTTGAAACATGTCATTTATTTTTAATTTTTATAACACCTTTCTTAAGTAAAATAAATTTTTTATTAAAATGTTTATCCTATAATTAATAAATCCAAATTGATAACTTATAATTATTAACTTCTTGCATAGATGGTTGCACCAATAAATTTAATTTTTAAATAATTGCAAAAGGAAATTATTTACTTTAATCGAACTAAAAATGCTCAAATTTAAATTATTTAAATAAAATCCAAAATTCAAATGTTTTCGAAAATCAGAAAAAAAAATAGCGGAGATATAAATAAAATTTTAAATGTATGAAAACGAAAGAAAATTGTTTAAATGCTTAATAGAATTATTTTGCTTTAAGTGAATGTTTTCAATATACATCAAGTATATTAAAAAATATTTTGTATAAAGAAGAAACTATGTAAATAATTCCAATGTAATGAAATCTGTATTTTGAAAATATTTGGTTTTTTTGTTTCTTTATTTTGACAGATTCTTTCATCAGTTTCAAATAATAAAATGAAAAATACAAGAGACAGTCAAAAACTACCCTAATTTCGTGGGTAATTCTTTATTACCACAATATAAGAACACATTTATTAATTCTCATTGAAAGTATATTACATAAGAACACACATTTCTTTGAATGCAGAAAAAAGATGTTATTTACTTCACTCGTATATTAAATCCGTTCTTGTGTTCTTGCTTACTCTTCTTGTTGAAAAATAGGTGATTATTTTTCTAAAAAGCAAAATAAATTCTTCAAACACTCAAAAATGTCAATAGAAACATGTATACATTTACTTTTATATATACTTTTAAAAGTTCCCATGCATTTTTTTCTCAAACAGAAATCATTCCTACTGCAGAAAGATCTACATATTCCTCCCATAAGCCTTCAGTTAAGGAGAAATATATATTTCATGAATATGCTAATGAAATCACTTTGGTTGTTATGGTTTAAACTGTAAAATATAAATTGTGCGTGGCCTTCACTACTAATTTCGTGACGTATGTAGAATATATAGCACTTAGCTTCAAGGATGAATGTGATACTTCCATAAATATTCTATGAGCGTGAAACATAAAGTGTTTCAACGATTTTCGTATAAATTTGTTTAGAATGTAGTAATAAAAGTTATTTCCCTAGATACAAATGCATATATGTAAAGATGAATCTAATTATATATGGGAGTGAAACAACTAAACAAGTGTGTCAGTATAATCGCGTATCACACAAGAGTAAATTTGTTTAATATTTCTTTCAAGACAATTGATCCTTTAATTATGAAATCCATATTGTTAGTTCATAATTATTAAAGCCTTAGATTGATGTAGCAGAAATAAATTTAATTTTAAAATGAATATAAAACGAAGTTATTTATATTTTAAACAAATTAAAAATTTTCAAATCAAATATTTAAATAAAATCTGAAATTAAATACTTTTTGAAAATCCTAAATTAAAAGAATTAGTGGAGATATAAATAAAATTTGAAATTTCTATAAACGAAAGAAAATTGTTGAAACGACTTAAATTCTAAATCGTTAATAAATAACAATTGTTTTTAAAAGAGAAAGAAAATTGAATTAAAAAAATATGAATGTCAGTGATAAAAAGAAATAATATTATTAATCCTTAAATTGACAAAAATACGATACTTCTTTTAATTAAATCTATTTTAGTATGAAAATTTCCTTCTCTTTATTGGAAAGATGCTTTATTTCCAAGCATCTCCAAGCATATCGGTTCCCAATCCTGATAAGAGCCGTAGTCACACTAAAAACAAAAACATAAATCACTTCCAAGTAAAAGCAGATGCCACGCGACAGTCAGATATAAACAAGACTACACGCTCTTTTGTAAAAAATTAAATTAAAAATATTTTAGATTATGGTGTATTTTTAATTTAAATTTCTAAAATGCCCTGAACACCCACTTGCACGCTATTTACATTTCCCAAAACCGCCCAATCTACTATTAAGACACATTTTTCGATTTTGATTTTAGCAGTTGATTTGTTTTAATAAAATAATTAATACTAAGCAATTTTAGTGACATGAAGACCGATTTTTTTCGTTTTATTTTGGTATAAGTACAATCAACCGATCGACAGATTAGTTATGTACTAAACCAACAGCTTAATTGTTATTTTAAAATTAATTATAATTAATTTATAAAAACAATTCAACTTTACTGAAAATAAAACAAAATGGCCCCGAACATCCACTTTCACACTACTCATGATCCGTAAATATAAAAACCATGAAACCAACCATCAAGACACACGTTTAGGTTTCGGTTTGACAGTTAACTTGTTTTAAAAAAGTAATTAACACTAAGCGATTTTCATTGTGTGACGAGCACTCTCTCTGGTTCTTAATACAACCAACCTTGGTTAATATTAATTTCAATAATTTAGAATTACTGTATTGATTTAATTCAACTCAATTGAAACTAAACTCATCCCTCTATGAATTTTGTATGCGTAGAAACAAGAAATATTTGAAAAAAAAATCACACAATTTTTGCAAATTATAAATAAAATAAAAAACTTTTTTAACATGTACAAATCTGTTCGTACAGTAAATTTTATGTTGGCAGTCATAATTTTATGGATTTTGCTTGAAAATATGTAAGACATTCTCTATTTTGAATCTAATTTTATAGTATTTTATTTTTCCCAAAGGTACAATTCATTTCGTATTTGTATAAGTTCCCTTCTGTAAATAAGCAGAAAAATACAATAAAAAAGTAAAATATTTATCAGATTTCTTTACATATTTGATGCATTTTAATATTTTTGAATCATTTTATTTTATGCTTTTTTTTTTGTTGTTGTTGTCAATGTTGTTATGTAAAGCATTTCTTTAATATGTTTATTTCAAATAAAAACACTTATTAATGAAAGAAATTCTGTTTCTTTCTTTTTTTTAATTATATTATTTTGGAGTGATATAAATTGAAAAGGCATTTATATCCTTTATTACATTCTTCTATCTTAAAAAAAAAATATTGGACTCGTGGAAATTTTCAAAATCCAGTTTTCGGCGGATTTACAAGATTTAGGGGTCAGAGAAAACGAAAAACATGTTTCTTCAAAATGCCATTCTGTAAGTCTGTCAGTCTGTCAGTCTATCTGTATGTGAAAAAAACTTTGTGGGCGTTCATAATCAAAAACCAAAGCACGGAATTCCCTAAAGCTTTTGATTTCGTTAAACCTTAACATAAACTAGATCTGATTAGTTTTGATGTATATCGATCAATAGGTGGCGCTGCTGTGCTGCATTATTCACAATTTCCACAATAGCGATATCTCAAGAACTAGTGAATGGATCTTCATAAAACTTTAGATTTAGTTAGTACTCGATAAAACATGATGCTGATTATATATTGGTGAAAATCGCTCAGCAGGTTGCGCTGCTAGGTTGCATTATTTGTAATTATCTTGATAGCTCTGTCTCGAGAACAAATGCACGACTTTTTCTAAAACTTCAGATTCAGTTAATCCCTGATATAGATTAGTGTTGTTTAGTTTTTGGTATAAATCGCCCTTCAGATGGCGTTGCTTTGCCGCATTTTTTCACAATTTCGTATTAAATGTATCTGAAGAACTAATGCGTGAATTTTAATCAAACTTCAGACTCAGTTAGTACCTGATAAATAAAAAACTTTCCGGTTAGTTTTTGGTGTTCATCACCCAACATGTAGCACTGCTATACAGTTCTTTTTTTCTTTTTTTTAAAATTTTGCAATAGTATCATCTCTCACGGATTTTTCTCAAACTTCAGATTCTGTTATAAACTGACATATGTTGTTCCTGACTAGATTTTGGTGTAAACCACCTCACCGGTGGCATCCCACATAGCATGCATGGTTACAGTGACGTCACAATGACGTCAAGCTGGCTTTGCAAACAGCTAATGCCAACAGAAAAAGAGAAAAATATTGATTTTAATAAATATAAAAATCTACATTAATTTTTTTAGTTTCTTTTATCTGCCATAGATGAAAGTATTGTAATCGAAATTTCTTTCGACTTCCAGTTTTTTACGGATTTACACGTTTTATGGGTTAGGGATTAAAAAATATATATATGTTTATACAAAATGTCTGTCAGTGCGTGTGTCCGTATGTTCGTATGGCGTCATTGTATCATTGAAAAATGTATGAGGATACGCAGACAACTGAACTAAGTTTTTTTATGTATGATTGATCAAATATATTTATTTGATTCTAGTAAGCAGATCTCTAGATTAACTCTTTTTTAAAATATATTATTAAATTATTAATACTATTAAATTATTAATATAATTACTTTTTTGAAATATTAAGTTAAAAGAAATTCAAGAAAGTTTTGGGGTTGGGACATCTTACTCGTTTTACAGTGTAGCAGTACGAAAAAAGAGGAATAATTTAATGCATATAGACGATATTTTATGACAATATAGCATGTGACATTCATCAACAATTTGCTTTTTAACAATCTCCAATAAGACATAAAAATACAAAATAAATAGTTAACTGAATTTGAATAGAGTTTACAATCTACATATCCAAACATGGATAATGAATTATCATATTAAACGTTAAATTTATAAATACATTTGTAACGTCCTATCACTTAATACCGACTTAATTAATGGACACAAAAGCTGCATAATTATGAACGTACCATCCTAATCCATCGGAAACCACATCAACTTCTCTTAAGCATTAGATGCACTTACATTTAACTTCAAACAAACAATTGCTTTGTGGAAAATCAATTTAGTATGAATATATTCATATGAGTTGAAATAGCATTTGATCATAACTTACATGAAAAGTTATTTCAAGCTTTGGCTTGTGCCACTGTTTTCACATTTAACTGTATTCAAAGTAAATGATATTCTATTAAGGATTTTGATAGGGAATAGAATATATTTCCTGTTAAGAATCCAGCTATTGGATTTGTCACTTTAGGTAAAACTTCATTAAAACGAAAGTTTGGCAGATTGTACAGCTTTATAAGACTTTTGACAATTTCATAAGAAATGAATATGCAACGAATTAATACATTTCTTTATACTGAAAGTATATTTTACATTCAGTATTTACAAAAGTGATCCTAAATGGATTTTAACACTTTCCCGAGCACAGTGTTTCGTCTTTTTATCAATTCGCCTTG
This sequence comes from Maratus speculifer, assembly GCA_964019185.1. Lineage (NCBI taxonomy): Eukaryota > Metazoa > Arthropoda > Arachnida > Araneae > Salticidae > Maratus > Maratus speculifer. The sequence continues at coordinate 1,358,662 of CAXHSM010000007.1, forward strand.
CTTTAAGAACGGTGCACTTGCATTTTTGCATCATTTCACAAAAACACCTTTTTTGTCCGTTTTCTAAAAGATATGTAACGCTTGTTTTAAAAGAAAAGCTCCAGAAGTGCAAAATTAGGTGGTGGCCACTTAAATAAGTAGATTTCATACAGAAAATGCGGGTGCGGAGATGCAGCGTTGAGGTAGTAGAATACATTGTATGAGTTAGGCGGATAAAAGTACTTCGATGACTTGAATCGTCATTCCCTGCACGGATTTCGAGCAACATGCATCGTTACATTAATGCATAACTTCTTGATATGCATTTTACGCATGTAGGTGCCCAAGGAAATGGTTCACACCCAACGTATGTCCAAAAGCTCATGAGCTAATCGAAGAGCTATTTTCTAATGAATGCAGTCTTCCGTTGCAGGAAATCTACGATATCTGTGATGCAAACAGTGCCCGTATCATGCGTCAAAGCGTAAAACGATCTTTACGAGCATAATTTCCTATAAATACGCTCAACTTTTCGGCTATCCGGCAGATTTCTACACCAATAAAACGTTTCATATATATCCTAGGAGCAGCCACTCAATTTCCTTGCCAGCCCCATACATGAAATATATGAAATATATGTAGACAAGCTCCATACTGGTAAAATGACGTCTGTTTCTCGAAATCCATGTGAATAAGGACTATTTAAACCAGCAAGATGCTTTTAATCATAGAACTTGACCACCGCAACAATGTATTTCCGAAACCACAATTTTTTACGAAATCTGCTTACTTAGGTCTCTTTACTGTCCTGACATATAGTTTAGAAACATCAAGTTTTTAAATTAATGATAGCTTTTCTAATCAATGGATCTACATGCACAGTGCAATAATTTACTAAATGCGAATATTCTGCATGTATTTGTGAAATAACATATTATAAAAATACAAAAGGAACGTTTTAACCGTTTATCTACCGACGGCACTTATAAGCACTATTAAAATTACTTATTTAAAAAAAAGTTAATATGTTCATTAGTTATAATACTGTTTAGAATGAGTTACAGATGCATTACTTTATTTCGTTCCAAAAACATTAATTGTTACCCAAATGAAAAACTTTTTTAAAACGATGATTTCTTTTGCCTTTGTATATTTTCAGTTTTCTTGGAGCTGAGGGAGGGGGATGGGGATCATTCAAATCGGAAATATTTCTATATTTATATTGTAAGAACATCATATTTGTTCATTTCATAATTCTACAAAATACTAAGAAAACAATTTTAAATAAAAGATTTGAGTGGGGTTATAAATATTGCGTAAAATCCCTGTAAATTCAAACTTAAATAATACTTCTAAATCCTTTAATCCTTCTAAAATCCTACAAAAAATTAATTAAATGATTATGTAAATCTTTTAATTTATTTTAAATGATTTACGTAAAATGCTTTAGAATGTAAAATTTTCACGAATTCATAATTCGGTATATAAAGGGTTAACAAATGAGCCACTAAATCTAATTAGGAAAGAGCGTTACCAGAATAAACCAGTGTACCAAACTGAATGAAAACGGATAATTTTGAATAAATAACTTATCTATCAAAAATAAGGGGGATTAGCTGCCCGTTCCTCCCTTTACACTTAACCAATAAATCGACAAATCTAATCAGGGAACTGCCTTATTGAAACGAACCGATGAAAATTTTAAGCAAATCGGATATTTCTATCAAGATTTATCGCGTTATGTATATACGTACGTACATACATTTAGAATCCGTGTGCAAATTATTTTTAAGGGTTTCAAAGCCTGTAAAGGTAAAAAAGAGTTTAAAGCGGAATGCCTCCATTCACTTTGAGTTAACATAGATTTTTTTTTTCTTGACTAAAAAGGTGTTAAATTTTTTTTTGAGGATTAATAATTTTTTTATTTGTTAAATTTTTATTATTAATTTACTAAAAAATTTCGTGCAAGTTTTTTGGTTATTAATAATTACGAGGTAGAACCCGTCAAATTTTGACGAGAAAAAATGTTTAAGAAGGAACTGTTTCATTGATTTATGAAAAATTTGCAAAATTAGTTACAGTAAAAAATGCATATTATATTGGTACGTCTAGCTCTTAAACAAACGATATTTATTGTCAAATTAACAAAATGCTATTTCTATAAAACGCAATTGTAGAAATCGTTAGAAGTAAAAAATAATAAAGATATGTTATTACGATAAAGTTATCAATTAAAGTTCTTATGCTAGTATTCCAAAATAATAATAATAATAATAATAATAAATTCAACTTTGACTTAATCATAGAATTTTTTTACCGTGAAATCTAAACCCGGCATCATTTTCACCATATCAAAATTTACAAATGCTTTCCATCTGTATTCACCTTTTCAAAAAAAAAAAAAATTGGCATTTTAATTTCATCATTTTGATTCAATACTTGAAGTCTCAATACTATTAGCTGAAACAGATATTAAACTGTTGATATTCTTTTGTGTGTAAATCAAATTTTGTAAATAAAATCAAAATTCACCGGGTTTTATAATAGAAGAAATTTAAATTTAATTTTTTCCCCTTATAATGAGAAAAATGACAACATAAAGGTAAGCATTGAATATTTTTCCCTTTTTTTCCTTTGCTTTTAATAGAAATGGAGTACTCCTGTTGCCACAATTAGAAAAGCAGTATTAAAAGCTACAAAAAACTTAATAAGGTGGTCTGGTGTAATAACGCCAGGCGGGGTTATAACGCCAAGTGCTAATATTATACATAATTATGAAATAATCTGGTAAATGACACCCATGTGCTCTGCGCAGAAGGGTTTTGAGTCATATAAATTGCAAAAACACCTTAAGTTAATTTGTTTCATTTTTAGGTCTTATTGTTTTTACAAACAACTAAAATGAACGCTTGATCTAAAATTTGCGAGATGCCATTACACGCCATTATATTTTATGAATACATATCTGTTAAATCATTTTTTTATATATAGATAGTCAATGAGTTGTTGTATCAAATCATATATTTGTTTGAAAAATACAATCTAAAACTGAGCCGTGAAAATTGGTAGAACCTTAACGTGGCGTTATTACCCCAGGGTACCTTATTTCAAAAACAAATTAAGGTACAGCTTTCAAACAAATTTCATTTAAAAGTACATGTTTTCCCTACACGATGGTGTAAAAATCGAAAATGTACGGCATTTAGAAGTTTAAATTTTTTTAGTAGCAAAAATTTCAATACCGAAAGTTCATTTAAAATTTGAAAGTGTTGCCATGCGCAAAATGACGTATGCGTTACGCACAGATACGTTTGGCCTTTATAATATATATATATATAGATTTTATCTATGATTCATCAGTATTTTGAAACTTCAGTATTTCTTCATAAATAGTACACTGTCGTTTGATTTTCAATCATTTTATGGAGATAAATTATAAAAAAAAATGTAAACCCTCGAACTAAATGCGATTAACTGCATCTTCAATGTTTTTTTTAATGCCATGAACATCACATTATTGATTAAAGTTTATTAAAATTTACCGTCTGGCTAAATATTAATAGGCTGAATACGTATGCTTTTGATGAATATTGAACTTGAGTTCTTCTATTACTTGAAAAGTTGAGTTGTTACAGTGCAAGAAAATATCGATTAATTCGTAAAGGTGTTTATTTTGAAAATAAAGAGATGCCATTAAGCAATAATTTATTTTCCTGTTAAATATTTTTATGACATATTAATTCGAAACAGAAACATTGTGCGTAATGAAAGATAAATCGTGTGTATATATTTAAAAATAAATAAATAAATAAATAAATAAAAGAAAGAATTTCTTTTTTATACTGGAAGATTATTTTATCCATCTAAAAATAAAAAATATTATACGTATTAAGTAGGAATATAGTTATTATTAGAAGCCGTATATATATTTTTTTAATGGACTAATTACTTATTTTTGGATACTCCTCGAAAATCGAATAGCAGTGATTACTAGATTTTTGCTAGTATTGTCTGTGATATTACTATACCTCATAAAAAGAGTAAAAATTCTTTAGTTTAAATGATGAACCAAAACAGGTCTTGTATTCTCCAAGGATTTTTAAGGACCTTTTACGAGAATTTTCGTAAAGTAACAATTTAGTTATTTACTGAAAAAAAAATGTCATAACCTTCAGTTATAGCGATCAGTACTTTACGAAATTTCTGGTGTTAAAACACTTTCAATCCCCTTAGTTCTGTAAAGCTGCTACCGGATTCACCAAATTTGGAGAGACTTTTGAGCCAAAACTTGATTTCCTCCAACTTTTTGCTAACTATTCTCACAACACCCAGTGTGATAGTAAATAGATATGAACTTTTAGCATGTCTAAATCAAAAACACATTGTGGACGAACTTTTTACCAGAGTTTCATAAAAGTATCCGCTAGCCGAGACTTTTCATACAACATCGAACATTTCAACGAATCAGAGATTAGCAATTGATATCAACGGCTGGTAGTAGTAATACTAGTTTCGCTGCTTTTCCTCCGACTTTTTCCAAGACAATTCTAACCTTTTTCTCTCTTTAACGGGAAAAAGTTGGGGTTAAATTCGGCTGTCGCTCGTATTTGAAAATCGTACATTAAAAATTTGTCGCTCGTAAAGTTTGTGAATCTCATAGCAGCTTTATGCGAACGAACCCTGCATTATTATCGTTCATTTTTTAAAAACTGTTTCCTTATTTTGTCCAGGCTTATATAAAATAAGTTCGACTGTGTCAATATACATAAATAATTCATCAAATAGAATAACTCAAAAACATCTTAAAGTGCTAAGTCACATTCACCTTGAGCCAACATAGAAAAGAATTTTTTTTTATTATTTAATAAAAAGGTGCATAAAATTTTTTATGGATTATTAATTTTTTTATATTTCTTAATTAGTTTACTAAAAAAGTCGCTTTTAATGCAATTTATAAATAAAGCAATAATTATTTTATCTATGATTCATTAATTAAGTAAAATAACAGCACTTAACAATTATAAAATAACAGCTATAAATAATACACTTTCGATTGCTTTTCAATCATTTTATGAAGACAATTTTCAAACTAAAAACGTCCGAAAGTGACTGTATCTTCAATTTTTTTAAATGACATGAGCATCACATTATTGATTAAAGATTTATTCAGATTTACCGTGTTGCTAAAAATAAATAGTCTGAATATGTAGGTTTTTGATGAATTTTTTATTTGAGTTCTTCAATTACTTAAAATGTAGAGTAGTTCTCCCAGTGAAAGAAAACATCGATTAATTCGCATTAGTGCACATTTTGAAAATGAATGAATGCTATTAGTTGATAGCAGCAATTTGTTTTGTTGCAGAAAATTTTATCATACATAAATTGGAAATAAAATATTGTGCTTAAAGAAATGTAGATCATGTGTATGAAAAAGATTTTGAAGAGAAGTAATTTACTTTTTTATAAAGGAAGACTATTTATCTATCTGTAAATCTATACTAATAAAAGAACAAAACGCTCTGTCAGTCTGTGTGTGTGTCTGTGTGTCTGCGATGGCTAGCAAAATCTACAGCACGTACGAAGCTCAAAATTTTTTTGAGAGTAGCCCAATGTCTCTCCTGATGCACCTGAAGCTCAGTATTTCAAAATTCTATTTATTAACTGAGTAATTAATTAAATTCCAAAGCTCACTCTCATAAAAAATCGCCTTTTTTCGCTTTTATTCCATTTTATTTTCTTATGGTTGATTGGTTGCATAAAATTTTCGCAGAAATAATTAAAAAAGCTGGGACAGACCTTTAAAATTCATAGACTGGCAAACTGTCAGTTTAAATGAGGATTTTTTTTTAAATCACAGCTGCTGTACACCATGGAGAAAAAGATAGGTGGAGGCGAAGTAAACCGAAAAAAGGTTTGCAACACGGAGTAAGAAGTGTCTTACTCCGTGGTTTGCAATATTAAACCATTTATCGCTGAAATTTTAATGTCTCAAACAAAAGCACGAGGAAGGAATTTTGTATTAATAAAACGAATTGAAAGAAACGAATTACAGCTGAAGCATATTTTACGAAGAAATAGTAATTTTTTAAAATGTTTTTTTCTATTATATTATTTAGGTTAAAGTTAGGTTAAAGTTAAATTGCATGTATGTTATGGTTAGAATAAGGATATGTTACAATAAAGTGAATACATTTAGGCTAGGTTACATTTCTGTTATATTTAATTTAGGGTAGGGTACTGTTAAGTCGCTGTTAGGTTACAGACAGGTTCTGGTTACGGTATAAAAGTTTAAGGTTAGGAATTAATACACAGAGTGAACCTATACGCAAGATTTGATTAAAAATAACACTTACTTTTGTTAAATAGCTCTGAAATTATAGTACTATATACCAACTTTTTAGCTACCATCGTGTATCGATTTCATTCATGGTATAGTCGCATTTAAAAGTGATATAATTAGTTTGAAATTCAAAATATTTCACTTGGGATTTGTATGTGAAAATAATAATTAGTTACGTGACTTAACAGTGATTTTTACGGGTAAATATCAACTTTTTTACACGAAAATCATGCAATCGTTGGATACATATTCCCTCCCGCGTTTTTCATTGCTCATTTTGAGTATTTTTAGAGCTTAATATTAGATGTTTTTAAAACCGATTTTTCACTCAGTCAGTGGCTACGTATTTTAGACAATGCATTTTTGCATGTAACGAGTTAATGATAAAATCATACAAATTTCAAGTTCGTTTAATATTGTTAATACGGACCCGGGCAACGCCGGACGGATCAGCTAGTAAATAAATAAAACAGACGATATTAAGGAGATTGTACTGGTAATTGGGAAGCCAGTACAATTTACTGCTATACTGGAAAAATTTCCGTAAATTCCAGAAAATTATCTTTTATTTTTGGAGAATTGATCATAAATGATTCATCAGGTACTCATCAAAGAACTCAATAAAGCTTTAAAGTTGGAAGTCATATTCACCTTGAATTAATACAGATAAGATTTTTTTTCTTTACTAAAAATATGCCGAAAAATTTTGACAAATTGTTAGTTTATCAGTATTTTATTTTATTAATTTCTAAAAAAACTGATTTTGATGCACCTTATTTATAAAGTAATAATTATTTTATCTCCAATTTTTTCAGTTTAGTTATATTGCAGCACTTCTACATAAGTAGTACACTTTTTTAAAATCATTTTATAGAGATATATTAGGAGAAAAATATGAAATTCTCAAACGAAAAACATCCGAAAAAAACTGCATTATCTTTTATTTTTATTTCTTTTATTTCTTTTTTTTAATGAAATGGGGATAACATTTTATTGTTAAAGATACATTCAAATTTACCGTGTTGTTAAAAATAATTAGACTGAATACGTATGTTTTGGAAAAAAATTTCTACGACTGAAAAATATAGTGTTCACACAGTGAAAGGAAACATTGCTTAACTCGTAGAAGTGCACTTTTTGAAAGTAAGGAAATGATATTATTCCATAGAAGTAATTTATTTTGTTACTAAATATTTTTATGAAACATTAATCGAAATTGAAAATGTTGTTCATAATGAAAGGTAAATGACGTGTATCAAATAAGATTTTGAAAATAAAAGAAATATTTTTCATACTGGAAACTTATTTTGTAACGGAAGGATGCGTCTGGTGGGTGAATGAATACATAACTCCAGATATATAAGTTAAAACCACAGTTTATTTAGACTGTTAGGGCTCAGGGGAAGTGGAGCTTTCAGTTCATTAATTTCGATAACTGGTCACAATACTAAAAGATTAAACTCATAAATATACTCGCAGCTCCGGCACTAGACTCAGTCGTGGCACTACAAATCAACTTCTCACTTAGACTTCAGCTAAACTGCTAGATAAAAACTTTATTAGACAGCCCGTGGCCGTAAAACACTCTTTATTGTCTAAAATACTCAACGTAACTAAATTATCTCTTACCAACGGCAAACTTCTCGAATAGCTCCGCTCTGAATGAACTCAATCGGCAAACGCTGCTGTCTATCTCCCTTCGAAACTAATCTCTAATTCACTGGAGGCTAATAATTCGCTCAATCCAATTCAATTCACCGCTTCTCACCAACACCTATCTGGCTTGCGCCGTTACGCACCACACACTCACAAACTTCAAGCTTTTATATGCTGCAAACTGAGATACTATAAATTTACATATTACTTCTAACCGCGACATAACTGTAGAAATCGAGGAAGACACACACGCTTTAGAAAGTTAAAGTAAAAGAGAGGATAGATGTCGCTTCCGCGCTACACATGTTAAATCATTGACGTCACGATCTCACAAAAATGCTAGAGTGCCTTTATCACAAAGGTCACTCCCTCACGATTTTATCCATCTAAAAATAAAAGATTAATATGTATTCAGTAGGATTTATATTATTTTTAGAAGTAAAAGTCTACCTTTTAATGGACTGTTTACTTATACTTGGATGCTCCCTAAATATGAAAATGTAGTTATTAGATGTTTTGCTTGTATTGGCCGTGATCTTGATTTAGCGCATAAAAACGGTAAAATTCTTTCACTTTAAACAAAAATCCATTACAGGATTAATACGCAAAAAATTACTTTCACAAACATTTTACCAGAATTTTCGTAAAGTAATATCTGACTTATTTATTGAAACAAAAATCTATCTTCAGTTATAGTGACCAATATTTTACGAAATGTTTGGTATTAAAATACCAAAAATCCCCTTAATCCATTGATGTGCGCGAACTCCATATTATTATGCTTCTAAGTTCTCGTCTTAAACCGTGTAATCATTCTAACCGTTCTCGTATTGAACAAGTTTGACTGCATTAATACACATAAATAGTGAATAAGATATGCATCAAAGAACTCAAAACATTTTAAAATTGGAAGTCACATTCATCTTGACTTAATATAGATAAGATAAAGTCGGCTCTCGCTAATTCGAACTCGTCGGTACCACAAGAAATGTTCGAATTATCGTGAGTTCGAATTATAGAAAGAAGGGGAAAACATGTTTAAAGGGATACTACTTCAAAAGAATTCATGTTGTTGTATTTTTTAAAATTTATTTCGGCCTTTATCATTAGAATATCACTTACTATTAAATTAAATATATAAATATACTAATTACTTAAGGGATTAGGATTCGAAACAAGCACAATGGGAGAAGAGTTGGAGATATCATAGATGGACAGACGGAACATTAAGAAAACGGATATTAAAGGAATGGGATAGTATTTATAGTAGTTTCCGAGCAAGTCTAACAAAAATAAAAGAAATAAAGTTACTTTAAGGCGGCTCAGGGGTTGAAAATTTTTCAAAAAATCGATTTTTTTATAATCTAGTTTGATTATTCAATTAATTCTTAACCCAATGCAAAAAACCGCCGCACCCATATAACTTCAACTTAAATCGCGTTTTCTCAAAACTTGATTTTTGATGACTAGCACCAAGATTTAAAAAAACTATTTGATGGAATGGCTTAATTTTTTTTGCATGTATATAACATCATTATCTACAGAATGAATTAATATAGTTTAGATACTTTAATATTTTGAGTATTTTTAATGAAAATAAAGTTGCATTTTTTAGGGTTTTTTAAAATTTTTAAGTTTGAGAGTTTTTTTAATAAGGTTTTTTTCGAGTGATTGTTATATCCTTAATTCATTCTATAGAGTAAAGTTTCCTGATCATTTTAAAGCAACAATTAGGTTCTCAAGTCAATTCAACGTTAAGATATGTTGGTGTTGGTGATATAACACATAATTTTTTTTCGAAAATTGTGTTACATAAATTTTGCTATATTTCTTATTATATTACATTGAAGTATTTCATTTTATAATTTTATAAGACTACAAACATACCTTTAAAATATCAAAAAGTTTAAATTAATTACACTGAATACTTTTGTTTTTATATGGACTTGAAGCGAGAGCTACGTTTACATGTATTTCCGTATTGATCAACCCCTGAGCCCCCTTAAGGATCTGAAGTCCGTGAGAAAGTAAGAAAGGATAAAAAATCAGAATGCTCTATAGTTCGTATTAAACGAAATTAGGAGAAAATGAGTTCAAATAAATGAAACATTTTAACGTTATTTTGCTCTTGAAAATTTCGGGACTTCATGTTTAGTTCGAATTAAGTGAAGATTCGATTTATCCGATTTTGAGTAAAAGGGATACGACTGTAATTATTTCGTAATTAAAAAGATGGATAAAAATATTTGTGGATGTTTATTTCATTAATAATTTGTTTTATTAGTTTGCTAAAAAGGTGCTTTTAATGTACCTTATTAATAAAGTAATAGTTATTTTATCCCGTTAGTTAATTTATTAATATTTTGTTTTATTAATTTACTAAAAAGAAGTTTTTAATGCACCTTATTAATAAAGTAATAATTACTTTATCAAAGATTCTTCCGTCTAAAAAATTGTAGCACTTCTTACTAGAATACTTTAGAAAGAATTCTTACAGAATACTTTAGTTTATTTTTTTTTTCAAATCATTTTATGAAGATATATTAGGGAGGAAATGTAATATTTCCGAGCTAAAAACGTCCAAAAAATGACTGCATCATCCTTTTTTTCTGAATGACATAAGCATCACATTATTGATTACAGATTTATTCAAATTTACCGTGTTGCTAAAAATATATTGACTAAATTCGTGTGTTTTTGACAAAATTAGTACTCGGGTTCTTTTATTAGTTAAAAATGCAGAATTCTAGAGTGAAAGAAGACATCGATAAATTCCTATAATTGCGCATTTTTAAAATAACAAAAAAGTATTAGTTGATAGCAGTAATTTATTTTTCTGCTACCTATTTCTATGACACATTAATTGAAACAGAAACATTGTGCTTAATGAAATATAGATCATGAGAATAAAAAATAGATTGTGAGGAGAAAGAATTTCCTTTTTTATGAAGGAAGATTATTTTATCCATCTATAAATAAACATATAATGCTTATCTAATAAAAATAATGTTATTTTAAAGCATTTTTTGTTACTGGACGGAATACCTATATTTGCATAATTTACTGGTATAACTTCAACCCTCCCCCCCCCCCCAAAAAAAAAATATAAACAATAAACTATTATTAAAGTTCAAAGTTCTCTATTTAACTCTTCATCCTGTCCGTGCTTGTATAAAGTAAGCACAACTGTATTAATACACATAAGTGATCAGATCAAATTAATCACAAACAATTTAAAGTGATAAACCGCATTCACCATGGGTTAATACAAAAGGTAACTTTTTTGTTTACTAGAAAGATGCATAAACATTCTGGTGAATAATTAATTTATTAATAATTTGTTTCATTAGTTTACTAAAAAAAGTGCTTTTAATGCATCTTATTAATAAACTGATAATAATTATTTATATATTAATAATGTTAATATATAAATGAGCACCTCTTCATAAGTAGTGCACTTTCGTTTGCTTTTCAATAATTTTATAGAGATATATTGAGGGGTGGGGGGGGGGGGGGGTTGTAAAATTTTGAACCAAAAGCATTCGAAAGTGACTGCATCATAATTTTTTAATGACATAAGCCTCGCATTAATACTTAAAAATTTATCATGTTTCTAAAAATAAGAGGACTGAATACGTATGTTTTGGATAAGCTTTGTACTTGAGTTCTTCTATTACTTGAAAATGTCGAGTTATTACAGTGGAAGAAAACATCGATTGATTCGTATAAGTGCGCATTTGGAAAGTAAGAAAATAGTATTAGATAGCAGTAATTTGTTTTGTTGCTAAATATTTTTTAATGACATAAGCCTCGCATTAATAATTAAAAATTTATCATGTTTCTAAAAATAAGAGGACTGAATACGTATGTTTTGGATAAACTTTGTACTTGAGTTCTTCTATTACTTGAAAATGTCGAGTTATTACAGTGGAAGAAAACATCGATTGATTCGTATAAGTGCGCATTTGGAAAGTAAGAAAATAGTATTAGATAGCAGTAATTTGTTTTGTTGCTAAATATTTTTTAATGACATAAGCCTCGCATTAATAATTAAAAATTTATCATGTTTCTAAAAATAAGAGGACTGAATACGTATGTTTTGGATAAACTTTGTACTTGAGTTCTTCTATTACTTGAAAATGTCGAGTTATTACAGTGGAAGAAAACATCGATTGATTCGTATAAGTGCGCATTTGGAAAGTAAGAAAATAGTATTAGATAGCAGTAATTTGTTTTGTTGCTAAATATTTTTTAATGACATAAGCCTCGCATTAATAATTAAAAATTTATCATGTTTCTAAAAATAAGAGGACTGAATACGTATGTTTTGGATAAACTTTGTACTTGAGTTCTTCTATTACTTGAAAATGTCGAGTTATTACAGTGGAAGATAACATCGATTGATTCGTATAAGTGCGCATTTGGAAAGTAAGAAAATAGTATTAGATAGCACTAATTTGTTTTGTTGCTAAATATTTTTTAATGACATAAGCCTCGCATTAATAATTAAAAATTTATCATGTTTCTAAAAATAAGAGGACTGAATACGTATGTTTTGGATAAACTTTGTACTTGAGTTCTTCTATTACTTGAAAATGTCGAGTTATTACAGTGGAAGATAACATCGATTGATTCGTATAAGTGCGCATTTGGAAAGTAAGAAAATAGTATTAGATAGCAGTAATTTGTTTTGTTGCTAAATATTTTTTAATGACATAAGCCTCGCATTAATAATTAAAAATTTATCATGTTTCTAAAAATAAGAGGACTGAATACGTATGTTTTGGATAAACTTTGTACTTGAGTTCTTCTATTACTTGAAAATGTCGAGTTATTACAGTGGAAGAAAAACATCGATTAATTCGTATAAATGCGCATTTTGAAAGTAAGAAAATGGTATTGGTTGATAGCAGTAATTTGTTTTGTTGCTAAATATTTTTTATGATACAACGCTAATCGAAAAAGATACATTTTGCTTAATGAAATTTATATCATGTGCATAAAAAAGATTTTTAGAGAAGTAATTTATTTTTTATAAAGGAAGATTATTTTATCCATCTATAAATAAAAATTATAATGCTTAACCAATAGGAATAATATTATTTTTAGAAGCAAAAGTCTTTTTTATAATGGACGGAATAACTATACTTGTATGATCCCCCCTATATATATATATATATATATATATATATATATATATATATATATATATATATATATATATATATATATATATAAAGTAAAATGAAATAAAAATAAATAATTTGCAGTATTCAAATGTTTTCCTCTAACTGGAATCTTGCATTTAGAATTTACCTGTAGTTTGTAAAAAACGTAAAAACCTTTAAGTTTAAGTGATAAACTATTATTACAGTTCAAAGTTCTCGTTTCATTTGTGTACTCGTTCCATCCGTAAACTTATAAATCATGTCCAACTGTATACATAAATTATTCATGAGATAGAATAACTCAAGAACATTTTAAAGTGGTAAGTTGCATTCACCTTGAGTTAATATGGACAAGATATTTTTTCGTTATTAAAAAGATGCATAGAAGTTTTGGTAGATCAATAGTTTATTAATATTTTATCTCATTAGTTTACTAAAAATGTGTTTTTATTGTACATTATTAATAAAGTAATAATTATTTTATTTTGGATTCATCAGTTTATTAAAATTGGAACACTTCTTAATAAGTGGAACACTTTTTTACAATCCTTTTGAGAAGGTATGTTAGGGTTAAATATGTAAAATTTCCGAACGAAAAATGTCCAAAAGTGACTGCATCTTCAAAATATTTTAACCCGGGAAGGACGCGCGAAAGGCCTAAAAGACCCGGATTGCGTATGGTTTTTTACAATTATAACCACTAATTTTTTAAAAGTAATCTTCAACTTATTTTATCGCAAAATTTGTAACAATTGCCTCCATCGAAATAAAGTGACTGTTATAATTTGATTTTATTAGTCACAAAGTTAAAACCACTCATATCCTGGGTAAACGCGCGTTCTCCCGGGTTAATAACATAAAAATAAAAATACGAATCGCTTCACAGTCAATACAAACAGCTAGCGACAATATTTTCTTTTTCTTTTTCTTTTTCTTTTTCTTTTTCTTTTATTATGATTATGATTCTTATAAGATGGAATTTGAAACATGTCAATATTTGTTTTTATTTTTTCGCTACACCTATTAAGTAAAATAAAATTGTTTATTGAAATGTGTATATGTAAAAGATGTATTTCTTAATATCTTGTGATTTAAAAATCTAAAAGGTTTAATAAATTTTTATGTAAGCATAAAATCTTTTAAGTTTAACCTCTTCAGACCTGATGTATCTTATAGGATACATATCTTTTAAATTTTTTTTCACGTATATAAATAATGTAAAAAAAAGAGAAATTGGTGTAAATAGAGGCCCAACATATAGAAGAATTAAACAAAATAGCAATTTGTTTGTTATAGATCTTTTTTAGTAAGCTACGTGTTATATAAAATTGGTTTGAAGCAAAAATGTACGAAACAAAAATGAAAACTCAAATAATTTTATTGTGTCATCATGTGTGAATCATTTGTAGAGTCCATTAGTCATGAAAAATTACCAAATATATATTTATTTTATGTTTTTCAGTGTTTTTACAATGCAAAAAAGTATAATAAAATTAAAAAAATCCAAAGAAATTGTCAAAAAATGTCTTTTTTGAGTCCCGATGTATCACCAATTTTTATCAACAAAAAATAAATTCTTATTTTTTTTGCTGATCAATCTTTTTTAGGTATTGGTTTGATAATATAAATCCATAACTGAAATTAAGAAAAGTACATAAATAAACCCTGGGGTCTGAAGAGGTTAAATAATAAACTATTATTAATGTTCAAAATTCTCGTTTTAACTGTGTTTTCCTTATATCCGTACTTATTTAAAGCACGTTCGACTCTATTAATATATATACAAGATTCATGAGATAGAATAATTTAAAAACATTTTAAAGTGGTAAGTCACATTCAACTTGGTTCAACATAGAAAAGAAAACATTTTCCTAACTAAAAAGATGCTTAAAAAGTTTGGTGGATTATTAATTTATTAATATTTTATTTTATTATTTTACTAAACAGATGCTTTTAATGCACCTTATTAATAAAGAAATATTTATTTTAATCCAAGATTCATCAGTTTAGTAAAACTGCAGCACTTCATCATAAGTAGTGCACTTTCGATTTCTTTTCAATCATTTTATAGATCTATAATATTAGGGGCAAAAATGTAAAATTTTGAGCTAAAAACGTCCTAGAGAGACTGCATCATCAATTTTTTTTTACTGACATAAGCATCACATTAATGATTAAAGATTTTTTTCAAATTTACCGTGTTGCTAAAAATAAATAGACTGAATACGTAAGTTTTGGATAAATTTTGTACTTGAGTTCTTCTACTAGTTGAAAATTTAGAGCTCTTACAGTGAAAGAAACAAGAATTAATTCGTATAATAACACTTTTTGAGAAAAAGGAGACTGTTATTTGTTGATATAAGTAATTTAGGTACTACTCTGTTAACCCGTCGACCAAAATACTATCGCCAAATTATAAGATTAAATGCCAATAATGGATGATCGTGAATGTCATTTCAATGACATTAAATACGATACACGTGTTTAAAACGTCATTAAGTGATTTTTATTTCATTTTTTTATTTGAATTTTATTGATATTATATTAATTATTTGGTTTTTCAGTATTTAAAATAAATAATATGTCAATATGTATAATTTGGCTATTAGTTTGGCGATTTGTATAATTTGGCGAAATTGGTCGACGGGGTAACCAAGTAGTACCGTAATTTATTTTGCTGTTAAATAATTTTATGACACATTAATTGAAATAGAAATATTGTGCTTAATGAAATGTAGATTATGTGTATGAAAAGAGATTTGGAATAGAAAGAATTCCTTTTTAGTAAAGGACGATTTTACTATCCATCTATAAATAAAAAATTAATAATTTTACAATAGGAATGATGTTGTTTATAGAATTTTTTTCAGGTGGTCGGAATGCCTACAATTGTATAATTTCCTTACTAAAAAAATAAACAAATAAATAAAACTGCACTGATCAGATGCTTTACTCTAATTTACCGTTATCTTTTTATATTTTGTAAAAACCACAAAAACCTGTAAGTTGAATTTATAAACTATTATTAAAGTTCAAATTTCTCGTTTTAACTGTGTCCTCGCTCTATTCGTACTTTTATAAAGCAAGTTCGACTGTATTAATATTACATAAATAATTTATCAGGTAGAATAACTCGAAAACATTTTAAAGTGGTAAGTCACTTTATTCTTTTCTATATTCTATATTAGCTGTATATTATATTATATATATAATATATTCTATATATTTATATAGAATATATTATACAGGGTGAGTCATAAATATCGAAACCATAGGCTATCTCCTTAAATATTGCCCCTAGACCCATACTTTCAATTGCAAAAATTCATAAAAAAGGTGAAATTTTTCATAAGATAAGTTGCAACTCCATGGGAAGTCTATTTGAAAAAATACGAAAATTAACTTTTTATACGGCCCCCGTAGGATAAAAATTCCAATTAGGAAAACTTTCCTTATCCAGTCCTGAATAATACACAAAAAGTTGCATCTTCATACCTTCAAAATTCGCGGAGTTATAACCGTTTGAATAATTCATCAGGTTTTAAGCGATTAGACACAAATTGAAATGCGCGCAATTCAAAAGACAATGTCACTTTAACAGTTGTAGGAAACGCGTAAAAAATCATTCTTTTGAGTTAGAATTTTGATTTTTTTTTCTTTGTTTGTGATGGTTAGCTATATAATTTGCTAAGAAAATCACATCCTAAATATTATCATAAAATTTATAAAAATTTCATATGGTTGCTACTGGTTTAAATAGAATAATTAAAAATCGTTATAACTCCAAACATTATTTATCGGATTTCAATTTCTTTTTATTTAATTAAAAATGAAAATCTGATTTTAGTTTTGTTTCGGGGTTTTTGTTTTTCAATATTTATTTTAGAACTATTAAAAATATTTATTTAAAAAATAATAACTTTTAGAAAATTATATTTTCAAAAGTGTATAATTTTTAATTTTTTTTAAAAAAAAAAAGCTAATGTAAAATAATTAAAAATGACATGCTTCAAGTTTGTATTTTTTTTTCTTAAACAATTCTTCACTTTTAATAATTTTAAGACAAGAAATAGTCGGGGAAAAAAGTCATTATAAAGAAAAACGAAATGTACTGTTTTACTGCCCATCAGTTATTTAAAAGAATGCTTTTCTAGGATGCAGATTAAGTCCTTTTTAAAAATTTAGCTCTCACAACTTCAAGCTTTTTATCGTCCTGGAGAGGCTGTTAAAAAATCTGTATTCTGGGATCAGGTCAGATCAGGACCGAGACGTTTCTTTTTTCTGAAGACTCGCCTATCTGTGTCAAATGTATTTTTCATACCGGAGATAACTATTTCCTTTTTCCCAGGCCTGCACTGGACGAAATTCTCAATCCCGGTATCGAACAATCCGTATTAAAAGAATAGACCTAATACGTGCACAAAATAAGTAAAATTTGGTTTAATCAATATTTTTACGAAAACCACATAACTTTTAAAATCGCTTTTATTTTACAAAAAAAAAAAAAAAAAAAAAAAAAAAAAAAAAAAAAAAAAAAACACCTTTAAAATTTTTTTTTTTAAAGAATAGTATATTTACATGCTAAAACATTAAACAAAATAAAACCAGGGAAAAAAAA
Organism: Maratus speculifer; assembly: GCA_964019185.1. Lineage (NCBI taxonomy): Eukaryota > Metazoa > Arthropoda > Arachnida > Araneae > Salticidae > Maratus > Maratus speculifer. The sequence goes on from CAXHSM010000007.1 coordinate 1,376,423, forward strand.
TCTGCCTATGACGGAATTCTGTCTTAAATAGAAAATGTGTTGATCCATGCAAAATAAATACAATAATACTTGAGAAAAAAATAAACTCCATTTAACCCTCCTAGGAAGGGCATTTGTCTATTACGTATGTTTTCTTTCCTATGTGATTCCGCCTTTCACTGTATAACATTTTTCAAAGTCTCCAACGCACGGGATATGGATTAGCGATAATAAAATATAAGTGAAACATTTGCATATAAACAGAGATTCATTGATAAAATAAATATATCACAGCGTTTGGCGCCTCTTTAATAATAAAAAGTATAAATATAAAAAACGAAATTCTATATTAAGTATTTTTGGTCAGAACTCCTCCACGCGAAACAATTTTTAACTACACTGAAGTAAAAGACTATGTAGAAATTCACGGTTGGGCCGGCTATGATTAAGCTTTTTTCCAGGCCGGTTCGGATTATGATTTTAACATTATTTCATGCTGGGCTGAACTTTTTTCCCTATGGGTCGGTTTAAGACCGGACCTACATTTCGATCTATTCAGACTTCCAGTGTTAACGATCAACGTGTTTTGAAAACAAGTTTCGATATAAATCAATACGCTGCTTTATTATGTCCAAATAAGAGGCACGGTCTTAAACCGACATATAATAACGAACAATTTTTGGACGATCCCTTAATTGCTTTGAAAATGGAAGAAAAACATTTCGTTTACAGGCATGGCAAAGTGGTGTAAGTCACGAATTTTTGAAAATTTTGGATTTTAATATCTCTGTCAGATTTTCAGATACGGAGATGAAATTTTTTTTTGTTCAATTTAGGAATGGATAAGGAATAACTTCCTAATTGGGAATTTTGCTCTACGGGGGCCGTATAAAAATTTAATTTTCGTATTTTTTCAACTAGACCCCCCATGGAGTTGCAACTTATATTATCAGAAATTTCACCTTTTTTATGAGTTTTTGCAATTGGAAGTATGGGTCTAGAGGTAATATTTAAGGAGATAGCCTATTGTTTCGATATTTATGACTCACCCTGTATATATTCTATATTTATATTATTCTATATTCTATATTCTATATAAAGGTTTTCTATATTAACTCATGGTGAATACCTTGAGTTAATATAGAAAATGGTAATTTTTTATTTACCAAAAAGGTGTGTAAAAGTTTTGGAGAATTATTAATTTATTAATCATTTGTTTTATTAATTTAATAAAAATATTGCTTTTAATGCACCTTATTAATAAATTAAAACTTTTTTATTCAGGATTCACCAGTTTATTAAAACTGTAGCTCTTCTTCATAAATAGTACACTATCGATTCCTTTTCAATCATTTTATGGAAATATATTAGGAGGAAAATGTAAAATTTCGGAACTAAAAACGTCCGTAAATGACCGCATCATCAACATTTTTAATGAATTTAGCATCTTATTATTGATTAAAGATTTAATAAAATTTAATGTATTTCTAAAGCTAAATAGACTGAATACGTATGTTTTGGATGAATTTAGTACATGAGTTCTTCTATCACTTGAAACTGTAAAGTTCTCCAACTGAAAAATTCGTATCCATTGATAAATTCGTATAAGTACACTTTTAGAAAAAAGAAATACTATTTGTTGATAGCAGTAATTTATTTTGCTGCTAAATATTTTTATGATACATTAATCGAAATGGAAATATTGTGTTTAATGAAACGTAGATCATGTGTTTAAAAAGATATTTTGAAGAGAAAGAATTTCTTTTTTATAAAAGTTTTCATTTTCATATGTTTTATCCATCTATAAATAAAAATATAATACTTATCCAATAGGAATAATGTTATTTTTAGAAGCAAAAATCCTTTTTTTAATGGACTGAATATCTATACCTGTATAGCCTCCCCCCCCCCAAAAAAAAAAATAAATAAAAATAAAATTGCAATCAGATATTTTACTCTTATTAGCTGCGATCTTGCTATAGCTCGTAAAAAAGTGTAAAAACCTTCAAATTTAAGTGATAAACTGTTATTAACGTTCAAATTTCTCGTTTTAACCGTGTTCTTGTTTTATCAGCACTTTTATAAAGCAAGTTTGACTGTATTATACATAGATGATTCATCATATATTGTAACTGAAAAACATTTTAAAGTGGTAAGTCACATTTACCTTGAATTAACATAGAAAAGAATTTTTTTTTTATTTATTAATAAGGTGCATTCAAATTTCGGTGGATTATTAATTTATTAATATTTGGTTTTATCAATTTACTATAAAAATATTTTTAATGCACCTTATTAATAGAGTAATCCTTATTTTATCTAGAATTCATCACTTTAGTAAAATTGCAGTACTACTTCGTAAGTAGTCCACTTTCGTTGACTTTTCAATCACTTTATGGAGATACATACAACGTTTGATATTTGTGGATATGAATAAATTCATTTCTTTTCCTTTTTTTATATAATATCGTTTGCAGGATATTCGAAATTCTGAGTCGATTATAAATTAGTTAAATAATATTTTTTTTCAAATAAAAATTATCGTCTGAATGAAATAAAAATCTCGACTCTGGACATGAATTATGTTTATATGGGAAAATGATAGTTAGAGAGTATAGATTTTTCTAGACGTTTCTTTTTAGATTTAAGAAGAAAGCCGGGAGGTGATGATAGAGATTCTTTGCTTTTTCTTCGATGAGCACGTTAAGGACGGTTTCCTGAAGTAATGATGGAATATTCTTTTCGACGTTTCGGTTCAAGGCGGCTTGCAAAGAGAGCATTTCCTTCTCTATATGACTACAGTTTAATAAACTAACTTGCAGCAGCCAATGTGTAATTTAATGAATCTTCTACATTTATTTATTTATTTTGTTTTTTCCCTCGCTTGCCACGATTGTGTGTTTTGAAAAAGGGGAACCAGTGAAGATATTTCGAGTTTCTCCTTTAAACGTCACACACACACACACACACACACACACACATATATATATATATATATATAAGATTCTCATATACAGAGTTTATCTCTCATATGCATGTTTCATGTTTCGTATACATGTTGTCCGCTCTCAACAATTTCCAATGGTTCATTCCTCAACCTTTCACCATAGACATATAATTACAATTACAAAAAATATTTTAAATTAGGAGAAAACTTTTAATTGTTTGAACCTATAAAAAATTTATTAAAAAAGGTATGAAACTTCCGTTCCAGTAAGATTTTGGTTTATCTGACTCAAAATAAATAAATAAATAAAAGTTCTGCTCGCATTATTTGAATACAAATGTTATTTTAATAATAGCTTAAAAACAAAATTATTCTCACTAAAAATCTTAAGTATAGCTTTGTTTTGTAATCTTTTTTTCTGTTAAATATGCCGTATCTCTATCAAACATAAAAAGTATTCTCGAAAAAATTACCCCATGACTAAATATTTGCAAAAATCTCGAACTTCCTAATATGCAAGAAGAAATTTTCAAAATTTACTATGCGTTCCCACATTTTTACGGTATATTCTTATACACATTGAGTAGAGTCTTTAAAGTTAATTTCTGCTAGGCATGCATGTATGGAATCTATTCAAGATATTGGCAAATGGGAAAAATTCCGTTACTGGCAAATTTTCTCTTCATTCAAGTTTAATCATCGGAAAAATTCACCTTTTTTTCACGTCTGAAAATAACATGAAATTTGTTTTATCCTTTTTGAATCTTATGAATTTGTAGAAACGCATACTTCAGTAACTTCAAGTCAAAATGAAACTTAGTGCTTTTTTATTTCATAGAATGTAATATATTGATTTTAAACATTTATTTCTTCCGTTAAAAATATCCTGATTCAGTGAACTTGGGTATATGTAGTATAAAGGTTCAAAGACATAGTTAATTAAAGTGATAAAGAATTAACATTCCGGGTCCGATTTTTAATTTAAATTTGGTACTACTCTTTTATCCCGTCGAACAGTTTCGCCAAATTATACAAATCGCCAAACTAATAGCCAAATTATACATATTGACAAAATTTTTATTTTAAATAACGAAAAAACAAATAATTAGAAGAATATTAATAAAAATACAAGTAAAAATTCGAAATAAAAATCACTTAATGACATTTTATGCACTGAATCGTGTTTAATGTCATTGAATGTGACATTCATGATCATCCATTATTGGCATTTAATCTTAAAATTTGGCGATATATTTTTTGGTCGACGGGATAACCTAGTAGTACCTTAAATTTTTAGATATAATTACTTTTATGTAAATAACATTAACACTAGCTACCCAAATAGATTAATCAGAGTTTAACGAATATTTCATTGTCTGAAACATAACGAATGTTGTTGCTTTGCGTAATATTCAATTCATACTGATATGAGAAGAGGTTAAGGAAGAGTTTTTGGAAATGTTTAGAAAATATTATATTACAATAAGAGTTAACTGATATTACAACTTACTACTACTTTTTTATCTTTACCACACATGCTTTTTTTCAGGAAAGTAATCTTTATTCTTAATTGAAAGAGTGAGATAGAGTTTTAAAATAAAAGAATCGCAAACGGTACAAAGAGATTTATGTAAATATTTATTATTATTATTATTTCTAAATGCTTAATAATCAATAAAGTAATATAGTAAATACACAGACCCAAACTAACATTAATACATGTAAATAGTAGCAAAACTATTTCTTAAGGCAAAATAATACGCTATTAAAAGACATGTATTATTAATAGTAAACCCGATCCGAAAAGGTTAAGAGAATTAATCACAAAAGAATTGTAATCGAAGTACTGATGGTTAGTTATATTTCTTAATTCCGAAAAATAAAACTTTAAATTCTTAGGAGACTGTGAATCCATTCATTGTCGTTACGAAGGTCTGATACACATAAAAAACATTTTTAGAAATGAAATATAAAGTTTTATCACTCATTTAAATCTCTATTCCGAAAAAATATTCTTGAAGTTCTTAGAGACTGTTAATTTAAACATTTCCTGAAAAATGTCTAATTATAAATAAAGATTTCTTTATTAATGAAATATAAAAGTAACTTAAAATAATAAACAAGTTGAAAACTGCACGTGAAGCGTAGCAAATGAGGTGCGTTCGTACGATACGAAATTTTAAAAATATTCAGATCTTGCTGTTATAGTGGACAGTACTTCAAACACAGTAAAGCGGGCGAAATCTTTTTTGTGTTCCTGTAAATATACAGGAAGTAATTTTTATTACACTTTAGAAACGCATATCATTTTCATAAAATGCGAAATAGTTTAATATAATTGAAACACACCCCAAACAATGTTTCCCCGTATAGCATTATGTAGTGGAATTCTTTTGTGTGGCCCTGTAATTTAATAATAAATGTCCTTTGCATCACAGATTGTACAGAATGTATATGTTAGTATATATGTATACTTCATAGTTTCATGTCAATTCTATTATATTAAAGAGTTTAACATCATTAAAATGTACTTGAAACTATTTTTCCTATTGACCGTAATGTAACGGAATACTTTTGATTGTCCCTGTAATTTATCTATGCATTCGATTTTCATAAAATTTGAAATGACTCGACAAAATAATGTAATAATTATATATTTTAAATTTCAAACGATTAAAATGAATTTGATGTTTTTTCCCCATTGACCGTAATGTAATGGAATACTTTTGATTTTCCCTGTAATTTATGTATGCATCCGATTATTATAAAATTTGAAATGACTCGACAAAGTTATGTAATAAATATATATTTTAAATTTCAAACGATTCGGTTGGGTAGTTTTTGCGTTGTTATATGCGGAAAGACAGACAGAGGGACGGACTGAACGACAACTATAGGTGCAATGTATTTACATAATTACGAACGCACCTAAAAAGCAACATAACCCCCAAAGTACTAAAACTTGTCCCGCAACCCTGTAACATAATAGTTTTATAATTGACTGTGTCACTTATATCTGTTGCAAATATTACTGCTAATTATGATAAAAGCACAAATATCAAAGACATATAAACCTGCTGCTGGAGTGGACAGCTCTAGTGGCAGGTTAGGGTGTTTTGAAGAAAAGTGTTTCTAGAAGTAAATTAAAAAAAAGAAATATTCAAACTGTACAACTTTGACAGATCTGTTTTTAAATATTCTCTAAATATTCTGTAGCTCAATGGTAGCCATATTATAAAACTCGATCATTATATTAAGCCATACTTATACACTATTGAAACAAATAATGCCCCATTGTTAAACATTTGCAAAAATCTCGAATTTCCTTACACGTACTAAAGGAATTTACGAAATTTCCTTTGCATTTATACATTTTTCAGGTACAGATTGAGACAAGCCTTTGAAGCTAATATCTGCTAAGCATGCATGTGTAGAAAATCATATTCAAGATGTTGGCAAATGGGAAAAATTCCCTTACTGGCAAATTTTCTATTCATTCAAGTTTAATCACCAGAAAAAATTTTCTTTTTTGTGTCTAAAAATAAAATGATTTTTTTTTAATCTTTTTCAACCTCATGAATTTGTCGGACGGCCATATTTCAGTCTTTATCTTAAGTCAAAGTTATACTTAACTCTGTCTCCTACATAGAACGTAATAGATTAATTTTAAAAATTTGTTTCTTCATTCAAAAATATTGTGATTCAGTGAGTTTAGGGACATGTACTTTTATAGGGGAAAATATAAAGTTAATTAAAATGATGAGGAATTAAGATAATACATTACTAAAATAAGAAAATCGAAAGGTGGGGAGGGGTTAGTGATAAAAAGTTACATTTTCCATTTTCGAAAATTTTACTTCAATTTCTCAAAAGAACAGCTTATCTCAAAATTCGATCTTTTTTGGGATCTATATATTTAAAACACCTGGCTGTTGTTTTTAGTCATCAGCCCTGAGCTTCCTACTGGCCCGATTTTGATAATTATTTTTTTAAATGAAAGCTGTTTATGTGTAGATGTGCCCATTCTGGCTAATTTTTAATTTATTTCCATTTTTATATTTTATTTTTAATTTTAAAAGCTTTTTCCTGACATTTCTTCAAAACACTGGCAACAGGTTAAGCTTTTCTCACTATAATAAAAATTTATTTTGTTTTATTCCTTTTCACCGATCTTGATCTCATCGGTGAATGTGTAATCGCATTTCAAAGAAAAAAAAAATAACGGTTTTATTTAACGGTAAAATTTAATCCTAATAAAATGATTGCACATAATTATTCACTAATCGCTGTACAATATACAGATTATTTACTGTGTGATATTATTAAGTATTATGTAAATAAAATAAAAGAAAATAAACTTTTATAAAATATAATATCTAAAGCGAAATTTTGTCGATGGAGAAAATGTCGTCATTGAGAAAACAGATAAGTTTGTTCCATGAATATAATATACATTGTTATAGCTGTTTCAGTGATGATGTCATATACACTGACTTTTATTCCTGCATTTAAATAAACTGAACTTCTATTTATTTAAAGGTCCGCGATGCGCACGAATGAAAATATTTCTATAAATTGCGCCATTTCCATTTAATTACAATAAATATTTTATGAAACTAAGGAATTTTTAAATAACTGCATAAATCACGCTTTTATTTCTGGAAAGGATGAGTGTTTCAGAAGGTGTAAATGATGTCATATTAGAAAAAAATATCCTGTGATATAACGGTATTACGATATTTCTATTTTACATAATATCAAAAATTAATTAAAATAATTTTGTTGTATTAAGTTATTATTTAAAATAAAAATAAATAAAATATTTTCTGCTTATCAACAACAAACACAAAAATTGTGTTCTTTTTTATAACAAAGATATCGTTTTTCTTTTCATTGTCATGACAATAAAATTAATTTTGACAAGTTCATGGAGGCTACAAACCAATAAATAAATTAAATTTATTGCAAGTGCTATAAATGTTTAGTGGATTGGTTATGTAGTTTAATTCCCTTTTCTATAATACTTAAAATATTTTATTGATACTATAATTATTGTAGAGTTACCAAGAGATATTTAAACTGAGAAAAAATAAACTATGAAGATATTTTTGAATTCGTCTTCTAAGGTATTATATTAACTTCTTAAACAATTTGACATTTAAATAATGTTTAATGTTTAGAAACCACATTAAAAAAAAGATTTGTAGCTGAAGTTAAGTCTAACATAATACTTTATGAGCTGTTTTCCTTATTTTTTATTATTTTCTGAAGTTTGTGTATCTTTATCATGAAAGATTATGTTATCCCTATTTTAAGAAGTGGCAATTGTTTATTTCGCTCTGTATAGTATTGTGTATTATAAGACTGATTTATATCACATCCAATGTATACTCTTTTCCGTCGAATTTCGACGGGTGCAGCTAGTAAGTCATAAAGGAAATTTTGTATAATTGTGAAACATCAATTTTACTCATGCGAAGAATGTATCTATATATTATAAATTTCGTTATTTCATTTAACGCTATTACCAGAAAAATTTTATCGTTTTTCAGTATGTGTATCAATAAAAGAATAATATTAAATGTAATATTATATGACTCTAAAACTCCATACGCAATCTTATGTAATACGCATTTGATTATAAAAAATAAAAAATGGCTAGAAATATAAATATCAATATACGTATATTTATTTCAATATTAAAAATAAAAAATGAGCAGAAAAATCAATATATATATACATATTTTTAAGTAGTAATGATTTTTAAAATTGCAATTTTCATGTTTTTTCAATTAAAAATGCAGCTGTTTTCAAAACTCTCTGGACATTAAACTGCTGTGAGTTCAACTAGTCGTTGGGGAGGCACCATAATACTTACCCATCATAATATAAAGTATGAAAATAAAACGCGTGTCTATGGCAACTCCAAAATAAAATTTAAACGCATAAATAAATAATGTTAACATACAATAATGCTCCATTAATGAATTGCTGATGAGCCAATTTTGAAAATTGCCAATTATATAAAACGCCAAAATACTCGAGTAGTACCGGATTGCGTAAAAGAAACATCCTTATAACTCAAAAAATAATAATCATATTAACTAAAAATTTACTGTGTTGTATTAAGCGTCTCATTCCCAATAAAAATATACCTGTGAATTGAAATTTGAATGAAATACAGGGTCATGAAAAATCGAAGAATTTAGAAAACAGGATTACACATATCTCGACAACTAATAATCCGATCGACCTCGTTTTTTATGCAACATTTGTGTTATTTTATTGCCTTTTACGTCCAGTCCTTAAAATAAAAAATTTTGAAATTTTTTATATACCTTTCATCAGAACGAATTTTTTGAGAGTTCGGAAAAAACAGTTCCGGATAATCGAGGTTACTGATATTAAATAGGCTTCGTCCCATTCTTACATACTAAGTGCATACAAAATTTCAAGTCTCTATCTCAATTTGTTGTGGAGATAGAGCGGTTACAGACAGACAGACACACAGACGGACGGACGGCAAATTTTTTTTCTAAGAATATGTTTTTCGGAATGTCCAGTATATCAAACGTGCAAATCCGTCAATTTTTTTTTTCGAATTTCAGAACGATTGCAAGACTTACCCTATATTACGTATGATGGGTAAGTAAAAATTGGACCATATTTTTAAAATAAAAAAAAATGTCAAAAAGGTAAATTCTATTGTTAGAGATAGAAAAACAAGGTTAATTGAAATAATAAGTAATAAAGAGATTTCATGACTAAAATATGAGAATCGAAGTACTTATGAAGAATAATAATATTCTATATTTCTGAAAATTATACCTCGAATTCTGAACAGAATATTAATTTATAAATTTCATCCAGAAGAATCCAATATAAATAAACAACTTTTTATTGGTGAAATAAAAAATATTATATGTAACTTTATTATTATTATTATTATTATTATTATTATTATTTTAAACAAGCACACTAGCGCAAACAAACTTAAAACTTGTTCTGAAACCCTCTAACATAATAGGCTTGTAACTGATAATGTCATTTCTGTCTATTGTAAAACCTTATGCTATTTATGATAAAAGAACAACTATCATAGACAAAAACTTGCACCTAGATTTGTTCAAAAAGAAAAATGTTTTTAGAAATAAAATAAAAACAAAAATATTTTATTTATGAATCTTTGACATATAGAGTTGGCGACGACGTCACGAATGACTACGTCATCGAGTTACGGGATGAAATCATGATGTAGGACAAGATTTAGGCTTAGATTAAGGAATGATTGGTCTGCCTAGGCATTTCTTGGTACGATATGAGTAACAGCGGACGCCAACTCGACATTTTGGCGTCACTATCACGTCATCGAGTTAAGAGATGAAACTGGTGCCAAATTAAAATTAAATTAAAGTATTTTAAGAATATTTTCGTCTGCCTGCGCATATCCTGGTACAAACCCTCGGCAGACTGAAATCTATAACAAAAAGTGATAGTATAATGTACAATTCAAATCCTATAAACATAATATTTCGTATTGCATTGCAATATATATTACTTCGCCATCGACTTAAAAGATGAAATAATGCTTTAGAAAAACTTATTAATAGTAAGCTAGACAATGGCTGATTAGGCATAAATTGGTACAAAGCAATAAGAGAAGGGCGGCAAACCCCTCTTTTGACAGTGCTATCACATCATCGAATTACGACTTGTAATTTTGGCACATTAGAGAGACAAAGTAGTACAATGCGAATATCTTAGTTTGCCTTTTCATATCTTGGTATGAGAGTGCAGAGCGGGCGCCAATTCTCCATTTTGGCAATATCAACACATCACCGAGTTACGACTTAAAAACCTGATGTAGGACAAGATTATTAGGTGTAGATTAAGGAATTACTGGTCTGGCTCAAGATTTCTTGGTACGATATCAGTAACAGTGGGCGCCAACTCGTTATTTTGGTGTCACTATCACGTCATCGAGTTTCGAGATGAAATTAGTTTCAAATTAAAAGTAAGATAAAGTATTTTAAGAATATTTTGGTTTGCCTGGGCATATCCTGGTACAAAACCTCGGCAGACTGAAACTTATAACAAAAATGCGTCATAATGTATAATACAAATCCTATAGACATAATATTTTACATTGACCGTTGTTTTCTCGCTTACTAATAAGAATATTTTCCTAAACCATTTAATCATCGTGAAAATTCACGACAAAGTAATGTAATATAAAATACTATGTCTGTATAATTTGAATTGTACATTATGACTTTTTTTAAAATAATTTCAGTCTGCCAAGGGTTTGTACCAGAATAAGCCCAGGCAGACCGAAATATTCTTAAAATACTTTATCTTACCTTTAATTTGGCATCAGTTTCATCTCTTAACTCGATGACGTGATAGTGACGCCAAAATGACGACATGGCACCCGCTGTTACTCATATCGTACCAAGAAATGCCGAGGCAGAACAGTTATTTCTTAATCTACACCTAATAATCTTGTCCTACATTAGGTTTTCAAGTCGTAACTCAATGATGTGATGATACCGCCAAAATGGAGAATTGGCGCCCTGTTAAGCTCATCTCGTACAAAGATATGACGAAGCAGGATGAAATATTCGTATAGTACTAGTCGGTCTCTCTAATGTTCCAAACTACAAGTCGCAACTCGTTGATGTGATAGTGCTGTCAAAAGAAGGATTTGACGCTCTTTTCATATTGCTTTGTACCAATTTATTCCGAATTAGCCATTGTATAGCTTACTTTAATAAGCTTTTTCTAAATAATTTCTTCATCTTGAATGTCAATGGCGACGTAAAATATATTGCAATGTAATGCGAAAAATTATATTTATAGGGTTTGAATTGTACATTATAGCCTCATTTTATGTTATAAATTTCGGTCTGCCGTGGGTTTGTACCAGAATATGCGCAGGCAGACGAAAATATTCTTAAAATACTTTAATTTATCTTTAATTTGGCATCAATTTCATCTCGTAACTGGATGACGTGATAGTGACACCAAAATGGCGATTTGGCGGCCACTGTTACTCATATCGTACCAAGAAATGTCCGAGCAGATGAGTGTTTCCTTAATCTACACCTAATAATCTTGTCCTACATCATGATTTCATCACGTAACTTTATGACGTAGTCATTCATGTTGCCGCCACCCGTTCTAATATTTGTTTTTAAACATTTTCTTAAATATACTACAGTTCCTTAGAAGACATATACCCCGTTACTAAATATTTGAAAAAAAAAATGAATTTCCGCGAAAAAATTTACGAAATTTTCTATGTATTTATACATTTTTCAGGTATTTTCTAATACAGATTGAGGAGAGTCTTATCTACTAAGCATGCATGTGTAGAAAATCTTATTCAAGGTAGTGCCAAATGGGAAAAGTCCCTTAGTGCCAAATTTTCTATTCATTCACATAAATAAAATGTGTCTTTAGAATTAATTTAAATGAAAAAAATATTTCCACCATAATTCTTCCACAGATATATTTATAATATTTATAGCTTTACAGGATACATAAGTTTACTCTCTTAACATATTATATCCCACTATTAAACATTTGCAAAAATCTCGAATTTCCCTACACGCACGAAGAAATTAACGAAATTTCCTATGCATTCATACATTTTTCAGGTAAATTCTTATACATATTTAGGAGAATCTTCGAAGTTAATTTCTGATGAGTATGCATGCGCAGAAAACCCTAGTCAAGATATTGGCAAATGGGAAAAATTTCCTTTCTGGAAAATTTCATATTCATTCAGGTTTAATCATTTGAAAAATTCGTCTTTTTTCGCGTTTGAAAATAATATGAAATCTGCTTTATCCTTTTTAAATAGGGTAATATCCCCCGTAATTGGCACATTAAGGATTTGTCTTTAAACTTACTTCTATTTTCATTACCAAGAAATAAAATATTTACTTGCAAATATTTTTAAATCAAAGAGTACATATCTGTGCCTCTATTTTGCCCACTAAAGGCAAAAATATTTGAAAAAGTATATTTATAAAAATATATTTATAAAAAGTTGCTCAAATCACCAGTAATTAGCACTTAGACTTTTACACAATTAAAGTAACCCTTTTCATCTAAACAAAACTGTTGTCAATTAAAGTTTAAAATATACAATAAATCAGGTAATAATAAATTGAAATGCATGCCTTTCTTAAGCCAGAGAAGAAGCATTTGCAACAAAAATGGCTAATTTGATACAAGCCATAATTGTTTCTCTTTCCTAGGCACTATTGTCATCTAGTAGCATAAATCAATGTTATAATCTGTAAAGTAAATGAGCATATAACTGGTATATGGTTTTTCATTTTTAAAAGACTGGATATAAATCTTATTTTAGTACATTTTTGTAGGATGTGCCAATCACCGGTGCCTGCCAATTACTGGGGATGTTACTCTATCATGAATTTGTAGGATATGCATACTTCAGTATTTATCTCCGAGTCAAACTAAAACTTGAGTATTTTTTTCTTCCATCGAATGTAATATAATGATTTAAAAAAAAATTATATCTTCCGTCAAATATATTGTTATTTAGTGAATTTGGGTGTTTCTATAAACTCACTATAAAAAGGAAAATTTAACGTTAATAGTATCCGGGACACATTTTAAAATAATTTTCATTTATTGAGTTGAAATTAAAAAAGCTATAGTTTAACATCTTATTTGTAAATAAAAGAACATGATAAAACTTTCCATACATTTTTTAAAGAATTATTATTTAAAATTTATTTAAAAAGTGGGATAATTTAAAATCGTTATTGCTCGAAATATTATTGGTAGAATTTTATTTTGTTCATTTAAATGAAAAGAAAGGTTTAAGTTTGACTTAGCATTTGAAAAAATATTAAATTGAATAATAATGAAAAATTTTAAATAAAAAAAATGGAAAAATTGTAATTTTTTTTAAATAGTATTTTAAAATGTAATCACTTTTTTTCAAAATTTCTGAATCAAAATTATAGTAAAATAATTAAAAAATACATATTCCAAGCTTGAACCATTTATCTTTAACGATTCTTTTGACTTGAAAACAATTTAAATGGGGGAGAGGATGTAAAAACCCATTATGAAGAAAAACCAGTTTTTCCAAAAAGTCATTTCCATAAAAACCATTGCTTGAAAGCTAGATTATAAAAACAAATCAAAACGAAAAAATAATATTTCGTATTACAATTAAGATAGAAACAAGATTTAAATGTCCTTTTAATTAGAAAAAGACTTTAATAAAATTAATAAAAAATAAAGATTTTTGTGCCCGAATCCCCTTTTTGAAATAATAAGGAATTGAGAGAATTTATGACTAAAATATCACAATCGAAGTACCAATGAAAAATTGCATTTCTTATTTCCAAACAATGATACTTCAGATTCTTAACGGACTGATTTATAGATTTATATGTTGCCTATAAAAAAGTCAGAAATAAATAAAGACTAAGTAAATAAAGACTCAGTAATTATATAAAAAGGTTTATTTCTAATTTTTTTAAAAGAAGCAAACAGGCGCACAAAAACCAAAAACTTGTCCTGAACTCTTTAACATAATAGCCTTGTAACAGACTGTGTCACTTTTATAGATTTTTAAATGTAGTGCTATTTATGATAAAAGCACAGCTGTCATTAAAATAAAAATCACTTGATATAGATGATCAAAAAGAGAAGTGTTTTTACAAATAAATTAAAAACAATGATATTTGAACTAAAAATCTTTGACAGATTTGTTTACAATATTTATAGCTCTACAAACACGAGTACACCATTAACAACAATAATACACCATTAATAAACATTTGCGAATGTCTCGAATTTCAATATACGCACGAAGAAATCTTCAAAATCTCCTACACTGTAAAAAAAAATCTGTAACGGTACTAAACTTTTTCTAGAAAACTGGAATTCCATGAACTTTTCCTGTAACGGTAACAGCAAAAATTCAAGTTTCAGAATCAGTTACATGGATTTTTCTTGTTATCGTTACATGAAAAGTTCTTGGAATCTCAGTTTCCTAGAAAATGTTTAGTACCGTTACAGATTTTTTTTTACAGTGTATGCGTTTTATACATTTTTCTTTTCAGATATCCTCTTATATAGATTGAAGAGAGTCTTTGAAGTTAATCTCTCCTAAAACTGCTATCAGATTCATCAACATTTCGAGAGACTTTTAAGCCAACGCATGATTTCCTCCAACTTTTCGGGAAATGTTGGCACAAAACTCAGTGTGATACACTGTAAAAAAAAATCTGTAAAGGTACTAAACTTCTTCTAGGAAACTGGGATTCCAAGAACTTTTCAAGTAACGATAACAGGAAAAATCCATATAACCTATTCTAAAACTTGAGTTTTTGTTGTTACCGTTACAGGAAAATTTCTTGGAATCCCAGTTTCCTAGATAAAGTGTAGTACCTTTACAGATTTTTTTTACAATGTTGGAAACAGCAATGTCCTCAGAACTTTTTCTGCGGTTCCAAAAAAGTCTCCGCTAGGCAAGACTTTTCATCCAATATTGAGAATTTCAACGAATCAGAGATAAGCGATTGATACGAATAGGCGATAAATATTAACACCTGGTACTATTAGAACTGGTTTTCCTCTTTTTTCTCCAACTTTTTCTAAGACAATTGTAACCTTTTTCTCTCTTTGAACGGGAAAAAGTTGGGGTTAAAATCGGCCGAAAAGTTTGTCTCGCGTAACGTTCGTCAATCTGAAGACAGCTTAAGAGTGCATGGGTAGGCAACCCTATTCGAGATATTGGAAAATGGGAAAAAGTCCCACTTTGTCAAATTTTCTATTCATTCAAGTTTAATCATCGGAATTTTTTTTTTCACGCCTCATAACATAAAGCTTGTTTATCTTTTTTCAACCTTATGATTTTGTAAGAAACGCACACTGCAATATTTATCTCAAAAAAAAAAAAATTGGTTGCCTGTAAAGTCGGTATACGGGCGAAAGTTTTACGTGACAACGACTTTGAGTTGTAAAATAATTTTAATGTGAATATTCATTCGTATAGTAGGAAGAAGGATGAAATAATAGTAACAATTTAAAACATTTATTTATACAAAGAATTATATTTAAAACATTAATTTATACAAAGAATCTCGCACTGAATTTCATATTAACAAAATTTTATTTTTACCTTTACACATACATACGTATTTATATACAAATATACATACAATAACTTGCAATACACTGTGTTTGTTAAACACATTTTACTTCATGTTTATTGATGTCAAATGTTGAATTTTGTAAACAGCATATTAAAGAATTTTTCAATGAGCAGAATATAACTAAAGTAAAATGGCTTTCACTAATCACATATCATTAGTTTTCCATAATATACCACCGAATTACGAAATAAACTACACTTATTTTCTTTGTACTTTATACTAATAACTAATACATAACGTATTTCGTCTTAGTTTGATACTATCTAAAATTCCTATTAAGCACCGCCCCTTCCTTGCAGCGAATTCACATTCACGTTCAGAAAATGGTCCCACAAGTGACCGGAAAAAGTTAAGAGAAAAGTGAGCGCATATCGTGAGCGGAGCGTAACGTAACGTAACGCAGTTTCTTGAAGTGTCTCCCGGCAAACCAATTTACAAGACGTTGTCACGTCAAAAATAAACTTAGTGCTTTGTCATAAATAGAATGCAATAAATTGATTTTAAAAATTTATTTCGCCCGTCAAATTATTGGGATTTGGGAATTTGACCCTATTGGAGACATAGTTGAATGATAGGAAAATGACCCTTTTTGGCAACTTTTGCATTCATTAATAATAATAATAATAATAATAATAATAATAATAATAATAAAACAAAAATATTTCAACCATAAATCTTTGACAGAATTTGTTTATAATATTTATAGCTCTACAAAACACAAATGCTTCCCTCTCGTAACAAATAATCCCCCATTACTAAACATTTGCAAAAATCTCGAATTTCTTTAGATGCATGAAAAAATAGTCGAGATTTCCTAAGCGTTTATACATTTTTTTTCAAACATATTCTTATACAGAAAGAGGAGAGTCTTTGAAGATAAAATCTGCTAAGCATGCATGTATAGAATATCCTTTTCGAGATATTGGCAAATGGGGAAATGTCCCTCTCTGGCAAATTTGATATTCATTCCAGTTTAATCATCGGGAAAATTCATCTTTTTACGTCTGAAAATACCATGAATCTTTTCTCAATCTCATGATTTTGTGGGACACGTATACTTCAGTATTTATCTCAAATGAAAATTAAATTCAGCTCTTTTATTTACATAGAATTAAGAAGACTGATTTTAAAAATTTATTTCTTCAGTCAAAAAATTAGTGATTAGTGGACTTAACCCTAATCTAGATATTAGTAAATGGTAAAAAGCCTCTTTTTGGCATTTTCTATATTCATTGAAAAATAAATAAAAAGTGTTTTTAGAATTAAAATAAATGCAAAAACATTTGAGCCATAAATATTTGACAGATTTATTTAAAATATTTATAGGTCTATGGAATACAGAAGCTACCCTTTTGAAACAAATAATAAACCATTATTAAACATTTGCAAATATCTCAAATTTCCTTACATGCCGGAAGAAATTTACAAAATTTCCTATAAATTCATGCATTTTGCAGTTATATTCTTGTATATACAGGGTGTCCAGCAAATAACACCCTGATTTCAAAATTAAATTTCTCAAAAACAAAGATCGTTAGTAATATGCGGTAAACGGTTTTTTCATTAGGTAAGCTGTAAAAATCTTATAAAAGTTTCAAACGGTAAATATTTTGAAATGATTGTGTTCTGATTGCAAAGAATGCTTTGATTTGACATTTTTCTTGCTTTAGATTGCTGCCAGAGAATGTGTTTTTCGGCTTAAAGTGCCATATTTCATAGTTTTTTTGAATTAAATTTTTGAAATTTCGAAATTCTAAAAATTTACTTTGAAAAATCTTTAAAATATTGCACTGTAAGCTGAAAAATTATTTCTCTGCAGGCAACATAAAACAAGAAAAGTGTCAAATCAAAGCATTCTATGCAATCAGAACGCAATTTTTTCAAAATATTCACTGTTTGAAATTTCTGTATAAGATTTTTACAGCTGACCTAATGAAAAAAATCGTTTACCGCATATTACTATCGATCTTTCTTTTTGAGAAATTTAATTTTGAAATCAGGGTGTTATTTGTTGGACATCCTGTATTAAGGAGAGTCTTTGAAGTTAATATCTGTTAAGAATGCATGCGCCGAAATTTCTATTCGAAATATTGCAAATAGGTAAAGGTCCCTCTAGGGCAAATTTTTTATTTATTCAATTTTAATCATCGGAAAAATTATTCGTTTTTCACATCTGAAAAAAACAAAACATGAAAATTGTTTTATGTTTTTTAAGTGCGTTTGTATTTATGTAAATTCATAGCATCTATATTCGCTGCTCAGTCCATCCGTGTGTCCGAATAAAGAAACAAAAACTACACCGAATCACTTGAAATTTAAAATAAATAATTGTTGCATAATTTTATCGTGTCACTTCAATTTGCATAAAAAATCGGATGCAGAGTTTAATTACAGGTACAATCAAAATTATTCCGTTACATTAAGGTCAAAGAAAAAAAATGGTTTCAAGTGTTAAACTCTTTCGAACCTAACAATTTGATATGCATCTGTGAAGTTTATTCTAAAATATACATTCTGTACAATCTATGGTGCAAATAATATTTCTTATTGGTTTACAGGGCCACACAAAAGTATTCCATTACATAATGTTCTAGAAGGAAACATTGCTGGGGCGCATTTAAAAAATATTAATCTACTTCACATTTTATGAAATTGATATACGTTGCCGAGGATACCTACAAGTTACTTCCTGTATAACAAAAAGCAGATAGTATTTACAGGGATACACAAAATAGTTTAGATGCTCTACACTGTATCCGAAGTATTCTATGTTATTACACCAACATCTGAATATTTTTAAAACTTCCCTATAGTACGAACGTACTTCATTTGCTACGCTTGTCGTGAAATTGCTCACTTGTTTTGTAAGACACGCATACTTTAGTATTTATCTCAAATCAAAATTAAACTAAGCACTTTTTCTTAGAGCTGTATCACACGGAGAAAGATTTTTTGGCAAGCATTTTATAAAACACGATAGTTAATTTTGCTGCGGGTTCGGTAAGCAGGTTTATCAGACTTCTCGCGGGTTTTTTAATTTCTCAAAACTTCTATTGGTCAGTTGATCAGTGCTGAATGAATGACCAACATTTTCCGTGCAATACGGGAAAGGTTCGGTATGCAAGAATAGCGAGCAGATTTCTCTCTATATCAGGATCATGCAATTTTTTACTGACTGTAATGTTGTGTTGGGGGAAACGTTCTGCGAAAAGGGTACGTGTGATACCGCTATTGTACATAGGATGAAATAGACTGGTTTTACCCATTTATTTCTTTAGTCAAAAAAATTTATATTCGGTGAATTTGGATATATAGGAACGATCACTGTTACTCTGGTGACTATTTGAGTAAATCACCATAAATTTTTTTCAATGGTACTACTAGGTTATCCCTTCGACCAAAAAATTATGGCCAAACTATAAGATTAAATGCCAATAATGACATTAAAGCGATTCACGTGTTTAAAACGACATAAAGTGATTTTTATTTCGACTTTTTATTTGTATTTTTAATAATATTCTACTAATTATTTGTTTTTTCGTTATTTAAAATAAAAACTAAATCAATATGTATAATTCGGCTATTAGTTTGGCGATTTCTATAATTTGGCGAAATTGGTCGACGGGATAACAGAGTAGTACCTTTTCAATTATTTTATTTTAAAATATAATTAAGATAAAATTGATATAACCAGTTAAATAATCATTGTGCTCTACTTTCATACTGTATATCTAATTTGTTACAATATGCTTTGTTTATCTAAAAGATCATTATGTTATTACTCTTGTGACCAGACAGACACAAGAACTACAACAGATTAATCTATTATATAGAAAAGTAAAAGGTTTTTTGTTACAAATTATGGTACTACTCTGTTATCCCGTCGACCAATTTCGCCAAGTTATACAAATCGCCAAACTAATAGCCAAATTATACATATTAACATAATTTTTATTTTAAATAACGAAAAAACAAATAATTAGTGGAATATTAATAAAAATACAAAGAAAAAGTCGAAATAAAAATCACTTAATGACATTTTAAACACGTGAATAGCATTTGATGTTATTGAATGTGACCTTCATGGTCATCCATTATTGGCATTTAATCTTCTAATTTGGCGATAATTTTTTGGTCGAAGGGATAACCTAGTAGTACCCAAATTAGATATATGTTAAGTGAGGGAACACAACGGTTTTAATATCATATATCAATTTTCCTCTGAATTATATTTTTTCATAAAATAATTTGGATTATTTATGGAGATTTGCTCGACTTGTCACTAAATTTATGAATAGACGTTCCCATATGCACTGTAAATAGGAAAACATAATGTTAATTGATAAGATAAGGAATTAAGAGACTTAATGGCTAAAATGTGACAATCGAAGTACTGATGAAAAATTATATATCTTATTTCCAAAAAATTTTGTTTCAAATTTTCAAATGTCTGCTATTTTTTCCATTTCCCATAAAAGCCTTTTATCTGATTTAAATAAAGCCTTGTTTTAAATGAAATGTAAAGTTTTTATTGTATCACTCTTTCAACGAAACCAACTGGCACACACAAAAATTAAAACTTATTAGTGACTCTGAAAAATAATAGCCTTGTAACTAACTTTATTATTTTTATCGATTGTAAAACTTATTGCTATTTACACTGTTAAAATTTTTGTTCTTGTTTGAACCGAATTCTTGTACGCTGTAGCTGCAATCATCAGATAGCGAAATCTTGAACCAAAATTTGGAGCTTCCTTCTGCAATCTTGCTCGAAGTATTGAAACTCTGCTTTAACCAGAGTTCCAAATGTTGGCACGAAATTTCACCATCTGATGGCTGGTAGCTAACTGAGCACCAAAAACATGGTTCAAACAAGAACAAGATTTTTAAGAGTATATGATAAAGGTTAAATATTATAAAAATACACCTGTTTCTAAAATTTTTCAAAAAAAAGTTCTTAGAAATAAGTTTTAAACAAAAATATCCAAACCATATATATTTCACAGATTTATTTATAATATTTATAACTCTTCAAAAAGCATAAACCCATCGCTTCGAACAAATAATACACACATACTAAACACTTCCAAAAATCTCAAATTTTCTTATACACAAGATGAAATTTACGGAATTTCCTATGCGTTCATACATTTTTCAGACATATTCTTGTACAGATTGAGAAGAGTCTTTGAAGTTAATATCTGCTGAGTATGCATGCGTAGAAAACCTTATTCAAGTTATTGGCAAATTTTAAAAAGTCCCTTTCTAGCAAATTTTTTATTCATTCAAGTTTAATCATTAGAAAATTTCGTCTTTTTTCCGTGTCTGAAAATAAAATGATTTTTTTAATATCATTTTTTAGTCTCATAAACTTGTAGGAAATGCATAATTTTGTATATCTGTAAGTCAAAATGAAAATTAGCTGTTTTTCTTACATAGTATGGAATATGTTAATTTAAAAAAAATTATTTTTTTCACTCAAATGTATTGTATTTTGGCATTTTCATTTTAAAGGGGAAATTTAAGTTTAAGTGAAATGACAAGGAATTAATCCTTTCGAGTCTGATTTTTTCTTTTCAATTTTTAGAAAAAATATTTTTACGTTAATATTAATAACAATAGATATCTAAACAGATTAATTAAAGTTTAATGAATATTCCATTGTCTCAAACATGAAGAATGTTGTCTTTTCCATATATATCCATATGACAGTAATTGTCGAAGCTATTTTATTGATATTTAGAAAGTATTACAAAAAGATTTAGCTGATATTATGACTCTCTAATACTTTTTGCTTTTTATTACACACGATTCTTTTAGGAAAATAACGTTTATTTTAAATTTAAAGAGCGAAATATATGTTTAAAATAAAAGAATCACAAATAGTGTAAAGAGAAGTAAGCCAATATTTATTATTATTATAATTACTAAATGTGTATACGTTAAATGAATCATATAATATGTGCACAGACACATACTAACATTACTGCATGTAAACCGTATCAAAAATAGTTGTTGAAACAAAGTAATACTCAATTAAAAGACATACACTATTACTATTGCACCAGACACAAAACCGTTAAGGTAATTTTCATTAAACTATGACAATCGAAGCACTAATGAAAAATTATATTTCTTATTTCCGAAAAAATGCATTTCAAAAAATTCTTAAGAGACTGCTAATTTATCCATTGTCTATAAAAGGTTTCATATAAACTAGCAGGCTGTGCCCGCTGCACTGGTCAACATTTCAAAATCAACCATGGATGAAACGAACTGGTGAATTTAAATTTGTATTTTAAATAATTTGGACCTCCAG
Source organism: Maratus speculifer (assembly GCA_964019185.1). Classification (NCBI taxonomy): domain Eukaryota; kingdom Metazoa; phylum Arthropoda; class Arachnida; order Araneae; family Salticidae; genus Maratus; species Maratus speculifer. Next base: position 1,398,876 of record CAXHSM010000007.1, read on the forward strand.
CAGGACCTTGCTCATTGCTGAAAACGATTTAGACACCATTGTGATATTAAATTATCTTAAACGTTGCGCAAAAACCAGCTATTTAGAAGTAACTATTTTAGTTTATTACTAACAGTGCACATTTGGAAGCGAAATGAGACCATTATGGCAACAGGATTTAAAATTTTCCCTTATCTGAAGAAATCTTAATTATTACAGTCGTTACCATGGTACAACTTCTGAAAAATTTCTTCACAACTTTTCATTATGTGAAGCCAGGAACCCAAAGCTACTCACACCTAAAAATTTTATATATATATTAAATTTTGTCCGCGCGATAAAAGGCACAATTATGCAAGAATCATCTTCAAACTCGTCAAGTACATTGAGATGGTAATATCTCAGTGGGAATTGCAAATGAGCAAAATCGGCCCAAGGGGGTGGTAATTGGGAAGGGTTCAAAAATTTGAATACCATCTTAACATGGCTTTCACAAAATCAGCTCTTACAAAACAATAGCAGGAAAAAAATAAATGTTTTTTGGTTATAGCAAGCTGCCAACGAAAAAAAAAAAAACCTTAAAATTCTTACTACAACAATTACTTTATTATTGCAAAATTTCCTCCTGAAAAATGAAAACAAAATTATTTGCTCTTTCGTATTTAAGCATTTTCTCTTTAGTTATTTAAGATAAAATTATGTAAATTTGTATAATTTGGCGAACAATTTGGCGAAATAGGTTGACGTAGATTGATAATCAAGTAGTAGCCAATTTACACTTTTTATATTTCACAAAAGATTCCTACACAGACATCATATACGCAGTAGGTTTAGCACGATTATCTTGGTACTACAATGTGACAAAATCCTCGTTTTAGAATACCAAAGAAATTTATGTATATTTTATTATTTTCTATCATTTTAAACAGCAATTAACAATAAATAAAAAGTAACTGTAGAACAAAACAACAAATATCATTTAAAAAAAGAAAAAAATGAAAGTAAATAAACAACTTATCATCAGATAAACAACTATAGCTGGGTTACCATATGAGGCAAATAATGCCATTTTGGCGCCAGTGAGATACCTCGATGAGTATATGACCAAATCCGTGACAAAATTTCCATTTCGAAAAAACTTTAATCGGTATTTATACTGCATTTTCCCTACTTATGTGTAAAAAACCTTGACACAGATGTCATGTATGCACCACATTGGCGCAATTTGGAGAACTTGGTTTTAAATTACCAATTTCATAAATATTTTTAAATTATTTTGTATTATTTGAAAAAAAAATAAAAAAGTTTAATTAATAGCTATAGAACAAAATGATTTATATTATTTTAAAAAACAAAATGAAAGTTAATAAATAGTTTATTAATATATAAACAACCATAGTCGGTTTACCATGTGTGGGATAAAATCGCCATTTTGTTGCAACCGTGCGAATGTGGTGCGTATATGACATCTGCGCCAAAACTTTAAAAGTTGCAATTAAATTATTTTACAGTTTGAATGAGGAAGACATTTATACTAAAATTTAAACATTATACGCATTTTTTTTTTTTTGCTATAACTGCTATTTATATATTTACAATTAAACATAAAAAAATATCCTAAAAATGCTCTCACACATTTAAAAGAGAGTGAGAAGATTTAGTAATTGCGAACATCGCTCCAGCTTATGCCTTCTTGGTATAAAATCGCATTTTTTTTATGACAAAAGTAAATTCAAACACCCAAATAAACAAATAACATACAATTAACAGATAAAACCATTTTTAAAAGTAATTCTGCTATTTTGTCCTGTAAGACACATAATGGTAGAATTAGATTTTAAAAATATTTTTTTAAAAAATAGAAAGAAGAATGTTATTTACGTTTTATCTAATAAAATATTTAAAATACATTTTTGTTAGCCTGCGTGAAAGAGAATAGCGAAAGTTTGGTTGAAGAAATATTGAAGAGGAAATGGTCAATTAAAAAAGACTTGCAAATTTTATTCAGCGGAAATTTTTCATTTCAAAATGTTGAATTTATCTATAGTAATAACGCATAATTGCATAAATTTACTTTGAATTGGAAAATTTTTCCTTCAGTACTACTTGGTTATACCGTAGACCAATTTCGCTAAATTATACAAATCGCCAAACTATTAGCCAGATTATATAGATACGCATAAATTTTCCTTTAAAATAACGAAAAACAAATTAGCAGAACATATATAAAAGTAGAAATAAAATGTCGAATTAAAAATCACTTGATGACATAATTAGTATTTATATTATGCTTAATGTCAAGTGAATGTGACATTTACGATCATCCATTATTGACATTTAATCTTGGAATTCGGGGGTAGATTTGGGGTAATCTTTCTTTCTTCAGTTTTTAAATTTTAAAACTGAAACTTTTCCTGTAAGTGAAATTAACGAAATGGCGCAAGAAAAATTAAATTAACAATGAAAACATTTGCAAAAAGAAATAAAAGAATTATACTCATATCTATATAATTTACGATTGAATATTAAAATATACTCTAAAAATTATCTTCACTTGAAAAAAAAAAACATTATTGCGACCATTAAGAACCTAAGTCGGGCATTAAGTCAGTAATGCATTTTCGGCTTAAAAACACATTCTTTGGTGACAAAAGCAAGATGAAAATGGTATAGAAACAAATAGTAACTCACAACTTACAACGTCTTTTACAATCAGATCTGCTTTTTTTCTGCTGTAAGTTATATTATACGGAAATTCGATAAAAAAAAAGAAAGAAAATAATAAAAAGGGAAATAACTATCATTCAAAATTAATTTAATCAATTTCTGAAATTCATGTTTTTATTCTAACACCAGGGATAAGTCGCCAAAAGTTTAACTAATTGTTATATTTCGCGTTAATTTATTTTTTAGGCATTACAAATATTTTTTTCATTTTAGAGATAAATATATTTTTATAATATTACGCCTCATTTAAGCGGCCTTTCTTTATTATTATTAATATTATCAGTAGTTATTTTCTGTTATTATTTGCAAGATATTTGAAATATTTCTAATAGATATAGCTGTTGTGTTTTGTAAAAGATGGGAACGCTTTTAGTTTCGTTCCATCATATAGGCCAAGATCATAGTGGAACGAGTACATTGTGTTGAATGAGGGCTAGCAAACTACCCAAGAAGACATGACAAAAAATTATCTTAATTATTCTTCAAAGAGATTTTCTTAATGATAATGATAAATCAAAACAACACTTGTGAGAGAATGAAATAAATAAGAAGATATTACCTGAGGCTTGAAGAATGATGATTAAGACAACATGAAGAAAAGAATCACTTGAGACGATTGTTGAAAATTGAAGAATAAACTATTATTTATTATATTTGTTTAATGAAGAAAAAATGAAGACATCGTTGTTATCTCATAATAATTTTCGTTATGAATTTTGACTTGATATGATCAATCTATCATAATATTATGGATCACACACAAATTCGTAGAATAATGAAGACATTGAATAATAAACAATAATGAAGACATTGTTATTATTTCAATATAAATTTCGTTAAGAAGTCACTTGATAGGAGCGATCTATCGTAATATTATAGATCAAATACAAATTCGTACATCTTCAAATTATAAAAGGAAAAATGAACTTGAATAGCTCTCCTTTTCTCCTGGGGATGCCATCATGAATAGAATAACATTTTTTTAAAAGCGAATGTTCAAAAAAAAAAATCAAAACTTATTTTTTTCCCAGAATAATATATATATTTCTTCATGAAACATTCAAGAAAATGATCTGCGTAAAAATATGAAATGGAAAAGGAAAATCTTGAAGAGTTGCAGATAACATTATACCGGATAGTGCACATAATTCCATTCACTACGACTCAGCATATTCAAATTTTTAACGGCCAACAAACCACCAGAAGGATTAGGCCGGAGCGGTGGAGATGTCTTACTCACTACAAAACATCCACTCGACTGACAACCGACCGTCACAGAGGGGAGTGCAAAGAGAAAGGGTTGCTGTAATCTCGCAACACGCGAAGTTGGCAAAGCTAGAATGAGCGAAGCGAGAGAGAAAAGACAAGCTACGTAGAAATGCATAGGGAAATATGAATTTAATAGGATAAATATGATAGTACTTTTAAAGAAGCAAAGCCAAAATGGCCAGAAATTTAACTGCTTAAATCACGTCATCAGTAGAATTTAATTTCATAGGCCAAGGGGAGGGCTTGAATAAACGGAAGTAACCACCCATAGAACGTTGGAGAAGCTTCTAGAAGCATTTTAAACCGGAAGTAATGAATTCAAACAACATTTTACCGTTTTAGAACATTCGAAAAGCTACGTAAGGAAGAAATATTTAAGGAGAAGGCATAAAAAAACGAAATCGAAATAATATTTAAAATGAGAACATTAATGAAAAAAAAATAAATGATGGCAAATAAAATAGTTGATATAATTAAATTAAAATAAAATATGGCAGGGGTTTTCGAGTAACCACCACATATTTACCCGGGCTTCCCCAAAAGAAAATATTGGAGAGATGACAAAAATTCAATAATTTTTTCATCGAGACAATATTTTCTAAAGTATGTACAAGAATATAAAATAAGTATACAAAATAAATGAACTATTAAAAATTGTATGAACACCAATAATTGCCTTACATGATATTAAATAATAATGAAAATTATTATCATAGTAGCAGTTCTTATGCTCATACATGAAAAGATAGCAAATATTAAAATAAAAGGTATACAATAATTAAGTTTCTTCCAGAAGTAGCTATCATGTATCAAACAAAATTGTTAGAGTCTATATATTTGCAGAAATAACAGTCTTTAATTATTAGCAGTCTCTTGTTAAGCTGTGCAAATGCAATATAATAATTAAATTTTAGCATATGTAAAAAAATAGTTGAGTATAAAAACAACAACATGTATACATATTCAGTTGATATCAAAATGAATCACACTATAACTGTATATACAAGTAAATGGTTTCAAATGACACATGTTGACAATCATTAAATTCAATGAATTTCTAAGTTGAGAATTTTTTTTATGCTAAAGACTTGAAAAAAATATACAAATGGTCAAGAGAGAATATTTAGGCTCTCATAAAAATATATATCTACATATGATACCTTTTTAAGACTTTAACTAATCTTAACTGAATAATTTTAGTGTCATTCAACAACAATACTTTCAAAGTAAATATTAACAAATTCCAAAAAGAGCATATACAAACTCTTAGAAAAAAAAGACAATGTTATTCTCCAATAAAAATACCTTCAAAGTAAATATAAACAAATTTCAAAGAGAGAATGTTTATACTCTCATAAAAGGATATTCTTGAACAATTTCAACATAAATTCAAAATAATTTCAAAAACACTTTCAATACTATATTCAAAGTAAATAAAATAAAGAGAGTATATTTAAACTCTGATAAAAGGAACTTACATGAATATATCAATGTAGCATATGACCTTAATAATGTCAATATACAAACAAAATCTATTATGTCAAAAATTTATATCAAATATCTTGAATATGTTTAATTGCAACATTCAAAAATTTTTAATAAAAACATGTGATCATGTTTTATTTGTCATATAACAAGTATTTGTTTTATATAAATATATAATGACTCAAACAAATATCTTTGGATCCAAAGTATGATTATAGTACAAACAAAAATCCTTTTTTTTTTGTTTACATCTTTATGAACTTTCAAATACTTAGAGCCATACAAAAAAAAATACTTATTCTAAATCATTCATTTTTCTTTTTTTTTAAATGTTAAAAGAGGTTAAATGTTAGAGCATGCATGCATTATAAAAAATTATTATATAAGTCACAATAGGGAAATTGATGTCATGAGTACTCATGTTTACCTTACACCAATAACAATTTACTTTTCTTTTGTAGAATAAACATTTGTCACAATAATTCAAATAATGACAAAATATTTCAACAAGTATATAAAAGACAAATTCTTTCTCAATTTAGCTCCAACTATTGAAATTAAAGGTTTTGTAAGGTTAAAAGTACCAGTATATGGCCTATTTGAGAGTATATATACGTATTACAATAATTATGGTTTAGTAGAAAATACAATGAATAATTAAAAACTTACATGCTTTTGCAGGATGACAATTGCATTGCATCAAGGAGAAGATGACTTAAACAAAAATAAAAAAAATATATAACAGCTGGCTGCAGCTTGGAATAAGAAATCAAAAAAATTATATAGTCACTCTTCGTACTCGACTATTCAGTCGAACTAGTATTGACTGAATCTGTTACAAATCAAGAGTCATCCTGAAAAAAGAAAAGAAGATTAGTTTATTTTTTACACATTTTATGTGTGCGAGGGCGAAGATCATAATTTTTGCATTGAGTAGACTTGTTTCTCACAGCAGTGTGAGTGTTATCAGCAGGAGCCTGTGAATGTACTGATTTACACGAATATGAAGATGTTTGTTGGCACTTAGAAGAAGAGAGAATTCGAGGAGATGTGTTACAAGCAACATCATGATTAGAAACTTCAGTAGGAAAATGTTGTCTCACAGGAGCAGAAGATGCACGATCAACAGCTGTTTGATCATGTGATGCATCTTTAGAAGAAACTGAAGGATATTGCAATGCTTCATTTCTTTTTTGGAGTTTCAAGATTCGGTTAGTGTGAATCAACATTGGTGATACATGACTATTATTATAATCTTGAATTTGAATAAGTACAGGAGAAATTATTTTCTTCACCATGTATGGGCCTTGTATTTTTTTGTTAAACACACTGGGAAATTTTACGTAAACAATATCATTAACATTGATGTTGGCAAATTTTAATTTTTCTCTTGATTTCTGGTACACTTTTTGTCTAGAAGATTCGTTATTTTTGTAAGCTTGATAGTATATTTTCTCAATAACATCCATTAATTTGTGAATTTCATAAGCAGTGTTGAGAATTTTCCAGGAAGCTTGAGTTTTGTAATTAGCATAAATGTCATTTACCTCTCTTCCAAAATGAAGAAGATTTTGAGTGAATTTTGTAGCTGGATGAGGCGTAGCGTTGTATATGGATTGGTGAATTTTTAGAGCAGTTGGTACATCAAAACCTTGAGAAGCCATTGTATTCACAGACGATTTTATTTGAGTATTACATCGCTCACTTAATCCGTTAGCCTGGGGATGGGCTACAGAACTGTGTTCCAACTTTATGCCAAGCTTTTTATTGAAATAAGAAAACATATCACTAGTGAACTGAGAGCCATGATCAGTAAGTGTTAATTCGGGCTTTCCATGAGTAGAAATGTAATGCAATAGAGCTTTGGTAACAGATTCAGCGCTAATGTTATTCAAGGCATATAATTCTAAATGACGAGAAAAGTGATCAATAACGGTCATCCCATATTGGCGATTTCTCAATGGGCCAAGTAAATCCATGGAAACTTTTTTATTGGGAGCTGTAGGCAATGGTGCAGGTACATATGGAGCAGTATTTTTTTATGATTTTTGTTTACTAAACAAATTTCACAAGAGTTGACATAATTAATGGCATCTGAAACAAGGGTTTTCCAGGTGAATCTTTTCTTTAAATTAACAATAGTTTTATGAATTCCAGTATGAGTAACATGAGCAATCCTTAAGGCTTTTGCTCTAAGTGACGAAGGTAAAACAGCTTTATGTAGCTCAATATCTTCTGAAGAAAAATGTCCATTGTAGCAAAGTAAATCATTATTTGGATTAATATAATAGCCATTTAAACTTTTAGATTTTTTGTTAGCTTTAAGATCTTCATAAATTTTCTTAATTTTTTGATCTTTTTGTTGTTCAGAGAAGATTGTGTGATCAAGAATTTCTAATAATGGGTCTTCATTATTATCAAAATTTGGAGGTGGAGAGTCACTTTGAAGATGACAGGTGTGGTGTGTCTTGCCAATTAAACCACATGAAAAATGAGGAATTTCTTTATGTAAATCATTTTGATTATCAACAATTGGTAGGAGTTCTTGCGTAGAAACAAGATCTGGATTAGTATGGAGATCTTCAGTAGGAATGTGAGGTGTTCTACTGAGAAAATCTGCTAACACATTTTCTTTGCCCGGTACATGTTGGAATGTGTACGAGTATTCCGACAGTTCTAACATCCAACGAGTAGTGATGTCAGCAGGTGATGTTGCTTTTTTGTAATTATTGAGGGGTTTGGCATCCGATAAAAGAATGAAGGGTCGACCAAAAATGTAATATTTAAAGGCCGTTATGCCTTTGTAAATGGCATAAAGTTCCAATTTGATGGCCGGATATTGTTTTTCAGACTGAGATAAAGTTTTGGAATAATACGAAATGGGACGCAGTTCACCGTCAAATTTCTGCATAAGAACAGCTGATATTGCTGTCTTTGATGCATCAGTATTAACATAAAAGGTCTGATCCCAATTTGGAAGATTTAGCAGAGGTTTTTGGAAAAAAATTTCTTGCAATTTATTAAATGCATTTTCTTGTTCAGATTTCCAACAAAACTTATTTTTAGGTTTGGTAACCTCAATGAGAGGAGAAATCAATTTAGAAAAATTGGGTATAATTGATCTATAAAATGAACATAGTCCAATAAAACTTTTTGTCTGCCTCTTGGTTTTAGGCTTTGGGAAAGAAGTGATTTTTATAATATTATTTGTAATAGGAAGAATTTTATGATCTGTGAGTTGGAAGCCCAAAAAGTTAATACTAGTTTTCATAAATGAACATTTTTCAGGAGAAAGAGTGATATTGTTGGCAATAAGAGTGTCTAAGAGCTTTGTGAGCTTCGTGACCATCTCTTCAAAGGAATTAGCGCCAACCACAATATCATCTTGGTATGCATAACACGAATCAATTTCAGATAATTGAATAACTGAATCAATCAATTGTTGAAAAGTGCTCGCAGCTGTCTTCAAGCCAAAAACGAGACGCAGATAGGTAAAAATTCCCCATGGAGTAGTAAAACTGAGTTTGTCTTGCATTTCTTTAGGGACTGCAATTTGCCAGTATGCAGGCGGCAAGTCAAGAGTAGTATAATACTTAAATTTTGATAATTGCACCAATAGATTCTGAATTCTTGGAAGAGGATATGAAGATGGGATAATAATAGAATTTAGCAATCTTAAGTCCAATGCCAAACGATATTTTTGAGGCTTCGACATATCAGTTCTCTTCTTTTTAACAAGAAGCATAGGACACGCCCAAGATGAATTTGATCTTTCTATAATACCAGCATTTAGCATTTGATTAATTTGGTCAAGTTGATTTTTGATTGATTTTTGTCGTCCGATTATCTACGCTAATGGGATATAGGACCAGGGGGGTTGCCCTCCGTGGGGGTCTTTCTAAGGGAACCTAACCCGTATTTACGCAAGGTTCGAAGAAAACCATAATTTGGTCAAGAGCTTCCTGCTCGAGTGCCTGTGGCACAGGAAAAGGTAGGGTTTTTACTGGGTGAGAATTTAACATTGAAAATTGAGGATTAACTAGGTCGGTATGACCTAAAGTGTCCAGAGATTTGGAAAAAGCTAGAGCTTTACTGCACAATAATTTTGTTAAAGAGTCTCTTTCATGAGGAGGTAAGTGTTTTAGGTCAAAATCATTTGGAGACAGTTCTTGAACACGTTTTCTTTTAACTTCTTCAGATGGTAAAATTAAGTTACAATATTCATTTTCAAAATCTAAATCAAAGGAATATTTTTCAATATCGTTCTCCCCAACATTAATGCACTCGCCAATAATTGAATTTTTATTTAAATGAATGTCCAGCTTTGATATATTCTGACATACAACCAAAAATAAATTATTTTGAATTGAAGATTTAGAATGCAGTGACTCATGTAAAACAAGACCTTTATTTTTTAAAGCTGGTTTAAAAATAAAATATTCAGATGGAGAATTCAAGTACTTGACATGTAAATAAACAAAAGAATTAGGAGGGATTAATTCACGGTTAATTTTTTGTACCATGTTGGAATTCACCAAAATTTTATTACCAACATTCAAATTAGTATGTTTTTCAGAAATATAACTAATATCATTAGCACTTTCAGGTGTAAAATGTTTGTCAGGCACATTATTATTAGTAGATAAATAGTTCACAACATTACCATAATCAGTTGGAAAATAGTTAGGAAACTAAGTAAAATTACCATCAATATAGGGATTATGATAATTCATATCAGTATTAGCAACATTATTTATAAATAAATCATTATCTTGAACTTTATAATTGTAAGGGTAGGTTGCATAATTATTGCCTAATTATTGCATTGTTGTCACCAGAATTTTCATATACATTATTAATATAAGTACCATTACTTAGAGTATTTGATATAGAACTTTCATAATAAGGCATTTTGTGTGAATCAAAAGAGTCTGGCACATTTATATTCTCAGAAGTATACTCAGAATTCATATAATAGCAAGTAGGGAATTCATTATGACTGTGAAAAGGGATGTGTTTATCCTTTATTAAGATAGACTTAAAAGTTGGCGATATGGTTATAGAATGTTTATTGATGAATTCAAACCCAAGAATGGCTTGAAAGTAGACATTTTTTATATGTGTAAGATAAAAAACATGATGGAAAAAATACTTGTCTATTTTAAATGCTATTTCAATGCATCCTTTGAAAAAAAACAGTAGAATTTATAGTTGACACTGACACATTTCTGGATAAGAATTTGTAGTGAATTCTGGATTTAATGCTATTAAAGCATTCTTGATCCAAAAGGGACAAACTTGAGTCAGTATCAATTAGAGTGGAAATTTCATTATGTTGTATATTTATAGAGATGCATGGTAGTGAATACGATTTATTAAATGAACTGCAGATGACGTGTCTTTCTTGTACACCATCATCAATTTCAAAAGCTTGCTTGGATGTCTCAGAATTATAAGAGCATGAAGATTTATTAAGTTTAGGTGGTATAGGGGATGTTTGTACAGAAGTGGATGATACTAAGATGACTGAAGATTTTTTGTCAACTTGACGCTTGTTTTCGTCACTACAGAGTACTGACCTTGAATGAAAATTATGGGAGAGGAGGCGGTCAGTAGAACCAGTCTCCCCTATTCGTTTAAATGATAGACATTATTTTTATTTTCAGAAGAAGAAGTGTAGTTTTTCTTTATGTGAGAATTAGACGAAAATTGAGATGAAGAATTTTGGTTAGAAGAATTGAGAAGATTTTTAAATTTGTAGCATGTGTCCATACGATGATTGAATTTTCCGCAAAACGCACATTGCAAAACGTTTTGTTTGTGATAAACGGATACAGAGTTTTTTTTGTGAGAAAATTTGTCGAAGGTGGGTTGATAAAAAGGACGTTTTCGAAATGACCTTTGTTGACGAAAATTATTTTTATGTTTATCTGCAACATCTTGTCTATTTGGAGAAGGTGAATACGTTCTAGCTTTTCTTTTTAGGTTACGATAAGTATGAGAATTTTCATTTTGAGTTTCAGATGGTGAGAAGGTAGTTTGAGAATTGACATAAATTTTATCCTTCGTATGTTTTATAGGAGATTTATGGAGCACATTAATAGAAGGCATAGAATTCTCATGAGCTTTTTCACTATCTAAACAATAAACTTGATCATAATTCTCATGAGATTTTCTAGGAGGAGAATCATATATATCTTGAAGAAAATTTGCTCGTTCAGGAGCTAAATCAAATGAGGAAGAATTTTCTTCTAAAATCTTTCTCTTGATTTGTTTAGCCAAAGCCTCAAGAAAATGAGTGTATTTTAGTGAATTTAGAGCAGCAGGATCCAATTTAGGATATGCAAGGCGAAGCTGCTTATCCAGACGAAATGCAAAATTTTTGACTGATTAAAAAAAATTCAATGTTAGATTCATTTGAATCTAACTTTATATTTTGCAAGGATTTGAGAGAAATAGCTTTTTTTGAGGGTAAAAAATAGGCTATAAAAGCTTTACGAATGGCTTGTAAATTAGTGTTCTTGAACTGAGACTGTGCTTCAAGAAAAAAAAGTAAGGCACTACCTTCAAGCTTTGATTTGAAAAGAACAAAAAGTTCTTTGTCAGAAAAATTATTTAACTCTTGTAGATCAGATAATTGATCAAAGAAAAATTCTACAGTCTGTGGATTGCCATCAAACGGCTGTATTGCAATGTTTTACTTTGATTTAGGAAGCATGATGAGATATTTAAAGTAAATGCTCAATAAATGACAGGTTAAATTTGGTTATAGACTGGTCATATAATAAACAATATATAAATTGACACATTATCTAAAATAATGAGGAATTTCATTTACGTTATGCACCATTTTTATATGTTAAAAAAAATGTATGACGAAAAGAAGAAAAAATGGGAACATATCTCTCCTAGCATGGGATCAAGAATATAAGACCCAAATTTTTTTATCATATCTTGCAATACATATGTTCTTATATTTATGAAAAGAAGAGAACAATTTATACAAAAATAATGAGTTATTTTGACCAGCACTTTCGTTAAATATTATATGATATCAATTATAAAATATATCAAGACAAAAAAATATTAATAAATTATATTATTCATGTACTGTGACACACCTGCCTTATTAAATAACATATAGAATCTTCTGTTCTAAAAAAAAAAATTATTTTTAGCATAAAATCAAAATATATTATATAATCATTTATTACACCTCTTTCAATAAAGAATAATAATAAAATATTAATCACTGCATGGTGAACACAGATAATGAAAACGTAATTTACTTTTCTTTCAAACATATTTAGATAAACAAATCATAATATCATTTAATAATTATCATGTCTAGAAGAATATTAATTGATTCAAAGAGGTACATGGTGCCAAAAGAAGACTATTGGTTCACAAGGAAACACGACACCAAAGAAGATTACTGTTGTGTTTTGTAAAAGATGGGAACGCTTTTAGTTTCGTTCCATCATATAGGCCAAGATCATAGTGGAACGAGTACTTTGTGTTGAATGAGGGCCAGCAAACTATCCAAGAAGACATGACAAAAAATTATCTTAATTATTCTTCAAAGAGATTTTCTTAATGATAATGTTAAATCAAAACAACACTTGTGAGAGAATGAAATAAATAAGAAGATATTACCTGAGGCTTGAAGAATGATGATTAAGACAACATGAAGAAAAGAATCACTTGAGACGATTGTTGAAAATTGAAGAATAAACTTTTATTTATTATATTTGTTTAATGAAGAAAAAATGAAGACATCGTTGTTATCTCATAATAATTTTCGTTATGAATTTTGACTTGATATGATCGATCTATCATAATATTATAGATCACACACATATTCGTAGAATAATGAAGACATTGAATAATAAAGAATAATGAAGACATTGTTATTATTTCAATATAAATTTCGTTAAGAATTCACTTGATAGGAGCGATCTATCGTAATATTATAGATCAAATACAAATTCGTACATCTTCAAATTATAAAATCAAAAATGAACTTGAATAGCTCTCCTTTTCTCCAGGGGATGCCATCATGAATAGAATAACATTTTTTTTTAAAGCGAATCTTCAAAAAAAAATCAAAACTTATTTTTTTTCCCAGAATAATATATATATTTCTTCATGAAACATTCAAGAAAATGATCTGCGTAAAAATATGAAATGGAAAAGGAAAATCTTGAAGAGTTGCAGATAACATTATACCGGATAGTGTACATAATTCCATTCAATACGACTCAGCATATTCAAATTTTTAACGGCCAACAAACCACCAGAAGGATTAGGCCGGAGCGGTGGAGATGTCTTACTCACTACAAAACATCCACTCGACTGACAACCGACCGTCACAGAGGGGAGTGCAAAGAGAAAGGGTTGCTGTAATCTCGCAACACGCCAAGTTGGCAAAGCTAGAATGATCGAAGCGAGAGAGAAAAGCCAAGGTACGTAGAAATGCATAGGGAAATATGAATTTAATAGGATAAATATGATAGTACTTTTAAAGAAGCAAAGCCAAAAAGGTGGCCAGGAATTTAACTGCTTAAATCACGTCATCAGTAGAATTTAATTTCATAGGCCAAGGGGAGGGCTTGAATAAACGGAAGTAACCACCCATAGAAAGTTGGAGAAGCTTCTAGAAGCATTTTAAACCGGAAGGAATGAATTCAAACAACATTTTACCGTTTTAGAACATTCGAAAAGCTACGTAAGGAAGAAATATTTACAGGAGAAGGCATCAAAAAAACGAAATCGAAATAATATTTAAAATGAGAACATTAATGAAAAAAAATGAATGATGGCAAATAAAATGGTTGATATAATTAAATTAAAATAAAATATGGCAGGGGTTTTCGAGTAATCACCACAATAGCCATTTTAATTCTTTTAGCAATAGTAATTTTCGCCAAAAACAGCTACTGGCAACCCTTTTGTCAAAAATAACCGAAAAATACGAAATTTACTACAAAAAATCAGAGTTATCCCTGTAAATTTGAATCATAAACCTTCGGAAAAATATTTCCTATCGAATGATACAATCGGCAAAATAATCCATCGGGTAGTTTTTGAAAACACTCGTTTGGAAGTTTCATAACTTCTGCTTTATAATATACAGGGTGATTCATAAAAGATGGGCAGAACTTTAAGGGGTTATAGTACACTTAAAGACAAATAATATTAAATAGGAGACTAAGGGTCCCAGAAGTATTCCCAAGGAGATAGGGGGCATTAAAGTTTAGGGTCCGAAATTTCAAATGATTATAAAAAATGGAAAAATTGATCGATTCGTTTGCGGTTTTTGCAAAAAATTTTCTTTATGCCAATATTTTCTTGAAATAAAATTTTAAAGTTCAATTTCAAAAAATGCCGATAGGGGGCGCTTTAGACTTTGGAGTAACAAACAACTATTTTTTAACGTTATTTTTTGTATTTCTTTAAATGATTTCGAAAGCTTAGACTTAAACTTAAATTTTGATCTAAAAATCTGAGTCCTAACGAGTAGTTAAGTAGCGTAAAGTGAAATTTGAAATTTGAAACCCTTCTCCCCCCAGAACAAAAATCAGTTATTCCCGATCTTTGTGTCGTAGATTAGGCTCTAACTACTGCCGCGTTTTGCTAAAATTATTCTTTATGTCAGCATTTTCTTGAAAATAAATTTTAAAGAAAAGTTTCAAAAAATTCCGATAGAGGGCGCTTTAGACTTTGGAGTAACGAACAACTATTTTATACCGTTATTTTTTGTTTCTCATTAAATGCTTTCTAAAGCTTAGACTTAAATTTTCAGCTCAAAATCTGAATCGCTGAGCGTGGTTCAGTAACGAGGGGAGGGGGTTCAAATTTCAACTTCTGAACATAGTTCAGTTTGCACTACTTAATCATGCCCAACGATTCTGTGCTGTGATACGAGGCAAAAATACAACTTTCGTCAAGGACTGCATAGTCGGAATTCACTCATAAAGGCACTGGCACAGTTGGAAACGTCGCTCATGCAAACGTTAAAGCTCCATTCCTGACGCTAGTCACCGGGTCAAGAAGGAGACAGAAAGTATGCAAATGTCAAATGGGGAAGAAGAAGAACACGTATGCAAAATTTCGACACGACAGGCATAAAAACCACTGAACGGTGAGTCAAGTGTAAGTCGCTGTAGTAATGAATCGGAAGATGGTGCCCTTCACGAATAAGGAAAAGGCTGAGATGCATTTAATTTACGGAGCGGCAGATGGAAATGGTGCAGAGGCACAACGAATGTACGGAGAGCGATTTCCCAACAGGCGGTTGCCTAACCGCAAAACTTTCGAGCGCTTGCACATACAGTTGTGTGAGACGGGATCATTTCTCGCTTCCCGGTCGAATGCAGATCGTGCAAAAAAGGACGAATCAGTAGTTGTTGCAGAAGCCATTCTGGATGTAGTAGCGGCGCAGCCAAGTACAAGTACTCGAACAGTGGCTAGGCAGGTGGATACCTCACAGTCCATGACTTGGAGGGTACTGAAGGATGAACATTTGCTCCCGTTTCATGTGCAACGAGTCCAGAAACTGTCTCCAGGGGATTATCCAAATCGTATTGAATTCGCCCGCTGGTTTCTGCAGCAGAACGCGCTAAATCCACATTTTGGACGAACAGTTCTTTTCACCGATGAATGTACCTTCACACGTGAAGGTACATTTAACACACACAATGCACATGTATGGGCGGATGTCAATCCACATGCTACGTATCCACATGCTCATCAGAGACGCTTTTCCATCAATGTTTGGGCAGGAATCCTCGGAGACCACCTAATCGGACCGTACCTTCTTCCTGAACGCCTCAACGGTAAAACATACCTCACATTTCTGCAACATGTGCTGCCAGACCTGTTAAACGTTGTTCCTCCACGCATCCGGCGGGTCATGTGGTTCCAGCACGATGGAGCGCCATCCCATTACGTACGAGACGTCCGCAACTATCTGGACATCACATTTCCGAACAGATGGATTGGTCGAGGTGGTCCTGTTGCTTGGCCTGCTCGCTCGCCAGATCTTTCACCCCTCGATTTCTTTTTTTGGGGACAATTGAAGGCTCTTATGTATGAGACACCCATTGAATCCCCCGAGGAACTGGTCGCCAGACTTTCCGCCGCTGTAGGGGAAGTGCTCGAAAAGCCTGATGTTTTCGAGAATGTTCGCCGTTCCATTCTTCGCCGTTGTTCTGCGTGCATAACGTCTGGTGGTCACAATTTTGAACATTTATTGTAATTACATGTTAATAAATATGCTTTGGTAACATAATCCTAATTTGTGTCTTTTTACCTCGTATCACAGCACACAATGTGTGGACATGGTAAACTGAACTGTGCTCAGGAGTAAAAATTTCAAACCCCTCTCCCCAGAAACTTAACCACGTCTAACGATTCAGATTTTGGGCTGAAAATTTAAGTCTAAGCTTTAGAAAGCATTTAATGAGACACAAAAAATAACGGTATAAAATAGTTGTTCGTTACTCCAAAGTCTAAAGCGCCCTCTATCGGAATTTTTTGAAAATTTTCTTTAAAATTTATTTTCAAGAAAATACTGACATAAAGAATTATTTTAGCAAACCGCGGCAGTAGTTAGAGCCTAATCTACGACACAAAGATCGGGAATAACTGATTTTTGTTCTGGGGGGAGAGGGGTTTCAAATTTCAAATTTCAGTTTACGCTACTTAACTACTCGTTAGGACTCAGATTTTTAGATCAAAATTTAAGTTTAAGTCTAAGCTTTCGAAATCATTTAAAGAAATACAAAAAATAACGTTAAAAAATAGTTGTTTGTTACTCCAAAGTCTAAAGCGCCCCCTATCGGCATTTTTTGAAATTGAACTTTAAAATTTTATTTCAAGAAAATACTGGCATAAAGAAAATTTTTTGCAAAAACCGCAAACGAATCGATCAATTTTTCCATTTTTTATAATCATTTGAAATTTCGAACCCTAAACTTTAATGCCCCCTATCTCCTTGGGAATACGTCTGGGACCCTTAGTCTCCTATTAAATATTATTTGTCTTTAAGTGTACTATAACCCCTTAAAGTTCTGCCCATCTTTTATGAATCACCCTGTATATGATAAAGACATTTTAGTAATTAAATATAGAATTTTATTTGTATTCCTCTTTTGAAAAAGCAAATAAGTGCACGAAAAATAATAAAATATAATAAAACTTGTATTGTAACTCTTTAACATAATATTCTTGTAACTTACTATACATAAAATTTAATGCTTTTTTTTATAAAAGCAAAAATAGAAAAATAAATAAATAGAAAATAGAAAATATTAGAAAAATGAATTGTTGCTAGAATTGTTTTGAAAAAGTGTTTTTAGAAATATATTAAAAATAAAAAATATCCAAACCATACATCTTTGACACATTTGTTTGTAATATTTATAGCTCCATGTAACACATTGTTACTTCTCTAGGAACAAACAATACACCAATAACAAATAATTGTAAAAAATTCAAATTTCCTTACGCGCACGAAGAGATTTTTAAAAATTTTGAATACGATCATACATTTTTCAGGTATTTATTTTCTCCGTCAAAAATATTGTGATTTCATGAATTTTGGGATATGCACTTTAAATAAAAAATATAATATTAATTGAAATGATAAGGAATTAAGAGAATTCACGACTAAAATATAAAAATCGGAGTACTGCTGAAGATTTATATTTCTTATATCCGAAAAATTATGAACCAAATTCTTCACAAACTGTTAATTTATGCATTGCAATGAGAAAACTAGTCGTCGCCCCCCCCCTTTCCAATATTGCTTATCCATCATTCATATGCATAACATAAAATATGAAAATAGAACATGTGTAAACTATTTATAAAATGCACCACAATTCCAAAATGAAATTTTAACGTATATTTAAATATTTTTAATAGTAATGCTCTATTACTGAATTTCGGGTATTACTTGAATATCCAGTCAATATATTTCGACAAATTATATTAATTGGCAAACTACTCTACGTTATACAAATTTGCATAAATTTTATTTTAAATAACAAAAAATCAAATAAATTCATAAAAGATTATTAAAAATAAAAGTAAAATGTCGAATTAAATATCAATTGATTACTTAACAAACACTAACGTATTTAGTATCAAGTGAATGCGACATTTCGATAAGCCATTAATGACATTTAATCTTATAGTTTGGCGATGGTCTTTTAGTCAACGGTTTAACTACCCAAACTACGTAAAAGAACCATTTTTATATCTTCAAAAATAATATTCGTATTAACTAACAATTTACTGCGCTAGATTTAACGTATCTTTTCCAATTAAATATTATATTTGAGTTAAAATTTGAATGAATTACAGGGTAACAACAAATCGAAGAATGTGAAAAATACAAATACATCGGCAATTAATTATCCGATAAAATTAATTCTTTACGCACAATTTATGTTTTAATTGACTTTTACATTGACTCCTTAAAATAAAATTTAAAAAGAAATCGAAATTTTCTATGTAACTTCCATTAGAATGAATATTTTGAGAGTCCTAAGAATATAGTTACGGATAATCGAGGCTACTGATATTCAAAAGGCTTCTTTACATTAATATAAACCAAATGCAAACGAAATTTCAAGTCTCTATCTCAATTAAAAAGTTTGTTCTTTCTCCAAAAAGTTACAACTCTATCTCCGAAAATTTGTTTTGGAGAATGCGTTTACAGACACACAGACAAACGGATGGCGAAAATGTTTTGCTAAAAATATGTTTTTCTGAAACTCCAGTGTCTAGCACGTGCAAAGGCGTCTTTTTTTCAAAACAATTGCAAGATTCGCCCTATATAATTCGTATGACGGGTAAGTAAAAAATGTAACGCATTAACGTAGAATGAATAGATAGTCGTTTTCTGAATCTCTAAATGAGAAATATATATTTTCGAGCTATCCAAATAGTGACGACTAACTTTAATAGACGAAATGATCCAGAATTTCTAGTATCTTGTTTTCTGTGTGACAAAACGGTAGTGAATTATTTCAGTAGTGAGAAATTATCGCTTGATTTTTGGAATTGTATCATAAATTAGAATTATAGTGACTAAAACCAGACTTTTGTGTTCGAATGGATTTGCAGAGATTTTCGAATTAGTGCGACCACGAGAATATAGGAAAAGGAACTTGAACTCTAGTAGGTAAGTATGTCTTGAATTCTAGACTTCTCGAACTCACTAGAAAAGAGTACTAAACTTTAGAGAAATCACATGGAACTATTTTTTCTAGAGCCACAATTAAGATTCTAGATTCCAGAAACATACTTTTTTCTTCTTTTGCTTATAAAAAGGTCTGATATAAAAAAGACCGTTTTAAAAATGAAATATAAAGTTTCATATGTTAATTATTTTAAAAAAAGAAACAACCCACATAGCATGCATGGTCACAGTGACGTCACTGTGAGTCACTGTGGTCACGTCACATCTGTGACCAAAATGCCACCCCTCAGTGACGTCACATTGTGACTGAAATGTGACGTCACACCTGTGACCAAAATGCCACCCCTCAGTGACGTCACATTGTGACTGAAATGTGACGTCACACCTGTGACCAAAATGCCACCCCTCAGTGACGTCACATTGTGACTGAAATGTGACCTTCTTAGAAAATTAAAAAATGTGTACAAAAATTCTTCAAAAGATGTTATTTAATGGAAAAATATTTTTCTGTCAATTGAAAAAGTTTTCGTGACGTCACTATGAAATGTCATTAAAAAATGCAGTTATATATTACATAACGTTTTTATCATTTCAAAACATTTAAATAATTTTAAACATTAATGTATGGATGTGTATCTAACATTCCAAATCAAATGAGTAATTTGCTATCCTTGACAGTGAAAATGTGTGCGTAAATATAGAAAAATATTTGTATTAAAAAATGGATTTATTACACATAATTATTAATTAGGATAGACTGAAAAAAGATTTTTAGACCGAAATCGAATCGAAAGACACAAATAAAAAGGTTTTATCCTCTATAACCCCCCTCTTTTTGTATTAAGAAGATACTATGTATGTTCACATGTGATACAAACTTTATTTTAAAACAAGTTTTTTTTTTATTATTATTAGCGTTAAATCTATTATTTTAAATCTTTAAAAACTTAAACAAAATTTTATCTAATAAACTTTAATTGTGATTATTATTAACTATTATTTACAAAAAAAAGAAAAACATGATTTTACAATTCATTTTAACTTGAACTGTTATGAAATTAATAAAAATAAAAAATAAAAATACATTAAAAAAATTTTCAAATAATTTTTTTTTATCAGAATCACTCCCATAAAACTATTGCGTATTTAAACTCCAAGATATTGCATAAGAAAAGAAAGAACAAAACGGTCATACGCATGGAAAGTGAAAATCGTCTGCAAGACAAGACTCTAGCTGGAGTCTGTGCAGGCTACTCTCGTAATCAGAGATTAAACAGCTCCTGTTAAGAAAAATAAAACCATATGAGAAATGACGTAACAGGAATGTCACATGCGAGAAATATTTTTTTAATTTATTTTTATTTTTCGTTTGTTTATTTATTTGTTTATTTTGTTAAACATTTTTTAACATGTAATTTTGATACTTTATTATTTTTAAACACCTTTTAAGAAATTTTACCGAAATAAACAACCTACACTTCTGTTTACTATCACAACAACAGCTGACTAGCGCAAGGCACACTGGGAAAATAAAATATCGCTGATGTTGACAAACCCTGGTAACGAGAGTGCCTTGCACGATAGTTAGGACTCTCGCTAGATTCTACAGTCTGCAAGCGAAAGAATAAATAAACGTAAACAAAAGTATTTTAAATTGATGATAGAAGGCGCGAGAAGTTAGTTGACTGGAATTTATGGCAGATGTGACTTGTGAGATGATGCGTATTGACACGGATTTAATATTTAAACAAGAATAAGAATGTCCACTACAACTATTTGAAGCGGCAAAACATAAGTCCGAGAAAATTAAGGCGGCTTTGACTGTTAAAATGATTTGGTCTTTGCCACTTTAATTATTATCGGATTTAGTTTGTGCGGCAAAAAGAACTATTGAATTCGATGGAAACTAGAACGAATGAATTCGATGGAAAAAAGGTATGGAAAAATATTATTTTTCATGGTTGCATTTATTATTATTATTATTCTGAGAAGGATTTTAATTACCATTCAAAAACATGCTATAAAACATTAATGCTTTATTAACTTAATAAAGTCTAATACAACCATTATTTATTTTGTTGACATAAAAAACTTGATTATTAATAATTTGGATTAGGTTGTCAAAGGTAGTGATTTTAATTGCATTTTAATCTGCGTTGTTTCCTTTTTAAAATAATTGGTTAAAATATTTCCATAAACATAAAATCATATGAAAATACATTATAATAAATTGTTAATATAATTATTAAACATTTAAAGATAATTATATTTTATAATAAAGAAGCTTTTTTATAGAATAAAATTATTAACAAACATCCTTTTTTAATTTTTGTATTAAGTAATCTTCGGAAACATTGCATAATGTTATTTAAAAAAATGCATCCACTCAGAAGAGGAATTTATAAGAGAACGAGAAGAACTTTTAAAAGAAATCGTAGATGTTTTATATTTAAAAACAAAACAATAACGTTAATGATTGTTTAATGTATTTTTTAACCTGTGAAATGTTATAAAATTTTTGAATAGAAAGTCATTGTGGGTGTAAACGTTTCAGTTGTAAATATTCTTATTGGAATGTTTTCAGAGAGAATTTGGAAGTTAAGACAATCAATAAGAATTTAAACATGATTGTATTTAAAACAAATAACGCAAATACTTGAACGGTATGAAGCTAAAAAGTAATAACTGTATTTTATTATAAATTTTTCATTCCAGACACTTTTATTATTTCCTTTAATGAATCATTTTACAGAGGTAAATTTTAAAATATCAATTATATGTAGTATTAGTATACATCGTGATTAAAGTGGGTATTATAAATACTCTCTAATA
Organism: Maratus speculifer; assembly: GCA_964019185.1. Classification (NCBI taxonomy): domain Eukaryota; kingdom Metazoa; phylum Arthropoda; class Arachnida; order Araneae; family Salticidae; genus Maratus; species Maratus speculifer. The sequence goes on from CAXHSM010000007.1 coordinate 1,421,380, forward strand.
TTATATATAAAATATTAATAATTATAATTAACGTATTTGTTGTTCTATTTTATGTTTATCGTCGGAATTTTTATTAGGTAGATGTGTCTATGATGGACAGCCTTCCGGTTATGGATATCCCCTTAATGTTTTTTTTTGTTTATTAATATACTAATAAATATTTAGCTTTAATTTTTTTTATAATTCCTCTTAGCATGTTTTAATAATATTTTAATATTCATAGAAGACAGTATGTGAAAACAGTTTGCGAATATTTTTTGATTTGTGACAAATTTGTCACTAACTTTGTGACGGCGGCAGCATTGGGCCAACTGGGACACAATTATGCAGTTATGAATATTGTTATGTAGTGTAAAATCACTTACATCTATAATTTTATTATACTTTGGCGATACATCTCAATTAAAACTTAGGAGCTGCTATAAAAAGAATGTATTAAAAGAAAGTTATTGAATCAAAATGTAATGCCATGCAGACTTTAATCTTCGTTACATATTTTTTTCTGTTGCAATAAATAAGAATATTTAGGACAATTGAATATTCGATCTATTACAATTATTTCAAATTTAGCAATTTGTTTTTCTAATAAGCATTAAAATTAAAAAGAAAAAAAAACTCTTCCTTTAAGTTGCAACACTAGCCACAGAAAAAGACCCGGATGATAATGTAAAGTCTGTGGGAGCGTTCTTTTCAAATATCTCGCTCAAATTTTAATATTTTTACATGATTTTTTTCATAGGATAGCTGAAGGCGAACCACAACCAGCCTAGTTTTTACTTTTTCAATTTTGGTTTCAGATTAAAAAAAAAATATTTTAAATTTCAAAACCGGTTTAAACCGGTTCTGATATTGAAACTATCATAATATAAAAAATATATAAGCAAAATTTAAAAAGTAAGAAATAGGTCAGTTGTAGATCGTCCTCAGCTATCCTATGCAAAAAATCATGCAAAAATATTAAAATTTGAGCAAGATATTCGAAAAGAACGCTTCCACAGAGTTTACATTATCATCCGGGTCTTTTTCTGTGACTAGCGACCTTAAAGGAAGTGTTTTTATGATAATTTTAATGCTTATTAGAAAAACAAATTGCTAAATTTCAAATAATTGTGATAGATCGAATATTCAATTGTCTTAAATATTCTCATTTATTGCAACAGAAAAAAATGTATCAAAGATTAAAGTCTGCATGGCATTACATTTTGATTCAGTGACTTTGTTTTGGTACATTCTTTTTATAGCAGCTCCCAAGTTTTAATTGAGATGTATCGCCAAAGTATAATAAAATTATAGATGTAAGGGATTTTACTCTGTATAACATTGTTCATAACTGTATAATTGTGTCCCAGTGTAACTTCACAACATTGACAATGCTGCCACCGTCACAAAGTTAGTGACAAATTTGTCACAAATCAAAAAATAAACGCAAACTGTCTTCACAACCTTGTGTCTATCGTCACAGAATAGTCACAGTTTTAATGACAATTTTGTCACAAATGACACATTTTTCACATTTTGGTCACATCGTGACGTCACAAAGTGGTCACAATGTGACGTCACAAACGAGCTCTAAAACGGCCATAACGACTTCACATTTTAGTCACAGTGACTTCACATCGACGTCACGTGACGTCACATCGACGGTCACAAAGTCACAATGTGTCTTCACAACGACGTCACCGTGACGTCACCATGTCTTACGGGAAATAGGCATACAAAATCACTAGTTAAACGATAATACTGCCAGGCAAGTTTATTAGTTTGGTTGTTTGAACAAACTGAGAAATTGTGATCAGGTAATTGGTGTGTATTGGTGTATTTTTTGTCGTCCAATTATCTACACTAGGGATATAGGACCAGGGGGAGTGCCCTTCGTGGGGGTCTTTCTAAGGGAACCTAACCCGTATTTACGCAAGGTTCGAAGAAAACCACGAAAACTCCGAACGGTTAGGCCGACAGCCGCGATTGGGTTCGAACCCAGCACCTGCCGTCTACCAGTTGAGAGGTCCGTACCTCTCGGCCACTGGTGGGGCGATCAGGTAATTGAAACTGATCTGTTATATGAAAAAGTTATTTGCTACGAAAAGTATTTTTCGGAAGTGGTTTATGCCGGAAAGAGTTCCATATCCTGTTCGGGTTGGTTCGATTAGCGAAAAAATCAAAATGGCGACAAAAAGTCCTTTTAACAATTTACACGATTTCTCAAGATGGCGGAAAACATGACTTTTCATTAATTTATAAACATATATTTATTTAATGAAAGTTATATATGTCACATGTTAAAAAAATATACGGTATTTATATAAATATTTGTGTAAATATTTTAAATATACATCTATATTTACGTAATTATACAAATAGATATACACATATACCCGTAAGGCATGGTGACGTCACTGCGACGTCGTTGTGAAGTCACATTGTGACTTTGTGATCATCGATGTGAAGTCACAGTGACTAAAATGTGAAGTCGTTATGGCCGTTTTAGAGCTCGTTTGTGACGTTTCACAAAGTGGTCACAATGTGACAAATTTGTGAAAAATTTGTTATTTGTAACTAATTTGACATTAACATTGTGACGAAACTGTGACAAAAGCAACGATATTTAAATTGCCAGAAAGATGTTTTTAAAGTAAATAACATGTTTTGAAGGATATTTATAATTTTCTAAAAATTTTTAATAAAGTCACATCTCAGTCACAATGTGATGTCACTGAGTGGTGGCAATTTGGTCACAGATGTTATGTGACCATGCATGCTATGAGGGTAGAAACATAATATATACACTTATAAATAAATATTACATATTTATGTATGTATTTATAATTTTATATATTTTATGTATTTAATTATATATGTCAAATAAAAACAAAAGCTATACATTTTTCACAAAAAAATGTTAAATGCAAAAAAATACACACACACAAAAAAAAAACGGATAGAGTCTATTTCAGTAGTAAAGAAGTTGGAAATTGCGCGTCAAATGTTGCAAATAAGGTGCATTCGTAATACAACGAAGTTTAAAAATTAACAGACTTGGTGTAATAGTATACAGTATAGTATCCGAAATCTTGTGTATGCCCCGCTAAATATTATCTGCTTTCTATTATATGGGAGGCAACTTGTAGTAAACCTTAGCAACGTATATTAATCTCATAAAATGTGAAATAGTTTAATATAATTAAAACGCACCTCAAGAAAGTTCTCCCTATAGCAATATCCCATTATAAAATGGAATAATTATGTACGACCATGTAAATGAATAGCAAATATTTTTTTAACCACAGATTGTACAAAATGTATAATTTAGTATATATTTCATAGAATATCGATTTATTACTTTTGGCAGAGCGTAACATCACTAAAATTCACTTTCAGCTATTTTTTCTCAATGACTGTAATCAAATGGTGTATTTTTGATTTTCCCTATATTCGAATTATTCATCCAATTTTCATAAAATTTTAAATTACTTGATAAAATCATTAATAATTATATATATTAACTTTCAAATTATTCAGTTGTGTAGTTTTTACTTTGTTATATGCGGACAGACGGACGAACGCACAGACGAAACACTGATCGACGACTGTAAGTGCTACGTATTTATATAATTACGAACGCAATTAAAAAGCAACCCCAAAGGCTGAAGACCGCAAGCACATAGATTTATTTAATGCTAAAAATATCGGAACAGAATATGAAACTCTTTCCTTTAATTCTAATGGACATCTAATTCATTGATTTTCATTTCAACCGGTTGAGTACCTTTTCTAGTTATCTAAAATAATCAATTAGTTTCTCTCGTAATTCTTCTCTCCATATATAGTTCTAGTAGAACTTTATTATTTTAACGGGAATAATCTTCTTAATGTATCAACTGAGGTAGTGTACTAATTAATAGTTTAAAATTTTTCTTGTGGTCTCGTAAAATAAATTAGATTGTATTCATCTTAACTCAAAAAACATTGCAATGCGTTACTGATTTCATTTATAGCGATTTTGAGTACAATGCGGATATTAAAAATTCTCTTGATTATATCTTTAAGCATATTAATTAAGCGTAATGAGATAATTAAGATTCCGAATCACCTCCTGTGATATTATAAACTAAACTTTTATATTCAAAGGTTATAATGTTTCATTAGGAAATTTCTGTTATATTAGGTTAGTAAATATTGTTCATTAACGAAATAAACGTCTTTCTCAAAAAGTTTTTGGATAGGTAAAGTAAAAAACTTATGAAATTATTTAATTAGAATAATTTATTTAATGGAATGAAAACTGACAATCTAAATAAAAAGTGAAAGAAATTTTAATGCTTGTAGTTTTAAATTTAGCATATTTTAATTTTAAGGCACAAAAGAATGCGTTAAAGAATATGAGGCTATCCCTGTAGATTAATAATTAACAAATACAGAAAAAGTTCCAGTCGATTAAAAGAAAGTAAACACTCCCAACTACCTTTGAAAAAAAATATCATATAAGAAATTACAGGTAGCAACGATTGGAAATAAAGCTTACTTTTAAATGATGTACCTAAAATTTGCTTAGGGAACCATCTACATATCAAAATGAATCCTAACTTTGGGGGGTGGGGGGTTCAATACCAATACCCATTTCTCACAGCATCAATTAACTCTACATCCTTTATAATTAGCCTAATAACATTTTTCCTCTAATTCATAAAATAAGTTTCAAAGAAATTAATTATTTTAAAACAAGTATGTTTTAAAAGCTGTATTCAGATAGAAGTTCGGTACTCGATTGTTGACAGAAAAAGCCCCCTTCTTGATCAAAAGGCGTCTTACCACTAAAGCAGTCATTAAAGAGTGCTAGATTACAGGATATCATCAGAAGTTTCAAAATATCTAGTCACATCTGCCACAGACGACCCCTTAACCCCTTAACGCGAAGTGTTGCCGGGTCGGCAACACCTAAAGTTCCCCCTGTTTATAGGCACAAAAACTCCGTGAATATTTAAAAAGTAATCTAATGGCTATTTTAAAACTTTCTTATTTGTTCTAGATGGCAACTCCACAGAGATCAAGCTCTACAGTTTTTAAATAATAGGTAAAATATTTTAGTGTAATACGCGCTTCACAGCAATGCTCTTCTCACTGCGTTTATCAATGCTTTACTTATGGGAGGTTACCACTTCGGCAACAGCTGTATAATTAAAATGGTTAATGTAATCTTTACAAAACAATACCTGTGTACTCCTCTCGGCCTAAATAGATTGCCTAATTTTTTTTCTTTAAATTTCAACTTTAAAGAGTAGTGCGCCGGAAAGGGTTAACCAATCATTATGTCGTTTATTAAGAATAATTTAAAAACTACTTGGAAGAAAATTTTTTTAATTTTGAATTTCCATAAAGCAGGACTTAATAAATCTAAATCCTTCAAAAAAGTTTTAGGTTGCAACTCATAATTTTTGCGAATATTAATTTCATAATTTATAATCCATATCATAAAATCATAAAAGTTGAAAATTCAATGTATTTATTTTTGGATATTATAGTACTATATATTAATAAATAAAAAATTAGCACATTAGGAATAAAATCTTAATAGATATTTAAAAAAATATATGAAAACGTAATTTAACATTAGAAGCATTAAATTTTGAATGCTTACAATTCAAAAACTTATTCAAATGACTAAAAATTTGGTGCCGAGACACGTACTTTGAACAGAAAATTTTGAAATATCTTGTTAAAATTGGGTATTACGCCCCCCCCCCCAAAAAAATAAAAATAAAAATAAAAAAAAAAATAAAAAAAACTTGTTTTAATATGTAGATGACCCTTGGCAAATTTTATAAACACCATTTAAAAGTAGAGTTCATTTTCAAACATTCAGTACCAGTAACTTTTTTCTACGCTAATTATTTAAGGATTTAGTAGGGGTTGTTTAGTTTTTTTTTCCCACGATTGTGCATTTTAATTTGATAAGGCGATTGTTTAGCTGCTTAAAAAATTTGTTTATTTTTTAAAATATGGTTCAAATGGTGAACTGACTATATTTCAATGCTAGTTTTCTAATACTGAATTTTGAAAGAAACAAATAACAGCATATTTAATTGAAATTATAAAAAAAGCTTTAAAAATTTTCATTTTTAAAAATCTCTGCTATTTTTTTAAATAATAATATTTTATTCAATTTTTTTAAGATGCAAAAATGTGTATTACAGAAGATAGTGAATGATTTTTAGATAAATCTAATTTTACATTTAATATAATATTTTGACTGATATATACAGTAAAAAAAAGATAAAATCTAACATACTTTCATATACAGGGTTCGTATGAGTCCTGGAGTTTCCAGACAAAAAATATCTTCGGCACCAATATATATATATATATATATATTAATCGAAAATTTATCCTCAAACAATGCGAAATTACGCGCGTTTAATTAGATTTTTTTATAACGTGGTCTGGTGTAATAACGCAAGGCGAGGTTATAACGCCACGTGCTAATATTTTGCATAATTAAGAAATAATCTGATAAATGACACCCATTTGCTCTGCGCAGAAGGGTTTTGAGTAATATAAATCGCAAAAAACAGCTTCAAGTTAATTTGTTTCATTTTTAGATCTTATTGTTTTTACAAGCAACTAAAATTAATGCTTGATCTAAAATTTGCGAGATACGTTTTTTGATGTGAAGACTATTTTTTTTATACGGAAATACTTTGTTAATTACATAAATTTGTAGTACATTTCATGGACTTTCAAAATGGTGTTGAAGATTTTGGATATCTTCTCGAGATAATTTGTAATTTAAAATGTACAGCGCAATAACTATAACGGGGTAATAACGCCAATCCTTGGCATTAATACCCCGGTTGATTCTCTACAGTGGCCGAGCTACATCCTAAATACTGATTCAAATAAACATAGTTAAAACTGTGCAATGTTTCTAATAATTCTATTTAAGCGGTCCTTTTTATGCAAAAAGAAGCTCACGGTCTGATATTCTTTTGCCTCATCCTCCCCCCCCCCCCACACACACACCACACCTTTATTTTTCTTTCACTTTCACAAAAAATTGAACATTTTCAATAGCTTAGAATGCAATTTGTCAATTTCTAAGTTTGTAGAGTTTGTATTTTTAGAATTGGGCAATTATTCCATCTTATTTCATAGTTTTGTTTGCATGGCGTTATTACCCATATAGGTGAGTAACAACGCCAAATAGCATTGGTCAAGAAATTACCCCATTACATTTTATGAATACATATCTGTTAAATTATTTTTTTAAATAGAGATAGTCAATGAGTTGCTGTATCAAATTATATATTTGTTTGAAAAATACAAACTATAACTGAGCCCTGAAAATTGGTAGAACCATAACGTGGCGTTATTACCCCAGGGCACCTTATATAAAATAATTCTGATATTTCACCTGGATGATAATAGCACCGATACGAACCCTAGTATACTTTATTTTGAAATAATAACAACAAAAAAAACCTGAATTCTAATTCTATGTGCAGATTTATCATATATATACCAAATAACATACACAAAAAAGCTTTAAAAAAAGGTTTTAGCAGTTTTAAAACAGGAAAGTGACAAAAATCTGAACATGGAGCAAAAGCCGTTTAAAGTTTGAATTTGCATGGAGTTGGGTGCATCAATAAAATTTAAAATATTCTCTTTCTACAATATATAGGTAAAAATGAAGTGCCAAAGTATTTATAATTAAATAAGCTTTCATTTAATACTAAAAAAGAAAATCGTCTTTTTGACCAATTTTGAGGTTAAACTGCTTCATAAAGATATTTTTATATTTTACAGTTTTTTTTTCCCTGGAAACATGTACAGTCGTGGAAAAAAAAATATCCAACTAACTTTTCAACAAGTTATTGTAGAAGAAAGTTGCTGGTTCCACACTATTGGAAATAAAGTATACTTTTATATGATGTACATAAAATTTGCTTAGGGGACCATCCACAAATTAAAATGAACCTATATTTCATTTGTTTTCTATAACAATACCCAATTTTAGCAAGATATTTTGGTTTAAACTGTTTAGGAACAAAATTTCAAGATATTTGAATGATAAGGTTTTGAATTATAAACATTCAAAATTTAATATTTCTAATGTTACATTACATTTTCATATTTTTATTAGTATCACCGGACACTATATTCCTAATATGCTAATTTTTTATACAGGGTGTCCCTTCTCAACGGTGGCCAATGGCTAATTTCTAAACCGTTAGTCATAGACATATAGTTCCAATTGCAAAAATGCTTTTAAAAAGTCAAAGAATTGTTTTTTAAGCGATTTTGGTCAAAAAAATGTTTTACTAAAAAATTATTAAAATTAAATTTTTATACGGTCCCCCGGTCCTATAAGTGATATTTAGTAAAATTTTTTCAACACTGTAGCAAGTAATACAGAAAAGGTCCCATTCATGTAACATTAAAATTGACCGAGTTATGAAACTTTAAATTTCATGACTTAAACCACTTTTGTATAGCTGAAAACGAATGAGTTCGACATAGCTTTAAGGGAACGTACACTAAGTGCTTAAAGTATTATAAAGGGAGTCGATTTCCAACGCTGTTCAAAGGCTACTTCCTAAACTATTTTTCACAGACATATAGTTCCAATTACAAAATGTTTTAAATGAGCGATTTAAATGAAGGCGCTGTCACCGTATAAGTTTTACGGTAGTGTTAATTATAATTAATTAACTTCTAGATTGGTTATTAAAATAACTGAAGACATGAATTTAAAAATTCTCTTTATCGAAAAAATCAAATTTTGGGAAATAGCGAAAAAACTTTAAATGCATCTATTGGTTTTCATTATAAATTTTTAGATTGCATTGTTAAAATAGTGGAGGTTTGTATAGACTGATAGAGAAATCAAAAAGCGATAAGTCGAGTTTTGAAATTCATATCCTCTATTGTATTTTTACGTATGTTTTATTTTGTAAGCAAATGAATCTGATTCTTTTCGTGATTTTATTTTAAAAAGGTATGTTATTTTGATAAGCTTTTATTTTATTCATAGTTTTCGTATGTAAATTTTACTAGTTCAAAACTTATATTCAAATTTTAACTCACTTCCAAATATCTGATTGAGGTTCAATTCCCATATTTATTTAAACCCGATGACAATGTAATATTAATACAATTTTAGGTGCGTTCCATTTATTTATTTTATAGGACTACATCAAATTCTATTAGGTTGAGTAATCTAATAGAGCTTTAAATATGTATCATTTTGTAACGATTTGTGACTGTTGCTTTTCATAGTTTAATTTAACAAAATTTCTGTTATTTTTTTACTTATATTTTTAGCACAAATTGCATATTTTACTTTAGCATGTAAATGTCAACATAAATTCAGAAACAACATTGTAAAAAATTTTTTTACTCTCAATGTTTAAAGTTAAATTTTCTATCTGATGTTTCTTTTTATTTCCAGTAAATTTGTGACTGACCCCTATTTTGCAGCAAAAAATATGCTTCAACTTTGAACAGCTATAACTCGGTCAATTTTGATCGCAGAGGAATGGGACTTTTTTTGTCTTACTTGTTAGAGTAATAATAAAAATTTTCTAAATATCACATATAGGACCGGGGGACCGTATAAAAATTTAATTTTCGTAACTTTTTAGTAAAATATTTTTTTGGCCTAAATCGCTTAAAAAATAATTCTTTACCTTTTTTAAAGCATTTTTGCAATTGGAACTATATGTCTATGACCAACGGTTTAGAAATTAGCCATTGGCCACCGTTGAGAGGGGACACCCTGTATAGTATCAATACTAAAATACCCAAGTATAAATACATTGAATTTTTATAAGTTGTATATATTTTTTATAATTTTTATAATTTATCTATGCATATTTTTATTATTGAAATGTTTTTAATTTTATTATATTAATTGTGAATCATGAAACTAATGTTCAAAAAAATTATAAACTGTAACCTAACTTTTTTTTGATGGATTCAGATTTACTAGGTTCTGCCTTATGGAAATTCACAATTTCAAAATTTTCATTCCAAGTACTTTTTAAATATTCCTTAAAAAGCGGCAAAATGATGGTTTAAACGATCATCTACGACAGAAAGTGACAATTTACTTTTTACTTCTTATGCTATCGCGTAATCTAGCAGACTTCAATGACTATTTGAGTTGTACCCCAGATGCCTTGATGAAAAACGGGGCTTCCTCTGTCAGCAATCGAGTATCGAATTTCAATTTGGATGCAGCCCCTAAAATATGCTTATTTTAAAATGATTAATTTATCTGGAACTTATGTAAGAATTGCATGAAAATTTGTTTTTAGTCGAATTATAGGATTTACATTTCATATAAGATGTCTGAATGGGGTACTTAATTCAAAAAAGGGTTCGTTTTAATATGTAGGTGACACCCTAAGGAAATTTCATACACATCATTGGTTGTTTACTTTTTTATTTTTATTTATTTATTTATTTATATTTATTTATTTATTTATTTATTTATTTATTTTTGCGTTTGTAGATAAAGAAGTCGCTTGTAACTCTGTAAAGTTAAAGAGCTGTATTATAATTGAATTGGTCATTTTGAAACGGGATCATCTCCTATGTTATGGCATAAGAATTAACCCATTTTTTAAATGACGGATTCAGTTTTTCTATACATTTAAATTCAGCGTGCCAAAAGGTGGAAATACAAAAACTCACAAACTTTCACTTGAAATTTTCATATTAAGTTGGATTTAATCAAAAGAAGTTTCGTATTTTTTGCCAATTTAAGGGTTAATGTTATTAGGGTTTCATTCATCTGACATTCATAATATTTTTTTGGAATTCAATTTTCTTTCTATTTTAAAAACTGTTGTGATTTATTTATAATTCAGTATTTCAAATTTTGTTTAAACATTTTTTTTCTTTTTAGATATTTGAAATTTTATTCATGTCTCCATTTATTGTTTATTGTTTATTTTTTATTTTTTTTTTCGGATTTTCAAAAATTTTAAATTTTAAATTTTATTTAAGTAATTTGATTTTAACAATTTTAAAACTTATAAGTTTGCAAATTCACTTTATTAATTAAAAGATAAGTTGTTTTGAAAGAAATATTAAATGGAACCATCTGTGCGATCGTGCGATCATACTTACCCACTTATAACTTTTAAAGTTTGGAGCCCTAAACATCAAACAAACAAGCAAACAAAACTTTTGTCAAACTTTTTAAACTTACTTTTTTAAATATCTATTGAAATCTATTGATTTCTTAAAATAAATGAGAACTTACTCGGTTTTTTGGTTATTCGGTTGATTATATTAGATTTCGGTAAATATTTAAAAATCTACATTAAGAGACAATTTTTTTTCAGTATAATATAAGTTTAAATGAATAAAAATTCAATAAGTTCAAGTTAGCAAATTAGGAGAGAATAAAGTATACATGAAACGGCTAGAACTTTAGGGGGAAAGGGACACATATATCTTGAATATATGATTTTAAAGATTGGCGTAAGAAAAAAGTTGCAATCTATCCTGTTTAACTACTACTATTTACTATGCAGTCTTTAATGGGAAAAGAAAACAACTTAAAACTCTCCTTTTTATATGGTACTTATAAAATACATCGGGAAGTAATTCAAAATCAGTTTGAAAAGTAATCAATAGTATAGGGCTGATTGCTTTCAATATTGTAGTATACCAGGGTAGCGAGTGGTCAGGGAAAAACACAATCAAGAAATGTGTTAAATACGAGTATTTTGTCATAAGAGAATTTCGCCTTTTTGATACCTTTATATTATTGGTAGTATTTTTTATTAGAAAATACTGCTATACTCTTATTTTAGCATAATAAAACTGATTGGTAAGTTTACCATACGAATTGAATGCTTCCAAATGAGCGACAAATTGCCCAGGCCGTGAATCGAACGAGGATCCTTGGCTTACCAGGCCAAAGTTTTACCGTTTAAGCCAAATGGGTGATAGCCGGGTGGGATTTCTCGCTCAGATAATTTCGTTGGTCATAACATCTGGTCTGTCATTAAGACAGCCCGACAGAAAAAACCGCAGGTGATGGAACTCCATATAACGATGGGTACATAGATATATTATTATTTTACCGCAATCAAACTGATTGGTGAATTTATCATACTAATCGAACATTTCCAACTAAGCTCAGTTGGAAAATAATAAAATTAAAGTACTGGTAGTTTGCTCCTTTTTTTTTTTTTTTTTTTTTTTTTTTTTTCGCTTATTACTGGCACTCTGTATACGTTTAATAAACAAAAAATTGAAATATACAATGTCTATCTTTTTTTTATTTTAATACGAAAAAATAAGTGTAACGAAATACGAAAAGGTTTTCTAAACTAAAGTACCAGATCAATGAAATGAGTTTAATTTTTTTTATTTTAAAAGATCAACCATAATATTAAATTGTTTAAAGAAAAAAAATCCATGCATGCAAATATTTATGATTTTTTTTTATTTGCTTTTTGTGGTTTAAAGCTAAAATTTAAAAAATCAAAAAAGAGTATTTTATGTGCTTTCTACATATTTTTTGGTATATTAAAGTTATGAATTGTGTAAATATTTTAACTTTCACTGAAGAATTTCGAAAATTAAAAATGTCAATTTTCAAATAAATTAAAAGGGTTACGGGAAATATTGTTTGATATATTTACGCTTGAAGGCAAAAGTTTGACAAAAATACGCATGAGAAAATATTCCTTTAAAACTTTTAAACTGGGGAAAATATTTGCAGACTTTTTCTTCATTCACAATCAAATGAATCTTTATTTTACTTTAAATTATAATTGATGATGTTCAAGGGTTAAAATTAACAACAAAAAAGAAAACACGCATGCATGTATTTTTATTGTCTTTTTAGAAATCAGTTAAAAGATGCTCAATGCCTTTTTCATGCATTTTTGAGCATGCTAAAGTTATAAGTTATGGAAATTTATTCATTTTTACGGAGGAATTTAATAAATCTGACACGTCAATTTCGATATAAAATATAACAGTTAGGGAAATATTGTTTTATTTTTGGAGGCTTAAAGTAAAGCTCGGCAAAAGTACTGATGAGAAATATTCCTTTTAAACTTTTAAAGCAAAAAAAAAAAAAAAAAAAAAAAAAAAAAAAAAAAAAAAAAAAAGAAAAAAGAAATTCAAACTTTTTATTTATTCCAGTCAAATGAATTTAAACATATCATTTTAAAAATAAAATATGAGCATAATGTTACATTTGTTGCTAAGCCTCGAGGTGAAATGTACTATTCTACTCTGGTGAATATTCTTTTGGGAGGTTTAAATAATATTTAAAAGAAATTTTCATTTTATCCATAAAAAAGGAGAAATTTTGTCGAAAACTATTATAAATGACACCCAAGTGACAAACAATTTTAAAGAAAGGTAAGACGTCTGAAAATTTATCTATTCAATGCATTTGAATAAGACTTCCAGAGTGACACCAGCTATACCTCCATTGATACTTTAATCTGATCAATTGATAGATATAAGCATCGAGAAATAAAACAAATTGTGTAAATTTTTAATCTGAAATCTGAGAGGTATAATTGAGGTAACTTGTTTCAAGAAACTTGAGATAAATTCTCTCAGAGGAAATCTGAGAGAGAATATTTTTAATCATTAAAGTTGTACGAATCTGCACTGTTAAAACTAATGGCGACACATTGCACCTTTTAGGGGTGAAAGGCTTGTCTCACTGGTGACACCCCTAAAGGAGTCAGAATGGCATCTTTAATTAGGGTGAAAAGATGGCACCCTTAATCCAGAGTGTCCAATAATAAAAAAATAGAAAATATACAAACCAACTTTTGGCCCTTGAAGGATTCGAACTCACAACGTCTGATTACAAGCTCAGCGTTCTAACCGCTCGGCCATCGAGCTCACCTTCACTCACTCATAGCCATAGATTTTACTTCCCGTCACAGAAAACAGGTCACAACTCATGCGCATGGTTCCAGTCACCCGATGAGGTGCCACATTGCTGCCAATACGAAGTGCATGGCACCTTATTTAGCTCCAATCACCCAGTAAGAGACCTGTGGGCACTGCAACCACATACCCAAGCCCCTATGGCACCCTAGGGTTCCAAATGCCCCGGGTTCCAATGGACGAAAGGGTCTTTTCACCTCCGGGTCCCAAATGGCACCGGTTTGTCACCTTCACTTTTAAAAGTGTGTATTGTTTGTTTATTTTGATGGAATATGATATTTAGATGTTAGCCTACAATGGCGGTCAAATATTTCCGGCCAGCAAAAATTTTTCAGTTAATTTGTAAATATACCCATATGAAGAGGAATCTCAAAGCGATACTTGTACATTATATTGACATATTAGTTAGGAAATTAACTATAGAAGAACGTGTAAATATCAATAAATTATTTTGACAAAATTAAATATAAAAGAAAACGTATGTTCTCAAAAAAATTCCGGCCACTTATTCTTTAATTTTTTTTCTATCCATAAAGTGTTTTTTACCAAAAGTGGTAAATAATCCTTTTGGAAGGATTAAATAATATTAGAAAAGAACTTTCATTTTATCCGTAAAAGAATAGCCCAAGAAATTCTGTCGACAACTTTTATAAACTATACTCAAGAGACAAAAATTTTTAAAGAAAGGTAAGACGACTGAAACTTTATCTACTTATTATAAGGTACCCTGGGGTAATAACGCCAGGCGGGGTAATAACGCCAAGTGCTTATATTTTGCATAATTATGAAATAATCAGGTAAATGACACCCATGTGCTCTGCGCAGAAGGGTTTTGAGTCATATAAATTGCAAAAAACAGCTTCAAGTTAATTTGTTTCATTTTTAGGTCTTATTTTTTTTACAAACAACTAAAATTAACGCTTGATCTAAAATTTGCGACATACGTTTTGTGATGTGAAGACTATCTTTTTATCCGGAAATGCTTTGTTAATTACATAAATTTGTAGTGCATTTCATGTACTTTTAAAATGTTGTTGAAGATTTTGGATATCTTCTCGAGATAATTTGTAATTTAAAATGTACTGCGCAATAACTATATCGGGGTAATAACGCCAATCCTTGACATTAATACCCCGGTTGATTTTCTACAGTGGCCGAGCTACATCCTAAATACTGATTCAAATAAACACAGTCAAAACTGTGCAATGTTTCTCATATTTCTATTTAAGCGGTCCTTTTTAAGCAAAAAGAAGCTCACGGTCTGATATTCTTTTGCCTCATCCCCCCCCCCCTTCCACACCACACCTTTACTTTTCTTACACTTTCACAAAAAAATTGAACATTTTCAATAGCTTAGAATGCAATTTGTCAATTTCTAAGTTTGTAGAGTTTGTATTTTTAGAATTGGGCTATCTACATGCAATTATTTCATCTTATTTCATAGTTTTGTTTGCATGGCATTATTACCCATATAGGTGGGTAATAACGCCAAATAGAATTGATCAAGAAAAAACGCCATTACATTTTATGAATACATATCTGTTAAATTATTTTATTTTATATAGATAGTCAATGAGTTGCTGTATCAGATCCTATATTTGTTTGAAAAATACAATCTAAAACTAAGCCGTGAAAATTGGTAGAACCTTAACGTGGCGTTATTACCCCAGGGTACCTTATTTAAAAAAGACTCCTAACATGATACCAGCTATTCATTGTTACTTTAATCTAGTCAAGTGCTGAATATAAGAATCATAAAATTAAAAAAAAGATGGGGAAAATGACGAAATATTTAATTATTTTACTAAAATGTAAAATATTATAGTATTTAACCTTAAACAGTTAAATGAATATATATATATATATATATATATATATTTGTTGAGGAGTTCATTTTATGGAGGGGGAGGAAATGGAGAATTTTAAACGATCACAAAGAATATTTTATGTCCTTGTTGTATATTTTTAAGTGTGTTAAAGTTATAATTAGGTAATTTTATTCATTTTTACTCAGAAATTTTAGAAATAAAACATGTCAGTTTCGAATTAAAATATGAAGGTTACGGGAAATAACGTTTGATTTCTCTGCACTGGAATGCAAAAGCACGACAAAAGTAAACATGATAAATATTCCTTTCAAACTTTTAAAGCCAGGAAAAAAAATATTTGTAGACATTTTTCAGCGTTCACAATAAAATTAATCAGAGCGTCTCATTTAAAAAATAATTTATCATTTGTATGGTAATATTTTACATTTGTTGTTAAGTCTGGAATTGAATTTGTACTAAGCTACACTAGCAAATATTCTTTTCTAATAATAATAAAATTTTCATTTTAACCGTAAAAGAATAACGCGAGAAATTTTTTCGACCACATTTGTAAATGACATTTAAGAAACTAAAACTTTAAAAGAACGTTAAGACTTTTGTAACTTTATCTATTCAATGTATTTGGATAAGATTCCCAGCGTGATACCAGCTATTCATTGTTACTTTAATCTATTCAAGTGTTAAATATAAGAATCATGAAATTAAAGAAAAGATGGAGAAATTTTTAATCTGATATCTGAAAGGTATATAAAAAAGTAAATTTGGTAAAATATTCAATTATTTAATTGTAAATTCAAAATATGATAGTACTTAACATTAAATAATTTAATAAAAATAATATTTTATTTCTTGCGTAATTTTTTACTTAAAATTAAAGGAATAAAAGCTGTAATTTTAAAAATTAAGTATTATGGTTATGGTGTTATTTTTCAACTATTCTTTTAACAAGTAAAAAAAAATAAAATTTCCATCCACTAGATATACAAATATTAATTTTGAAGTCTTTCGAGCAAAAGACAAACAACATTTTACCTGTAAATTACATTGTAAAAATGAAGAACATTTTGCAAATTTTTAAAAAAGAATTTAAATGGAACATCAAGATTTTTTTGAAAAGGGGGCGGGGGCTGTAATTTAAACGACCCCAAATGAATATTTTACGTCTTTTCTGTACATTTTTAAGTACATTAAAGTTCTAAGTTATGTTACTTTATTCATTCTTACTGACAAATTTCTGAAATCAAACATATCAGTTTCGAAATAAAATGTAATTGTTAAGTGAATACCGTTTCATTTCTCTGCGCTTGAATGCTACAACATGACTAAAGTACACATGATAAATATTCCTTTCAAACTTTTAGGGCAGAAAAAAAAGATTTGCCGACTTTTTCTTCATTCTCAATCCAATGAATCAAAAGGGCTCATTCAAAAAATAAAATATCATGACGAGGGTATTGGTATTATTTTATATCTGTCGTTACATATCACTTTGATATTATATTATACTGCACTGTCGAATATTCTTTTTGGACGGTTAAATAATATTAGAAAAACTTTAATTTATCAGTAAAAGAATAACTCAAGAATTTCTGACGACAGCTTTACACTGTAAAAAAAAAAGGGTCGATCTACTAAAAAAACTTTAGTGATCCTTATAATTACTAAAATATTTTTAGTAATCTTAGTCGGTTACAAAAAAATCTGTAAGAATTACTAGAAAAATGTTAGCAACAAATAGAGTTAATAGTTTTATATTTTTAATAGCTCTTATTAAAACTCAGTTGGTGTGGCCTTGATAGCATAGTGGTTATAGTAACGGACTCCAGGCTGAAAGGTCCCGGGTCTGTAACTTGCCACCGCCAAATACGCCCCGAATGTATGTAGTGTCTCGTTAATAAAGGGATTATGAAAATCCTTTCGGAGCAGGTTTGGTGCTGCCATCTGTTGCGGTTTTGCCGAAAATCTTCCGCTTCAGAAGTCTGGATGCAGCTCGAAGGAAGCTCCTGCCCTTCGGGCGCACGTAATAGTTATTGAAAATACTTTTGGAGCTATTACTAAAATTTGCTTGGTGGCTGATACTAAAAATTTTTAAGTTAGTTTTACAAAAAATTCTTTTGTTCAGTTTACAAAAGAAATACTTGTTTCACTTGCAAAAAAAGTTTGTAATGGTTACTAAAAAATTCTGTGGAATACAAATTTACTAAGAAATTTTTAGTAACCTCTTGAATTTTTTTTACAGTGTTATATATAAACTCAAGTGATTAAAACTTTTAAAGAAAAATAAGTTGTTTCAAACTTTATTTATTCAATGCATTTGAATAAGACTCCCAACGTGATATCAGTTATCCATTGTTAGTTTAAACAAATCAACTGATAGATATCCGCATCGTGAAATAAAACAAAGGATGGAAAATGTTTTCATTTGCTATTTAAAATGTATATAAAAAGGAAAATTAATGAAAAAATAAATTATTTAATAGTAAATGCAACACATCATTGAATTTAAAATTAAACATTTTAATAAAAACAATATTATATTTGCTGCGTTATTTTTTTTATTTATAATTAGATGCTACAAAACCTGCTATTTGAAAATGAAAATATCACGGTTCCGGAATTTATTCTGTAATGACAGTTTTGGGGCTATGTTAATTATTCTATCGTCCAAAAGTGCATAAAGTTATGCGTCTAATTAAGCCAATTTTTTGTGTATGTTTTTGGCTATGATCAGTAAGTTCCTTCTTGAATATTAAAAAGTATATATATCCGCCGGAGAGGGGCGCTTTAGTAGGGATGTCTGTCTCATTTTCATTATTGTACCATTGATAAGTATATGAGTTTATGCACAGAAGTCAACCAAATATTTTGTGTATATTTTGAAATTTGTTAAAAATCTTTCGGAAAAGAGCGCTCTAATAGCGATTTTTGTTTTTCGTGGGTTTTTTTGTCCATTAGAGGCTCGTGTTGCGATGGGAACTTGGTTTTTGCTATGCCGGCTATTCACAAACAGCATAACAAAAACGACTGTTTTTAATAAATACAATGATCTAAAATTAGTTGTTTTTACTCCGGTTAATTCTTTGAAGCAGAAATTTTAGATGAAAATCGAAGTTGGTATAGAAGTGAACTAATAATATTGAAATATTAGCATGTGTAACTTCTTTTTGAAATATTAAGATATAAAAGAAAAAAAAAGTTTTGAGATTGTCACATCCAGCAGTTTCATGCTATGTTTATAAATAACGACATTTTATACAATACCTAAAAGAAGTATTCTTTTAACACTTGAAAATAATAATGGATAATTAAACAATCACGGTCCTGAAAAATCTAAGATAATAATTATACAAGGCTGGGGTGAAAAAGTGGAATTGTTAGTTTTTATTTAAGATTAATACCAAACAGCAATTAATAAATAATTACAACATTTGCTGCAAACATAATGTAAAAATTAAAAAACCTCACCTTTTAAAGAAATTATTTTCAAAAGTAAAACTGGTTTTTTTAAAAACTTAATTATTTATGTTTTCTTACTACAAGTTGCAACAAATTTAATGCATTAGTTTTAAAAAAATCCACGCACAATAATTAATTCAGACAAATTTCAAAAATCGTACTTTTATAATAATACATACCCATTTAACAATCTTTCTTAATAAAGCTAAGTTTAATACCCATAATTAAAAGTCTGAGTGTGACGTTTTCCTTTAAAGTGTGATAAGTTATCATTATTGTAATAGTATGAAAATTGCTTAATCGACATTTTTCTAATCATAACATAACTTCCAATTAATAAATGCTTTAGGCAATGTAAAATGTCATAAGTCATTCCAAAGGAACTTAAAGAATATGAAATTTAAATCTTCTGAAACAAAATTAAAATGTCATAAAATGAAGCACATTTGGAATGTACCTTCCTTGTAACATATTCAAAATTATGTTTTTGATTCTTGTTACTTTAAAGAATCGATTGTAAAGGAATTTGTATTTTCTCTTTCTAAATTATGTAGTTATTTAACATATTTTATCATGTTGAAAATCACCAGAAGAAGATATTAAAATTGAATCTTCTTGCTCTTTGATAATTAAAAATTTGATTTTGACACTTAAAACATTATTTTATATTTTTTAAGAAATTGGATGATTTTACACTTTTTTATTTAGTACTTAGCTTCACTAGTTAATAATTTTGTCATTACAAAAATGGCAACGTGTTGCTTTTGAAATTTTCTTAAATGCTTACGTAAGCGAAAACAGCTTGAAAACATTTTTTTTTTCGTGTTTATTTACTGGTGCTTAATTTCTAGCTTGAAGTTTTTTAAGCTTTAGAATTGCGTAATGCTTTCAATATCCAGAAAAATATCG
This sequence comes from Maratus speculifer, assembly GCA_964019185.1. Lineage (NCBI taxonomy): Eukaryota > Metazoa > Arthropoda > Arachnida > Araneae > Salticidae > Maratus > Maratus speculifer. The sequence goes on from CAXHSM010000007.1 coordinate 1,441,512, forward strand.
TGATTGACATGATTTAAGCATAGCCATTGTGTCAAAAAGACATTGCTGTCCTATTACTAGATTACAGAAAATACTATATTTATTTATCGTCCATTTTTATGTTATTAAACTCAAATACAAATAAACAAGATCTCCTTTAGATTCAGTCATATAAGTTTATATAATTAACTAATACAAGACTGTCAGCATTATTTTTAATTGTTAAAAAATGCTTGTTTTATCCGTTGTGTGATACGCCGTTGTATATCAAAATGTATGCATTTCAAATTATGTATGGATTATTGATGTATTAAAGCAGACGTAAACGTAATGGAAGTAAGAATGCATCATATATACACATCTAAATATTAAAAGCAACTTTAGAAAATAATGCATGGAAGTATAAGAATAAATCTTGAATTATGCATTGTTGAAAAACTGTTGCATCAGAGAAATAATTTACACCGCAAAATTTTATTAGTATTCTTCGACTAATTTTAATACAGGATTTCTGAAAATACCAGTAAATGTTAGTGGCGACAATCGCCATAGTGCTGTTCCATCGCTGATTATATAGAACTTACACATAAAGATAATTTGAAAAACATTTTATTAAATTTTAATGACTGCTTGTTAAGATGAAATTTCCTAATGGTAATTTTTAAAGCAACTACTTTTTTAAATATAAACTAAACTGAATTATAGCCCAATCAAAAAATACTAAATGTAATCATAATTTAGTAGCAGTTATGATTAAGTTGCTGAAATAATATATAATAAGATTGTCAAGTTTTCTGTTAAAATTTCAGAGAATGTAATGGATTAATATACAGTACTTATTACATGATGCTTATTTCTACATTCTTATGTATAAATGAAATGTAGCTGCATACTTATATATTTTTTCTAACATTATTGAAGATTCCAGTTAAAGATTTTTAACATACATTGTGTATGTTATGAAGTTGTTTGTTTTTAATTTTTCAGTTTGTATAGCATAAACAACCTTATATAATATAAGTTAAAAACTAAAATTGAGACTACATATAACTAAGAACTTATCAGATTTAAAGATAAATTTTTCAGATGTGTGTTATTTAATTTTAAATAAGTAAAATTTTCTAGGAAGAAAAAAAAATTACAAAAACTTTTTTTCATTTAGTAAAAGTTTTTTGTAACTTTTAAAAATAATTTTAAGCATGTAAAAACTTAAAGAATTTTGCTTTTCACATATTTTTACTTCTCGTATACATATGAAAGGCAATTAAGCAAAAAGATTTTTTTTCAAAAATGTGAAAAAAATTCTTTTACATGCGTTCTTTGCGCCATGTATTTTTATATGCATGACTCTTTCAAATGCTTGGAATGCTAATGGAGTTTTTTTTAAATATATATACTTTTTCTATTACTACGCAAATAGCTTTTAATTTTTTTCTGATTTATAAAGATTAAATAGTTAAACTTAATGCTACTATTTATAACGGCAGTGATTAGATTTTTTATGATTTGTACTCAATGAACTACGTAAGATTTTTTTTCCTCGGGAAAAAAGGATTGCCTGTAATAATGTTTTTTTTTTCATATATTCGGACGCAAAGGTAAGAAAATTTGCTTTCAATAGAGTTGATCGAAATTTTTTCATTGTGTTAAAACTTACACCGATTGATTGAAAAATTATTAATCATATTATTAAATTCAATGTGCAGTTTAAAAGATAGTGAATAATAAATAAATAACATAAAATATTTAAATAATATTATGGAGTTTTTTTTTCATTATTAAGGTTTAAATGGTCGTACTTTCTCATTTATATTATGCTTCAGAAACTAACCATTAGTTTATAGAGTTTAATAAACGCTTCATGAATAGAAATAAATATGAATAATATACAAAATTACATAAATAGAAAAATTAACATATTTACTTCCTCTGAATAATTACAGCGATATATTTGATATCTATAAAATTGATAAAACAAATTGAATAAAATAAATAACTACAGTCAAACCTCATTAACATGAACACGCCTAACGTGAATTACTTTTAACATGAACTGTTTTCACAGTCCCATATAGAATCGAATACAAAGATTTGATACTGACAACTCAATTACTGTTAACATGACCAAAAATTACATTCATGTTGTTTAATTCTTGAGGTTCATGTTAACGAGGTTTGACTGTACTTGGATGTACCTTTCCCAAAAGTTTCTTCTATTTATACATCTTATCATTTATTAGTATTTCAAAAGCAGTTACAAATAATAATACTTCAATATTTTTAGTTCAATTCAATATCAACTTTGACTTTTATCTTTAATTTATGCACCAGTCGATCAATTGGAGTAAAAACGAGTTAAATTCGGTTATGATACTTATTTAACTCTTTCGGGTCTGACATTTTTTTCAGTTAAAAAAAAAAAAAAAAAAAAAAAAAAAAAAAAAAAAAAAAAAAACTTTTACGTTCATAACATTAACATTAGCTATCCTAACAAATTATTTATTGTTTAAGGAATATTTCATTGTTTGAAAGATAACGAATGTTGTTGTTTTGCGTGCTATTCAATTCATATTCATATGACAATAGGCTAAGGAATAATTTTCGGAGATGTTTAGAAAATATTATATTACAACAAGAATTAACTCTTATAACAACTGTCTTATACTTTTCCCCCTTTACTATGAATGACTCTTTCAGGAAAGTAACATTTTTTTTTAAACTGAAAGAGTTAAATGAATGTTTATAATAAAAGAATCGCAAAGAGAACTTAGCAAATAACAATAATAATTATTATTACTAAATGCCTAAACATAAGTGAAGTCATATGGTAAATGCTTAGACATATACTAACATTATTATATGTAAATGGTAGGTAAAGCATTTCTTAAAACAGAATAATACTCCATCAAAAGACATGCACTATTAATAGTACACCAGACCCGAAAGGGTTAAAATAATAGTTTTTTTTTTATTCTGTTGTATATCAGCTGTTTGGAAACAGTCGGCAATGCCGTTCACTTCCGATGCACAACAGAACTACGATAAATCGAGGAACTTATACAAAAATTATTATTACGACGTCATTTTCCGTCGGAATATTTCCAACTGGAATGAGAACCTTCTGGCCATAGCTAAAACACAACACGAAAAACTATGTTCCATTCTATGTATAACTTCATAGTCTTTTTGATAGTACAATGGCAAAAGAAAAAAAGACACATGAAATGACATACATTTTGTATAAACTTTTTGAGGGGAGATAGCTGGTTCCTAAAACGTGTAAATCCGTCAAAAACCGGATGTTGAAAAATATTTCGACTGCAATGTTTTTTTTCGTTGAAAATACACCAAGAAAAAGGAATTGATTAAAATTACAAAACATGTTTTGTTGAGTACATTTCGATTGTTTTAAGCGAATTTTTGATTAAAGCAGAAAATTACTTTTTTTGCTAAAAAAAATATTGTTAATATTCTTATAAAATTTTAACAAACTTTCATCAATTTTATTTGAGTCTTACTAAAGTCTTGTATTTTCAGTTTGTAATTCCAGCAATTTTGTTGTTGTTGTTGTTGTTTTTGCATAATTTAATTGGTGTGCAGTTGTCATAACTCTAGCCCGTAATTTCTTTAATTGACTTATATAGCTATAAAGGAGTATCATAATTTTTGGATAATAAAAACTTTCCAAATTGAGACGGATTAATGACGTTATTATTACATTATTATTCATTTCGGCGAAAATGGTGGACGGAAAAAAATAACAATATTTTTTTGTTTATTCAAACAAAATTTTCATTTACGCACATTTAAATGAAAATATTTATTGGATCAAACAAATTTTTGTTGATTCAACAAAAAAAATTTTTTGGTGTAAAACAATAATAATCTTTATTACAAATATCATATTAAAATAGTTCCGCAATGATAAATTATTTTGTATTCAATGTGTTTAAAAAGTAAGAAGCAATTTAAACTAACCTTTTGTGAATGAAGAAAATATCAGTCATATAAACAATGCAATTAAATTTAAAATATAATATTTGTTGCTTTTTCAAAACATTTAGAGTAATATACTTGACAAATACTAACATGTCCAAATAATTACAGTACAATAAAGAACTGTATGTAACAATCTCTTTAAAAAATGCGATACAACATATCTTTCACTATTATTAAACTATTTGGTAATCATCGGGAATAAGTAAAAATGTATGGATTTATTAACTAAATAAACTTGTAGGAAAAATAAAACTCTAACGTCAATAATACAACAATAGAAATAAATATGTAGACGCTATAATTTCCATACATTTACATTATAAAAATGTTCAGAGAAAATGTTTTTTCAAAAATCATAAATGATACATATATTTTTAAATACTACTTCTGACAATAAAGTTCGGTGAATGAATTCAGAAAGACCGATCTGTCAACACTAGGGAAACAAAACGCTGCACATTCATATAGGCAAGTGATGACCATCTTCCCCCACCGTTGTTCAGTTGAGCGTCGTTTATGTTCTGTGTAAAACGTGCTTTGCTAAGTGCTTGTTTAGTGTGTTGGTTCATAACTAAGAAAAGGAAAATGTACGAACAAAAGATCTTGTAATAACTTAGCCCTTAGTAGATTAAAATGCTAAGTGGTAGGTAGCGTGTGTGCCGCTCGGCAAATAATCCAGGCAAGAATATTTAATGGAGAATCTATTTATTATTTGCAGAACAAAAAAGATACTCTGGAGTAAATATTTACAGCATAAAAATTATTATAGAACACGTAGGCTCTTATACCAACTAGCTTCAACTAAAGTTCTGATTGAGTTCCAAAAACACAAAATTCGTGATGGTCGTAAAGTCTCTAAAAATTACGCACATTGTAAAGGTAAAATAGTTCACAGATTAAGTTGTTATCAAACCACTCAAGAGGAGAGTTATCGCTGTCTCTCCTGGCGAGAGAACACTCCGTGATGCTGCACGGGCACTGAGATCAGAATCCCTTTCTAAAATCCGCTGGCGGGATTTATCTTTCCAGCTCTCAAAACCGAGCTGCTTCACTTGGTCGGGAACGAGAGAACACTCCGAGCTAACCGCTCTGCTCTCTCTCCACTCTCTGCGAGAAAATCTCTCTCAGAATCCTCCTTGCAAGCCCCCTGGCTTTTCTTTTTCTTACGATTCCGGAGCTCCTCTAGACCTCCCTTTAGAGGTCACAAACCAAACATGAATCTTAATGGTCTTTTTCTCATTACATGATTAGTAAAATCGTGCTGTTATTGGTACCTGAGATTTCACACCCACGGCGCCGGCCTGTCTGGCGTTCTCGACACCTTGGTACTTTCGCTTCGTGCCGGAGCGACGTCAAAGGCATGATGCGGGCGATCGTCCATTCACCCTAGTGTCATCCGTCTGTCGGTTCCGTTGATCGATAATGATGTAGCGATCCTATGATATCGCCGACATTCTAGCGAGGGTGACTTTGAGTTTGCAGCTTCATGGTGAAACCTCTTTCAGAAATAAATGCCTATTTCTGTTACTTTGCTTTAAAATTCTATGATAATTCTGAATTATCACAACTACCCCCACCTCTAAGATGATTTAAAGTCTGAAAGGCGTGAAATCTAAAAAGCAAAACATGGTTAGCTCATTCACTTGAGTGGCTCTTTGCACTCGAAATAATATTTTGTCAATTCTGAAAAAGACACTTTAAAAATTTTTCAAACTCTTTTAACGACTTTGTTTTGTTTGGAGAACTCTAATATATTAAAGGTGTTGAAGCAAGTATAAACACCTAAAGAAAACCTTATATATACAATAAAAGAAAAATATTTACAAATGTGAGAGAAAAAAAATGAGCCTCTTTTTTTTATTGCCCTGCTCAGACAGTCAACGTGCGGTATATCTTTGCCCGCTCTGTGTTTTATGGCATACAGGAACGGTTGCAGAGATAAAGACCATTTTAACAATCTGGCATTGTTACCTGCATTGTTTTTCAGAAACACTAAAGGATTGTGATCGGTCTCGATACTGAACTCTAGTCCATCAATGTAGTGACTTAATTTTTTTATGGCAAAAATTATAGCCGCACTTTCTTTCTCTGTGGCGCTATAACTCCGAAAATTTTGGGAAATAATAATTGGGAAATAATGGGATGCTCTTCTGAGCCTTGTCTTTGTGCTATAACTACCCCTATCCCTTTATCTGACGCATCCGTCTGAACCACAAATTCTAGATTATAATTTGGCGCATATAGGATGGGTTTTTGGGCGAGTTTAGACTTTAAGGTTTCGAAAGCCTCTTTCATTTCATCGGTCCATACGATTTTTTCTTTTTTGTTTTTTCCTTTTAATGCTCGTGTGAGCGGTTCTACGATGGTCGCATAATTTTCTGTATAACGTGAGTAGTACCCTGCCATGCCGAAACATCTTCTTATTTCCGTTTTATTTTTAGGGTCTGGGAGTTCCGTTATGGCGCGGATTTTCGCTTCTGCCGGTTTCCTTTTCCCTTCCCCTACTATATGTCACAGATATTTAACCGTTTTTTGTGCGAATCTGCATTTCGAAATTTTAACGGTAAGGTTCGCCTCTTTAATTCGATTTAGTACCGTGTTTAGATGCTGAATATGGTCTTCCCAGCCATCTGAAAAAATGGCCATGTCATCTAAATATGGAAGACAAAATTCTTCCAACCCATTTAGTAATTTAGACATAAATTTGGAAAACATATAGCTAGCGTTGGACAATCCGAAAGGCATTGCAAGAGGTAAGAAACTACCAAAGCTTGTGACAAAAGCAGCTAATTTTTGTGCTTTTGGTGTCATGGGTATCTGCCAGTATCCTTTGGTTAGGTCTAATACAGAAATATATTTTGCCGCTGCCACCTTTTCTTTGTTCAATATACGGAAGCGGAAAAAATTCTGTTCTTGTTATCGCATTCAATTGGCGATAATCAATGCAAGGGCGTGGTTCCCTTCCCGGAGTTTCGACTAAAATCATGGGGGAATTATAATCAGACTCCCCTACCTTAATTATATTTAATCCAAGCATGCGCTTTATCTCTTTTTTCAGTATTTCGTTCTGCCTAGGAGATGCCCTATACGGCCTGATCCTCACCGGTTTTTCCTCAGTTAGCTCAGTATCATGAACAGTAAGGTCCGCTTAGCCCGGGTCATTCGAAAAAACTTCCCTGTATTCGTCTATCACCTGCTTTAACATTTGAATTTCGCCTGCTGTGCACCGCTCGTTTAACTCACTTTGTTCGATAACTTCGTCAAAGTTGTAACTATTTGAAACTGCTAACGGGAATGCTATCTCCAAATCCTGAGAATCATCTGTCTCATTAAATTCTTTTGTCAGAATATATTTATTTTACCTATCCTAGTGATATAGGGTTTTAATAGATTTACGTGATAGATTTGCGATTTTTCTCTTCTCCCTGGTATACTCACTATATAATTTGTCTCTGAAATTTTAGATTCTACTCTACCGAGGCCTATCCAACCTACAGACATTTTGTTTTTCTTATTAGTTCCCTAAACTAACACTTCGTCTCCTGGTTGAAAGTTTCGTTCTTTTGCATTTCTATCATACCACATTTTCCGTTTGTCTCTAGTAATGGTCATGTTTTCGACCGCTAGCTCCTGACAGCGTTTTAGTCGGTTGATAAGTTTGAAAACGTACTCGGTGACTAATTCATGCTCATCATTTTCTCCCGTCCACTGTTCGAAAAGCAGAGTTTCCGGAGTACGGAGGTTTTTCCCACGAACTAGCTCTGCTAGGCTAAAACCTGTAGAATCATGCGTTACCGTCCTAAGGGTTAAAAGCGCGTGGGGCAGATTAGCTTACCAATCACTACCGTTTTCCCCGCATAGCACTTTTAAAAGCCTTTTTACCGACCTGTGCATCTCTCAATAACGTTTGAGGAGGGGTGACATACACTTGAATGGTTTAGTTTTACCCCAAACCTTTTTAGGAAGGCTGTTGTTAAATTTGAAGTAAAACTCCTCCCTAGGTCCGTTTGTATGCTAGACGGGTAACCAAGTCTACTAAAAATCGTAATCATCGCTTCAATGATCGTTTCCGAAAGCATATCTGGTATCGGTATTGCTTCTGGGTACCGTGAATAAACACAGATTGCTGTAAGTAAATATTTATTCCCTTTTTTGACGTCGGCAAGGGACCTACTAGATAGCACGATAATTTTGAAAACACTTCCGAAATTATGGGAACTAATTTTAATGGGGCTTTCTCAGTTTCCCCCCCCCTTTCCCGCTACCTGGCACGCATGGCATGACTTGACAAAATCCTCAATTTCCCTAATAATATTAGGCCAGAAAAAATATCTCAATATTTTATCTTTTGTTTTTTATTGGCCCATGTGAGCCGCTATACCTTCGTGACAAGCACTGAGTATCGCTTCCCTGTACTTTGTTGGGACAACTAACTATTTTCTTTCGAAACCGTGATGATCCGTTACTTTTCTCATTACTAAATTCTCTTTAATTTCAAAATATGATTTTTTTTGTTTTGCTTTTTCGCGAATGTCTCGCAGCGAAGAGTCCGTCTGTTGTTCGGCTATGAAATCTGCTCTTTTAACTCTCGACAAACCGGTCCCTAAGTCTTTCCCTGCTACTGGCAAGAACTCGTTATCTGACCCTTCTTGGTCTGCCTGCAGTGAGAACTCGTTTTCCTCTATCTCTGGGTTAGTTTCGGTTCTGTTTCCTCCTCTGTCGCTCTCTGAGTTAGTTTCGTTTTCTTTTGCCTGCGCGCGTGTGACTACTGTGTTCAATGTTTTAGTTTCGCGTTTTTTCAACTCGTCGATGAGCTTCTGCGTATCATACCCTAGTATATAATAGGACATGTCTACGTCTCTATCAGTTACTATAGCCTTCGTAGAGATACTTCCTATTTCGTCCATTTCAAGCGTTGTGTTAGCGGTAGGCAAACAGCGAACATCATTCAACAGTGGTTGTTTTATCCACATAAATTCACCATCTAATTGACTGTGATTTATAAATTTGCTGGAAATCACATCGACACAAGTCCCCGAATCTCTTAATACCGTAATTTCCTCCCGTTAATACGAGCCTTACTTAAATACGGCGAAAAACCTTTCTCGAATTCTTGATTTTTATTTAAATGCCCTACTGAAGCGGCGTTATTTTCCCTCTTTTGTTATTCCGGGCACTGGGCACGATAGTGCGACAAACTTACACAATAAAACATTTGTTTGCTCTCTTTTGCTCGAAAACACGGCTTCTTTCTTTATCGAGATCCTTGTCTCTCCAACTAGTTTTAGTTTCGGAAGATTTCTCAACACGCGGTTTATCTTCGAATCTCGGCTTTTCTGATTTTATAGGAAAATTCCTCGGGTTCCAGATTTTTTTAGAGGACCCTTTGACCGCCTCAAACTCTTCTAAACACTTAACTAAAGCCAACGAGTCTTTGAAATTTGCCCAAGAGTCAATAAAATGCTCTTTGTATTCTACCGGCGTACGGCGCATAATTTGGTCTGTTACCAATAATTTCTTTAAATCCTCGAAATTTGAAATTTCTAGTCCGGTTAACCATCCTTCTAGATAACTATTTAACTCGAAAATAATATCCTTCGAGGGGGTGCCTGCTATCCGAGAATGCCTTGTAAATTTTTGGCGATACGCTTCAGGACTTAGCCGAAAACGGGCTAACAAAACCGATTTCACGTGCGTGAAGTCATCGATTTTTTCAGCGGGCTCGCGCAAAATTAATTCTGCAATATCTGCTGGGAGCAGCGATAAAAGATGGATCACAAGCTCTTCTGGCTCTATGCCTGCACGAGAGGATTGGCGTTCAAAAAGGTTTAAAAACAGGGTAATATCTGACCGTTCGGGATCGAATTTATGCATTAACGCCTTTAAAGGAGGTTTCTGAATTTTCTCAGACCTACTACTTGACGTAGATTCTCGTCTGATCCCGTTTTGAGTTAATCTCAATTGTTCTAATTGAAATTCCCTTTCTCTCTGTTTTTCTTCCCTGTCACGTTCCGCTCTTTCTCTTTCTGCCTCTAATTTTTCCTGCTCCTTTTGTGCGGCTGTGTTAGCCCCCCTATCTTGTACAATATAATTAGCTTGCGATAAAGTAAGATCTTTATCATAATTTGCAGCTGATTCAATTTTCTGTATAGTTACAGCTATTTTATCACTCTTATCAATATCAATTCCCAACTCGTCTGCTAACATTTGCAAATCGATTTTTCTACACTGCTTTAAATCTGTTATGATTCCCATTTATCTAAACTGAGTTGCGCTAACGGAAATTTCTATCTATTCGTAACAACCTATAAAATTACCCTAACATACGTGCAATGTTAAATTTTATACATACACTTTTACTACACAGTTTAAACACAGTAAATGAGAATGAAATGAAAAATATATCCATGAAAAGTACACAATTAACCGATTCAACACTTTTTTTTTCAACCGACCACAATACAAGTACCTATACCTATCTCTAATTTTAGAAAAATATTGCCAGTTTTAGCATTCCGATTCTTCAAAAACTACACTTCAAGAATGTAAACAAAAAAAAATTTAGTTCAACAGGTAACAATATACCTTTCTGTATAGAGATGATATAGAGAAATTTGATATAGAGAAAATTAAATTTATGAATAACCTCATAACATTTACGCTGCTAGAAAAAAAATTACAATCTACTGAGTTGTACACTCTTTTTTTTTCAAAACTTTCTTGTTTGTTCCGTTTTGTCCGGAAAGAAATGCATTTAACATTTAATGTTTTTATCATTAAGAATAGAAGGGAATTTTTTTAGCAACACTCCTTACTAATTTCTTAATTTTAGACTAAAATAATAAAAGTAGAGAAACATAGTACATAATTTTCCTCACCGAATTTAATTTTATTCAAAAATTATGAAATAGAGCCACTCAAAAATTGGAATGAGCTTACCTATTTGTCGTCGTCTGCATCTCCTCTGGGGAATCTTTCCGTCAGTGGGTGTTGGGTGCTATGGGTGGGTTAAGGCTGGGTGCCTTTTTGACAGTTAGGCGCTGTACCTCTGGTTACGGCTGGGTGCCTTTGTCAGCTGGGCGCTGTATCTCTGTTCGTGGCTGGGTGCCTTTGTCAGCTGGGCGCTGTATCTCTGTTCGTGGCTGGGTGCCTTTGTCAGCTGGGCGCTGTATCTCTGTTCGCGGCTGGGTGCCTTTGTCAGCTGGGCGCTGTATCTCTGTTCGCGGCTGGGTGCCTTTGTCAGCTGGGCGCTGGATCCTATCGATGAGTAACTCTGGAACTGCACGGCGAACTATAGTCCTGGGCTAGTGGCTCCCACTGCCACCAGCTGTAATAACTTAGCCCTTAGTAGATTAAAATGCTAAGTGGTAGGTAGCGTGCGTGCCGCTCGGCAAATAATCCAGGCAGAAATATTTAATGGAGAATCTATTTATTATTTGTAGAACAAAAAAGATCCTCTGGAGTAAATATTTACAGCATAAAAATTATTATAGAACACGTAGGCTCTTATACCAACTAGCTTCAACTAAAGTTCTGATTGAGTTCCAAAAACACAAAGTTCGTGATAGTCGTAAAGTCTCTAAAAATTAGCACAACGTAAAGGTAAAATAGTTCACAGATTACGTTGTTATCAAACCACTCAAGACGAGAGTTATCGCTGTCTCTCCTGGCGAGAGAACACTCCGTGATGCTGCACGGGCACTGAGATCAGAATCACTTTCTAAAATCCGCTGGCGGGATTTATCTTTCCAGCTCTCAAAACCGAGCTGCTTCACTTGGTCGGGAACGAGGGAACACTCCGAGCTAACCGCTCTGCTCTCTCTCTCAACTCTCTGCGAGAAAATCTCTCTCAGAATCCTTCTTGCAAGCCCCCTGGCTTCTCTTTTTCTTACGATTCCGGAGCTCCTCTAGACCTCCCTTTAGAGGTCACAAACCAATCATGAAACTTAATGGTCTTTTTCTCATTACATGATTAGTAAAATCGTGCTGTTATTGGTACTTGAGATTTCACACCCACGGAGCCGGCCTGTCTGGCGTTCTCGACACCTTGGTACTTTCGCTTCGTGCCGGAGCTACGTCAAAGGCATGATGCGGGCGATCGTCCATTCACCCTAGTGCCATCCGCCTGTCGGTTCCATTGATCGATAATGATGTAGCGATCCTATGATATCGCCCAGGTCGAAATTCATGCTGGTATTTGTTTGCTAGACAAGCACCAAGTGCTATAACCCAACAAGTAAAATAGCATAAACTAGCATTACACATTGCTGGTTCCAGCAGAATTTCCAGCAGTTCATGGTGTGTATTGGCCCACTTTGCTGGAAATAAGCATGAGATGCTTGCATATAGCTTGTCATGCTTTTGTTGTGCAAGCTAGCGATATAGCATGTGATGCCAGCTAGCGTATATTAGCATAGAATTTCCAGCAATTCATGGTGTGTATTGGGCCACTTTGCTGGAAACCTAGCAGACATAGCAATACCTAGCAATAACTAGCATATTTTTGTTGCTGGTACAAGCATAAATTTTGACTTGGGCGCCGACATTCTCGCGAAGGTCAGTTTGAGTTTGCAGCTTCATGGTGAAACCTCTTTCAGAAATAAATGCCTATTTCTGTTACTTTGCTTTAAAATCCTATGATAATTCTGAATTATCACAACTATCACATTTTAATCTACTAAGGGCTAAGTTATTACAATCTGTTTAAGTTTGTTTTTGAGCTTTGCATGACACCGAAAGAAATTCATGAGGGGTTGTGCAAATTTAACATCAACCTTACTCGCCAGATCTCAATCCTCCAGACTTCATGTTATTTTCACGACTCAAACTCTCTTTGAAAGAAATTTGACCATATTGCTGATATCCAACGAAACGTGACGAAGCTTTTGAACACCATCCCAAAAGAAGACTTCTTGCGAATTCCCCAGGACATGTATAGCAGATCTCAGCGGTGCATAGTTATGGGAGATGACTATTTCGAAGGGTGGTACGGCAATTTTCGTTAATATTTCATCTACCTTAATGTTACAGGACTATTCACCGAACTTTATTGTCAGAGGTAATATTAGTCTTTGAAATTAATTAATTTTGCTAATTTGCATATTTTTTCATTCATCTGTTATTTTTTGTGCATTCTCATGATTTCTTTTTTACTTCCGAAAACGTTTTTCCATTTAAAAAGTTAAGATATATATTCCAATAAAGAAACAAGTTTATAGTATTACATATTTATAAAGAATAAATAGAGATTAATATTATAATATTTAATAATTACTAGGATTAATAAAATGAAGCATTCATTAACTAATTTAAATTAGCGCTCTTAATGCGAATACTGCAAACAATGTAACCTAATATAAATTTTATTACACCTTGCTACATCTGAACGACTTCAGATAATTTAACAAATTCAAAAATGATACAAACTGTTATTGAAAATTAAATTTAAAGTATGAAAAAATAAGCAGTATTCCTTATAAAATACCGTGTTGCTAAATGTTATAAAACTAAATTAATTTAATAGTTTTAGAATATAAAATCTTAAACTGTATCCCTCGAAAAGTTTAAGATTCTCAATTTTTTTGAACAAATAATCTATTACGAGAGGTTTTGTAATAATAAAATAGCCTGTAAGGCGCACGTTTAAGAAAGCAACCATTAATTTAATAACTTAATAAACTTTTAGGGAATGAAAAAGAACATAAATTGCATAAAGTTATAATTAAATACAAAATTCAATACTTTTTGTTTTGCCGAACATTTAGAGTAACATATTTCAGAAACACAAATTACACAAATAATACATATTTACAATATTCTATCTCTACAAGAAAAAAGTATTAATTTTAGAAAATTTTCAAATTCCGGTTTTCGACGGATTTACAAGCTGTAAAGATCAGAGATCTTGAAAAACATGTACAGTGGACTCTGTCTATCTAAACACTTTCTAATGTGAACACCCCGGTATTATAAACACATTCTGATGGTCCCGGCGAAAATCCATAGACTAGATGAACTCTCTGTATTCTGAACACCCTCTAATCCGAACACCCCACTATTATGAACGCTACTTTTGGTCCGCATTTCCACTCCACCTCTCTGTAAACTGAACATGTGTTTGCAATCTGAATTCGAATTCTGATCAATGAAATTCACAAAAACTGTTACAAATGAATAAAAAGAATTTAAAAGACTCGATTAAAAAATAAACAGACAAAATCACTGCTAGATTGTAAGTATGTAAATGAAATTGCAATTTCTTTGAATACTTCAATTTGTTTGACAGAATCTTCAGTTAAATGTTGGAACATCTGTGTTCATACTCTTTTGTCAGCTGCCTCCTGTAACAGATTCTATTTTTTTTTACTTTTTTTTATTAGAAAATGTAAAAATTTAGTTTTTGATTAGTTGGAGACAATTCGGATACGTTTAAATAATCTACTTCCATTGTTCTTATTTCAAATAATAGTTCTATATGAAATGTTCCCAATAACAGTTTAAGCATGATATTTCAAAGATTAATTTTGGAATTTTTGACTGATTTCTTCGATTGATCAACTACTGAGAAAATGGAAATTAAAGAAATTATTTGCTTATATTTTGTTGTTTTTTAATTTCAACAGATTTCATTTTTGCTCATGATAGGACATTCATTAACTTTTATGCGGCCTAACTGGGTTTTTCTGTCACATAGTTTTTGGATTCAAAGGTTTATTTAACTCAAAATCAATTTTAATGTCAATATTTTAAATTGCATATAATAAATAAGTATCTAAGATTGTGAAATACAAATCTCCATGTCAATACTTTCCGTAGCTTTTATTTTATTTATCGTTGAACATGCATGTAAAATTCTGCAGGATGCTTATAGGATTAAGGATTGTAGAAATCATGTCAGTGTACTTTTAAGAGTAAGAAAAAATAATAAAACCCCCATAATACCGACTTTATTCAATCAACTACCGGCTGGGTTACCCTATATAGTAGTAGTAGTAATGCATTTCCAATCTCCCTCTGTACTGAACACCCCCATATTCTGAACTTTTTTGGACGGTCCCATAAGTGTTCAAAATAGAGAGAGTCCACTGTATTTAAAAAATATCAGCCTGTGAGTCTGTGACCCTGTTTGTCTGACTGAATGTGGTACAAATTTTGTGACGCTCTATCTCAAGAACTAATGAACGGAATTTGATAAAACTTTCAATTCAGCTAGTACCTAATATAAATTAATACTAATTAAATTTTAATGTAAATCGCTAAACAGGTGGCACTTCTATGTATTCTTTTCCACAATTACGGCAATAACTGGAATTCTCCTGAAGAACTAATGCGAGAGATTTCATAAAACTTTCAAACATTCTGTTATTACTTAATATAATTTGGTGTTAATTATAATTTGTTGTATGTCGCCCAACAGATGGCGTTACTATAATGCATTATTCATGATTATCACAATAGCTCACTATAGCTCAATCTGAAGCATTTATGCACAAATTTTTCCGAAACTTCAAATTCATTTAGTTTCTGATATAGATTAGTAATTTTTTTCTGTTTTGTTTTTTATGCAAATCGCCCGACAGGTGACATGTAACTATGCTTTATTTTTCATCACTTCCACAATAGGTGTATGTCAAGAACTAATGCATGAATCTACATCAAAATACAGATTAAGTTAGTCCCTGATATAAATTGGCCTTGATAGTTTTTGGAATAAAACGCCCAATAGATGGCGCTGCTATGAAATTTTTTAAACGATTTCTGAAACAACTTTATTTCTCAGAGTATTGCACGGATTTTCATCAAACTTCGGATTCATTTAGAAGTTGACATAAGTTGTTGCTTCTTAGATTTTGATGCAAATCACCTAACCGGTGGCTCTGACATGCTGTATTTTTTAGGAAGTATTAATACATTTGATACAGAAGAGAGTTTTGTGATTGCCACACTCGACTAATAATGTAATATAGTGATCCGTTTTTATAATATAATAGAATGATCCATTTTATGCGACTGTTTTTCTGAAGCTATCGTATTACTTATAATTTAGTAATTATTAAACTGCAAATTAACAGTTACGTATACACTGTTAAAAATAACCTGTAAAGTTACTTGGGCCATTTTCAAATTTCACTTAAATATGCTGTCCCAGAGTAAAAAGAAGAAAATTAAAATATAAATTATTAGTTAAAGTTTGATTTGAGATATGTATTAACTAAAGAAGATTACATTGAGCATTTCTAACATGAAAAAAAAAAAAAAAAATGAGATATAAATCTTTAAAATTTTGATTCTAGGCAAAAATGCCTCTCCCATTCCAAGTTTTATGTTTTTAACTGTGCTTTTTTAAAATGTGCTTTTTTTAATAAGAAGGTTTAATTATTTTAAATATGAACTGTGAGTGTTCTATATTAATGAAAAAAATATTACAAAAGATATTTTCTTCAAGAAATTAACACAAATCCTTT
Source organism: Maratus speculifer (assembly GCA_964019185.1). Classification (NCBI taxonomy): domain Eukaryota; kingdom Metazoa; phylum Arthropoda; class Arachnida; order Araneae; family Salticidae; genus Maratus; species Maratus speculifer. The sequence continues at coordinate 1,457,954 of CAXHSM010000007.1, forward strand.
GTCCCTCACTTTTTGTCAAATCCGTTAACTTGTGATTATTTTAGTCAAAATAGGTTTCGAATTCTGCCTAAAGTTAACAGCAAATATTCGGCGATATAGTTTTATAGTTAAACTATTCATCCAACTACTGCTTGTCATATTTTACTCTTCAATTGTGAAGCAATGTAATAGTGGCAAGAATAAGTTTTTATCAAAGTTAGTATTTTTTTTCACTGTCAATTCTGTTACCGTATATTATAATATTAAAATAATGATTTTTGCACTTTTGTAATTAAACATTGTTTACTAAATAGTTTCAGGAGATATGTGTATTATTATATAAGTTATACATTATACAAACTTGTTTATTTTTAATAGTTTTATTTGAAATGTCAAGTCCGTTACTTGTCAAGTCTGTTACCATATTTATAAACGATGAAATATAAGCTGCTAAGAATGTTTACTAAATAGTTTTAGAAGGTATGTAAATTATTATCTAAGTTAGAAAATATGCAAGCTAGTTCATTTTAATAATTTTTTTTTGTTGTTGTTTTATTTGAAATGTCAAATCCGTTACTCGTCAAGTCCGTTACCATGAAATGTAATCGAATGGTGAAAATTGCTCACTATTTTTTTTTTTCGTTGACAGCCAAAATTGAAGTAACTGATTCTGTTATTTGAACTTTTGCTGTTACCGTTACGTAAATACTCCTAGGAATCCCAGTTTCCCAGAAAAGTTTAGTAACTTTAAATTGTTTTCTCCACTGCTAGAAAAGAAGCTTTGATTTATAAACTTAATTAGCTAGTGGTATGAAAAAATAAATAATACAGCATTGTAAATAAATATACATTTACCTTACCTAAATGGTTATAGAGCCATATTGAATCCCTTGGGAATGAGCGACTGGTATACATGCCTCTTAAGATGTTCAGAGTCCTTCATTATTCTCTCAGGTATTTATGCTGTGAACGTTACCTTATTTTATCAGAGCATTTTCACGATTCAGTTACAAAATTGTTGGAAATCTGGACAAAATCTTGTCCCTCTAAATTTGTTCAGCAGTGATCATTCCGATACAGTTTTTCTTTTTGCATTTTGGTCGTAAGGGCACTCTCCTTTTTACCTGTAACTGTATGCATAATTTTACTTTCAGTTTGTGTACTGAGTAAGTATATCTAGAATGTGAAACATCCCATATGTGTGTGCTGTGATGGACAGACGCTATAACCGATGGGTTTAGTTCTCTGCAGTTAAGAAGTTTTGCCATGAATGTATGTTAAACAACGAAGTACCCAGCAAATGCTGGAGTTTTATGTAAATAGTTTATTTAAGTTTAACATTCGAGATGAATGAAAATAAACGGATATGTTATTTCTAATTTGAACTGTTTCATAAATGTGCCATATTCTTCACGTCACACCACAGACCTTAAACACTGCGTTTGACTCTGCTCTATCCCCCAACAAAAATATTTTCTGTTTAGAAAAATTGGCGACAAAGGATTAAAAATTTAACAAAGAACTCTCGTAACGAATAGGTTAACAAACATATGTATGATACAAATTATTATAGTATTTTAAATCGACTCCAGCAAAAAGTTTCCGTGTATTTATCATAGTATACTTAGTAGATATTAGAAATAATTACTAGATTAAATAATAGAAAGTGATTAATAACTTGAAGTATTATTAATTAATAAATCAATTAAAAATATAACTTATCATAAAATATTAATACATATTAATAGTTTTAATACCTTTTTACATATGAATAAACATAAATAATGCAGAATATTAAATTAAAAGAAAAATTTTTATGCTTTTTGCGTTTCTGCATATTTATTAAAAGAATAAAAAATAAATAAATAAATGGATAAGAAAATACTTAATACGGAATTATAATAAATATAAATGTATTGTGTTACTGAAAAGGCTATACAGTTTTATTATTTAAAATTTATACTCTACAGCATCATAAATTGCACTGCATAAAAGGTTTCGAAGAGTCTGAGATCCTCAATAAAATTAAAATGGAATTCGTAAATTTTACAAAACATTTCTCCGGATTTTTTATACAACAGAGATAATAGCTGTATCTTAATAAAAAGACATTCACGGACTAAAATAAATTTATTTCCGTGAAAGGTTCTTTCTAAATTCAGCGAACCTTGATATTGGAAAAAAATCAGAGGATAAAGAAAATATGCGCGAGATTGTATAGTTTTGTTGTATTGCAATGTAAAAAGATTGTTTTATGTCACAAAATGAGCAATGTTATTATTAGATCTGACTATTAAGTATACGAGATAAATTTTAAAGAAAAATTCTGAAATGTATTTCAGAATGTATTCATCTAAGCTTGTGAAGAATTGAAAATAGAAAAAAATGCGTAAGTGTTATTTTTGGAGTGTTATGAATACATTGAGCGCCAAATGAGTTACCGATGACTGACACTGATTTTTACGTTTATACTGCATCTTTTATTGACGACTGACAGTCTAAAATATGATATAAAACTATATAAATATACAGAAACTGGTTGGATGCTTTTGCTTTTTTATTAAACCATGCACCCCTGATGAGTAGTTTAATATAAAAGCCTTCTACTGTCCATTTATCCATGTACCTTTCATTATTTTGGTAATCTGCCTTTTATTTCACTTGAAACTTCAACTGTTTTCAATAAGATGATTGTAAAAATACTGGTTTCATTAGTTTATTGTTTGGTAATATCTGAATTACTTTGGTTATATTTATAAAAGTATTTATATATATATGTTGCGGCCAATACCCGGAGCCTGGCCAATTCTAGAACTGGCCAAGCTTCCTGGCCAAAACCCGAAATATATGAAATGAATAGCGTATTTCGGGATTTGGCCGGCCAATTCGCGAACTGGCCGGGAAACCTTCGCCAATACCCGAAATATGATGTATAAATAAATTTTTTTTTTTTTTGTAATTAAGATAATGTAACATTAAAATGCACAGTAAAATTATTCCCATTGATTATATTGAAACAAAATATTTTGGTGTACCCATCGAAATTAACCAAAAATAGTACACAATTCCCTTTCAATATCGAAATTAATTGATAAACCAAATAATATGACAATTACAAGTTAACCGGAAAGTTTACTCGAGTTAGAACACGGACAGGCTGACGGCTAGACTATTTGAATTCATAGACACTTTCAACTATGTTAGAAAGGATTAAGCCGAGTGCTTATAACTATTTCGCGTATTGGCCAAACGCATCTAGCCAGTTTTCGAACTGGCCAATTGCATCTGGCCAGTTCGCGAATTGGCCAACCAATTCTAGAATTGGTCAGTTATTTTTTAACGTTGCTGGCCAATTCCGGAATTGGCCGGCCAGTTCTAGAATTGGCCAATTTCGGGTTTTGGCCGCAACATATGTTTATATATATATATATATTGTTTCAAGCAATTACTGAAAAATTATGTAAAAGTTACTTTACTTTTATTTATTCAAGTATTATACTTTCTTAATAATTACTGAAAACGTTTTTTTACTAAATGATCATTTTAACTTAAATGCCAGTTTTTAGCTTACATGGCACTTTACTTGTTGAGATCTCACAATTGATGTCAATTAACGGGAGATACGAGTAAAGGTTTTGAAAAAAAAAATGATTTTTCTTTTATTGTCTTAAAAAAAATAATATCCCATAATCAATTTCTATGCCCGCTCCTTTGTTTCCTTTTTTCCCTTGGCCGTTAGAAATAATTGTAAAAACTCAAACGAAATACATCGACTCTGACTCCCTGGGCATTCACATTTATTTTGTGTTAACATTTTATTTTTATTTTTTTGTTTTGTTTTTAAATTATATTCGCCAAATTATATTGTTAAAATAAATTTTTCACTATATATATCTTATCAAAGTACAATTAAAGGTTTTTCTCATATAAAAGTGACATTAACCAATTAAAATACGTGTAAGAGATTGTAGTTCGGAAGTCACCTACGAACTGACATAGATCTAATAAAATTCAAAACATTATCCAATTTATTACACGGAATTACATTTTATCGTATTTTTATAAATATGTATACATTTATGATAGCATTCAAAATTCTAATTTACACATAATAACAATATATTATGTTAATAATTACACTTCTCTACATATTGTTAATCGCTTCTTCATTATACATAATTAGCAAATATTTTAATAATTAAAGATTTTATATTTCATCTTTATTCATAACCTTGAAAAAAGATTCAAGAATTTCTTAGCATTGAATTATATGTTAAGCATGCAACCTTATAAATCCCTTTTCAGGAACTGGCAGTATAAAAGAGGCTTACTAATGCAAATTTTCTATTCATTGTAGTTTGATCATGGGAAAAATTCTTTTTTTTGTGTCTGAAAATAATGGAAAATTTTATTTTATCCTTTTTACATTCTTGTCAGCATACCGGAAATAGGTACTTTGAACATTTACCTGTTTGTTATATTAGCGTAATAATGTTTCCTGCTACCCTATATCCAAAACGGACTTTGATTTTTATTTGAATAATCAAATGGATATTACTAAGCTTCGTTTAATCTTAAAACAAATTAAAAATATTTCAGATTTGCTATTTAAAAATATTTTTATGATTTACGTATAACCCCACTCACTCTCTTTCTTGAATGAAATACATAAAGACCAGAAAAGCCAAACAAATTTAAATTTTGAGAATTAAAAATAATAATACATACTACAACTTTATTTTGTTATTAAAAAGTTTTAAACTTAACTTCTACTACTTTTTTTCATTTTTAGATGCGTTTGTAATTATGTAAATACGTAGCACCTATAGTTGTCGTTCAATCCGTCAGTCTTTCCGCATATAAGAACTCAAAAACTACCCAATCGAATCGTTTGTTTGAAATTTAAAATATCACTTCATTTTGTCAAATCATTTCAGATTTTATGAAAATTGGATGTAGAGTTCAATTACAGGAACATTAAAAAAATTTCCTTACATTACGGTCAATGGAAAAAATGGTTTCTAGTGCATTTTAATGATGTTACATTCATTCGAACATATTTCATATGAATCTGTTAAATATATGCTAAAATATAAAATCTGTACAATATGTTGTGCAAAGTATATTTCTTTATTAATATATAGAGTCACACAAAATTATTCTCTCATTTAATGCTATAGGGGAAAGATTGTATGGGGTACTTTTTATCTGACAGGCTATCATAGCCTGAGAGCTTATGTGCCCGCCCGTTCTGTATGTATGTACGTTCGTTCGTACGTGCGTGCGTAACGCGATAACTAATGATAAAAATATCCGATCCACTTATAACTCCGCTTAATTATATAAGTAAGTTTTTATTAAGAATTTTCCGATTTGCTCTGAATTTTGGATATAGAATTTTTATATGATAAAGACTGTCCCTGATTAATTTAAGAGGTTCAATGATTACGTATAAAAAAAGGAAAGGGAGAAGCTGTTTCCCCTCCTTAATTTTTTTTCGAACGGAATTAATTCTTGAAAATATAAAGCTGTAATGTACAATTAGTATGCGTAGTCTGTGAGCTCAATGCCATCAGTTTAACTGGGCAAAATTCTTTTTTTATTAATTATGTTAAACTATTTATCATTTTATGAAATATATATACGTTGTTGAGGTCTACTACAATTTGATTTCTGCATAATAGGAAACATTTAATATTTACAGGGACACACAAAATATTTCGGATGCAGTATTGTATCAGAAGTACTGTACATTCCAAGTACTTCGTTATAGTACGAACGCATTACATTTGTTACCGCTGACGTGCGATTTCCGACTTTTTTCTTCTTTTCATACTATGCTTACTTTTATTTACCTGCTCGTTGAACTTACCTCAGAATTACTAGACTAAGCGGTCGCCATACTGTTTTTGATTAAAAAAAAAAGTGGCTAATTGTGATCGCAAATCGAACAAAGGGTTTCGTTTAATGTTTCAATCAAAATAGCTAATACTTTAATTGGTACTTACGTATTAACGCCACTGCAGCTACAATATGGCAGTTTTTAAGTACTGCCAATCTACATCTAAAATTTTTGCGACAAAATTGCGATAAAACAAAACACTTTATTTAAAATTAAAATACTTTCAAAATTCAAAACACTTTATTTGAAAATAAAATAATCAACTGGATTTTGGTGGAAAATGAGTTGATATAGAGTTTTACATAGATTCAAAACGATCTCTTTTTTGGCAAATCTTAAATACGCATTTTCGTAGCGTTAACAATGGCGTCAAAAGTCAGCAAAAAACAAGACAACAAGGAATCAAAAAAAAAAAACCGCGTGTGCGTGCGAACTACAAAATTGCTCTTTATTGGCTTATTAGCGCAATTTCTGCTTCGGTGGTGTTAATACGTAAGTACCCTTTAATTCATAAATTCTTACACAGATGATAGCACTAAAAAATTTAATTTTAAAATAATTATAAAAGGAAGTGTTTTATTTTAATCCATTTCACACTAGCACTATGTCCTGCGGTCCACGCAGACCCGAAGCACTTTCAACAAGCTGCCAAAAAATATTTATCCTTCACCTGTAGAGAAAGGATCTAAAGATCCTTCTATCTAAATTAGGAAAACATTCTTAATATTTATTGAACAAGCAAATTATAAAAATAAAAAACAGAGAGAAAAATAAGTTTAAAGTTTCCATTTGTATGGGTTATTGTGATGGATTTTTTTTTTTTTTTTTTTAATCACTGGAAATTTTACTATATCTTACGATATAATTGTCGTAAAGGTAAAGATGACGTTTCAAAATTTTCACAACTATGGAAGCTTTCAGTTTAGATTAACCCTTTCGGATCCAATTTTCTTTTCTTTTACTTTTTTTTTCTTTTCGAAAAACAATACTTTAACACTACACTGTAAAAAATAATAATAGCATTAACACTACACTGTAAAAAATGTCAGATGTTTCTGAATGCATAAAAATGTGCTGTAATCAAAAACGAAAATATGCTGTGACTTCTTCTAACGCACCTAAGGTTTCAAAAACCGTTCCTTTAACTTTAAAAATTTCAGAAAACTATTTGTTTTCAAAATTTAAAGAAGAATTTATAAAAATTAATTTTTATTAGCTGCCCGTCTTTTTCGGAAACGTTTCTAAGTAGCTTTTACAGTACAATAATCACTTTTCTCAAATCAAAATATCACTTTTTCGGACACTAACCATTCTCAAGTAAACATTTTCAGCTGCATAACTGATTTTGTGCATGCAATTGTAGCAAACTAATGTTAATTTTCATATTAATGTTAATACTGTTAATATTGTATGTTTGTCTATTAAACATGTTCTCTGAATATGACAATATTTTCGTTTGAATCGGTAGTATTCGAAAAAGTGATATTTTGATTTGATAAAAGTGATTATTGTACTATAAAAGCTACTTAGAAACGTTTCCGAAAAGGACGAGCAGCTAATAAAAATTAATTTTAATAAATTCTTCTTTAAATTTCGAAAACAAATAGTTTTCTGAAATTTTTAAAGGTAAAGGAACGGTTTTCGAAACCTTAGGTGAGTTAGAAAAGGTCGCAGCATATTTTCGTTTTTGGTTACAGTACATTTTTATGCATTCAGAAACATCTGACATTTTTACAGTGTAGCTAACGAAATATATTAATTAGTATTTAACGATTATTTCATTGTCTGAACATAATTAATGTTGTTGTTTTGTGTACTGTTCAATTAGTATTCATATTACAATAGGTTAAGGAAGAGTTTTTGGAGATGTTTAGAAAATATTGTATTATAATAAGATTTTACTGATATTATACCTTTCTAATATTTTTTGTGCTTTTTTACACATGATTCTTTCAGGAAAGTGACTTTTGTTTTAAATTTAATAAGTGAAATATTTGTTTAAATTAAAAGAATCGCAAACTGCATACAGATGATAAAGCAATTAATATTTATTATTATTATTAAATTCCTAAATATAAATGTAGTCTTATAGTAAATGCATAGACATATACTAACATTACTACATGCAAATAATATGGAAACTATTTCTTAAAATTAAATAATACTCCATTAAATGAAAAGTACTATTAATAGTACACCTGACCTGAAAGGTTAAAATAAGAAAAACAATATTTCGACCAATTTCAAGGTAGTGTGCAGTTTTAATACACACATTTTTAAAGAACTTAAAATATACATTGGCTTACAAGAAGTAGATTATTTTATTTATCTTAAAAGTACCCTTTTAAATCTGATTTACTACCTTTCCAAATGTATTGCATAATGTAATATAGTGTCCATAAAAAAATCCAATAACATGCTTCATTGATTTCTTTAAAATTGCTACTTTGAAACAAATCTCTTTCATTCATGTGTGTAGCTAGATTGAAAAACAATTCTTTATTCAAGTGAACACCTGCATTTCATTTCATGTGTACAACATTTAAAAAAAATGTACTTACTGCAATTGGTACTTGATTTTTGAATCAAATTTAAAGTTAACTAAATGATATGTCAAAAAGCTTTTTAAATTTCAAATTACAGACATATCGCAGGAAAAATTTATTTTAAAACGTATTTTTATTCGAAATAACATAAAATTTTAGCCTAAAAAGACCTTACTTTAAAGAAATATTTTAAGGATGTTTATTATTATTATTATTATTTGCCGAGTTTCTGAACAGAGCTTAACCGATTTTGATAAAATTTAATTAGGACCATTTTTATTTTAAAACTTAATTTTATTCGAAATAACATAAACTTTTAACCTAAAAACACCTTACTTCAAAGAAATATTTGAAGGATGTTTATTATTTTTTATTATTATTTGCCGAGTTTCTGAAAAAGAGCCGAACCGATTTTGATGAAATTTAATTAGGACCATTCTCATTTTAAAAATTAATTTTATTCGAAATAACATAAACTCTTAACCTAAAAACACCTTACTTTAAAGAAATATTTGAAGGATGTTTATTATTTTTATTATTATTATTTGCCGAGTTTCTGAAAAAGAGCCGAACCGATTTTGATGAAATTTAATTAGGACCATTTAGTAAGTATCTTTTTCCAATAAAAAAAATCACATGAACTGGTCGCTTAGTTTGTGATTAATTCAGGAAAATACACAACTAAAGATAAAAAATAAACAAACGTGTGTGGCATAAAAGCATCAGAGCCCTCATAGCATGCATGGTCACAGTGACGTCACAATGACGTCACTGTGAGTCACTTTGGTCACATCACATCTGCGATAAAAATGCCACCACTCAGTGACGTCACATTGTGACCGAGATGTGGCTTCCTTAAAAATCTTTAGAACACTACAAATATACTTTAAAACATGTTATTTATTTTAAAAAACATGTTTCTGGTAATTCAAATATCGTCGCTTTTGTCGCAGTTTCGTCACAATGTTAATGTCAAAGTAGTCCCAAATGACACATTTTTCACCAACTTGTTACGCCGTGGTTTCACAAAGTGGTCACAGTGTGACGTCACAAACGAGCTCTAAAACGGCCATAACGACTTTTTAGTGACTGTGACTTCACATCGGCGCCACGTGACGTC